>CM012450.1:27255508-27855508 GCA_003999625.1 Oryzias javanicus
AGTACTCACCTATGGTCATGAGTTCTGGGTCGTGACCGAAGAAACGAGGATCCCGACTACAAGCGGCTGAAATGAGTTTTCTCCGGAGGGTGGCTGGGCGCTCCCTTAGAGATAGGGTGAGGAGTTCAGTCACCCGGAGAGAGCTCGGAGTAGAGCCGCTTCTCCTCCACATCCAGAGGAGCCAGTTGAGGTGGCTTGGGCATCTGGTTCGGATGCCTCCTGGACGCCTCCCTGGAGAGGTGTTCCGGGCATGTCCCACTGGGCGGAGGCCCGGGGAAGACCAGGACACGTGGAGAGACTTATGTTTCTCGGCTGGCCTGGGAACGCCTCGGGTTCCCCCAGAGGAGCTGGAGGAAGTGGCCGGGGAGAGGGAAGTCTGGCATCTTTGCTTAACTGCTGCCCCCACGACCCGGTCCGGATGAAGCGGAAGAAGATGGATGGATGGAAATAATCAAAGCTTCTAAATTTTCTTCAAATACAAAAAACAGTGGTGGGGGATTCCCCCCCAGAAAGGGGGGGGAGGGGGTGTAGGTGGAGGGGGAACCCCCTGCCACAGCTGGGGGGGAATCCCCCCCCCAGAAAGAGGGGGGGGGATTGGGGGAATTCCCCTTTGGTCCCAAGGGGGGAACCCCCCAATTATCACATGTTATGATGTCACCTGATGACATCATAGCGACACGCTATGACACAGTATATGATGTCATTTAAGGTCGTCATCAGACTCTTAATGCCAGGTTAGTCTTACCATATAACTCATTCGTGAATTTCAGCGAAGACCCAAAGAGAACTAAGACAATACCAGATAAAGAAAATCAGAGAGAAAAAGCTCTGATCAATCACCAGAAATGGCTCAAACAAGGAAAAGATGTGAGGAAATGAACACCCAACTCTGACCAATCCGAAGACGAAACTTCGGGTATGTTTGAACAGGTCCAGCTGTTGATGAAAAAACAGAAGGACACTGTCAAACACAAGGTCAAAAAAATAAATGATCTTGAGGCCGCCTTGCAGGAAAAGCTTGACCAACAAAACAAACAGTTGGAAAAGCAAAAGCTGCAAGAGAGGGAAATTGCGGACCTCACCAGCAAAATATTCAAGCTGGAAAAATCCCTCAAAGAAGAGAAAACCAAGGCAAGCGAAACTAAGAACCGCTTAACCCAACAGGTGGAAGATTTGGTCCAGAAAAAAGCTGTGTTGGTCAGTTCAGAACAAAATCTTCAACAGCAGAAGAAGCAGTTGGAGAAAGAAGAAAGAATATTTCTGATCAATGACCATCAGCTGGCCTTATCAAAGGAAAAGAAACAGATGGCAAAGGAAAGAAAAGAATTGGAGAGAAAAAATTCTGATCTTTCCCAAGAAATGGCTCAAATGAGGAAAGATCACGAGGAAATGAGTTCCACCTTTGATAAAGCTGAAGAGCAGCATCAGATGGAAATTTCTGACCTCACCAGTAAAATATTCAAGCTGGAGAACTCTCTCAAAGAAGAGAAAACCAGGGTGAGCGGAGCAGAGAACCTCCTCGCCCATCAGTTGGTAGAAACGGTCCAGATAAAAGCTGTGTTGGAGCTATCTCTCCAACAACAGGAAAAGGAAAAAGATGACCATCACCTGGCGTTAACAAACGCACATGACCAGCTGGAAAAGGAAAGAAAGGAATGGGAGAGAAAAATCTTTGACCTTTCACAAGAAATGGGTCAAATGAGGGAAGGTCATGAGGAAAGGAGTGCCACCTTTGATAAAGCTGAAGAGCAGTATCAGATGAAAATTTCTGACCTCACCAGTGACCTATTCAAGCTGGAAAAATCCCTCAAAGAAGAGAAAACCAAGGTGAGGGAAGTAGACAACCTCCTTGCTGAGCAGGTGGAGGAATCGGTCCAGATAAAAGCTCTGTTGGCTGACACACAAAAAGATCTCCAACAACAGAAGCAGCAACTGGAAAAAGAAAAGGATGAACATCAGCTGGCGTTAACAAACGCACACGACCAGCTGGAAAAAGAAAGAAAAGAATTGGAGAGAAAAAATTCTGATCTTTCACAAGAACTTGGTCAAATGAGGAAAGATCATGAGGAAAGGAGTGCCACCTTTGACAAAGCTGAAAAGCAGCATCAGAGGGAAATTTCTGACCTCACCAGCAAAATAATCAAGCTGGAGAACTCTCTCAAAGAAGAGAAAACCAAGGCAAGCGAAACTAGGAACCGCTTAACCCAACAGGTGGAAGATTTGGTCCAGAAAAAAGCTGTGTTGGTCGATTCAGAACAAAATCTTCAACAGCAGAAGAAGCAGTTGAGAAAGAAAAGAATATTCTGATCAATGACCCATCAGCTGGCCTTATCAAAGAAAAGAAACAGATGGCAAAGGAAAGAAAAGAATTGGAGAGAAAAAATTCAGATCTTTCCCAAGAAATGGCTCAAATGAGGAAAGATCACGAGGAAAGGAGTGCCACCTTTGACAAAGCTGAAGAGCAGCATCAGATGGAAATTTCTGACCTCACCAGTAAAATATTCAAGCTGGAGAACTCCCTCAAAGAAGAGAAAACCAGGGTGAGCGAAACAGAGAACCTCCTTGCTGAGCAGTTGGTGAATCGGTCCTGACAAAAGCTGTGTCTGAGGTATGTCTCCAACAACAGAAGCAGCAACTGGAAAAAAAAAGGATGCCATCAGCTGGCGTTAACAAACGCACACGACCAGCTGGAAAAAGAAAGAAAAGAATTGCAGAGAAAAAATTCCGATCTTTCCCAAGAAATAGCTCAAATGAGGAAAGATCACGAGGAAAGGAGTGCCACCTTTGATAAAGCTGAAAAGGACTTTTCAGAAAAGTTTGACCAGGTCAAGAAGGAGATGGAACAACTGCAGGACACTATTGCAGAAAAGGGCTCCATCATAAAAAACCTTGAAGATACCTTGAAGGAAAAGCTTGACCAACCAAAACAGATGGACAAACTAGAAGAGCAACATCAGAAGGAAATTTATGACCTCACCAGCAAAATAATCAAGCTGGAAAATTCCCTCAAAGAAGAGAAAACCAGGGTGAGCGAAACTAGGAACCGCTTAACCCAACAGGTGGAAGATTTGGTCCAGAAAAAAGCTGTGTTGGTCGATTCAGAACAAAATCTTCAACAGCAGAAGAAGCAGTTGGAGAAAGAAAAGAATATTCTGATCAATGACCATCAGCTGGCCTTATCAAAGGAAAAGAAACAGATGGCAAAGGAAAGAAAAGAATTGGAGAGAAAAAATTCTGATCTTTCCCAAGAAATGGCTCAAATGAGGAAAGATCACGAGGAAAGGAGTGCCACCTTTGATAAAGCTGAAAAGGACTTTTCAGAAAAGTTTGACCAGGTCAAGAAGGAGATGGAACAACTGCAGGACCACTATTGCAGAAAAGGGCTCCATCATAAAAAACCTTGAAGATACCTTGAAGGAAAAGCTTGACCAACCAAAACAGATGGACAAACTAGAAGAGCAACATCAGAAGGAAATTTCTGACCTCACCAGCAAAATAATCAACCTGGAAAATTCCCTGAAAGAAGAGAAAACCAGGGCAAAACGAAGCTTGAGAACCGCTTGGCCAGCGGGTGGAAGAATTGGTCCAGATGAAAGCTGTGTTGGTTGATTCAGAACTAATTCAACAACAGAAGCAGCAATTGGAAAAAGAGAAGGATTCTCTCCTAAATGAACATCGACTGGAAATGAAAAAGGGAAAAAAAATACCTGGAAAAGAAAATGAGGGAATTCGAGAGAACAAACTCTGATCTTTTACAGGAAATGTCTCAAATGAAGAACCATTATGAGGAAAAGCTTTTCCAACAATTCCAGGAGATGGAAATTTTAAAAGAGGAGTTTGAGCGGAAAACCGTTGATCTCTGCCTCGAGGTGTTCAAAACGGAAACACAACTACAGGAAGAGAAGAACATGGTAAACTACGCCGAAGAAATCTTCCAACTGGAGGAACAAGAGTCAGATAGATTAAGAAGTGAGTTGCTCCAGGTACAGAAAGAGCTCGATAGTCAGAAGAAGCGATGGGAGAAAGAACTACAGGAAGAGAGGAACGAAACCCACCGCCTCAAACATAGCTTTGAAGTGGAAGCAAAAGAGTCGGCTAAATTAAGAACTGCTTTGCTCCGTGTAAAGAAAGACCAAGAGAGTCAGCAGGAGCGATGGCAAAAAGAACTCTTGGATGTCATCGAAACAGCCTCTTCTTTAGATGAGACCCAAAAACAACTGGAAGAGGAAAGACTGAATGGCTGGAGAAAAAGAAGGCCTTTCAGGAAATCGCTAACCAGAAGAAGAGGGTTAAGAAGATGAAGACCAAAGTCAAAAAAACTGCAAAGGCTGATGGGAAAAAAAAGAAGCAGGTGGAGGAGCTGGAGAAAGCAAAGTCTCAGAAGGAATCTCTTGGAAGGAGATTTCTGAACCTTTTCAAAAAGACCAGAAAAGGCGACTAAGTGGACTAGCAAAACTAGTCCACCTCTTTAGGGTCGGGGTTTGTGTTAGTTTTAGGGTTGGGATGTAGGTAATCCTTTGTGCGCATAGGTGTACTGACCTGGGGGAACATTAGAAACATTTCTGGGGATTTAAGTAGGACCCCAGAAAAAAAGGGGCAGTAGGGTGGGTAGAGGTTAGATGGTTTAGGTAGGATTAGCTGGGGAGCCCAAGTAGGAAGTGTTAGTAAAATATTAGATAGTTTGGGGGAGGGGAGGTAGGACTAGCTTGGGAGCCCCACGTGGGACATGTAAATAAAAAAAAAGGGGGGGGGGGGGGTTAGATGGTTTAAGTAGGATTAGCTAAGTAGCCCAAGTAGGAAGTTTTCATAAATTATTAGATAGTTTGGGGGACGGTTGGTAGGGGGAGCCCCTAGTGGGACGTGTAGATTAAGGAAGGGGTGGGGGGGGGTTTAGATGGCTTAAGTAGGACTAGCTGGGGAGCCCAAACAGGAAGTTTTAATAAAATTGGGCTGGTTTTAAATAGTTTTGGGGGGGGGGGGGGGGGGGGGGGCTAGCTAGGGAAGTGTTAATAAAATTGGGGGGATGGGGGGGGGTGGGGGGTTAGATGGTTTAAGTAGGACTAGCTGGGGAGCCCAAACAGGAAGTTTTAATAAAATTGGGCTGGGTTTAAATAGTTTGGGGGGGGGGGGGGGGGGAAGCTAGGGCAGTCCATAGGGGAAGTGTTAATAAAATTGGGGGGATGGGGGTGGGGTGGGGTCCCCTCCTTGAATTGCCACCTTATCGCGGTGGAGGGGTTTGCGTGCCCAAAATAATCCTAGATTTGCTATTGATTGTCCCTACATGGGTCTGTCAGTGCAAAGGGACGGGCCAGACTAAGAGCAATTCATTAAAAAAAGAAGAATCATATTCAATTCAATTCAATTTATATAGCCCAAAATCACAAAGAATGTTAACTCAATGGGCTTTATGCAAATCAAATCAAATCAAAACTTTATTTATAAAAAAGCGCTTCTCATACTTGCGCAGCTCGAAGCGCTTTACATTAAAAAAACAAACATATACAATAAAAACCAAACCCACCCTTCACCCTCCCCTCCATTGTCACACACAACCCAAAATCCCACACATAATGACTTATGAAAAATTACTTGAGAATAAAAGTTGTAAAATAACATAACATAAGGCTTGGCTCTGCTGTGAGGAAACAGTATGGGGGATTCTATCATACCAGGAGCAGCTCGGTCAGAGGAACATCGCCACAGTGCCCCCCCCCCCAGATCGGGACAGCAGTGGAGTCACTCCGCAGCGGTGAGGCTGCAGTGCAGGACTCCAGCCGCCCCAGCAGGGGGACAACAACGGCAATGACCCCAAACCAAGCCTGCAAGCCCTGGCATGATAGATCCCCACAGGAAACACCGGGTTTAAAACCATAGTAAAATACATAAATGAAAATGCATTCAAAGCATAAAATTAAAAATAGTTATAAATTCATGAGATAAAATGGAATAAATAGAAAAAATACAAGATAAAATAATATATTAAGACTAAAAGAGTACATATGCGGATAGATCAACTAAAAGCCAGGTTAAAAAGGTGGGTCTTGAGCCTCTTCTTTAAAAACCTCTACGGTCTCTGCGGCCCTGAGGTTCTCCGGCAGACTGTTCCAGAGGTGAGGACCATAATGGCAGAACGAGGCCTCACCATATGTTTTGGTCCTCACCTTAGGAACAACTAAGAGGCCAGTGCCAGAGGACCTCAGGGTCCGCGAGGGTTCATACTTTAAAAGCAGGTCACTCAATAAGAAGGCCCAAGACCATAAAAACATTTATAAAACCATTAAAAGAACTTTTAAAATCAATCCTGAAACGCACAGGGAGCCAATGCAAGCGATTTTAAAACTGGTGTAATGTGTTCCCGCCCCTGGTTCCCGTCAAAACTCGTGCCGCCGAGTTCTGTAATAATTGTAAGTTTGAGAGAGATTTTTGAGGTAAACCAGAGAGCAGGGCATTACAGTAAATCTAACCGACTAAAAATAAAAGCATGCATTAGCACCTCTGTGCTGGCAAGAGAGAGAAATGGGCGACTCTGGCGATATTTTTAAGATGATAAAAACCAGTCTTCACAACATTTTTAATGTGTGGAATAAAATTCAGCTCAGAGTCAAAAAGGACGCCCAAATTTCTCACACAGTGAGAAGGATTAAAACCTTTGAGCTTAGGTAAAATCCTCTCTCTCTTGTCTTCAGGGACGATGATTAAAACTTCTGTTTTGTCCTGGTTGAGCTGTAAGAAGTTCTCTGCCATCCATGACTTTATGGCTAAAATACAATTTAAAAGGGTGTTTATAGGTTCAAGGTCATCAGGAGACACGGCGATGTAAAGCTGAGTATCATCAGCATAGCTGTGAAAGTTAACGCCGTGTCTCCTGATGACTTCCCCAAAGGGGCAACATTATACAAGTTAAAAAGTACGGGACCTAAAATTGACCCTTGGGGAACCCCACAACTTATGTCATGGATTCCTTAGGAGCATGTATCCATACTTACATAAAAGTGTCGATCTGTTAGGTAGGAATAAAACCACTTAAGAACATTTCCAGAGAGGCCCACATGACTCCTGAGTCTGTCTAATAAAATCTGGTGATCTACTGTATCAAAGGCGGCACTAAGATCCAGCAGCACCAGAACAGAAAGTTTCTGTGAGTCTAACTGAAATCTGAGATCATTAACGATCTTAAAAGAGCCGTCTCTGTACTGTGGTTCATCCTAAAACCTGATTGATATTTCTCTAAAATTTTATTATTATTTAAAAACTCATGAAGTTGAGTAGCGACACTTTTCTCTATAATTTTACTTAAAAACGGTAAGTTGGATACAGGTCTATAGTTGTCCAGAATTTTTGGATCTAAGTTACTCTTCTTCAGAAGGGGCCTCACCACCGCCGTCTTACAGGCAGAGGGGAAGACGCCCGTCTGAAGAGAGCAGTTTACTATATTTAAAGGCAGGTTAAGTTTATCTCCTGAGGCCAACCACTTGTGGGGGAGCTCGTTGCTATATTGTTGGGGTGTCAGTCGAAAGTGGGTGCCTCGGTGGTGCAAACCCTGGTCATGGAACTCGGCTTTTGAGATGTGCAACGTCACCTCTCTGGGAGAGCAGGAGCCTGAGCTTGTACGGGTGGTTGAGAAGCACCGGTTAGATATAGTTGGGCTCATCTCCACACAGTCTGGGCTCTGAATCTCTGTCTGTCAAGAGGGGTTGGACTCTACCATTCTGGAGTTGCACATGGTGAAAGACAGCCTTCATTTCAGGCAACCTTCAGCCTCGTGTCTTGGAGGTTGCTGACATCAGATCTGTTATTTTGATCCATCTGATTGTATCCCTCCCGGATCTGTGCTCCAGTCGTTTGAGCCTGTGACTCTGTCTTTCCTTGAAGACATTGTCAGTCAACTCTGTTTTAGCCAATTTTAGGCCCATCTTCAGGTTGCCCTTTCTCTCACAAATTCTAGAGAAAGTGGTGCACCTACAGTTGCAGTCTTTCCTAAATGAAAACCATGTATTGGAAAGGTTTCAATCTGGATTTAAAACCCTTCACAGCACAGAATCTGCGCTGTTGAGGGTTTTAATAACATCTTCTGGGCAACTGATGATGGAAACTTTGTTTTCTTGCTTTTAGCTGGACCTGTCTGCAGTATTTGATACTGTGGAGCATAAAATCTTACCGTCCAGGTTGAAAGGTTTGGCTGGAATCTTTCATCCTATTTATCTGACAGGACTGTCTGTGTGAGCATGTCGGGATCCTATTCCTCAACTGCTCCACTGTTGTTTGGGGTTCCACAGGGCTCTATTCTAGGACCACTTTTATAATCTTTGTACCTCTTTCCTCTGGGCGCCATCCTGAGAAAACACAGAGTCTCCTTTCATTGCTATGCTGACGACAGTCAGATTTATTTACCAATAAAGAAAGGAGGCTCCGTTAAAACACTAGTTTCTTGTCTTCAAGACATTAAAGACTGGTTGGCCCTCAGCTTTTTAAGTTTTAAGGACAAGAAAACGGAAGTGATGGTATTTGGTCCTAGCCGGTCCTGTGACCCCTCCTCAGTGGAGCTGGGTCCTCTGACTTCTCATCTCAGGCAGTCTGTAAATTCCAGCTTCTTTTATCTGAGGCAGCTGGTGAAGGTGAAACCATTTTTATCCAAACGTCATTTTGAGACAGTAATCCATGCTTTTATCACATCCCGGCTGGATTACTGTAATTCTTTGTACTTTGGTGTTAGCCAGTCGTCCCTCTCCCGTCTCCAGCTGGTCCAGAACGCTGCTGCTCGGGTTCTGGTTGGAGGGACCACATCACCCCCATCCTGGCTACCCTTCACTGACTGCCTGTGATTTTTAGAATTAATTTTAAAATTATTTTATGTGTTTTTACATCTTTGAACAACTGTGCACCGCCGTACCTCCCTGAGAGTCTCCGTGCTTACACCCCGACTCTGTGCCTCAGGTCAGCTGATCAGCTGGAGGTACTGAGGTCTAAGAGGAAGTTCAGAGGGGAACGAGCGTTTTCAATCTGTGCACCGAAGCTGTGGAACGCTTTACGACTGAGCATTCAGCAGGCATCCTCACTGCCCATGTTTGAAACACTTCTTAAAGCCATTTGTTGTTTTTACTGTTCGTCGAACTTTTAATGTAAAGTGCCTTGTTTGGCTAATGCTGTTTGAAGGTGCTGTATAAATGAATTAAACTTTAACTTCTTTTTAAATACGTGAGACCGACTTAAAAAAACAAATTCCCATCTTGGACTCAATTAAAAATACGAGCGGGCAATGCGATCCCCCGCGGCTCCGTCCGCTTGAAAAATGTCTCTTTTTCTGCAGATAATCTAATAATTATTGACGTTGCTGTGACCAGTTAATCTAATCCATTTTTTCCTAAAATTCTTTGGGAAAATAATGAAAGCTATCATCAATATGGTCTTTCACTGAACTATAATCCTTTACAACACACAAGTGGGACATTATAATATCTATTAGCAATTTTCAGGAATCCGAACCAAGTTTTTCTCGGGCACTTTGATTGACAGTTACTTAAAAGGAAAAATACTCGAAAATGCAAACACTAAACGATTTCTTATGATATTTTTTCTCTCTCAGAAGAAAAATGTTAAAAATTCAGAAAACACGATTTTCATTGGAGGGGGACTTTAAAAGCAAAGCAAGACTGTATCAGACTTGATCGGATTCAGATTCATTTCTATCCAACATGTGTTAAAACTTGTTTTTAGCCCTCGAGAAAATAAACTATATCAAACTCTCTGACTTCCTTATACAAATATAGACTTTTGTGATGCATGCACATCTGCTGCTTTCTGCCTTAATGAGTTCAAACTAAAATGTAAGGATTTCTCTTCCCCACAGATGATCTAAAAATCCTTGAGAGCCGAGTTGTGTTGTTGTCAGGCAGATTTAGGATCAGGATTTCTGTCCTCAGAAGGAGGAAGAGCTTTCAGATTGATTCTGCAAACGGAGGACTCGTTCAGGAGTGATGGAAATTTTGATTCCTTTTACTGACTCGAGTTTTAATGAGTCACTCACCAAAGTGAATCGAATCATTTGAGTAATTTTTTTTTTTTTTAATTTCATTTTTATTCATTAAAAAACATACAATATAAACTTGATTTGTAAACTCAAGCATGATAGAAAAGGAAAAAAAAATGAAAAGGGGACAGAAAGAAGAAAAACTTATTTTTTCTGCCCCTTTTAACAATCAATAAATCAATCAATCAATAAAAAAAGAAAGATACAGATACACAAGCATTTGGCTGATTCATTACACAGTAAGAGAAAATTGGGAAAAAAAAAAAAAAAAATCTTATAATTACAACATCAACAGTGTGAAGGGAAAATAATACCTCTGGGATGAGTCATTGTTATTTGTTTTAGATAGTCTTATAGTCATTGATAATACTGTTTTTAATGTAGTTTTTAAAACTTGATATTGTTGTAGCATTTTTAATTTCTAAGCTCAATTTATTCCATTTATTAATTCCATATAGTGATACACATCGTTCTTTTAGTAGAATTCTGTGTTTTGGTTTGACAAATATTTCATGTCCTTTTAGATTAAATTTACTTTTTCTTTTCATGTATCTTTTCATTAAATTAGGAGGAAGGCTTTTCATCTTTACTTTATCGATAAATTTCAAAATATTAAAGTTTATAAGATCATTAAGTTTTAATAGTTTTAATTTAATAAATAATGGATTAGACGGGTCCCTATAGTTACTTTTTGTAATGATTCTTATTGCTTTTTTTTTGCAATATGTAAATTAGATGAATATATGTTTTATAAGTTGTACCCCAAATTTCTATACAGTAGTTCAGGTATGGCATAATCAAGGAATTATATAATAGATATAATGAATTACTGTCTAAGAACCATTTTACTTTGTGTAGTACTGCAATTGCTTTTGATATTTTGGATTTGACGGTGTTAACTTGTGATTTCCGAGATAGCTTTTCGTCTATAATAACTCCTAAAAATGTTACTTCTTTTACTCTTCTGATATTAATATTATCTATGTTTAATTCAACTGTATTGTTTATATTTCTATTACTAAATATCATAAAATATGATTTATCACTATTTATTGATAGTTTATTTCCGTCAAACCACGCTTTAATCTTTCCTAACTCAATCTGCACCACCTCTATCATATGTTCAATATGTCTCCCGTAAATAAAAGGTTGTAAATAATGGAATTAATTTTTTGGGATATTGAGCTTAAATCGTTTATATAGATAATAAATGGTTTGGGGCCAAGGACTGACCCTTGAGGTACACCACAGGTGATATGCGATAAATTAGATTTGGTTCAATTCAATTCAATTTTATTTATATAGCCCAATATCACAAATTCAATTTGCCTCATTGGGCTTCATGCCTGCAGTTTTTACAGATGCACAGATGGAGTCATAAAATATGCACAATAGGTAAAAACTAAACAGACTATAAAGAACAGGTCATCCCTGTCCTTAGACCCTCCCTCGCGGTAAGGAAAAACTCCTAAAAAAAACCTGAGTCAGGAAAAAAAAGAAGAAACCTTAGGGATTCCCACATGAGGGAGAGATCCCATCCCAGGACGGACAGGCGATACCAGAACGGTTAAAGAAAAGTTAGCTGCTAAAACTGCATATATGAGTAGAGTTCATTCATATAGAGCTGAGTTCATTCATATAGAGCTGAGGGACGAGTGATGATTAAGTCCATAGTCCAGATGAGGCAGAACTGCAGACCACGACCAGGCAGGAGGGCAGACGACCCACCAGGAATCACTCCCACTCAGAGATGCAGGATGGTGACGGATGGTGACGGGGCTTCATCCAGATGGGCGGGGCTTCGTCAGGATCACCAACAAGTCTCCCGGAAACTGCAGTCTCTCCCGGTCTCCCACAGGGGAGTCGGAGAGAAGGAAAAACATGTGAATTATACTGCACCACCAACACAGGCATACAGTTAGAAGTAAATAAAAAAGTAGAGGAGAGGAGAAGTAGATGGAAAAGAGGACAGAGCCCCAGTGCACCATACTTTTCCCAGCTTCTAACTTCTAGCAGCCTTCTATGTTATTATGTAGAGAATATACATATTTCATCATTTATATTTCAAGCATATATTGGAGAAGTATGTGATTATAATAATTATTTACCCAAACTTCAGAACAGTATGGGAGCATTATGTTAATTATTCTATGATTACTGGCTAGTCTGGCAGAACGCCTGTCCAAATAGGAATGTTTTAAGGCTAGTTTTGAAGGTAGAAACTGTACCTGCCTCTCTGACATGGGCTGGGAGCTTATTCCATAGAACAGGAGCTTGATAACTGAAGGTTCTACCTCCGACTGTACTTTTAAAAATTCTAGGAACTACAAGCAGTCCTGCATTCTGTGAGCGAAGCGTTCTGATTGGCTGGTAAGGAACTATGAGATCTCTAATATAGGATGGGCCACACCATTCAGAGCCTTATATGTTAACAGGAGGATTTTGAACTTTACTCTAAATTCAACTGGGAGCCAGTGGAGAGAAGCCAACACAGGAGTGATGTGTTCTCTTCTGCTAGTTCCTGCTAACAATCTTGCTGCTGCATTCTGGACAAGCTGAAGACCTTTTAAAGAACTTTTAGGGCATGCTATCAGTAAAGAGTTACAGTAATCCAGTCTCGACGTAACAAATGCATGGATGAGTTTTTCAGCATCACTTTTAGATAACATATTTTTAATCTTAGCGATATTGCGTAGGTGAAAAAATGCAGTTTTACAAGCTTGAGATATTTGAGCATTAAATGATAAATCCTGGTCAAATAAGACCCCTAAGTTTCTGACTGAAGAATTGGGAGCAATATTTACACCATCCAAGGAGACTATCTTATCTGAGAGAGCATCTCTCAGGTGTTTAGGACCCAGTATCATGACCTCAGTTTTCTCTGGGTTCAGAAGGAGGTAATTAATTGTCATCCAGGACTTAATGTCTCTGATGCAGGAATTCAGTTTTTCTAGGTGGTCATTCTGATCTGGTTTAATGGATAAATACAGCTGTGTATCATCTGCATAACAGTGGAAATTAATGCTGTGTTTCCTGATTATGTCTCCTAAGGGCAGCATGTAAAGCATGAATAGGATGGGCCCTAAAACTGAGCCCTGTGGGACTCCGTAGCTAACTCGAGTACAATGAGAGGACTGTCCATTTACGTGAACAAACTGGTGTCTATCAGATAGATAGGATTCAAACCACTGGAGGGCAGATCCTTTGATCCTATGTTATGCTCTAATCTCTGGAGTAAGATGCTGTGGTCGATGGTATCAAAGGCTGCGCTGAGGTCTAACAGGACCAGAACAGAGATTAGTCCCTTTTCTGAAGCTAATAGCAAATCATTGGTAACTCTGACCAGTGCAGTTTCAGTGCTATGGTGAGGTCTGAAACCCGACTGAAAATCCTCAAAGTGATTGTTGTCCTGTAGGTGGCACTGCAGCTGCTTTACCACAACTCTTTCTAGGATTTTAGATATGAATGGGAGATTAGATATTGGTCTATAGTTGGCCAGAATGTCAGGATCCAGGCTGGGCTTTTTCAAAAGAGGTTTAACAACAGCACATTTAAAAGACTGAGGCACATAACCAGTTTCCAGGGAGGCATTTATTATGGTTAGAATAGATTCACTGATTAGGGGGAAGATTTCTTTAAAAAGTTTAGTGGGGATTGGGTCTAAGAGACAAGTGGAAGTTTTAGAAGATGTAATAACTGATGCTATTTCTGCTTGGTCCACAGCAGTAAAGCA
This sequence comes from Oryzias javanicus, assembly GCA_003999625.1. Taxonomy (NCBI): domain Eukaryota; kingdom Metazoa; phylum Chordata; class Actinopteri; order Beloniformes; family Adrianichthyidae; genus Oryzias; species Oryzias javanicus. The sequence continues at coordinate 27,269,269 of CM012450.1, forward strand.
ATCTAATGTTACAGACATTTCTATGGATGTTTTCCTTTCTACCATTTTAATTTGCTCAGGGGTAATGGTAGGAATAACCTTGTTCAATTTGCATCTGATATTTGAGATTTTATCATCAAAGAATGTAACAAAGTCTTCAGAGCTGAGGGCAGCAGGAATATGTGGTTCAACCGAGCTGTGGCTGCTGGTCAGCCTGGCTATAGTACTAAGAGAAATCGTGGATTATTTGCATTTTCTGCTATTAAAGATGAGTAATATTGAGTTCTCGCTTTACGCAGGGATTTTTTATAGCTTAAGAGGCTGCATTTCCAAGCATTCAGAGAGTGCTCTGAGCCAGAACGGCGCCATTTTCTTTCTAATTTACGAGTTATTTGTTTGAGGGAACGTGTTTCAGCGTTAAACCATGGTGCTACTCTGTTTTGTCTAACAAGCTTGAGTTTCAGAGGGGCAACAGCATCAAGGGTTCCTCTGAGGGCTTGCATGGTATCATTGACAAACTGCTCATTATCAACGGGGCTTAAAGAGCTCTGAGAGTATTTATCTAACATGTTACTAAACATTGGTTGGACTGAGAGTTTAAATTCAGATACAGAACGGTCAGATAATGTTCGTTTCAGCTCTTTCTTAATCACTGGAGCTATGGTGTTTTCTAATAAAAACTGATAGGTAATTAAAAATGATCAGAAAGTATGGGGTTGTGAGGATGGACACTCAGATGACTAATCTCTATGCCATAAGTTAAAACAAGGTCCAGGGTGTGCTTGTGACAGTGGGTGGGTTCATTTACATTTTGTGTGAAACCAACATTTTCTAATAAGGCTGCAAAAGCATTCCAAGACAGTCATTACAGTCATCTAAATGAATATTAAAATCTCCTGTCATTAGGATATTATCAGAGTGTAGAACAACAGCTGATAAAAAAATCTGAAAACTCTGTTAAAAATTCTGAATACGGGCCGGGAGGGCGATAAATAATTATGAATAAGAATGCTTTTTCAGTATTTCTACTTGTGTGATTTATTGACAAAACAATGTTTTCAAAGGAATTATAATTGTATTTAGCTTTAGTGTTAAGAAGTAAGCTTGCATGGGATATTACAGCTAGCCCACCTCCTTTCCCAGAAATCCTGGATTTCTGATGGTTTTTATAGCTAGGGGGGGTTGCTTCATTCAGCCTGACATAATCATCCTGTTGTAGCCAGGTTTCTGTTAGAGCTAATAGGTTAAGTTTATTGTCATTAATTAATTCATGGACTAAGAGGGACTTTGAAGAAATTGATCTAATGTTTAGCAATCCACATTTAATGACCTCATGGTTTTGCTCATTATTGAGAGTATCAGCAGCTAATACTTTTAGCTTTCTGTGTCTCACTCCTCTCACCTGTCTTTTAGTACACAAGCTAAAGCTAGGAACTGCTGAGCTGTCCCTGTTTGGGGTTAGTACCAGCGCCGAAGGCGGCTCAGAGGAGAGTTGTAAACTGCTGCTCTGTGCCCGGGTCTCATCTCTGGATTGTCAGTTTGCAGGACTAAAGCTAGCACAAATGTTCCTGGAAAGAAGAGAGGCACCTCCCAAAGTAGGATGGATGCCATCTCTCCGCATGAGACCGGGCTTCCCCCAAAACACGTTCCAATTGTCCACAAAAGTAATGCCATTTTCTGGGCACCATCTAGCTAACCAGCGGTTAAATGATGAAAAGCGGCTGTACATTTCATCATTGACTAGGTTTGGCAGAGGACCAGAGAAAATTACTGTGTCGGACATCGACTTAGCAAGCTTACACACCGAATCTACGTTCAGTTTGAGGATCTCTGATTGTCTCCGTCGGGCGTCGTTACCGCCTGCGTGAATCACGACTCGACGGAACCTCGACTTACTCTTGGCTAACAACCTGAGGTTTCCTTCGATGTCACCAACTCTGGCCCCCGGGTAACACCTGACTGTAGCCGCTGGGAGCTTCACGTGTCTAACTTCAGAGGAGCCAATCACCAGAGTTTGGGGATCAGCGGGTGCGTCGCTGAGGGAGAGAACCTATTACACACGAGAAGCTTCGGGTGCTCTAAGTGTTTGCTTTTTGCACTATGCTTCCTTCCCACCGGTACAAACCCATCCTGGGTTTCCCCCGGCTGCGGGAGGGGTGCTGGGATGCTAGCTTCGTTAGCCCTGGAATAGCGCGGCCCGCGCTACGAGTAACTACCTTGCTAGCTGGCTTAGCTTCCACTGTGCGGGCCCGTGCTTCTAGCTGCTCTAGCCTGGCCTCCAAGTCTAAAATCAGACTGCACTTCACACATCTACCACTATCTCCAGTAAAGGAGGCAGGGTCCTCGCTGAACATATGGCACATGGAGCAGGAAAGAGGGGAACAAGAAGACGAGGAGGAATCCATAGCTCAATGCTAAGCTATGGTTAGCGGTGTTTTGCTAACGAAAAATCTACGTAAACGCTTTGTGTGGTTAGAAGAGCAACGGTTAACACAGTAGTTTACTCACTAAAAGACAAAAGGTGGTACTTAAGATTTTAAGTAACAAACAGGATTTATACTAAGATATCAGCAGATCAGGTAGTCAAAGGCAGGAGCTACAGAAGCAACGACCAAGCACTGGGTAACGCTCACCCGGAAATGACGTCACAGGAGAAATAAGTGAGATGCAGGCGTGTCGTTCTGATTTGAACCCCGCTAATCGGTGTTGGTGTTGTTTATCTGTACATATTGCTGTCGATCTTTTAGATAGCTTTCTATCCATTGTAGGGCCAGTCCTTTAATCCCATATTTACTGAGTTTTTGAAGGAGAACCTGGTGATTTATTGTGTCAAATGCTTTCCTGAGGTCTATGAAAATGCTAATGAGATGATTCTTTTTGTCAATTGCTTCAGATATTTCTTCTGTCAATTCCATCAGTGCCATTGTTGTTGAATGTTTTGCTCTAAAACCGTATTGACTGTTACATAAAATATATTCTTTATTCAGGAATTTGTCTAGTCTGTCTACATATAATTTTTCTAGTATTTTGGAGAAGTGGGAAAGCAAAGATATTGGCCTGTAGTTGGAAAAAACATGTTTATCTCCATTTTTGTAGAGTGGCAATTTTCCTCTTGTCTGGAAAGACTCCTAGTGTAAAAGATAAAGAATATATATGGCTTAAATGATGTATAATATAATCAAGTATGTCTTTTATCAGTATTATATTTAGGTCGTCACAATCAGTAGACCTTTTGTTCTTGCTCCCTTTTACAATATTTTGTATTTCTTCAGTAGTTACTGGGTCTAATAGCATGATGTTTGAATTATTCTTTATATTTGAAGTAATATTATAGTCTGGTTTGTTTGGAATAGAGTTTGCCAAGTTTGGTCCAACATTTACAAAATAATTGTTAAATTCATTTGCTATTTTATTTGTTTCATGGATTTCCATTTGTCCATTATTAAAATAATTAGTTACTGGTGGGCCTGTTTTATTCTTTTTTACAATACTATTTATTATTCCCCATGTTTCCTTGATGTTGTTTCTGTTTTCTTATATATATCTATATAGATATAGATATATAGATATCTATAGATATCTATATATCTCTAGATCTATATATCTAGATAGATAGATAGATAGATAGATAGATAGATAGATAGATAGATAGATAGATAGATAGATAGATAGATAGATAGATAGATAGATAGATAGATAGATAGATAGATAGATAGATAGATAGATATGTATCTCTCTCTCTCTCGCAAAACAAGAAGCAACAAGAAGTGAAAGATTATAAAGTTTGTTATTATTGTTGTTATTATCAGGGTTTTGACAAACCATCCATGTGGATGAAGAAGTGTTTCAAGCCGGATGTTAATCGTTCCTACGTCTGCAGAGCAGCGTGGACGCCGAACGTTAGACCTCGCTGCTTCTCCGTCGTTTAGAAAACTTCTGGTTTTGAATGATCGGGAAAAGTTTGTTTATTTAATGATTTATTAAACCTTTAAATAGTCTTAGTGGTTGTTTCTTGCGTGTTGCGTAGTTTAAAGGTAACTGGAAGCAACGCCACCTTTAACTCGCTTCAGTTGGGAAAAAAAAAAAAAAAAAAACATATGACGGCGAGTTTAACAGGAAAAGCCCTTTGGGGAGGAGTGACGTTTCCCTCAGCCAATAGGATTTCAGATTTCACTCCGTGAGCCCGCCTTTGCTGAACATTGACCAATCGGTATTCAGTGTGAGAACTTCCTTCACAAAGACGGAGCATGTTCCATTGTACGAGCAGTTCGGAAAGAATATCGCTTTTGTGAAGGCGTCGGCAGAAAATAAGCGAATTTGTTTTTATTTTGCGCTGTGTTTTGGGAACTGTTGTCACTTCTTAGCGGGACTCGGGGGGGATGATGGGAAAGTAACTAGTGGTCCCTGCAGCAAACTAACTCCGGCGGTCTGACCGAAGGAATTCCAGCATCTGCGGCGGATCATCCACCTTGCTCCCCGGCGAGCACGAAGGCCGGCCCCGCACGAAACGCACCCGGCCTCCGCGTCAACCTGTAGGGAATACAAACGATGGCTTCAATCGAGAGAAATCGTAATCATTAATCGGAGGACGAAGACTGTTATCTAGCCAAATAGCCTCCTAGCTAGGTTAGCTAGCTAAGCTAACGTTGCCGGGACAACTTCCACAAAAGCGCTGCGCGTGAACGAGGCAGCCGGCCCCGTCTGCGTGTTTCTAACTCCCCATCTCGGGCTGAGAAGTCGGTGACAGCCGGCCGCCATGAACGGGTTCAGCACGGAGGAGGACAGCCACGACGGACCGCCTGCTCCGCCGTTCTACGGGCAGAGCTGCTGCCTGATCGAGGACGGGGAGCGCTGCGGCCGCTCGGCTGGAAACGCCTCCTTCAGCAAGAGGATCCAGAAGAGCATTTCCCAGAAGAAGCTCAAGCTGGACATCGACAAAAGCGTGAGTCTCGTCTTTCCCTCTCCTGTTCCTGAAGTCACGCGGGGTGTTAGCAGAGCGGGGGGCTCGCGGGAGTCTTCCTGTCAGGGTAGCTGTCAGCTAGCGCTAGCTAGCTAGCTAGCTAGCCGGCTGATCAACAAAGACGCTTCTCGGTTCCGGTGGCGTTCCTGCTGCGGAAAACTCCCCTCCACGGTGGAGTCTCACCTGCGTTTTAGCCTCTCAGGTAAATGTCAAACCGTTTTGGGGCGGAGGGGGGGTCGACAGGTTCATTTGTTTCTTTCCCGTGCCCCCACCTCCGCCGCCGCTTCGTAAAATGGCAGTTTAGCTGCGCAGTCTGACTGCAGCGGAGCTCCATGAACGTTCAAGAACTCGGAGATCAGAGCTGGTTCCGGTGCGGGATTCTGGCCCAGCTTCCTGGTTTTCCCACCGCAGACTCGCCGCGTGACAGCCTCAAACACTGTTGCTGCTGTTGTTGAGCAGCTCAGACTGATGAAGATGAAGGTGGCTGCCATTAACAATTATTTTTAATAGTCGACCAAATCACCGATTATGTATCCAATTAGTCGACTAATCGAACAGACTGCGGTGAAGTTAGTTTTAGGTTGGATATTCGACAGACATTCGCTCTGTTCATATTTAGGGACCGTCAACAAATGACAGAATGTTTCTTCAATAGCTCTTAAATTATTAGGCCAAATCAAAACAAAACCCTTTAAAATAATAAAACTCATAAAAAACTATCTATTACAGCAGTTTATATTAGCTTTGGATGCTTTTTTCAATTTTAATCAATTTTTTAGTGTAAATTTTCACATTTTTATTCAATAGCTTATATGTTATTTGACCAAATCAGTCCAAATCACTTTAGAATAATAGAATTAACTAAGAATTAATTATATTATTCTAAGGTGAAAAAATGTGAAAATTTACACTAAAAAATTGATTAAAATTGAAAAAAACATCCAAAGCTAATGTTAACTGCTGTAATAAATAGTTCTTTATGAGTTTTATTATTTTAAAGGGTTTTGTTTTGATTTGGCCTAATAATTTAAGAGCTATTGAAGAAACATTCTGTCATTTGTTGACGGTCCCTAAATATGAACAGAGCGAATGTCTGTCGAATATCCAACCTAAAACTAACTTCACCGCAGTATCGGACAGCGCAAACTGGATGCAGAGCGCACCTCTTCACTAGGGCTGCCACGATTAGTCGACTAATCGATGACTAATCGACTATTAAAATAGTCGACGACTAATTTAATAGTCGACTAATCGTTACTATATATTATATGGAATCAGGGTGTAGTAAAAATGAAAGTTATGATGGCATTTTACTAGCATTTTAAGAATATTTTAGCATTTATTAAGGTATTATAGGCTAATTTGGAGTTTAGCTAAAGTTTCACCTACATGCTAGCTATTTTTGGGTAATTTAGGAATTTTTCAGTTTTTTAGGTTAATGTGGCATTTAACTAATATTTTAGCCGGCTATCAGCTTCAGCATTTTCAGCAGCCAAATTCAGCTTACTGCATTCACACGTGCATTATTGCAGGTAGTGCTATGCATTAGCAGTAGTAGTTTCAGTTAGCTTAAAGCTAATGATGTGCTTTACATCCAGTTGATACATGACCCGATTAGTCGATTAATCGGAAAAAATAATCGGTGATTAGTCGACTATTAAAATAATCGTTTGTGGCAGCTCTAGTCTTCACCATCATTAGCTTTAAACTAACTAAAAATGAGATTCATTACCTGTGATAATGCTAGTGTGAATGATGGAAGCTGAAGATACTGAAATTGATGGTTAAAAACACTGAAGCTGATATCTGAAAACGTTAATAGCCAGCAAAATATTAGTTAAATGCCTAATTAGTCTAAACAACAACAAAAAAAATCATAAATTAGCCAAAATAGCTAGCATGTAGTTTAAATATTAGCTCCAAAATACCCTAAAAAACATTAATAAATGCCAAAATCGTCCAAAAAGGTAGCAGAATACTATTATAACTTTCAACTTTACTACACTCTGACTCCATATTATATAAAGTACAGACTAATCATGGCCGTCCTACTTCTGTCCTCTCATTCATCAGAAGCTTCTGCTGCTTTGTTGATCTCACTGACTTTACCCCTGAGCCTCCAGTGTAGAGTTGAACCACAAACCTGTGGCCTGTTCCTCCTCTGGGTGTGATAGTGCAGTTATGACGACACAAACTCAACCTTTAAGGCTGTTGATTTTTATTTCTTTCAACTGTTTTTTTAAGTCATTTTTTCAACTCCATTTATTAATTTATCTTCCTTTCCTGAACTTTTTACCAACAAAAAACACAAAATATGTATATTAAACTGTCTTTTATTGACCCATTCCAATGAAAATTGTGTTTTAACATGTTCTTGTGTTGTTTTTCTCACGATGGAGAAAGATGAAAATTAAGATTAAAACATAGGACTGAGTTCATAAAACTGATTGAACAATTTAAGCTTAATAGATCAATAATCAATTCATAAAAATACAAATCAATTTAGCACATAAAGCTAAAGTCAGCTATCTTGATGCTAACGTATAAGGGGATTTCCCATAGGACGGCTAATGCTAACGCTCGGTCAACCTAAATGAACATTCTGACTAAATGAACATCTTTATATGAATTTTACAAACTCTTTTAAGGAAATATTTTTAAAGTAACCATTTGTGGTCTAAAACACAGTTTTTCTCTCATACTTTCTTCTTCTGGAATAAGGTATAATGCTACACCACGATCGCCACCTAGTGGTCAAACTGCGACTTCCTCCAGGAGAAGCAGAACAATCGTTGGAGTTTCTCTGGTAGAGAATCCATGAAACAGTAAATGATAATAACAATCTTATTATTTCACTGATACATTTTACAGTCTGTGAACTGGATCAGATTAATATAAACATACAAATCATATAGTAGATTAGTAGATTATTAATGTATTTCTAAACAAATGAGTATTTATGTATTAACTCAGAATTGAATTGAAGAATTTAAAGAAACAAATATCTGAATCGACTCGACTCAGGCTGGAGTGAATCGATTTGTTTCTGGAAATTATAATCGATACCCAACTCTATCAAAACAACATTATTGAGTATTTCTTATTTAAAAAGTGACTCTAAAGTTAATAATAAGTAGCAAAGTAAATACAGACAGTTCACATATAAATCCATGAGGTTCCTGATAGTAGGGCTGCCACGATTAGTCGACTAATCGACTATTAAAATAGTCGACAACTAATTTAATAGTCGATTAGTCGTTACTTTATAATATATGGAGTTAGAGTGTTGTAAAGTTGAAAGTTATAATAAAAATATGCTAGCTTTTTAGACCATTTTGGCATTTATCAAGGTTTGTTTAAGCTATTTTGGTGTTTAGCTAATATTTCTGCTAGATGCTAGCTGTTTTGGCTAACTTAAACTTTTAAAAAAAAGTTTTTTAGGGTGTTTTGGAATTCAGCTAATATTTAAGCTACATGCTAGCTATTATGAAAAATTTAGGATTTCTTTCAGTTTTTTAAGGCTATTTTGGAGTTAAGTTAACATGTCAGCTACATGCTAGCAGTTTTGGCCAGCTGAGGCTTTTAATTATTTTTTAGGCTAATTTGGCATTTAGCTAATATTTTAGTGGCTATCAGCTTTAGTGTTTTTAGCTATCAATTTCAGCATCTTCGCTGTCGTCACTCGCTTCAGCTTCAAAATTCAGCTTACAGCATTCACACAAGCATTTTCACAGATAATGCTTGTGTGAATATATTTAGTTTTTAGTTTGTTTAAAGCTAATAATGGTTAAGATGTTTGTTTTACATCCTGTTTGTGCATGACCCGATTAGTCGACTAATCGGAAAAAATAATCTGTGATTAGTCGACTATTAAAATAATCGTTTGTGGCAGCACTACCTGATAGACATCATTCTCTAATAATCAATCAAGGGGCGTGGCTTCAGAGTTTACCAAAACAGTTTGTTACATTTTTTGGGTTCATGTACCACATTAAATCAATTGGAGGTCCGTCAGCACCAGAATTCCTACTTAAGGCGTATCAGATTATAAAGTTGAATTTGACTCTAGAATTCTGTTTGTGCTTTTTGTTCAAAAAAGTCTCTTAATTAGAATTATTGAATTCTATTTGAATTTCTGGCTAAGATGTACCACAACCTGTAAAAAATGTTTCAATCACTGCGGAAATCTCACGACTTATTACTAATTTGCTGAGTTGAGATGGTCGTATAGGCCTTCTTTTATTTTGAAAGGTAGCCATGTGAACCTCTGTCAAAAGTTGAAAAATATTTTATATTTTGATTAAAAAATGTATCTTAAACTTTATCTTCTATTTATGCCAATAAACTAACAGTTTACTTATGTTTATCATAAGAGTAACTGCAGCATAAATACAGACTTAAATCAACCTTTTTGGCTTCTACTGGTCGTGGTCGATGACAGATCAACTCAAACGCCTCTAATCCAAATAAGACACTGGAATACTTTGGAAACAGATCCAAAGATGATACATGTTCTGCATGAAATATGCATTAATAACAGACCAGAGTCTTCATCGGCAGCTTCATCAAACCTCTCAGCTTCCTCACTTTTGTTATTTATTCTGTTGGAAGCTCTTTAGAATAAAAATAGATTTATTTTCACGATGTTCTCCTCGTCGAACCAACACTTGAAGAGGAATATTTTCCTTCAGTATCGTGTTTTCACAGAGGAAAACGATTCAACTTCCATCCTTCCATGTTTGTATCGTTGCTCGACGGTTGAGGATGTCTTCAGCATTGAAGCTGATCTAGTCTGAACGCTAGAGGACGGCAGACGGAAAAAACCTTCAGGAAACATCCAGAGTGTCGAACTGTTCGCTCAGTTTTCTGTTCGCCTGCGAGGCTTTTCAGGAGCGCCGAGCCTCGTCATGTGACGAGAGCAGACGGACGGAAAGCTTCATTTCAGGCTGAAAAAAGCGTTCTGTTGAACCTGCAGCTCCACGTTTACGGTCTGACGGTTCATCTGATGGTTCTTCCCTCCTGACTGCGCTGTAAACACACTCCCGTCTCCACAGGTGAGGCATCTCTACATCTGTGATTTCCACAAGAATTTCATCCAGAGCGTCCGCAACAAGAGAAAGAGAAAGACCAGCGACGACGGAGGCGAATCTCCAGATCACGACGTGGAGGTTCCTGAGGTGAGAGCGCGGCCGGCCCGGTTCTGCTCCTCAGGTCCAGATGCTTTGTTTGGGAGGAGTTTTATCCTCTGACAAACTCTTCTGCTTCAGTTTCTCTGTTTGTGATTTTGAAGTCTGTTCTGGGGATCGACCCGACTGAAAACACCCCAGAGCTTTTATTATCTGACGTTTAGCTTCAAGTTCTTCTGTTTGTGGCGAGAGCGTTTTATTGGCTGGTAACCGGTCATTTCTGACAGACACCCGTGTGGGCCGCTGTGGATCTTTGCAAGATCTAAACACGGGGTTCCTGCGGGGTTTTAAAAAGTCTTTAAAATCTCTCAAACGTTGATATCCGAGCCTGAAGAATCCTGCTGCTTGAAACGTCTCCGTTTCTCAGATTTCATGACAGAAGGTACATTTTTTGAGCGGGAGAAGCAGTTGGAATGGATCCATACGCTGAATACCGGTTTGAAATAAGAACACGGCACAAACACGATAAAAGAAGCTAGCTTTGATCATTAAATGAGAATAAATTCATACAATGAGAAATAATATATAAAGTGGAAAATCAACTGAGAAATTGATCTTCATTTTTGACAGAAAAAGGTCTGAAAAAGTCTTAAATTTAGCTAGAAAAAACCGTAGGAACAGTTTTAATGGATTAACTTCACTTTGGTGTTAGAATTCTGTTCATATTTTTAAAGTTTTCTGCTCGTTTGAGTTTAGTCATTTGTTTTTCTTCCTCCACCGGTCGATCAAAGGCTGCGCTGCCATTTCTTCCCTCCTGGTTTCAGTATTTTTTTATGTTAACTATTTAACTTATTACCTGTATGAGATGCGTAACGTGTTTTTTTAAATAAAGTTTCATTTTTGAATCCTCGTGACTGAAGAGTTAAACAGCAGGTAAGCTAGTATGTCAGGATGGAGGACAAATGTCACAAATCTTCTATTTATCCTGACATTCAGACGAGCAGATTTGTTAAAGATTCAGACCAGCGTCGGCTCCGCTGACTGACTCCATAAACCTCAGACTCCAGCGTTCAGAAGACGAGGCGTTTTGTTAAAGATTTGACCCGACGTCTCGTCTGTCTCCAGGTGGATCTGTTCCAGCTGCAGGTAAACACGCTCCGACGCTACAAGCGGCACTACAAGCTGCAGACCAGGCCGGGTCTGAACAAGGCCCAGCTGGCAGAGGTAACCAATCACGCCTCTTCACCCAGATGTAGTTATCACTGACGTCCAGCAGGGGGAGCCCCACGTCTGTCTCTGTTTTCAGGAGAAAGCTTCAGTCTGTTTCTGTCTTTAACTGTGTTTAGTTTTTGTTGGATGGAAATGCAAATAAAAGGTTGATATAAATATTTATAAAGCATGAATACAGACATATATATATTTTTATGATCTTGTTCTTTAAATCCACTCTGTTTGTTTGGATTCATTCTGATCAAAAAGCTGCAACTGAGTAAAAATCTGAGTTTTAATGTTTAGATTAGGGCTGCCACAAACGATTATTTTAATAGTCGACTAATCATCGATTAATTTTTCCGATTAGTCGACTAATCGGATCATGGACAAAGTGGATGTAAAAAAAATCTTAAATATGATTAGCTTTAAAAACAAAAAAATCCTAAATAAGCCTAAAATCGCTAGCATATAGCTGAAATATTAGCTAAACTCCAAATTAGCCTAAAAATTGTAAAAATTCCAAATTAGCTAAAATAGCTAGCATGTAGCTGAAGTAATAGCAAACTATTAGCTATCCAAATTAGCCTAAAAACTGTAAAAATCCCAAATTAGAAAATATAGCTAGCATGTATCTGAAATAATAGCAAACTCCAAATTAGCCTAACAACTGTAAACATTTACAATTAGCAAGCTAACATATAGCTGAAATATTAGCTAAACTCCAAAATAGCCTAAAAAAACTGTAAAAATCCCAAATTAGCCAAAATAGCTAGCATGTAGCTGAAATAATAGCAAAACTCCAAATTAGCCTAATAAACTGTAAACATTTACATTTAGCTAGCTAACATGTAGCTGAAATATTAGCAAAACTCCAAATTAGCCTTAAAAACTGTAAAAATTCCAAATTAACCAAATAGGTAGCATGTAGCTGGAATAATAGAAAACCTAAAATTAAAAACTGTAAACATTAGAATTAGCTAGCTAACATGTAAATGAAATATTATCTAAACTCCAAATTAGCCTAAATAACTGAAAAAATCCTAATTAGCCAAAAGAGCTAATATGTAGCTGAAATATTATCTTAATTTCAAATTATCCAAAAAACTGAAAAAGCCTAAATTAGCTAGCATGAAAACTAAACTCCAAAATAGCTGAAAACCCTTAATAAATGCCAAAATAGTCTAAAAAGCTAGCAGAATGTCATTATAACTTTAACTTCACTACAGCCTGACTCCATATATTATAAAGTAACGACTAATCGACTATTAAATTAGTTGTCGACTATTTTAATAGTCGATTAGTCATCGATTAGTCGACTAATCGTGGCAGAACTAGTTTAGATCATCAGTTGTTTTCCTTGTTGGACTTTTTTATTCTGTTCAGATAAAAATCACAATCTAAACTCTTTTTTTAGTTTTGATTGAAATAAGTCTTAATGTTTGTGTCAAACAGAGATGTTTGAAAATACCAGGACCCTTGAAGGCATCACAGCAGCTTTTCTCTAAAGAGATCACATTTATTATCAAGTCATGAATTACATAAACATTTTATTGATATTTTCATTACTATCAGTGCCTTGATTTCAAAATAAGAGACTCTAAAGTGGATGTGAGGACGCTAACCTTTATTTTGACGGGTTTCTTTGTCAGACGGTGAGTCGTCACTTCAGGAACATCCCGGTGAACGAGAAGGAGACGCTGACCTACTTTATTTACATGGTGAAGAGCAGCAAGAGCCGCTTGGACCAGAAAGGAGAAGGAGGCAAACCGCTGGACTAAAGTTTCCCCTCCGCCCCCCCTCCCGGCACCAAAACCCGGAACCGCGGCCGCCGCCACGAAACAACCCGGACAGAAACCCAAAGCCCCGCCCCTCCTCCCTCCTCCTCCTCCTCCTCCTCCTCCTCGCCGGACATTAGCGGAGGAGAAGCGGAAGGCGCCGTCGACGCAGCCCGACCCGGTCCAGAAGAACTGCAGAGGAACCGGGCCGCCACTCTGTAGTTTATCTGTCCAGATGTCTGGAAGAAAACCTCGTCTTCATGTTTTCATGTACAAAGAGCTGCCTTAAGGGGGGGTCTGTGCCAAACAGGAAGTTCTGCTTCTTCTTTTTATTCCAAAATACTTCTGACCAACTCCTTCTGACCGACTCCACGCCGTCAGAGAAAAGATGGGAGTGGCTTCTTCCAGAGCGGGCGTGGTGCGTTCAAGGACGGTGGGAGCGATGTAGCACGAGGCCGCGACCTCGTCTGGATCCTTGTTTCTGACCGTAGAGGCTGTGGTGCTGACTTTATCTCCTGACAGATCAAACACATTCGTCTTTGTGCAGATTCATCTTTGGTTTGGAAATCTCACAGGAAGTGGCGGCTGGAGCGAGCGAGCAGCGAGAGAGAATCTCCCGCCTTCAGACGAGCCACTTCCATTTCATCCCGCCGGACGAAAAGTGCCGACAGGAATCTCCCAAAAGGATTTGTGCTTTTTCCCCCTAAACCATCTGCAGCTGAAGGCCGGACGCCGTGGCGTGTTTACGGCTTCACGCCTCGTACCGTCCAACTTTAAGCAAACACTCCAGGGTTTATTTACACTCAGACTTTTATTTTGAAAGCATCCCTCCTCCAGCCGTTTCCCTGACGTCATGAATTTAGGGTTTGTGTTTGAGTCTTCTTTTTGCTTGTAGGTTTGTTAGTATCATGTAGGTAACACGGTCTCTGTTAACGCGTAGGTCCGCCGCATTAACCCACTGTTGTATTAGAAGAATCACATATGGAAGTGAGCGCTCTAAAGATGATTAATAAATGGATTGTACAGCCGGAAGGAAGTCCTCTGCTGCTTTGATGGATCCTGTGAATCCTGCCTATGCATCCACACTGCCTGATATTTAGCAACATGCTAACATTTTTGGCTAATTTGTTATCTACTGAGGTTTTTAAGGCTGATTTAGAGTTTAGCTTCTATTTTAGCAACATGCTAACGTCAGTGAGCTATTTATTCTACAGAGGAATTTAGACAATTTTGAAGTTTAGTATTTAAGCCACAAGCTACTGGAGTTTGTTCACGCTAATTTAGAATTTAGCTAATATTTTAGCAATGAGTTTTTGACTAATTTAGTTTACTGAGGATTTTTAGGCTATTTTGAGTTTCACTAACAATTACGATGAGCAACAAGCTAGCTTTTTGGCTAATTTGTTATCTACTGAGGTTTTTAAGGCTGATTTAGAGTTTAGCTTCTATTTTAGCAACATGCTAACGTCAGTGAACTATTTATTCTAAGGAGAAATTTTAAACAATTTTAAAGTTTAGTGTTTAAGCCACAAGCTACTGGAGTTTGTTCATGCTAATTTAGAATTTAGCTAATATTTTAGCAATGACTTTTGACTAATTTAGTTTACTGAGGATTTTTAGGCTGCTTTGAGTTTCACTAACAGTTACGATAAGCAGTGAGCTAGCTTTTTGGCTAATTTGTTATCTACTGAGGTTTTTAAGGCTGATTTAGAGTTTAGCTTCTATTTTGGCAACATGCTAACGTTAGTGAACTATTTATTCTACGGAGAAATTTTAGACAATTTTGACATTTAGTATTTAAGCCACAAGCTACTGGAGTTTGTTCATGCTAATTTAGAATTTAGCTAATATTTTAGCAATGAGTTTTGACTAATTTAGTTTACTGAGGATTTTTAGGCTATTTTAGTTAGCAGTTACGATAAGCAGTGAGCTAGCTTTTTGGCTAATTTGTTATCTACTGAGGTTTTTAAGGCTGATTTAGAGTTTAGCTTCTATTTTAGCAACATGCTAACGTTAGTGAACTATTTATTCTACAGAGGAATTTAGACAATTTTGAAGTTTAGTATTTAAGCCACAAGCTACTGGAGTTTGTTCACGCTAATTTAGAATTTAGCTAATATTTTAGCAATGAGTTTTGACTAATTTAGTTTACTGAGGATTTTTAGGCTATTTTGAGTTTCACTAACAGTTACGATAAGCAACAAGCTAGCTTTTTGGCTAATTTGTTATCTACTGAGGTTTTTAAGGCTGATTTAGAGTTTAGCTTCTATTTTAGCAACATGCTAACGTTAGTGAACTATTTATTCTACAGAGGAATTTTAGACAATTTTAAAGTTTAGTATTTAAGCCACAAGCTACTGGAGTTTGTTCATGCTAATTTAGAATTTAGCTAATATTTTAGCAATGAGTTTTTGACTAATTTAGTTTACTGAGGATTTTTAGGCTATTTTGAGTTTCACTAACAGTTACGATAAGCAACAAGCTAGCTTTTTGGCTAATTTGTTATCTACTGAGGTTTTTAAGGCTGATTTAGAGTTTAGCTTCTATTTTAGCAACATGCTAACGTTTGTGAACTATTTATTCTACAGAGGAATTTTAGACAATTTTAAAGTTTAGTATTTAAGCCACAAGCTACTGGAGTTTGTTCATGCTAATTTAGAATTTAGCTAATATTTTAGCAATGAGTTTTTGACTAATTTAGTTTACTGAGGATTTTTAGGCTGTTTTGAGTTTCACTAACAGTTACAATGAGCAACAAGCTAGCTTTTTGGCTAATTTGGAATCTATTGAGGTTTTTTGGGGCAAACTTGGACTTCATCTCATATTTAAGCAACACACTTAGTGTTTTTTTGCTAAATTTTCAGGTATTAGAGATTTTTAAGGAATTTTCCTACATATTTTTCAGACATTTAGGTTAACTTCAGCACTTTTTCATCATTCTTTAATTAAATTTCCCATCTCTTAGTAAATTTAACATCTTGCCAATATATTTTTTTCATTTTTAACTAAAAGCATCTACACTATATTATCTCAGGTGAAACTTTTCTCATTTTAAGTCTTTTATTGCAGCTTTTGGCCACCAGGTGTCCCTGTTTGTGTTTATTAACAGAATATCAAGTTTCTAAAACACTTCACTTAAATATTTGTGTTTTAGATAAAAAATATAGAAACATTTTCAAAATAAAATCCCAAAAATGTTTATGAGAAAAAAAGAAAAACTGATTTAAAAAACGCAGGAAAAACGTAAAAAATAATAAATTAAAATCATGAGATTAACTTTAGAGAAAACAACAATAATCCCAAACCCGCGTGTCTTAAAATAATCCATTTATTCCCGGAACCATAGATAACTTTACACCTAAAACACACGTTTGCGTCCACACGCACGCGGAGGGGTGGAAGCCTGTTAGTGCGTGAAAGCTGCGGGTCTCTGCTGTCACGCCGCGCGGACACTCCGGGGGCCTGAGGTAGATTCAACGGAATCCCGCAACAAACAGCAGCCAAAGGCGCGCGCGCGCGGACCAACCACCTGCGTTTGCAGGAACACCTGCGGCCTCGCGGCTCCAGCAGAACTCTCCTTCATCAGAACTCCCGTTTTCCCGCGTTTCTCGGTTAATTACAAGTAAAGGTGGAAAAGAAGCAGAAACGTCTTTCTTCTCTTTGCGGGAGGTGGTGGGGGGGCTGAGCGGGAAAAGGTGCGGGATTCTGGCCGCAGCTGCAGCCGCGCGCGCTCCGCTCCTCCAGAGCGCGTCACCGGCGCCTCGTCCGTGTCTTTTCCCGCCGTTTTTGACACCTTTTCAGCGCGTGCGTGTTCAGTTTGAATCCAGAAGAAGCGGGTGGAGGTGGAGGGTCTTCAGGGGGCCGGAGGGGGTCACTGGTTCAGCTCCAGAGCCCAGACCTGCTGCGGCCACCCGGTCCGGCCCTTCGCCTTCTTCTCCGCCCCGATGGAGTCCTGCAGGCCGTCGGGCTGAGAGGAAGACGCATCATCATCATCATCATCATTAAACCAAATACAGCTTAAAAATAAATCGATATAAATGTGACAATTAATTATTCAAACGATTTTTAAAAAATCTACCTTCCAGCGTTCAGGTGTTTAAATAATATTCAATAAAAAAATATGTTTTTTAATTCATGCAAAATCTAAATTATTAAGTTTTTTTCTATTATGAACATTTGTACATTTTTAGATAAACAGCTTAAAATATATAATATAAAAATAAAAAATTGTTTTTATTTTACATTATGAAATTTTTATTTTTCACAATTCCCTATTAGGTGAAACAAAAGCAATAAAATATGAGAAAAAGTAAAGTAAAAAAACAATTATCTAACATTTACGTTTTAAATTAAAATAGATTTTATATTTTTTTTTTAGGCAAATAGCTTTAAATCTAAACATAAAACAGTATTTTTGTAGCTTTTCCACTGATTTTATCTAAATATTAAACTTTTGAAAGCATAAAAAAATAAAATTTTGCATATTTAAAAATGAAAAGCTGTCATAAAATCCCGCTCTGTATTTTTCTGCAGTTCGGTGAGTTTGCGGAGACGCGGGACTCACCAGCTCCCGTTTCCGCTTCAGGTCCCGCGTTTCAAACTTCTTGATCTCGGCCTTGAAGCCCTCCGTCTCCCCGGAGTCTTTGGCCAGCACGTCCATCAGGTACGCGATGTAGCTGGTGGCGAGGCGCAGCGTCTTGATTTTGGACAGTTTGGTGTCCGCGGGGACGTTGGGGATGCACTCCCGCAGCTCCGCGAAGGCCGTGTTGATGCTCTCCGTCCTCCGGCGCTCCTTCTTGGGCCCCGACGCCCTCCGCTTCCCCATCCCCGCCGGGAGCCCCTCCAGCCGGCCGTCGTGCGGCGCCCCCGGCGCCCCCAGCTCCGCGGCCGGGTAGGGCGTCTGGA
The DNA here is from genome assembly GCA_003999625.1 of Oryzias javanicus. Lineage (NCBI taxonomy): Eukaryota > Metazoa > Chordata > Actinopteri > Beloniformes > Adrianichthyidae > Oryzias > Oryzias javanicus. The sequence goes on from CM012450.1 coordinate 27,287,226, forward strand.
TCTGGAAGTCCGGCGGGACCTCGCCGTGGTTCACCACCCAGCTCTGGAAGTACGGCGCGTCCTGGTGGCACCGCTGCACGAACGGGAAGGGCTCGTGCATCAGGTGGTGGTGATGCTGGTAGCTCCCGATCAGGTTCATGGTGAGCCGAGTCGCAGATCGAGTCGTTCCCGCTCTCCGAGTCTCCGAAACGCATCCAAACGCGCAGAATCCTCTGAACTCGCGCACCGAACCGCGGAGCTTTACGTGCTGAAGGCGCCGCGCGCCGAGGCGGAACAGGCCGCAAACAGCGTCATTATTCCAGGAGGAAACGCCTGCGATGTGCGGGAGTCCTGCGGCCCCGCAGACGCTGCCCTGAAGAGGCTGCTGTGATCCGCCGGAGAAATTTGACCCCGCTGAAGGTGTGAGGCCCCAGGTTTATATGAATTGGATGTCAGCGCGCAGAGGGGGCAGCCAATGGAGGAGAGGATGGGGAGGAGAGTCTGCAGAGCAACAACATGCGCCGTGCGTGCGTGGAGCTGCAGCCCCCGAGCCGCGCGCGCAAAGAGCACATATCTGCCTGATGATGCCGCGCGCGGCTGTTCCCCCAGAAACACAAGAACAAGAAGATTCTAGTGTCTTTTTTCATTTTTATTTTTGAACTTTTGTGGAGATTTTGCGCGTAATTTACGCACCACCTGCGCGCGGGCACACCTGCTTCAACAGGAGCTGCAGTTCCGGGGTAGAATAAGAAACTATTTACTGTTTGTTTTATTTATACTCGATTACTTTGGATGTTGGAAAAAGTATATTTTATATACAGTGTTGAAAGTACAGGAACATTTAAAGATGAAGGAGTTGTGGGGAGAGTTTCACAGAAAGCAGAAACTGTTGCGCAAAATAGTTTTATTTCTGTTATTAACATTTTAGTTTGTACAAAAATACTTTCATTTGTTTCTAAATATGTTCAATAAAGATTAATAATGAATTTATTTTAAAACATATGATATGTTTTTTCATATTTTAAAGGATAAATAACATTTTTATCCATTTACGCTTTCGTGCGTAATTGTGACAAACTTTTGCGGAGTGAACGCGCCTTTCCTGACTCACATTCTACTATTATCTATACTTATGTTAGATATTATAACATAATATAAACCCTGGATGTGATCTGCGTAAATTTTCAGGCGGATGGGGTTATTTGCTGCTCTGGTGGGGGTTTTCAAACCCAAAACTCCGCGGCCTGAACGCAGCAGGTCATCAGGCCTGCAGCGCCTCCATGCGCGCCCCGGTTCCCCCCTCCCTCACACACTAAACACATCATCTTATCGCCATCGCCTAAAAACATTATCCCATTACATTGCGTGACCTTGACGCTATTTAGGAACCATTTACGGCGGCGTCTTATCTAAATACAGCCATAAATCAGGAGGTGTTCCCTGCACGGTTTCCATAAAAGCTCTCCTGGCCCGCGCACTGTTTACAGCACGCCCGTTTGCGGCATATTTCACCGTCCAGCCGCGTTGCCATAAATTATTGTCCGTCACAGGTTTGTGGAACCGTATTTCACGCGAGCGCGCTCCAGCTGGGCGCGGGAACACGCTGCGCTTCGTCCCGAAACGACCCGGCGCGCGCTGCCTTTACGCGCCGCTCAAATCTTGCTTTAACTATTTATTTATTTATGTTTATTTGCATTTAATTAAAGGATTTAAGATGATGGAATTATTAGAGTAAAAAAATGTCATTAAAGTTGAGAAAGCGAATATTTATTGCAACTTTATTTCCTGAAATGAAACGATCTGACACGCGCACTTGAGTTTATTTCCACTCAGGTGTTTGGATCTTCAACAACTGAATCATTTTACACCTGAGAATGTCTCATTTTCTCCCTGCAGAAGCTGCTCTACATCTCCTTCTTTTGATGAGAGTCTCCGAGCTCTGACAGCCGCGCGCGCGCGTGGATGCCGCTGCTTCTTCTTCCTCCTCCACTGTCAGCGTGAAAAACACCATGCAGCCGCAGAAAGAAAACCTGACACTGTCGATTAAGACGTCCACTGTGCAGCCCCCCACACCCCCCATATTTCTGTCTCACCCTCTTCACGTTCTCACTGCATCATCTTCAATCTCTCCACTGCCCCCCTTCCCCTCCTGCCCCCCGGTTCGGTGCTATCCGGCTCTGCAGGCCCAAAAGGCTCCAGGAAACCTCCATAAAAGGTCACGGGAGCCACGCACGCACGCACGCACGCACGCATCTCGGGCCTGTTATGAATTCTCCTCCCGATTGTTTGTGGAAGTTTCAGTAGACTCGGCTTCCCTCCTCTTCAGAGTGCTTACCCTCTTCTCCACATTTCCAAACAAATATTCTGCTCTGATTCAAAGCGCAGCGCCTCCGGTTCCAAGTGTTTATCGCGCCGCTCCAGCTTCCGCGCGCGCTCGGATGGAGATGCATGACGTCCGCTTGGTGTTGCGCAGATGAACACGTGTGTCACTCAGAGAAAATGTCAGAACCTCTCAGAGCAAAATTCATGAGAGAGAATAATCAGAAAATGTGGAAAAACACAAATTGTGAACTTCATCAAACTTTCTATAAATATTTTGCTTTTTCTTTAAATTATAAATATATTAAGTCTTTTTTTGCTCCAGAGCTGTGCAGGGTTTTTACATTTATCTCTAACCATTTATCTTAGTAAACAGTAACATATTCAAACTAAACACTCAAATATTTGAGCTAAATCTGATTTAATAATTTATTTAAAATGTGGAATTGTTCGTTTACTTTTCAGTACAAAATCAAATGAGAATTTAAAAAATGTGATTTTAAATGTTAGTAATTGAGTTGTTTATATATTTTATGTATGTTGTTAATAAAATAAAAAAACAATAAATTAATTTATAAATTTACTAGGTGAATTTATATTTAAATTAAATTTTATTGTTAATTTTCTAGTGCATAATAAATAATAAAAACTTATTTAATCTGCTTCAAATTCAGGGAGATCCTTGGATTTGTTAAATATCATTAAAATACAAGTTTTATACTTATTTTACCAGTAAATGCTTATAAAAATAAATTTCATTCTTTATTTAAAAAAACGGAAAAAATAAATCAAACAAAACTTTTTAAAGAAAGTTTATTTTTCATGAATAACGAACATTGAAAATCATTTTTAGATGAATTATTACTAAAGGGTGAGCCCAAATGATTATTCTTCCACCTCCGTGCTCCTAACTTAGTTTAAAGTCTTTGTGCTGAAATTATTGTTTACAATTAAATTAGTGCTAAAAACTAAAATAGAAAAAGCCTTTTTTGACCCAGGCAACATGTTTATTATGAGGTTAAATCAGTGTTTTCCTGTTGGGTTTCTTCACCGCATCAGAAAGATTCAAAAACAAAAATTCTCTCCAAACATGAGAAAAAGTGACTTTTGTTTGAAACTTTCCCTGGAGAGCTGCAGCGGCCGGTCAGAGGAAACATCCAGAAACATCCAGAGTAAAGCAGAGTTTCTCCTGAGCTGACTCCGTCCAGACTGCCACCAGTTAAAGACGTGGCTCTTTACGGTTTGTCATTAGGGATCTTAACCGGATCATTTAGTTTTACTGCCAACCTCCGCAGCAGCGTCTCCTCATCCTGCTCTGCTATCAGCAGCAGCAGCATTCTCCACATGTTTCAGCCGCTCCTTCTGATCTGCTGTACTCTGCCGGCTCTGCCGTGATAAGCCACCGTCGTCTCCGTGTGCGTCTGCTCTCCGGTCCCCCAGAAAGCGTCCTCCAGCTGCGGTCGTTCTGCCCGTCCTCGGCCAATAAAGATAAGAGCGGGATGGGAGGAATGTGGAGCGGAGAGGTGGCAGAGACGAGCTGAGGGGACGGAACGTCCAACACGTTCTGTGGAGACCTCTTCAGCGTTTGTGTTTGTGGACCGGAGCAGATCTGATGATGGTTTCACACAGAAAGTCCTTCATGGATGGAGGAAGGCAGCAGGTCTCTCCATGACCTTTCTGAGGTCACCGCTCAACGAGACTTGAATTATTTACCTGATAAAAGCCAGAGATCTGAAATGTCTCATCAAACCTCGAAACTTTGTCTTTTATTGACCAAATAAATACTTTGTCTTTTGTGTCATTCTTCATCTCTAGATTCACATTTTGAAGGCGGAGCTCTTTAGCCGTCAGGCTGATGGACTTTGATGAAAACAGAACTTTAGAGGTTTTTGTGAGAAACGTCCTGCTGACTCCAGACTTTCCTCTGGTTCCGTTTGCTTTCACAAAAGCAGAAAACCAAGAACTGAAGCGGATCGAAGAGCTGAAACTGAATCTGGACTTTTACCGCCTGAGGCCTGTAGAGGCTCAGATCATTTGTGGAGTTTAACTCAGTCTGGAGGGACATATTTCTTGTATTTTTGTCCTGTGAAAAGTCCATCCTAGAAGGAAACTCATTTATTTATTTTTCTTAATTTTGAAGACCAGCAAGAGCTAAAATACTTTTCATTTGGACCCAAATCTGTGAAGGATTTCCTGTCAAAATAGAAAACAAAAAGTTTTAAAGTCACGATTTAGGAATGAAAATGGAGGAAAGCCTTCTCCTCCAGCATTCCTTTAGAGCCCAGAAATCACGGAGCAACTGGTTACAAAACGTCACCCTGAAACTGCAAAGCAGGCCCACATCATCACACTACCACCACCAACTTGAAAACAGGAAATGAAGATTTGTTTTCACAAGAAAGTAGTAAAAGTATCTGTCCATGCAGGATGAAAGTTTTTACTTAAGAAATCTCATCAAATATTAAATGTAGGTAATAAGTGGAAATGATTCATTAAAGAGTGAAAAATGAGAATTTTAGAAGAAGTGAATAAAACCTCATTAACATCTAAAACTGGAATTTAATCTTAGAACATGAATCTATGTTTTTGTTTCTAAAATAATGTTAAGGAAAGCTTCAAATTAAGACAAAAATTCCAGGAAACTCGAATTTTTTGGGTCTTAAACCAAGTTTGAAGCAAAAGGATTTTGACTTTTTTTTAATGATAATTTTCCTTATTTTTTAAATCTGAGACAAAAAATAAAAAAACAGTTTAAAACCTGGAAACATATGCTAAACATCTAGAAAAAGATCTGAGATCAAATAGTTTCTGTTATATTGAAACGCTGAAACTTTCTGCTCTTTTTGTGAAATTCTAAACAGGTTTGAACAGAATTTAATTTGTAAACAAATTCTGTTTATGATGATATTTTTGGATTATTTTAGGTCATAAATGTACTATTTGTTCACAGTCACAGAACTGGAGAGTAAGAACGTCACAAACTCTGATTTTATGCTTTAAATATATATATATTTATGTATATATATATTTACTTAAGACAGAAATAGTTCAAATAAACAAACTTCAAACGTTCCTCATAAAAGAAAACTCTTAGTTTTTTTCTAAATGTTTGGACCAATAACTGACTAACGTTTGGATTACATTTTCATTGTTGGATTTTTAACTTTTTCCCCTAAAAGTTGTTTTGAAATGATTTAAATGATATTTGATGTTTGGAAGCAGGAGGTAAGCCGTGGTCCTCGGTTCTGATCCGGATGAGGTCCGGCTGCGCTCGCCGGGCTCTGGGACCACCGGCGGGTCGGCCTCCGATGACATCACGGCGGCGGCGGCGGCAGAGGGTGGCTGCTCTGTGTCAGACGCCGGCTCGGAGTCAAAACATCAGCCAAAGAGGTTGACCTCCAGAGATCCGGAGGTGGAGACGGTTCAGGGACCCACGAGTCCAGAACTCTCAGAGCTCGCTGACCTCCAGCTGGAGGCAGAAGAGTTTCAGGACGTCAGAAATCTCAGAGATAAAGTTTAGTCTCTGATTGGACGTTAGATTCAAGCGATTCTGTCTGAGGGTTTCCTCTCCTCGGAGGTGGACTGTGGAGTGTTTGACCAGAGAGAAGAAATCCCAGCATCCCCCTGAAGGACATTTGTATAGACTAACACTCTGCAGTTGTGTTGAGGTCATTGTGCTGCAAACATAATTGCCCCACAGGCTCTTAATGGCAGAGGCAGCTAGTTAAAGTCTGTGTTTGTCCATTCATGCCGGGGTCTCTCTCTCCACCTCGCTCGCCCGCCCGCTCATTAAAACGCTGAATGGGCCACAGATGTGGAGCTGCCCATTAGCCTCTACCTGGGAGGAGGTTTGGGAGAGGTGATGTTAGGAAGTGAAGTTAAACATCGGGGTGAGAGCGCCGTTTCCCCGCCGGGGCCACCCAGGATAGAAACGTCCGAGCTGCTGCCGAGTCTGCAGAGGCCAGGAACCAGTCTGGACTTTAGTTCAGGAGGAAAACAGCCACCAAACCACTGAGAGAAGATGGAGACAGCTCTGAGAATCCAACAAGTTTATCCATGAATTTGAGTTTTTTTAAATCTGGATTTAAACGTATCGTCCCTGCAAGGTCAGGTGGGCCCACATGGTTTAAAGGTGGTAGAAGATGTGGGTCCAGAAAGAGTTTGTCTGCAGTTTATGTGGTTGAACACATTGACTTAAGTGGGGACTCAGTAAGTTAGCTCGCTACGCTAGCTAGCTGCCCAGTGGACAGGTAGTGTGCTAGTGAGCTCCGCTGTATCGAGATAGCGAGCTCCACTGTAGCAAGCTAACAAGCTCCTCTTTAGCATGCTTGCAAGGTCCTCTGTAGCATGCTAATAAGCTCCTCTGTAGCATGCTAGCAAGCTCTTCTGTAGCATGTTAGCAAGCTCCTCTGTAGCATGCTAGCAAGCTCCTCTGTAGCATGTTAGCAAGCTCCTCTGTAGCATGCTAGCAAGCTCATCTGTAGCATGCTAGCAAGCTCCTCTGTAGCATGTTAGCAAGCTGCTCTGTAGCATGTTAGCGAGCTCCTCTGTAGCATGTTAGCGAGCTTCTCTGTAGCATGTTAGCGAGCTTCTCTGTAGCATGTTAGCGAGCTCCTCTGTAGCATGCTAGCAAGCTCTTCTGTAGCATGTTAGCGAGCTCTTCTGTAGCATATAAACGAGCTCCTCTGTAGCATGCTAGCGAGCTCCTCTGTAGCATGCTAGCAAGCTCCTCCGTAGCATGCTAGCGAGCTCTTCTGTAGCATGCTAGCGAGCTCCTCTGTAGCATGTTAGCGAGCTCCTCTGTAGCATGTTAGCGAGCTTCTCTGTAGCATGTTAGTGAGCTTCTCTGTAGCATGTTAGCGAGCTCCTCTGTAGCATGTTAGCGAGCTCTTCTGTAGCATGCTAGCGAGCTCCTCTGTAGCATGCTAGCGAGCTCCTCTGTAGCATGTTAGCAAGCTCCTCTGTAGCATGTTAGCGAGCTCCTCTGTAGCATGCTAGCGAGCTCCTCTGTAGCATGCTAGCGAGCTCCTCTGTAGCATGTTAGCGAACTCCTCTGTAGCATATTAGCGAGCTCCTCTGTAGCATGTTAGCGACCTCCTCTGTAGCATGTTAGTGAGCTCCTCTGTAGCATGTTAGCGAGCTCCTCTGTAGCATGTTAGCGAGCTCCTCTGTAGCATGCTAGCAAGCTCCTCTGTAGCATGTTAGCGAGCTCCTCTGTAGCATGTTAGCGAGCTCCTCTGTAGCATGTTCGCGAGCTGCTCTGTAGCATGTTAGCAAGCTCCTCTGTAGCATGTTAGCGAGCTCCTCTGTAGCATGTTAGCGAAGTGCTCTGTAGCATGTTAGCAAGCTCCTCTGTAGCATGTTAGCGAGCTCCTCTGTAGCATGTTAGCGAGGTGCTCTGTAGCATGTTAGCAAGCTCCTCTGTAGCATGTTAGCGAGCTCCTCTGTAGCATGTTAGCAAGCTCTTCTGTAGCATGCTAGCAAGCTCTTCTGTAGCATGTTAGCGAGCTCCTCTGTAGCATGTTAGCGAGCTCCTTTATAGCACGTTAGCGAGCTCTTCTGTAGCATGTTAGCGAGCTCTTCTGTAGCATGTTAGCGAGCTCTTCTGTAGCATGTTAGCAAGCTTCTCTGTAGCATGTTAGCGAGCTCCTCTGTAGCATGTTAGCGAGCTTCTCTGTAGCATGTTAGCGAGCTCTTCTGTAGCATGTTAGCGAGCTCTTCTGTTGCATGTTAGCGAGCTCTTCTGTAGCATGTTAGCGAGCTCTTCTGTAGCATGCTAGCGAACTCCTCTGTTGCATGTTAGCGAGCTCCTTTATAGCATGTTAGCGAGCTCTTCTGTAGCATGTTAGCGAGCTCTTCTGTAGCATGTTAGCGAGCTCTTCTGTAGCATGTTAGCAAGCTTCTCTGTAGCATGTTAGCGAGCTCTTCTGTAGCATGTTAGCGAGCTCCTCTGTAGCATGTTAGCGAGCTCCTCTGTAGCATGTTAGCAAGCTCCTCTTTAGCATGTTAGCGAGCTGCTCTTTAGCATGTTAGCGAGATCCTCTGTAGCATGCTAGCAAGTTCCTCCTTAGCATGTTAGCAAGCTCCTCTGTAGCATGTTAGCAAGCTCCTCTGTAGCAAGCTAGCAATGTCCTCTATAGCATGTTAGCAAGCTTCTCTGTAGCATGTTAGCGAGCTCCTCTATAGCATGTTAGCGAGCTCCTCTATAGCATGTTAGCGAGCTGCTCTGTAGCATGTTAGCGAGCTCCTCTATAGCATGTTAGCGAGCTCCTCTATAGCATGTTAGCGAGCTCCTCTATAGCATGTTAGCGAGCTGCTCTGTAGCATGTTAGCGAGCTGCTCTGTAGCATGTTAGCGAGCTCCTCTGTAGCATGTTAGCGAGCTCCTCTGTAGCATGTTAGCGAGCTCCTCTGTAGCATGTTAGCGAGCTGCTCTGTAGCATGTTAGCGAGCTCCTCTGTAGCATGTTAGCGAGCTCCTCTGTAGCATGTTAGCGAGCTCCTCTGTAGCATGTTAGCGAGCTCCTCTATAGCATGTTAGCGAGCTGCTCTGTAGCATGTTAGCGAGCTGCTCTGTAGCATGTTAGCGAGCTCCTCTGTAGCATGTTAGCGAGCTCCTCTGTAGCATGTTAGCGAGCTCCTCTGTAGCATGTTAGCGAGCTGCTCTGTAGCATGTTAGCGAGCTCCTCTGTAGCTAGCTTCCCACTGAGTCCCCACTTCAGCCAATGAAACAAACACAGGTGTTTCCACCACAGAAACTGGACAAACCCATTTAAGACCCTCATTTTTTTGGTCAGGTCAGATCAAACCTGGCCGAGTCCAGTCTAGTCCAGTCAAATTAAAGCAAACCAAGTCAGGTCAGATCGAATCGAGTCAACTCAAAAACTGAAATTAGTCATGAAACATGTAAAAATATCTAAAGACTAAATAAACTGGTTATCTGCTCTTAGACCCTCCCTCTCTGTAAGGAAAAACTCCTAAAAGACCCGAGTCCGGAAAAAGAAGAAACCTTAGAGATTCCCACATGAGGGAGAGATCCTATCCCAGGACGGACAGGAGATACCAGATCTGGTAAAGAAGAATGAGCTTCTACAATAGAGTTCATTCAGATAGAGCTGAGGGACGAGTGGAGATGAAGTCTTCAGTCAGTCCATGACCAGGAGCAGGAGCGTGGGAGATCCACCTGGATCAAGTCAAGAGCTGATGGTGAAGCAATTCAACTGAGAAGAGGAGTGACTGAACACACCTGAAGCACACCTGAAGCACACCTGAAGCACACCTGAAACACACCTGAAGCACACCTGAAACACACCTGAAACACACCTGAAGCACACCTGAAGCACACCTGAGCACACCTGAAACACACCTGAAACACACCTGAAGCACACCTGAGCACACCTGAAACACACCTGAAACACACCTGAAGCACACCTGAGCACACCTGAAACACACCTGAAGCACACCTGAAACACACCTGAAGCACACCTGAAGCACACCTGAAGCACACCTGAAGCACACCTGAAACACACCTGAAGCACACCTGAAGCACACCTGAGCACACCTGAAACACACCTGAAGCACACCTGAAACACACCTGAAGCACACCTGAAACACACCTGAAGCACACCTGAAGCACACCTGAAGCACACCTGAAGCACACCTGAAGCACACCTGAAACACACCTGAAGCACACCTGAACACACCTGAAGCACACCTGAAGCACATCTGAAGCACACCTGAAACACACCTGAACACACCTGAAGCACACCTGAAACACACCTGAAGCACACCTGAAACACACCTGAAACACACCTGAAACACACCTGAAACACACCTGAAACACACCTGAAACACACCTGAAACACACCTGAACACACCTGAAGCACACCTGAACACACCTGAAGCACACCTGAAGCACACCTGAAACACACCTGAAGCACACCTGAAGCACACCTGAAGCACACTTGAAGCACACCTGAAACACACCTGAAACACACCTGAAACACACCTGGAACACACCTGAAGCACACCTGAAACACACCTGAAACACACCTGAAACACACCTGAAGCACACCTGAAACACACCTGAAACACACCTGAAGCACACCTGAAACACACCTGAAACACACCTTAAACACACCTGAAACACACCTGAAGCACACCTGAAACACACCTGAAACACACCTGAAGCACACCTGAAGCACACCTGAAACACACCTGAAACACACCTGAAGCACACCTGAAACACACCTGAAGCACACCTGAAACACACCTGAAACACACCTGAAACACACCTGAAACACACCTGAAACACACCTGAAACACACCTGAAGCACACCTGAAACACACCTGAAGCACACCTGAAGCACACCTGAAGCACACCTGAAACACACCTGAAGCACACCTGAAGCACACCTGAAACACACCTGAAACACACCTGAAGCACACCTGAAACACACCTGAAACACACCTGAAACACACCTGTACCGCTTCATTGAGCTCCTAAACTTTAGATTCTACCAAATGAAACTGATGAAGCTGGAGTCAGACACTCGTCTGGATTGGTCTGAAACTCTGTCCTATCAGCACAGAGCCTAAAATAGCCCCCCAGCCCTGAGTCCCGGCCGGCTTCAGGCCTCTGAGGGTGTCGGATCGGCCTGTGGAATGCAGCGACAAGCTCTCACCCTCTGATTGGATGCTTATCAAAGCGGAGCCCGTTGTCGGGGTGACCTTTACGGTATCAGGCGCCGGAGTCCCTCCCAGGACGAGGCGTGGCGGCCGGACTTCCCCGGACGCTTCACGCGGTTTGAGGATCCTCCAAACCTGAAACAGTCGAGATGAAACAGAACTTTTTAATGAAGGTTGTGAAGGTTATCATGTATCTGAACCCTCTCAGTGTTTAAGATTTACTGTAATTTATTAATTGTCAACACAACAATTCCTGCAGATTCTGAACCGGCGACGCTTCAGGTGTTTCAGGGTTAAAACGATTTCACAGATTTAAAAAACACTTTTATCCATAAATAAATGCTCATTCTCTGACTGTTAAAGTACAAAAAACACATTTGAAAAAGCAGAACAGAAAACAGAAGTTAATTTAGATAAATGATCTCAAAGAAATGAACTTTTTGGTTTGATGTTTCCTCAGGATCCTGTGATGATGTTGGATGAACGTTGATGGTTAAAATATGAACTTAAAGTCCCTCTATGATAATTTATTTAGTTTAATAAAACATTCCCACGAGTGTTTTAATTATGATCATGAAGTTTTTAACCAAAATCCCACAACTTAAATGTCTTAAAAAGTCTTTTTTATATGTTGATCTGGAGCCTCTGTGTTTCCTCTGAGGGGGCGTGGCTTTTGGAGCTGAGCCCCGCCCCTGATCTAGTAGTAGATTTTATTGGTTTATAATTATAAATATGAAACAGAACTGAAAAAAAGAAAATTGTTTCCAAGCCCCGCCCCTTTTCCTTTATTAATAAACTCTTTTGCACAAACACCTAAACTCCCTCCATTCATTCGTTTCTTTTCTTCCTCACAAACAAAACAGCAGGAATATTTAAAGACCTTTTTTTCCCTAAAACTTTATTTATAAAATTCTTGACATTTTCAGGAATGAAAAGTTTTCTGTTTCTAAGAGAAAGACTCAAACTCTTGAAACTCCCGCTTTAAGTTATTCTCTATTTTTCGGATCATTTTTGATTCTTTGTCTCCAGTTTTAATGTTATTATTTTTTTTTTAGGTTTTTAAAGTTTGACATTTTCAGATTATCTATAAAGTTTCAAACAAAAACTTGTCATCTTATCTGTTTATCATGTCCAGGATTCTCATCTCTCTTCCTGTTTTCATTTTCTTTTTTAATATTTTTTTGGACCATTGATCTGCTTTGATCTGTTCTGATCTGTTCTGATCTGTTCTGATCTGATTTGATCTGCTTTGACACCAGAGGCTGAAGTGGATCAAAGCACCTGGAAGAATCCCACAGTGGATTTCATTTTAGATCAGATCTGGATCAGATCAGGAAGCGGCCCGGCAGTGTGAATGCTCCCAGTTTATCCTGAATCTGGATCCGGATTTGCTCTGAGGAGCTCCTTCATGCATGAAAACAGTTTGAGAATCACATTTTAAAGACTCGGATCGATTCAAAGTGAAGCCAAAATGTGTCTCCAGTCTTCAGTCACATCACAGATGGAAGTTTTTTAGCAAATTCAAACAGAAAAAATCAGATTTTAGAATTTCCTTTCAGTAAATTCTGTCATTTTTTTCAGTTTTATGTTGCAAAGTAAGACTTTGTTGACCTTTAGGCGACAGAGGTCACGTTCAGAAGACGACCGAACCTTCGACGTGTGCGAGAACGTTTCCATCACCATCAGATTTTAGTGTCTGAACTCCTGCAGTGACGGATAACCAATCAGATCTCTTTTTTTTTTTTACATTTGAGTCTAAATTCACGACCCAAAAAGGAAAGTTTGGTTGAAATATCTGCTCTGCAGACTTCAGCTGCTTCTGTTCGACGCTCAGAAGTTTCTGTGTAACCGTAAAATGCATCATTTCTGCTGCGAAAAGAACACCAGATAATAAACAGAGGAATGCAGCCAGGTAGCCGCTGTAAAGGTTTAATCACGGCTGAGGAAGTAAAAAAACTGCAGTTTGAGAAAACAGGAAAAGCTGCAGGACATTAAGGGGAAAAACAATGAAGTTTTATCTATAATTGTTTTAATACATTAATATTTCACAGCTTCATTATTTTCATGTGAGACTAAAGTTTCTCTGCGTTCGGTTGAACCGACAGTCCGACCGGAGAGCCTCCCGTCTACCTTCAACTCCTCTGAGGACAGAGATAACCTGAGAACATAAATCTGACCGTGAGTGCTTTGTGGCCGTCCAGGTCAGCCGTCCTGTGGGAAAAGAGAGATGAGAGGCTCGGGGTCAATCTGGGCTAAGCCCCGCTGGAGCCAGCGCGGCCCGGTTAGTCCTGGAAGACCCGGGACGCCGCCGCCGGCAGAAACGGGACCTCAGACGGATCCACCTGCAGCACTCGCCGTCACTCTCATGTCAATCAAGTCTTTTCAAGTCAATTTTAGATTATTTGGTTCTTAAAAACAGTTTTATGCTACAAGAAGATCCTCAGAATTGGAAGAATTATTGTTTTTAAAGTGAAACATCAATTCAGACCATGAAGAAGAGTTGACTTTAGGAGATACATCTGCACTTTTTTATTATAATTTAAATCTTTTTTCATGTTTCAGTTTTAAATCTCAGTTTTTGTCCTTTATTAAGTTTTTCCTGTTTGAATCAGAACCAACTTTCTATCAAACTTACAAACTAAAGCAGAACTTTTAAAAACATTTGAACATTTTTTACCGAATTGTCCAGCAGACAGCCCGACCATGATACCACCGCCGCTGTGTCTGACCGCTCTCGTTGTTTCCAGTTTCCCTTCAGACGTTCTGTCTTCTAGTTTTTTTTAAAAGCTTTTAGTGATTTTATGACTTTAATATTCCTTATTTATTCCAGTTGCTCGCACTGCTTTAAAGAAGTTCCATGGAAAATGTTGAAAAGTTGTTCTAATAGAAATTATTTCAAACTTGAGGAATATATTATGTGTAGTTAGTGTGTGGGGCAGGCGCTAAAAGCTACCAAATCGAGGATTGTTTCTTTTGTTTTTCTTTTTAAGATGAGTAGGAATGAAATCAGAATTATTGTTCTTCTCACGGCTCCTCTCCTGCCATGAAGATATGAGGAATATGTTAATGTGATTCTCTATTCATGAATAAATAAAATCAAATCAAACGTGAAAAGTTGCATTACCTACGATGGTTAGAGTGGAATGCTTTCTGCTGAAAATAGTAGCTGAAGATGCTGAAGCTTTTTGCTGAAAATTGTGATGCAACTTACTTTACTTTCTGAAGATTCTATTCTATTCTATTCTATTCTATTTTCAGCTTTTGCTGAAAATGCAGAAACTATTTGCAAATTAGTAAAAGATTGGAAATTTTGTTGAAGAACTATGAAAGAGCGCTGAAGTTCAGCTACATTACTGAAAATTGTTCAGTAAAATAGCTTAAAAAAACCTCTAATTCTTGACAATTTTGCATAAATATTTACTTTGTTGCTTAAATATGAGCTAAACTCCAAATTAGTCCAAAAAACCAAAATTCCTCAATAAACTAAAATGAGTCAGAAATGTTAGCATGTTGGTAAAATAGAAGCTAAATTAGCCTGAAAAAAACTTCAGTAAATGAGCTAGCATGCTGAAATAACAGCGAAATATCGTTTATTTTTTACTTTAAAAAATGAAACTTGAATATATTTTAAGGCTTGTTGCTAATCTGCTTAAAATAATGAATGTGAAGACTTTCTCATTCGTTATGGAGAATATTTTGATCAAAAACTATAATGTTTTGATACCAAGAATGCTGAAATCACTGAAAGAGTGTTTGAGTTTTTAGGAGCTGAAAAACGTAGAGAGAATCACTTTAGTGTTAAAATGACTGAACATTTATATTATTATTATAAGACATTTTTGTCTCCAGTGAGATCATTCTTGTGCTTTAATTCTGGTTCTTCAGGTACATTTTTTTTCTTTTTTTATTTTTAAACGTTTAAAAGGATGAAGAATAATAGAGAATAATAAAGGTATTTATTAATAGATTTAAATATTTATGTTAAATTCTAATAAAACTGAAGCAGATTTTGAGATGTGTTTGATGTTTGTGTTTTATTCTGTCACAAAATTTTTTTTGTTCAGTTTTAGATTTTTAAAATTACTATATTTAGGATTTATGTGTAATTATATTCATCTGTTTTTAAAGTATGTTTTGATTTTTTTTTTTTCAGATTTCTTTTTCCATTTAGAATGGAAAAATTTTAATTTTTCTGAAGAATTTTCTGGTCCTTCAGAGTTTTTTCTATTGAAGCAAAAGACTGAAGTCGTGTAATCGAACATTCACACGTTAGAACTCGTCTTTTGGGTTCTTTGAGGAACCAAACAGAACCAAACTGCTGCAACTCTTCATCTTTTGGACTCACTTCCTGTCAGATCTGGACTTTCAGAATCATCTTCTATGGGGTTTGGGTCGTGACCGTCCTCCATCAGTGACGGTCCGTCTGAGCGGCTCCAGAACCAAACGGCCCGGCTCTGAAGGCGCGATCCCGCCGCTCTCGGCACCGCTTTCCCATTCCCCGGCTTTTCCGTGTCGACTCTGCTCTGCGGCTCGGCTCCTGAGGAAAAACAGACGCCTCCTCTGCCGCCGCCAGCCCCCCCCCGCTCCCTCTGCGCCGGCTTTCTTCTCCTTCCCCCCTTTTGCCCCTTGGGCCTTTTTTATGGCAGGGCTTCTAACATGTGACCTCTGCCATGCATTAGGCTGCGTGTACGCCACCAAACAGCCAGAATCCAGCCTGATAATGTGAAGGACGGGTTTGCCGATGTTTACCGGCCTCCTCCAGGTCGTCCTGGGAGTCCAGCTCGCCAGATCCTCGTCAGGTTTCAGCGGCGATAACAAAACTTTGATTTATCCTCTGCAAAACACATCTGTACTGTAATCCAATCAAACGGCAGCCACAGAGAGCGAGGAATCATCCGTGCCGTGTGCAGGGCTTCAGCGTGCTCGCTCCTCGCCTCGCCCCTGCGGCTCGTCTGCCTGATGAAGGCCGACAGCCTGTAATTTGGCGTGCGCGTTCTCCTCATTTGCATGAGAAGAACTTTGCCGCCCGCCGCCGAGCTGAACCAATTAAAGCTCGATCTAAATAGCGGAGGTTAAATTATGAGCGCTGCTGGGAAAGCAGGGCGCAGCTCATTAGAGCGGCGAGGAGCGGCGAGGAGTTTGTCTGAGGCCCAGGTGAGTGACCTCAGCGCTCTGCTGGAGCGGCCATGTCGGTGAAAGCACGACCGTCTGCAACCACGTTCTCTTACGTTTCAGGAACGCTCAGATCCACCACGAAAGCAGCAGTCGGACCTCATGTGAGCAGAGAAAAAACAAACTGACCTTTACTTCAAATCATGTATCCAAATGTATCATCCAACTTATAGTCACTTACAAAAGAAGTACATATTCAATCATTTTTCAGTGCTTTTATCTTGACTATCTGGTCCGTTGTCATGGTAACACGGCTCCACGTTGCTGAGCCTCGACTGCAGCGGCAAAGGAAAGTTAAATATCTGCTGATCTTCAAGATCGATGACATCAAGCATCAGTTCAGAGGGAAAGTTCATCTCTTACTAGCTGCGTTTCCATTACACTTTTGCGCAAAACTTTATCGAAATTTCTAGAATTTCGATAAAACACTGTTTTGAAAAAACAGCGTTTCCATTAAACCATGATTATGCGAAAAACTCGAAGTAATTCCCGCGATAAGTCATTAAAAAAAACATGGCGACGGATATAAACACTATTTTGATGTGCAGTAGATTCATTCACATTTCTGCCACGGCGCTAGCTCTCATCCTGCCATTCAGAGAAGACGTCTACGTCTGATCCGAGCCTCGGAGCGGCAGGCTCCTTATACGTGGGAGCTACGTAGAGTCAAACATTTTTGTTGAAGAATTCACCGAAGAGCTGTGGATTCAGCATTTTCAACTTTTGATGAGCTGTGCGATGCTGCGGGACCTCTCGTGGCGCCCGCTGTGCGGTGCCCAAGGCAGCCAGTTGCTGTGAAAAAGCGCATCGCCATCGCCATCTACATCGTCATATCCGGTTAATGGTCACGTGACTCGTTTGTTTCAAAAAAAGTGTTTCCATTACAGTTTTTGGAAAAACTACTGTTTCGATACGGCCCAAATACCACCTCCTCTAAGCGCAAAAACTTTATTTAGAAAAAGGCGAGTTTTTCGGAAATTGTGGTGTTTCCATTAGGAGAATTTAATATGGAAATTCCGTTTTTCGAAATTTCAGAGTTGATGGAAACGCGACTACTGCTGGTTTTTGTCCAGAAGATGAAAGAAAGTTTGTTTGTTTGTTTCTTCTGCTTGTTTGTTGACATGTTTGTTTTCTTGGAGTAAAACTGCAGACATAAAAGTCTTTAGAGTTCTGCTTTTCTGACTGTCGATGTGTCACAAAATGCACTTCTGAGGTAAAACTTTATATTTAAAGATTCCAGACAACAAAAATGAAGAAAAATGCTTCTCTCTGCTCTGTTTTTGGTCAAAAGCTGCATATCGTCATATAAAATATATCTGTTAAAACATTGTGAAGACAAAAGTCTGATTAATCAGATTATTTTTCTAAATTAATTGACAGCAACGACTAAAAATAAATCCTAAATGTTTTCTGTCTGATTTCGTGTTGTGGTTGACAAATAAATACAACAACTAAAAAGAAACATTGATTGCAATGAATTTTCCCTGTTTGCATTGATCCGTTTCATAATGTTAATCGATTGGCAGCAGAATTTATAAATAAACGTTCTTAATGTTCGGTTTTGTTTGTGATTTCATGTTGGGATTATTTTTGGATGATAAATGCTTGGCAAATACTGCAACTGAAATGAAAAATTAGTCGCTAAATCACAATTCATTTATTGTGATTAATTAGATAAATATATTTTTTTTAATGATTTCAGCATTAATTAAAAATAAACATTCTTAATATACGGTTTTGTGTGTAATTTCATATTGTGATTAATTGCAGATTCTAATAAATTGTTGTCAAATGTAACTAAATAGAAAAAATGATCATGATTAATTTTTTCCAGGTTTGTGATTAATTTGTTATTTTTTTGAATGAATGAATGAATGAATGAATGAATGAATGAATGAAATTGTTTATTTCAAGCAATCAGGTTATAATACATGGAATAACATCACATAATAAATCACAAATAGATCGCTTGAAAGGGGGTGGAAGGAAGCGAACTTATATAATCCCACCCCGACTCGACCATTTTCTCTACATGAATTATCAATATCCGGTTCAGGACTTAAAATCAAATATTAATATAGTTTCAGGTAATAAAAGATCAATAATATCAGTGATGTAATAGAATTTTAAAAACATCCATAGACAAATCATTTATGTTAATCATCAACAGTAATTTAAATATTCTCATAAAGAAAAGATAAAAAAAATATCAAGTAGTAATCAACTTCATTTGTTACTGCAGGAAAATATATCAAAATATTCTTATTAAAAAAGACAATTTGAGCAGATTGCATTTATCAAAGAACGATTATTATAATGAAAAAGTTTTTTAAAATCTATTCCTAGTTCTTTTTTTTAAATTAATATAAATAAAAATCAATAGCTGAAAAAAAACATACAAATGCAAATATTAGATGTCAAAACAGCTAAAATGTATGATTCAGAGAGTTTCTATTGAGACTTAAAAGCATCTTCATTTTTTTAAATTTCTTTTTACAAAATAAGATAAAAACAGAAATAGAGTACAGCAGCACTTTCATTTTGAATTTGCTTTAATTTTACTTTGTTTTTGGTTTATTTCAAGCAATTTTCAGCCTGAATAACAAACAAAAATACATCATTAATTTGATTATAAATCAATTCCAAACAATTAAAAGTAAAGAATCTTCTGAACAATATAATTTCTCCTAACTATAGACATGTTTGTATTTCTACATACAGTACACACACACGGCATGTTTCTATTTGATGTGTTTCATTTATCACTTGTACGGTTCTTGTTTTAAGCTGCAGTAGTTCAGCCGTCATGAATGAGCTTTAGAACCAGAACTCTGAAGGTTTCAGCAGAACCCCAGAACCGATCCCTTCATCAGATTCCTGTTCTGCTGTGGTACCGATCATCACGGGGATGGTGGTGGAGGAACTTCTTAAATCTGAAAAAGAGTTAAATTCAAGTCTTTTCTACTGTGAAGCACGAGGGTGGCAGCATGATGATTTGGGTTTCAGCAGCAGCAGGGCTTGAAAGTGACTCTCTGGGAGGTTTTGAGTTTTTTCAGAAGAATCTGGACTTTTTCAGCTGAAACTCTAAACTGGGTCGGTGGAAGATGAAGTTCTTCCAGATAGAAACTCAGACACGTCAAAAGACACAAACGAGTTTATTTCACGCAGTAAAAGTGAGGAGAGCAGCCGACTGAAGTCAAACGGTGGGAATTAACAGGAATTCTGACACAAACCAAAAGCGCGGTGGAGACACTTGACCTCAGACCTCCTGTAAAAGTCTGGCGCAGGTTCTCCTCTCACAAACCGTTCAGAACTTTACAGGTGTGAACCAACAGTCGGCGGCGCCTTTCTCACCAAACCTTGACGTGAATTTCTCCAGACCTCCTCCGGGAAACGTCTCCTTCTCCACGCTGGGAGATACCTGGCTCCGAACCATCAGGCAGACGGACGCTCCACCGCTTTATTCTGAAAATCTGAACCTGAGTGGCTGCGTTCCTGTAAATATTTAAATGTAAAAGTTCCAACCGGAGCAGGAACCGACCCGGTGAGGTGATGAATGAGCCGCAGCCTTCCACACTTTCTAATCTAAACTGGAGCGGGACCGCCGGCGCCTCCAGATCAGGAGGTTTTCACATTTTATTTCTGAGTTTCACAGCTATGAAAGCTTAGAACTCAATGGTTTTAGTTTATTTTCAAAATAAAATCAGGGCACAGTGAAGTCTCTTTACGTCAATCTTTTCAGGAGGTTTAGTTAATAACACAAAATAAAGTAAATCGATTAAGAACGTCTGAATGAAAAATGAAAAGTAAAAGAGCAGCAAGGCCTCCTGTAAAAGTCTGGCAGAAATAGTCTTTTATTTTGAAATATCATTTGTTTTATTACATTTATTCCGACTGAAAAGTTTGAAACACTTCTAAAGGTTATGAACTTTGACCTTTTGTTTTCAAAAATTTCAAACTATGATGTAAATAAAGCAACATACATGAATTCATTGATTTTTGTTTGAAGGAAAATCAACATTTGTTTTCGTATAAAGTATATAAAACAAAAAAGATTTATCTAAATCAAATAAGTAAAGTGACTTTCTGTGTTTTTGGAGCTAAATTAGCACCAATATTGTTTGAAAGCTAAATAAATATTGTTGTTTAGCCAATAAATAAAATGTCCAAAACTTTTTGCTATTTTAAAATACATTTGATTAATTTCTGCTTCAAATTTTCGGGTTTTTAGATTTTTTTTTTTTTTTTTTTATCAATACTGGTCACAATTTATCTCCATATAGAAACAAAAAGATTCATCTAAAAACATTTAAATAGAAAAATAATATTTAAATTGATGAGAAAAAACAAAAAAAAAAACATTTAATTAATATTTTAATTATAGGATTGAAGCTAAAAAGTTCAGTTTTTGAATTAATCAGAAATTATTTTTTTTTAAATACACAAAGAAGTTTTTTTAAAAAGTTAAATTTTACTGGTAAAAGGAAATCAAAGTGTTTGAAGTTCTGATAAATGTTTGGTAATGAAGCGCTTGCTTCACCTGAGAGGACGAGCTCTCGTCTTCAGCTTTTGGAATCTTCATCTGCGATCATCTCCTCCATCTGTGTGTTTAAACTGCGGTGACGGATGTGCTCCCCGTCACGCGGTGCGGGGCGAGGACACGCTCTGCTTTGGCGTGTTTGGGTAAAGGATTAGCCTAAAGTCCCGGTTCCTTAAACATTTGAGGATGCAGCTTGCTGACGTTCTTCTTCTTCTTCTTCTTCTTCTTCTTTCTTCTTCTTCTTCTTTCTTTCTTCTTTCTTCTTCTTTCTTCTTCTTCTTCTTCTTCCTTTCTTTCTTCTTCTTCTCTTCTTTCTTCTTTTCTTCTTCTTCTTCTTCTTCTTCTTCTTCTTCTTCTTCTTTCTTCTTCTTCTTCTTCTTCTTTCTTCTCTCTTCTTCTTCTTCCTCACCTTCTTTCTTCTTCTTTTCTTCTCTTCCTTCTTCTTCTTCTTCTTCTTCTTTCTTCTTCCTTCTTTCTTCTTCTTCTTCTTCTTCTTCTTCTCTCTTTTCTTCTTCTTCTTCTTTCTTCTTCTTCTTCTTCTTCTTTTCTTCTTTTCTTCTTTCTTCTTTCTTCTTCTTCTTCTTCTTCTCTTCTTCTTCTTCTTCTTCTCTTCTTCTTCTTCTTCTTTTTCTTCTTTTCTTCTTCTTTCTTCTTCTTCTTCTTCTTTCTTCTTCTTCTTCTTCTTCTTCTTCTTCTCTTCTTTCTTCTTCTCTTCTTCTTCTTCTTCTTCTTCTTCTTCCTTCTTCTTCTTATCTTCTTCTTCTTCTTCTTCTTCTTCTCTTCTTCTTCTTCTTCTTCTTCTTCTTCTTCTTCTTCTTCTTCTTCTTTCTTTTCTTTTCTTCTCTCTTCTTCTTCTTCTCTTCTTCTTCTTCTTCTTCTTCTTCTCTTTTCTCTTTTTCTTCTTCTTCTTCTTCTTCTTTTCTTCTTCTTCTTCTTCTTCTTCTTCTTCTTCTTCTTCTTCTTTCTCTTCTTCTTCTTTTCCTCCTTCTTCTCCTTCTTCTCCTTCTTCTTCTTCTCCTTCTTCTCCTTCTTCTTCTTCTTCTTCTTCTTCTTCTTCTCTTCTTCTTCTTCTTCTTCTCCTTCTTCTCCTTCTTCTTCTTCTTCTTCTTCTTCTTCTTCTTCTTCTTCTTCTTCTTCTTCTTTCTTCTTCTTCTTCTCTTCTTCTTCTTCTCTTCTTCTTCTCTTTTCTTCTTCTTCTCTCTTCTTCTTTCTTCTTCTTCTTCTCTTTCTTCTTCTTTCTTCTTCTTCTCTTTCTTTCTTCTTCTTTCTTCTTCTTCTTCTTCTTCTTCCTTCTTTTCTTCTTCTTCTTCTTCTTTTCTTTTCTTCTTTTCTTCTTATTCTTCTTTCTTCTTCTTCCTTCTTCTTTCTTTTCTTCTTCCTTTCTTCTTCTTCCTCTTCTTCTTCTTTTCTTCTTCTTCTTCTCTTCTTCTTCCTTCTTCTCTTCTTTCTTCTTCTTCTTCTTCTTCTTCTTCTTCTCTTTCTTCTTCTTCTTCTTCTTCTTCTTCTTCTTCTTCTTTCTTCTTCTTCTTCTTCTTCTTCTCTTCTTCTTCTTCTTTCTTCTTCTTCTTCTTCTTCTTCTTCTTCTTCTTCTTCTTCTTCTTTCTTCTTGACTTCTTCTTCTTCTCTTTCTTCTTCTTCTTCTTCTTCTTCTTCTTCTTCTTCTTTCTCTTTCTTCTTCTTCTTCTTTCTTCTCTTTCTTCTTCTTCTTCTTCTTTCTTCTTCTTCTTCTTCTCTTCTTCTTCTTCTATAAACGTTGTGTGCAGGTGACTGGTCTGCATGTGAAGGTGCCCCCCCCCCCGTCTTGTGGGAGTCATACATTATCAACTGTTTATTTGTGACGAGGATTACGACTTCTGGGGATTGTAATCCATTTTTAGTTTTAAACAAGCCCTCCCCTCCTCAAAAAAGCCTGACAGTCCCCAGCGGGAGGCGGCGGAGATGTGGTGCGTTGTTTTACAGCGCGATCTGTCTTGTAGGCCTCAAACCAAATCCTGTTTTTACGGCTTGCTTATGCATTCCTGCTGCACACGGTTTACATGCCGAGGCGGGGGCCGTCCTAAATCAGCTGGCAGCTCCGGGCAGCTGGGGCAAGGTGGAAACCTTGTCGTCGGCCGGCGATTGATGAACCCCAAATTAAGATAATAGGATCTCGGAGAGCCCGCGGCCGGCGGATTACATCACCTGGAGACGGAAATTCAATTTCAGCTCCTGTCGCTCTCGGTCAGGCCTCACATCACTTTGCCTCTTTGGGTTTCTGTTTTCCACCGCGGTTTTGGTTTAGGGCGCATTCATGAAAGTTTCCCGTCCCGGTCCAGCTCTGCGGACAGGAGGAGAGGATGGAGGAGGAGCAGAGGAGGCCTCATCTGATCCAGAAGATCTCTCACCTGAACATCAAGCTGCTCAAAAGAACAAAAACTGAAGCTGAGCCAAAATCAAGACTTTTTACAAACGTTTGTTTCATCAGATTGAACACTCTTAGCCCGGACTAGTTGAGTTTACTAAAACGGTGCGTTGAAACAGATTGCCTTAAATTTCTTAAGTTTTTACCATAGATCCAAACTAGACAAGTTTAGTTCAATTAACTTAAACAGTACGCTTAATACATTTGTCAAAAGGAAATGATGCTAGCAAAGTTTACTTAATGAAATATGTGGTCATATTTACTTATATCATAAGTACTTATGTTTTCAAAAGAAGCAACATTACTCAGGTGGGAATTGAACCCTGGGTTCTTGCCTATACCTAACCAATAAAGCTATCCTTGAACTGATATTGTAACACCTGCAAAAGACAGTAAATCCTTAATTTTTAGTGGCAAAGTCCTTAAACAAACTCAGACTATTTTACAAAACATTAAAAAACCTGTACAAACTTTTTAAACAGAGTGCAAGAGAAGTCCTATGAAAACAGAAATGATTTGGACAATGATGATGGACAATAGTTAGGAATAGTTTGGTCACTACAACAAAATTTCTCAAAATCCTATAAGAGAGAAACATGTTTACATTTTGAATCATCAAGAAAAACAAAAAAACAATGCTTACTTATAGCCAATTTTTGGCTAACAACCAGCGCTTTCAACTCTGGGAAAAAAATAGGATTTAAAACACTTTTATGAACAATTAATATATAAAAATTTACTATGAGAACTCAGCTTAAAGCAAATTCTGATGCTGATGAAAGAATTGTAAGGAGGAACTAAGACGTTGTAATTAATAAAGGGCAGAATTAGGAGCCAGTTTTCATCAACACAGTTTAGATATAAGCTCCGCCCACTCTTGCAGGAACTAAAGAACAGTAGTGATCTCTACATAGTATAATTAGTAACACTTAAAACTAATCTTTAATGTGTCAAAAAACAAATTTATTTAAGTAATGACAAAAACTAAAAATTATAATGAATGATTACTCAAAATTGTTATTACAGCTAAAGTCAGGGTTTACAGTGAAGTTCAGAATCCATTTGTTCATTCTAAAGTACCAGAAAAGGAAAACAAACATGTTAGAGCCCGATCAGATCTCCACATTAAGTAGTTTGTCTCAGTGGTGTTACCGTAGTGTGATGTCATCACTAGTCGCCATCCCATGATGTCTTATGGTACCTTTTTTTTTTTTTTACTTTCTGGAAGGATTTTTGTGTTTTTATACGAAATACCATTCTTGGTGACTTTAATATTTTATATAAACATGTTTTATTTGTTTTTTTTTATTTCCAAAACACTTATAAAAACTACGACGGAATATTAGGGTCACCGAAAAAAAAAAGTAATATTACGAGTTTTTTTTCTCGTGGATATACGACTTTAAATCTCGTAAATTTATGAGAAAAAAAGTCGTAACTGCTAAATTATGAGAATAAAGTCGTATATTTATGACTTTAAAAGTCATAGGTTAAATTTACAACTTTTAAAGTCGTAAATTTACGAGAAAAAAACGTGTAAATCTACGGGATTTAAAGTCGTAATTTAATGAGAAAAGAACCAAAGTTGTCTGTTTATCAGAGCCGTGCTTGAAGATGAAAGACGTGGAGAATCTGGTGTAGATTATGTCCAGATCGGTGTTAAAAGCAAAGATTCTGAACCTTTTGGGCGATTCAAAATCAAATTATTTCCGGGTTCGGTAGTGCGTGTGTTGTCTTGCGTATCTTCAAGTAAGCAAAAGAGGCGCTATTATTGTGTTAAACAGACTTTTTATTAACAGTCTCTTCATACTGCTGCACTGTGCATGACTAGCGCTCATCTGCTGCTTACTACTTGCCGTGAACCGAACATGTGACCAGTCGCTTGGCCTTCTGGGTAATGCAGTTCTTAAACAGCTAACTTCAATACACAACAGTGCGGAGTTTCATATGTAAAATAAAGAGCTCAGAGATACACGTTCATCAGGATCGTCACT
The DNA here is from genome assembly GCA_003999625.1 of Oryzias javanicus. NCBI lineage: Eukaryota > Metazoa > Chordata > Actinopteri > Beloniformes > Adrianichthyidae > Oryzias > Oryzias javanicus. Next base: position 27,312,317 of record CM012450.1, read on the forward strand.
TTATTACATCTTTCATTTCCTTTCTCCACCTTACGTCATGTCTCTGTCATGCTCAGAAACCCAAAGAGAATGTAAACAGAGCTCCGGACGCCTCCTTCCCCAAATGAAACGTCCGTCTCGACACAAAACAACATTGAGAAATGACAACGTTAGCACAAGAACATTGAAAATTCCAAAAACTGGTCCTCTTCAGACGGAAGCATCACAGAGTTGAGGAGATCTGGTCTGTCAGAGGAAGAAATGACTGAAGTGGACAGCTGGAGATATGGACCGCTTCATAAACGGGATCTGCAGAGATCCTGCAAGCAGCATCAACCAATAAAACATTAATACTCTGTAAATCAAATAAAGGAACTTCCAAATATTTGAAATATTTTAAACATTCAGTTTACCTGATGAAATCCAAGACGCTTTTCACAGTTTGGTTGGTCTGCTTCAGTTCACGGCATAAATTCGCTGGAATGTAGACTCTCCTCGACTTTAATACATTACGAGAAAAAAGTCGTAAATCTACGAGATTAAAACTCATACATTTACGAGATTTAAAGTCGTATATCTACGAGAAAAAACTTGTAATATTACTTTTTTTTTTTTTTTTAGGTGACCCTAATACTCCGTCGTAAAAAACAATTTTATATTATCAATCTATTTATGATTTTAGCAAAATTTCATATTCACAAAAGTAAGTTTTCTTCCAAAAAAACCACTGTTCCACCTCTTTTTAATAGAAATTAGAAACTATGTCGACTGTGTGAAATTATCTTCAGATCCCAGAGCTGTCAAGACCTTTGATGCCCTAGAATCTATTGGACTCTCAGATCCTTAACCATTTTTTTTTTTTTCAATTACGTTATTTAGTGTAATCTTTTATACTTGTTTGTATTTTATTTTTAAAACCTATGTCTAATCAATGCCAACCCCTGCTTTGTTATATTGACTTGTATGTATACATTTGAATATTTTCAATAAAGTATTTGGAAAGAAAAAAAAAAAAAAAAAAAAAAACATGGATTACTGCTAACTTTGAGGAATTTAACACAAAATTTAATCTTGCTGTTTCCCCAAGCAATACTTGCTGTCTTTGACGCTATTCCTAGACAAATTTGCTCTCTTTTTCAAAACTGCATTGAAGGTTTTCAGGTTCCTCCCTTGGTAAATGTTAACGACACCCCAGTGGGTAAAATCTGTTTTGCTGTTGGAAACAGAACAATCGAGTCGCTCGTGCCCTGCTCCAGCAAAAATTCTGTATCTATTTCTTATGTCCAAAACTTTTATTGAAACAGATTTGTCCCCTAATAAATTGGAAACAGGTATGGCTTCTACCAAACAAATGTTTCTTGAATAACAAAAACAAAAGAAGTTTCATTTAAAATACTGCACAGATTTTACCCACTAACCAATACTTAACCAGATTTGTTAAAGACAAAGACTCTTACTGTACTTTTTGTAACTCTCATCTTGAAACTGTCACTCATTTGTTTTGGAACTGTGAATGTTCAAAAAAAATATGGAAAGAGCTGACCAAACTGATTCAGAATACGGTTTATGATGATTTCACCCTAAAATGGAACATGTTCTTTTTGGTTTTCTTGCTAAAGTTGACAAAAGTATATTTTATGTAATAAATATTGTGATCCTCCTTACAAAATTTTACATCCACAAATCTAAAGTCTTTCACAGTAAACCTTTTTTCCCTGTTTTATTGAAAGACATTGAGTCATATGTTTTAACCATTTCCAGAAGCTTCCATTCTAAAGCAAACATCTGTCATGATGCCTTTGTAAAATGTTATATCTTTCTGTAACTGTATTTGTTGTGCCCCTGGTATGTTATGTCTTTTTGTCTTTTCCTTGTTCTAAAATAAAGTTCAGGAAAAAAAAAAAACCCTTTTTGTTGTTGTAAAATGTTTTTTGGAGTGCCAATAAAAAATAAATAAATTTAAAAAAAGGTGCTATTTTACGGAGCCCCTAAAGGGACATCGAACAAAAAAAAATAATAATAAAGTTAAAAAAAAAAAATTAAAGTAAAAAAAAAAAAAAAATTTCTATCTCGTGCCACGACTTACGGATATGATACGCAGTTGCAGCCCATTCAAAACAACAGGAGCGGCTTTTAGGTTTGGTTTTGATCACGTGGTCGGATGTTTAGGTTTCTCCGGATCACGTGACTGATCACGTGACTTTTGAGTTTCTGCCGATTTCTGTCTGACAGCGGCTAACAATATGGCGGTAGATCCACTACTTTTTGGTTGTAAATCCCTCTGAATAAAATATTTTGTGGACTAATCTTTATTTTTAATATTCTAGCGAGAAATGTACCCGTTCCTATCACGACATGCATTTATTTGGACATACAGTTCGTAGTTGTCTGTTTTGCTTGACTTTTCGGGCTCAAAAGTCGTAAAACAGCAACGTCTGGGGTGCACGGAACAATCACGGAACCGGCGATCAGCAGGATTGGGACCCGACCCGCATCGGGTACCGCGGTCAAGGTTAGGTAGGTAGGTTCGCGAGAGAAACCGCCCGGAACCTTTTTAAATCGGGCCCCGAATGACTTCTGTAAAGCTAGAATGTGTTCAGTCTGACCACTTCCGGTCCAGGAGACGGTCAAACGTGATCCGAAACGAAGAGATCAAGCATCAAATAATGTTTCTTTAATTTCTGCCTCATAAACAAAGACAAATGTCGGTTATTTTAAGAGACAATAACGAGGGATGCTTTTAGACAAAATGAAGAAAGATAAACACATAAAGTCACGTGATCCGGAGAAACCTAAACATCCGACCACGTGATCAAAACCAAACCTAAAAGCCGCTCCTGTTGTTTTGAATGGGCTGTAACTGCGTATCATATCCGTAAGTCGTGGCCACGAGTTAGAATTTTTTTTTTTTTTTACTTTAATTTTTTTTTAACTTTATTATTTATTTTTTTTTGTTCGATGTCCCTTTAGGGGCTCCGTACTATTTTGCTAGTGCAGCAAAAAAAAAAAAAAAAAACTTTTTTTTTTTTTTTTGCTGCACTAGCAAAATAGCACCTTTTTTTAAATGTATTTATTTTTAATTGGCACTCCAAAAAAACATTTTACAACAACACTTTGAACCATAAAATAAAAGAAAAAGGTAAACAAAAAACAAACAGACAAAAACAAAATAAAACAGATATACAGAATTGTAATCAAATGAAATAACACTAGGGGTTTACACACAGATTATTGTTTTCAATGAAAATGTAAAGCGTCCTTGCTTTTTTACTTTTTATTTACTTCAAAGATTTGAAATCTAGACAACATTCTTTATGGAATATATTGAAAACTTCCCATAAATGAACAAACCATTAAACATTAAATCAAACTGTCTCTATCATCAGAGACTACACCAAAAAGTATGACATGCTTTTGTAAATGAAATAAAACTTCAAACTTAGATCAACACCAAAAATAAAATTCTTCCCAAAAAAACCCAACATATTTGCACTCAAAAAACACATGAATTCTCTTGAAACCCAAACCGTAACCTCAACAACTCTTTACATGTCTTTTGGTACCTGTCGCTACATTTTCTGTGTGCAGAAGTAAACCGGTCGCACCGCTAACACGCATGCTTGAACCACACTCCAATTCTGCTCTTCACTTCACTACAGACTCATTTCCAACAGTAAAACTTCTCGATCACAAGAATTTATGTTTTTCTCAACACCGAGAGCTTCTCCGGACTGGATTACAGCGTGAAACAAACAAACAAAAAAATCCATGAAGCCTATGAAACACTTTATAATCGTTTCTTGTTTTCATTACAGATAAAGGAAATCTCAATTCCAAGTGACAGAATAACAGACACAGTTCTGAGTCTTTCTCTCCGTTTGATCATTTTTTATTTGTTTGAAACAGGAAAAGATGATAACTGAGTTTTACTCAGAGTTGTCACGGATGTTGCAACAGAAGTTACTGTTAATAACGTGTTTGGATTACTGGAGAGAATAAAGTGTCTTGAAGTGGCGCTGGATCCTCTGAGCTTAAGGAGTAAACTGTTGTCATGTAAAACAGCAGAAGAAGAAAACATTTGTAGTCTTTTAGTAGTCACCTGTAACATATCGTACGGTCCTGATCCCTAACGTGTCTTTTTTCATATTTTCTTTTCCAACTCTAAACAGGAGAACAATGTATTCACAGATTTAGAACTGATTACAGATTAAAGAGAGACTTCTTATAAAAAGAAATCTTTAACTTCAATAATAGGAAAAACAAACACTGGATGAGCAGCAGCTGCTGAAGCTGCAACAATAAAGAAACATGTTTTATATTCATTCATCACTGAACTCAATCAACGGGCGACGCCCACTCAGCAACACAAACACCTTCATCAGGTCGGATCACATTCTGAGAGAATTCTGGGAAACGGTGGGAACAGCAGGTCTGCAGAGGAGGACCACCCAGCTTTGAGTCAGCAAACAGGCTGCAGGAGCGTCTGCAAGAGCAACTGCAGGAGCGACTGCAGGAGCGTCTGCAGGAGCGTCTGCAGGAGCGTCTGCAGGAGCGTCTGCAAGAGCGGCTGCAGGAGCGTCTGCAGGAGCGTCTGCAAGAGCGTCTGCAAGAGCGGCTGCAGGAGCGTCTGCAAGAGCAACTGCAGGAGCGACTGCAGGAGCGACTGCAGGAGCGTCTGCAGGAGCGTCTGCAGGAGCGTCTGCAGGAGCGTCTGCAGGAGCGTCTGCAAGAGCGACTGCAAGAGCGTCCAAGAGCGTCTGCAGGAGCGTCTGCAAGAGCGTCTGCAAGAGCGTCTGCAGGAGCGTCTGCAAGAGCAACTGCAGGAGCGACTGCAGGAGCGACTGCAGGAGCGTCTGCAGGAGCGTCTGCAGGAGCGTCTGCAAGAGCGTCTGCAGGAGCGTCTGCAGGAGCGTCTGCAGGAGCGTCTGCAAGAGCGTCTGCAGGAGCGTCTGCAGGAGCGTCTGCAAGAGCGTCTGCAAGAGCGTCTGCAGGAGCGTCTGCAAGAGCGTCTGCAGGAGCGTCTGCAAGAGCGTCTGCAGGAGCGTCTGCAAGAGCGTCTGCAAGAGCGTCTGCAGGAGCGTCTGCAAGAGCGTCTGCAAGAGCGTCTGCAAGAGCGTCTGCAAGAGCGTCTGCAGGAGCGTCTGCAGGAGCATCTGCAGGAGCATCTGCAAGAGCGTCTGCAAGAGCGCCTGCAGGAGCGACTGCAGGCGCGACTGCAGGAGGGTCTCCAGGAGCGACTGCAAGAGCGTCTGCAGGCGCGACTGCAGGAGCGTCTGCAGGAGTATACATCTCATTTAGATTTATTTTCATTTAAATGTTTGATATTGTTCTGCAAAGGATCAAAATACAGGTAAACAAGTCAGTCGGTGCTGCAGCTAACAGTTTTAGCTGATGAACGAGACACACCGTGTATTAATGATTTTTTTTAAAAACAATTTCAATTTAAAATAGACCAGGATTGATGTTCAGATAATTGACATTATTTTTTTTTATAAATGACCATGGCACGAGCGAGATGATGACCTTCTAGGTTTGCATTATCAGACATGGATGGATTTTATAAAAGCAAGAGATTAACACGATAAAATAAAGTAATTACAGTAACAGTGATTTCTGCAATGATTTGATCCCCTGATTCAGACATTGTCTCAAAAATCCTGAATATGTTTGAATTCTTAAGCTTTAGTCCTTACAGGTGGATGTGGACGTCAGCAGGTGAAATGCTCAAACCTGCACAGGTGCACAGGTGACCCACATGACAGGTAAAGGTCACAGTCAGTAGAGAGAAAAAGCTCATGTTTTTCTATGGGCATGCTGCGGGCGACAGGTCAGAGTGAACACTTCAGACAGATCGTCCCGACTTTTGTGTTTTTTTTCAACCGTTCCCAACCCTGTGGACTGTTTCAGGTGATATGTCAGTTTGAAATCAAGAAATTAGAGAAAAGAACAACAAGTTTGAGTGACCGTCCAACTGATATCCTTTGGACAGTTGGATGTAATAATTTACTGAATAAATGATAACATATAAATGATTACATCCATTGATTATGATCCATGAATGATTCTGAACCATTTACTGACAAGGCATAGGGTAGCCCACCACTATGGGGTGCCGTTTGTAAATCAGAGATGTCAAATTTTTACATCAATGTTTTCAGATATTTAGATATTTTGTTAACCAACTAAATATTTAATTTTAAGCTAAATATTTAGCCTACAAACTAAATATTTAAGTTTTTCAAATAAATATTTAGTTTGCTCATTAAAAATCTAACCTAAATATTTATTTTTTTAAACTAAATATATAAGTTTTGCAGCTAAATATATAGTTAGAATTTATATATTTAGATTTGAGCTAAATATATAGTTAAAATTTAAATATTTAGATTTGAAATTCAGATCTAAATAGATAAATCTAAACTATATATTTAACTCAAATCTAAATATATAAATCTTAACTATATATTTAGCTCAAATCTAAATATTTAAATTCTAACTTTATATTTAGCTGCAAAACTTATATATTTAGTTTGAAAAAATAAATATTTAGGTTAGATTTAAATATTTAATGAGCAAACTAAATATTTAATTGCAAAACTTAAATATTTAGTTTGTAGGCTAAATATTTAGCTTAAAATTAAATATTTAGTTGGTTAACAAAATATTTAGTTATTAAATGTAAACATTTATAAAATATATTATTTAAAGGGTGAGAATATGCATTTGAAATACAAAACCTGTTTTTTTCCTCCTAAAACACGCTAAATATCTGAAAACATTGATGTAAAAATTTTACATCTCTGATTTACAAACGGCACCCCATACACCACCGTGACTTTGTGTTGTATATTTAATTCTATTTTTATCTTTTTTATATGTCTTTTACTTCTTACCCTTACTTTCTGATCACCTGTGCTGTTACATATTGCAATTTCCCCACCGTGGGACTAATAAAGGTTTCTTACTTACTTACTTACTAATGAATTTTAAATCATCTAAAAATGTTTGTGATTTGAAGTCAAAGTGGAACTAAACATGAAGCGTTTTTCACTCTCATTTTTGAAGAGCAGCAAACATGGCTGACCGTCCAGATGTCGTCATCCGGCCGGCCCCGACCTCACGTAAAACCAAGCATTTTGGCTTTTATAAAGTGGATGATCAGTTGGATTTAACAAATCCGTACCGTAAAGAGCGACAGCCTCATCCGTACGTCCTCGGTGTACAGAACTTCCACTGAATGCTTCAGGGTAACAATGGTACGTTCCACTTCCATTCATTGAACCCTTGTTGTCGTACGATCCTCCAGGAAGACTCCCCCGTGTTCCTGTTGAGATGCAGCCGCTCCTCTCCATGACAAACTTGCAGCACCTGTGCAGGTGACCAAGACATTTCTATATCACTAAGAAGGATTTGTGATTCTTTATGTCTTTTGAGGATTTTATTCTAATTATTATTTACTTTTTAAACAATCAGGTCTTTTAAATCTTTGCTTCTACTAGTAACTCCTTAATGGATATTCTATTAGATGCAGCACGACAACACTTCAGACAAAAGGTCCAAACATGCTTTGAGGAGATAATATTTTAAAGAAATCAGTAAAGAAGTGATGAGGAGGAAAAACAGTCAAACTCCAATCAGACTTGAACGGACTAAAGTAAATAACTTCTTTAAAGTTACACTCAAACATACCTTAAGAGGTTTGTACGGTGGCCTTGAAGTCCAAATCACAAATCAAAAATATTTTGAAGATCGCAGCGACAAAATTAAAAGACATTTTAAAAAAATGAAAGAAATTTCATTTTAGAAAACAGAAGTAAATATCAGAAATCAAAATTCCCGTTTTCTATTTTGTTTTATCATTTCTTTTTTATTTCTGAAATGTCTTTTTTTACATTTTAGTTTTTGAGATGTTGTTTAGATTTCTAAAATGCTATTCTGTTATCATTTTAATTGTCGTGTTCGTTTGTAAGTTTGAGGGATTAGTAGACGTGATTGGACCTCCAGAGCCTCCGTAGATCCCCTCCATGATGTCAGTCAGGACCTGGCGTCATCATCTCAGGTGCTGCAGAGCTTTAATGACATCAAACGTACATCAGGATGGAGTTTCCACAGAGTCTGTGTTTGTGGGAAAACCTTCCGCACATTTCTTTGCTGATGACCTCACTCCGTTTCTGTCTGGGACTTCAGGCTTTCACATCGTCTGCAGGAGAAAAACTTCTAATCTTTCCATTCACAAAATGCAGCATAGATCATTTTTACACTGTTTACGTTTGGTTCCCAGCCTCCCTTTCACTCCCAGCACTCCCGACTTTACTGGCTGCTCCAATGACGTCAGAGCGACTAAAGCTTTCAGTTTTGCGTCTTCCTTTCATTCCCCCGCCCTCCGTCCCGCATCTTTGCCTCACCTGCAGCCGGAATGCACGCGAGAGCCGCAGAAATAAGTTCTTAAAAGTCTTATGAGTGAAAAGGATGTTACCTCATTAAAGAAGAGGCCATAAATCTGTCCGGCTCCTCAGCAGCACCGCCGCACATCTGGCCATTGGCCTCAGCCACTCATTGTTTCTCATTCTCACTGAGCTGTGGAGGCGATTTATGGCCGGCTCTGCATGTGTCACTGCTGTTCGGGGCTGCTCTGCTATCACAGATCTCATGCTCGTAACATCCCAGCTGAATGGACGGAGGCCAAGTCTGTCCTCTCTGCTTCTGTCCTGGAAGATTTCCCCTGGAGATAACAAGGTGGAAACCTGGGGGGAGAGACGCTGGGATTCCGGGGGTCTGGTGACCACAAAAGAGAAAAACAGCGAACAAGACGATGATGCAGCATGTGGAACATTGGAGCCGTCTTCCTCTCTGCTCTGCGTTGTGTTGTCACTTTTCAAGAAGCCGCGTGACAACGGAGGAATTTTATTGGAAGAGCCTCTATTTATTCTCTGATTATGATTAAATATGGCGTCGGCATGTGCCGCGCTCCGACGGTGCCAAAACTAAAACATGCAAAGTTCAAATTAACACAAGAATTTAATATAAAGACAAATATGTCCGCCATACTCACCTCTCCCGAATTAAGAAAGCAGCAAAAGGGAAGAGGGAGGGCGGAGCATCAACCCTCGACCCTATTAGCATGCGACCCAACTGCCAGGTATGAAATAAAAAAATAATAAAACATTTTGTGTAATTAGATCAAACATTGTGAACACATGATCCACGACACTGACTTACTTTTCCAAACATGAACGTGACGCTTTCATACAGGATTCTCTTTGTCTTCTTCTAATGTTGCGATCAGACCCTCGTTCTCGTGTAACTCGACACTTTTGAATCCTTTAACCACTGAAATGACGGCACAACACACCTGAGACCATCCAAGAACAACCCAAGAACCTGCAGGACCGTACGGGTCTCCATGTCGGTAAAATGGAAATTAGCTTCACGTTGGCGCTGCGTCGAGTCTAGGGTTGGGCACCGAAGTTCGGTTCCAAGTAGGAACCGTTATGATTTGCGCGGTTCTACCGAAACTGAAAGATGCGGCTGCAAACGGTGCCGGATTTCGGTTCCAAATTTCATTGAAGTTTCATTTGTCTGTGGACATGTCAATCACTTGTAGTACTCCCTTCTGATTTTTTACGATTCAGCCTATCTATTTACTTTCTTGTGTTCGTGGGCGGGCTCATATAAAACCGCCAACAGCGCAAGCGCGCGCATCTAAAATGCCGACGCTAAAGCGCTCGAAGGTCTGGCTGTATTTTACAGCAAAAACGGAAAATTCAGCCACGTGCAACCGATGCAGCAAGATTATCTCGTGTGTCACTTTGAGATGATTCCGCAACGTCGGTGGGCGGGACTTTGGCTGTGAATAGTGGAGTTTCCGCAATTTTTAAACAACGCTGGAGCCCCATCCCAAAATGAAACAATGAATCGTTTCCTCCTTGTTGGGCTGCTAATAGCAGAAAGCTCGGCTCGGCTCCGCCCACCACCACAGCGGGTCATCATCTGCAGCCGTGTGATTGACATTTATCTTCCGCCTTATTTTATTGAAATAAAATATTGCTTGCCCAAAACAACTGCAAATAAATGCCACATTCCTGATTTAATTTAATAAAATGTCAGGCTAAAATTTCAAGGACGTTTAAGTTTATTTAAGACGGAGTTTATATTATGCTTTTATTACGTGCGCACAGCTGCACGGCAGGAGGAGTCTGCGCTTGTTTGAAGCCGTTCTGCTTTGGATTTAGGAAGATAAAGGCATTATTTTTTATTACTGAAGTACCGCAATAAGCACCGAAAGGGAACCGAAACCGAAACCAGAGAACCGCGGTAGCACCGGAACCGCATCAGATCCCATCGGTGCCCAACCCTAGTCAAGTGTGACTCTCTACAACCAATCAGCTGCATTTCCGTTGAGGCGCATGTGGGGTGTAGACCAAGACGGGCCGTTCCCCCAGTGTTCTCCCACCAGGAACGTTTGAGGACAGAACTTTCGGTTTGGATCTTGAGTGGGGAAACATGCTGGTCAGATGCTTGCTGATCCAATCAATGGATTTCATCCTGCGACCACAGTGGCTCCGCCCTAACTGATCCTTTCCATTTTTCTATGGACCAACAGCCAAAAATGGTGCAAGTCGGCCCTCCTTAATGGGCCCGTTTAATGCTCAGAGTGCTGGTCCGGTCCGGTCCTCTCAGTGGAAACGAAGTTCTGCTGATCTTTGATTTTCTTCTATTCAAGAACACTTTAGCAGGAGAATTCCAGCAACATAGACGAAATTATGAGCAGATTTCAGCTCAACATTCCCTCAGTGTTTTGGTTTGGTTTCCAACAGGAAGTTCTGCTGAAACCAGCAGCGTTCAATCCAGAAGGAAATGACATCCAATCAAATCTCTTCTTCAGGCTTATTACTTAAAATACCTCAACTTCAAATTTTCTCCTTTTTACTGTATTTCAGTGGTGCTGTCAATCAATTAAAAAAACTGATTAATCATGATGGATCACTGGGTATATGACAGTATGCAGCTCTTGATCAGAAACAGACCAGGTTGGTTGAATACTTATTTCTTTAGTAAGTGATTATAGGATAATGTGAGATGAAGTGTGAGATTATCAGAAATGAACCGACGCATTGGAGGCTTCAACCGTCCAATGGAAGACAGTTGCTGCTTTGCAAAGAATAATTAATTAACATTAATAAATATTAAGGCATTTTTTTTTTTTTTTAAATTCATTGCATGTGTTAACACGTTAATGTTGACAGCGCTAGTTTTTATGGTAAGTTGAAGCTTTATGGTGAAAGTTTGACTCTTTAACGTTGACATTTTCTAACTGTAATTCTCTGGGAAAATGTTTCTGCATCAGAAACTCACCTCTGAGTTGTGGACGGGACTGTTGGGGCAAACGTTAGCCTCCACTGATTTCCCATCAGCTCTTTGTTTTGCAGTCTCTCCCGCTAGCTTATAGCAGCTCGTGAGCCCAAGCTAACATAATATGGAGCTAAATATTATTTGAAACCGAAATAAAATATTTTGAAAAAAATATTAATGTTTGGTTGAAAAAATAGGTTTCAAAACTCAAAATTTCAATTTCAAAACATTTTTTTCAATTTCAAATAATTATTTTTTCGCTTTCAAATCTCAAAGTTTCAGTTTCAAAACTTTTGGCCCTGTTGTAGCGCGTAAATAAAATATTTTATTTCGGTTTTATTTCGGCCCCGATTTAGCTCCATAACATTAGCTTAGCAAAAAATACAGCGAGCAAAACTGGAGCGATCCGGCTGTGCAGTTTAGATCCAGATCCCAGGAAAACAAAGACGTTCATGGATCTGTTGGTCTGCATGTGAATGCGTCAGAATGGGCGGAGCTTAGAAACTCTCCCTGTGCCGCAAATCTGAGCTTTTTCAAACCTTCAAAGCTTCTGATCCGTCGTTGAATAAAGAAATGTTCAGTAATTTTGTTTGAATCTCAATCTTTTTGCTGAAACGCTTCATTTTGAAACACCATTTTCATCAGAGTGGGTCATTAAAAGCTTCGCTCGGCTTTTATTTTGGTAAATAAATCCCCTGGACTTCCAGAAATCCGTCGAGTCGACAGCAGAAACCGTTTCTATGGCAAGCCGATTTATCATTAAATACATATCCTTGATATCATGCTGTTTTAAGCCCAACTAGTAATGCCAAAAGCACAACTAGTTCACTAGTGGAACATATTTTGGCTCACTAGTTAACTAGTGATGTCTAAAAATGTGCACTAGTTTACTAGTGGACCATATTTTTGCTTACTAGTTAACTAGTGACACTCTCAAAAGGCCACTAGTGAACTAGTCGCATGTAAATGTTCTACCAGTTCACTAGTAAGGCTCCTGTAAAGCTCACTAGTTAACTAGTGCGACCAAAATATCAAACTAGTTAACTAGTGACATGCAAAATGCGAACTAGTTGACTAGTTTGACGTATATAAGTCTTACTAGTTAACTAGTGACGGCTAAAAATGTCACTAGTTCACTAGTGCAGTGCAAAAAGCTTACTAGTTAACTAGTGAGTATGGGGTGCCGTTTGTAAACCAGAGATGTCAAATTTTTACATCAATGTTTTCAGATATTTAGCGTGTTTTAGGAGGAAAAAAAACAGGTTTTGTTTTTCAAATGCATATTCTCACCCTTTAAATTAATATATTTATAAATGTTACATTTAATAACTAAATATTTAGTTAACCAACTAAATATTTAATTTTAAGCTAAATATTTAACCTACAAACTAAATATTTAAGTTTTGCAATTAAATATTTAGTTTGCTCATTAAATATTTAAATCTAACCTAAATATTTATTTTTTCAAACTAAATATATAAGTTTTGCAGCTAAATATATAGTTAGAATTTATATATTTAGATTTGAGCTAAATATATAGTTAGGATTTAAATATTTAGATTTCAGTTAAATATATAGTTAAGATTTAAATATTTAGATTTCAGTTAAATATTTAGTTAGGATTTAAATATTTAGATTTGAGTTAAATATATAGTTCAGATTTATATATTTAGATTTGAGTTAAATATAAAGTTCAGATTTATATATTTAGATTTGAGTTAAATATATAGTTAGGATTTAAATATTTAGATTGAGTTAAATATATAGTTCAGATTTAAATATTTATTGATTTGAGTTAAAATTATAGTTCAGATTTATGTATTTAATTTGAGTTAAATATATAGTTAAGATTTATATATTTAGATTTGAGTTAAATATATAGTTAAGATAAGTGAGCACTATATTTTCTTACTAGTTCACTAGTGCAACTTATAAATGTCACTAGTTAACTAGTGAGCCAAAATATGTTCCACTAGTGAACTAGCTGTGCTTTTGGCATTACTAGTTGGGCTTAAAACAGCATGATATCAAGGATATGTATTTAATGATAAATCGGCTTGCCATAGTTTCCAGCTGAATAATGTTTTTGAACATGTTGCCGACTGAGATGTGAAATCTCCACAAACACAGCAGAGCGGCGTTCTCCTCGTGATGAGCGTCCTCCGCGGACGCCCTTCTCCCACGGTTTCTCACAGCCCATAGATCAGTGTAAAGGCAGAGCTGTGACGTGGGGCCGTGATATACTGTGACTCAACTTAAAGTGTGTGTACAGGTCGGCATCTCTCTGTACGTGTAGACAGAAGCGCTGAGGCCGCGGGCCGACACGCCGCACCACACGCTTCTAATTACACCCCGACGTCTGTCCGGGGCCTCTGAGCTTTTCATGAGAAGCAGCCGACGGAGCCTCGGATCAGACGCAGCCTCCGATTGCTTTTTTATAGGATTTTCAGCTTTTAGACATTTTCATCCAAACTCTCCTGCTTCCTGTGTTTTTACAGAGGGAACAGATCATTCAGACTGGACCAAAACAAGACCGGATCCTGTTTGGTTGCATTAAAGATGCAGGCTTTAAGGTTCAGAACAACGTACAAATCAAGCTCAAATCATCATTCTTCCGCCGCCGTGCTTTCCCTCTGACAGGCTGACATTTTTGTATCGTCTCCACTCGGGTCAGCGGGCATTAACCCCAAACATGTGGTAAAGAACACGCCTCCAGAGGTCATGTAGTTTGTCCTGATGCAGTTTGGTGAATCTCAGGTGAACTTTGACCTCCAACATACTCGCTGAAGTCTGAAATGTGGATTCGGGGAAAAAATTCTACCCAAAAACTCAAGTTTTAAGCCTTAAAGTCACAAGTCCAGGTTAATCTCACGTCATGTGAGAGTTCTGAACATGTTAAAGTCGATGTGAAATCTTCATGGTAACAGAATCAGGGAAATTAGAGAAACTTTATCAGTTTATCAGTATCTTCAAAAGTTTAGTTAATTTTTTCAAAACTATACCTCCAAACAACAAAAGAAATTCTTCTTTGTTTTTGCAAAAATGATTTAATCCTTAATAAACTCAAAAGATGCTTAAAAAATTCAACTTTGGGTGTAGTTTCATATGTTACCTTTATTTTTCTAATTACTTAGATACTTTTCCAGACTTTGTCACGTCATATAGACTGACATGTGGAGCATTTTGGCATTTATTTCATTTCATTTCACAAGTTAGGAGTTTTAGGAGTTTTTCCTTACCGAGAGGGAGGGTCTAAGGGCAGGGATATCCAGTTTATTTAGTCTGTTAAGTCGTTAGATATTTTTTTTCATGTTTCTATTTTCTGCATCTGTAAAATTACCTGCATGAAGCCCAATGAGGCAAATTTCTTTGTGATTTTGGGCTATAGAAATAAAAATTGAATTGAACTGAATTGAATTGAAGTTATTTTTTATTGATTTTTCAACATATATCAACACCAACAGAACCCAAAACAAAACAAAACACGGAGACACAGACGCCATAAGACAGGAAATCTCACGACGAGCGAAAAGCAAATTGAAAAACAGTTTACCATTAAAAAAAAAAATTATTATAATGTATAATAATGAATAAATAAAAATAAAATTAAAACCACATTTAGAGTTCAGGATGAATAAATCACATTCAACCTTTATGCATTGAAGCAAAGACCCATGGTTCTATTTATCAGTCTGTTCCATGAGTCACCACCAGAAGAAAGGAGAATTTTTATTAACATTTATTAAAACAATAAAAAAACTTTTTAGTTAAACAAGTTCTTTTGTAGCTGTGAAACTTTTTTCCCTCTTTTACTATTACATTTATTGATAAATGTAATAAGAATACACTTAACTGAGAGGCCAGTTTTAGTGTTTTAATGTGGGATCAGACTGACAGACGTTAGTCCCGCCCATCTTGATGATGTCATATCCATCCAAGATGGCTCCTGAAAACCAACATACCTGTATAAATGCATTCAGTTACTACATCCCACATAACGCCTGGTTCAAACTGGAACACAGGTTGCTTCCATTCGGCGCCCTTGAGGCGCGGAGCGCTGCGGTCCTCCGCGGACGGCTGGCGCCGTACAACGGATCACGTCAGCGCGAGTGATCCACGTCAATTCTGGCAGAAAGTTACATCGAGATGCATGAGAAAATCCAATTATTATCAAAATAAAACCAATTTTTCAGAATAAAACACAGCGATTGACAAATACGATCATGTTTTTATATCTAAACAGACTGTATGAAAATAAACACACAATCACAACACAAACACACTTCTCTCTGTTTGTTACTGAATAATCAATTTGAATTAAGCTGAAGCTTAATAGATCAATAATTGATTCACAAAAGATATAAATCGATTCAGCACAGAAAGCTGAAGTCCGCTAGCTTAATGCTAACGCTCAATAGAATTTCCCATAAGACGGCTAATGCTAAAGGACAGAAAAATAAATACATTGCTGACTAAATGAACATCTTTATTCACTCACAGGCAAATTCAAATTAAAATTTCAGGGAAATATTTGTTAAAGTAACTATTTGTGGTCTAAAAACATCATTTTTTCCTCATTCTGTCGTCTTTTTCTTGAGTTAGATGCACTTTTATAGCGTGATCACCACCTAGTGGCCAAACTGAAACGTCCTCCAGGAGAAGCAGAACAATGTTTACAATGTTAATGATCTGAACATTTTAGTTAGAACTTCTCCTTTGGAGAATCCATGTAACACTGGATGATATTAACAATCTCACTGATACATTTACAGTCTGTAAATTCAAATTACATATAGATCATCAATGGATTTCTAAACAAATGTGTAAACTTAAAATTGAACTGAAGAATTAAAAAAATCTGAATTTAATCGATTCTGGAAAGCAGCTTTTCTGCTAAAATGATGCACTTTCATTTCTTTCTGGAAAGTTTGGATAAAAGTAAATAAAAAAGCAGATTAGAAAAGTGTTAATTAATCAAACAGACGAGGATAAACATGGATTCTTCTAATAATATTGGATTAGTTAATTACAGTTTTAATCATACAGGACATTTGTAATCTCTCTTTTATCTCTTTGAGACATTTGTAAATAAAGCGTTGGATTTCTTTGGTTTGTAGAGGTCCAGCTTTCATCTTTGGAGAAGATAAGTCTAATTGAGTTTCACCTCTGCGCCGTCAGAACCGGTTTCTTCTCCCGTCCATGCAGACGGAGAACAGACCGACTTTGATCTGTTCTGCTTCTCCTTTTCAGACGTTCCACTTCAATAAACAGAGAAGTGGCGAGCGTGTGGAGACGAGGAGCTCCCCGAAACCATTATCAACGAACGTTTCCCTTCAAAGTCGGTAAAGCAGCTGCAGATTTGATCTTTAGCACACCAAGATGCTTTTCTCTTATGACAAGCTAATTATTTTACTGAAGATATCAGTTTGTTTTCATGGTTTTGAGGAGATAAAACGGACCGTTTGGTTTCATCCTGGAGGAAAAGATCATTTATTTTTAAACCAGACCTAGCACGATAATGAATATTTGATTTGAAACACTAGTTTTTTAGTTCTTTGAAGGAAGAATTTTTATTCTTTTGGGTTTAAAATGTTAAGAGTTTTCTGATTAAATGTCTTAAAAGAGTAAATGAGTTAAAAATTTGGACAAAACAGACAAAAATTCTGCTGGAAACTCTACAAAAAATTCATCTAACTCTAGAAAAATGACGCATCTAACCTCTATAAATATAAAATACTGAAATTCCTTTGACTTGAATACATTCGAGATGGTTATTTTATGTATAAATTAAGGTACAAATCTCTTTTGATGAAAATGTTTTTGAACAAGAATTAGAAGAACTATAAACTCCAAACGTGCATAAAACATTTTGTTTCAAAACTGTGGAGAGATCTGTATTCAGAATTAAATTAATGTGCAAATAATTAAATAAAAGTAAATACAAAGAAGTGATTTTCAATCCTTAAATCAAACTCAATAGTTATGTCATTATTGATGTCTGAACTCCATGACGATGTGATGAATTTCTGCAATTTATAATCTGATGAATCGCCATCAAGAAATATATTTTATGAGTCAAGTTTGAGTGTTAAATAGAAGGACTAATAAATTTATTTTATATTTATTTATAATATTTGATAAATAATTGTATTCATACGGTAAATTATTGATATTTAATTATAAATTACAGTTTCTGTTTCCAACTCAAAAGTACTGAATATTGAATGGATAAATATTGATTTATATTTAATTTTTTAAGGTGCTTGAAACAAATAAAAATATGTAATAAAAATACAATCATAAAAATAAAATAGACAAAAAAATACATTTAATTTAATCTTAAATGAAATGAAATGAAACAAAAAATTTTACTTTGTAGTGATGATGAGACGTTTTTAAACCCTGATAATTCTAAGAAAAATGGTCTTCTAGGATTTTAATATAAATGTTTGTTTGTTCATTTTATTTGTAAGAAATTAACAACAGACATTTTTTCTATTTTTTAAATCATTGACTGATTGATTAATTGATTGATAGGCTTATTTGTTTAGTTTTACATTTGCATGAATTAAAAAATTGAGCAGAAAAATAAACAACCAATAAATGAATAAAAAGAAATGATTATTCTTATAAAAAGTAAGAAAATCAGCGGCCATATTTGATTCTGAGGGTTAAAGAACGAGATAATAACTTACAAATCAGTAAAAATAAATATGAATATAATTATAGAAACGTTTGCTGATCAGATAATAAACTAGATTTTCTTTATAGTTTCAGTTTACATTGTTTTGTACTTTGTAAATGAGTAAATAATTTAAGAAAATATCCATTAATTTAGAGTCACTGGTGATAAGGTCACAGCCTTTTATTTTGTAAATATTTATTTTCTTTAAGTTAAATTCTCAAATCACAGAATTAAAGAATCTATTTCTGAGGAGTGAAGCTTCCAGTTCCTGAACGAAGACCCCGTCTCGGAGCGCGGTGGCTCCAGGTGGAGGATCCGCCCACGGGGCCCGTCGGCTGAGCCCGGCCGCGGCTTCAAAGCCGCCGCCCGCCTGGCTCACGCCACAAGCAGTTACGGTGGTGCAGAGCAGACCGCCGCCACACAAAGGAAGCTTTGCTTTAATGTTATCAGCGGCTGATCCGCGTACGGTCCTGTAACGACGCCGTATTTCCCGCCTGTCTGACATGGGCCTCATGGCTCTCATAAGCAGGCCCCTAATCCAAGTTTACAACATTAGAGAGCCACTTTTATTACGTTTCCAGCTCATTCATCTCTGCACAGATGGATCGCTCTTGTTTGTGTTTTTGGTGATTATTGAGATAAATGTGCTCTGTGGGGGTGGGGGGGGTATCTCTGAACAAAACAAGATGACTCAGTCCTCATAGATGTTTATCTCTTTGATTACAAAAACGGCCTAATGTGTAATTCCCCGTTTTAGCTCCGGGGTTTGATGCTTTTGTGATGGAGGCTTTGAGATGAATTTGCTTTGACTGGAAACGTGGGTTTTTGGTTTTTAAGGTTTGATTTGGAACCTCTAAAAAGGACCCCTGACTGTAAATGAAGACCGGACTTAATGGCCCCGCCCCTTGGTGTTCCAAACAGGAAGTCCTCGCAGAAATCCCACAGACTTCTGTGGAGGAATAAACAGCTGATACTCAGTCAGTCATTCTATTGGTCAGAATAAATCTGACACCTTTTTAACATCTTCTTAAAATAATATTCTTTTTTTTTCAGGATATTTTTTTTTCTATATTTCAAGTTAACTGGCCAATCAGATGCCTCAGTAAAAGTGGGTGGAGCCTGCTGGCCCTCATGTCCAACTTTCCAAACGTTTGACAGGTTTCAAATGGTAGGGGCGTGGCCTATTACACTGATTGGTGAGACTGGTTGCCATAGAAACTCAGACTCAGACCCATTTCTGGCTCCAACATGGCGGCGTCCGTATTGCATAAAAATGGCGACTGAATTGAGTTAAAGTCAACCATTTTCCACAGATTATACTTGAAATAAAATGTATTCTGGATCAAATATGATTTTTTAAATTTATCGTCTTAACATAAGCTGTTAGATTAACTTAAAAAGTTGGTCCTGATACTAGTAATGTCTGGGTTTTAAATGTGCACTAAGAATTTGAAGGATTTATTGAAAAAAAAAAAAAAATTATAAATTGTGGGAAATACCAAAAATCTTAAAATTTCTCAATGTCAAAAGTACAAGCAGGAACGTCCTGAACATGCTGAACAGTTTGATACCAAACTTGAATTTTTTCAGAAATTGTACAAAGAATTTGAAGAATTTCTTGCATAAACTTTCAAAAAAATTTTAAATAAGTGAAGGTATAAATGCCAAAAGTACAAGCATGAATGTCATGAACATGCTGAACCTTTTGACATCAATATTGTTTAGGTTTCAAAGAATCTGAAGAATTTCTGAAAAAAAGACAAAAAAAATAAATAAATAAACAAAAAAGCTAAAAATTGCATAAAATAAAAAAAAAATGTAAAAAAATGAATACCAAAAGAATTTAAAGAATTTCTTGGGTAAAAATTGTGTAAAATCTTAAAAACTGTCAAATATATTAACAGTAAAGTATAATCAGTAACGTCCTGAACGAGATAAACGTTTAATACCAACTTGAATCATTTGAAGAAGTTTTTAAAAAATAAATATATAAATAAAAAAACTGCGTAAAAGTTATGAATCCCAGAAGTTCAATCATGAATATCTTAAACTAGATGATTGATGTGATACCAACACTGCATGAGGTTCAAAAGTACACAAAGAATTTGAAGAATTACTTAGAAAAAAAAACACAAAAAATATGTAAAACTTAAAAACTGTAAAATACATCAATACCATAAGCAGGAAAATCCTGAACGTTTAGACACCAAGAATTATTGAAATTGTTCCGTTTGTTTGAGTTTTTTCATGCCGAACGATATACAGAGAAGATCAGGAGAATCACTCAAATGACAAAAGTATTTTTCAACTGGAATAAAACGTTATTTTGTTTTTACAGTCTAACTTTAAGTTTCGTCTTTACCTGGAAGGATTGACAGACAGCAGATCAGAAACCTAATCTCAGACAAATCAGCTAAAACAGTCAATCAACAAACGTTTGATTTTCACGTCTTGGATCTTTTCTGTTTTTATTTGGTTCTCATGTTTTTCCTCCACATTTTGTTTATTAGCTGTTTTTGTAAAACAAAAACAGTTTTTTTTTGTTCTTTCCTCATCACTTCCACAGCAAACAGCTGATTGGGCGGTCCTGAGTCAAAGCGTCACCTGCTGCAGGTGAACTCGTCAGGTCAAAGGTTGCTAAGCAACAGATACAAAACTCAATCACTCTTTCAGTGATTTCAGTCATCTTGGTATCAAAACGTTCACCTCATTCAGGACATTACTGCTTGTAGTTTTGGTATTCATAAACTTTATCGTTTTTGAAATATTGAGTGAAATATCCCCCATTGGAAATGAACGAGAAAGTCTTCAAACCTCAAATTTTTAAGAAGATTAACAAAATCCTTTAAACATATTCATGGATACGTTTTCATCTTTATAGTAAATAAAAAAAAAACTGGAGCTTAGCTAATATTTTGCAAAATGCTAACACTTTTGGCTAATTTGTGATCTACTGAGGGTTTTTTAGGCTTATTTAGAGTTTAACTTCTACTTTAGCAACAGGCTAACGCTTTTGGCTAATTTAGTTTACAGAGGAATTTTAGGCTGTTTTAGAGTTTAGCTAGTATATAAGCAACGAGGAGGTAATTTGGCGAATTTGGAATCTACTGATGCTTTTTGGGAAAATTTAAAGTTAGCTTCTATTCTAGCAACATGCTAACGTTTTTGGCTAATCTGTTTTCCCTGAGGTTTTTATAAGCTAATTAGAGTTTTTTATAGAACATGCCTTTAGATTTACTTAGGAATTTTAGGCTATTTTGAAGTTTAGCTAGTGTTTACGCAATGAGCTAGATTTTTTTGGCTAATTCGACATCTAACAAAGTTTTTGGGCTAATTTTTAGCTCATATTTCAGCTGCAACCTAAATATTCAGCAAAATTGGCATGTATTTGGGTTTTTAAGCAATTTTACTGCAAATGTTTCAGAATTTTAGGTCAACATCATTTCTCTTTTATTGTTCTTTGATTAAATTTCCATTTTTTTTTAGCAAATGAAACATTTTACAAAATGATTTTTCATTTTCAGCAAATTCTTTAGCAGTTCAAATAAAGGGAGTCACTGTTTTCAGCAAAAAGCTTCAGCATTTTCAGCGACTACTTTCAGCAAAAAGTAGTCATGCGTTTATTATTGCATGTAATGCCACTTCTCCTGTTGATTCTGCTCAGTTCGGGTCCATCGGATCCGCTCAGGCCGGGTCTTGGAGGTGAAAGCGTTTGCCGCCTGCTTAACGCCGCCAGCAGTTTGACAGTTATGGCTCAGTATCGGCGAGCGGCGGTGAGCGGCAGCTCCATCTGCTCCACCGTGAAGTCCTAACGAGCCGGTCCGGACATTCCTGCTCCGTCTTCCGTTGTGTATTTCAGAGTCTTCAGAACCGGAGCAGGGTCAGGCGGGTCCAAAAGCTTTGGTCCAAACCATGTCAGGCCTTACATGCCCCCACCACCTCACTTTCACAGAGGCTGTGAACATTTTGGCTATGACATCACTTCCTTCTTTCGCTGCCTTTAATCCAGTAAAAATCCAGATTTGAACCCCCCTCTCTGCTGTTTTCTTCTCCTCTCCTCGGTGAAGCCAGACTTTCCCTGATAAGGATGATGGATGGGGCAGAACTCTGGCTCCAGCCGAGCCCGGCAGCTTCCTGGGAGCCCGCAGATACTGGGGGGGGGGCTGTTTTTAGGGGGAAATTACCTCCAACAGGACTGCCAAATGCAATAATAAGAACGGTGAGGACTGACGCCACTTGCTCAGTGATAACAGTAATCTTATGTGGTGCCTTCAGGATCCTACCGATTCTGCATTTACAGAGCAGAAATGTAGAAAGAAGACGTCGATCGATACGACAAAGACTGTAGAAAAGTCCAAAAACTAGTTTTATTTTAACAAACAGATTCTGGACCGCAAAAGAACAAAAAACATATAAAAACTCTATAGACTCACAGAAAATAGGCAGAATTATCAAAAAACTTGAAGATTTTTCAAAGGTAAAAATTAAAGTCCTAAAAGTCATCAGTTAAATCAGTCAGTTTATTTATTTAAACAATAAAAAATAAATAAATAAACGATAAAAAAATGAAAGCAATAAAAAAATAAAAGGTAACAAATCTTAAACCAAATGATTAAAAATACTGAAGCATCACTTTAATAAATAATTAATAAAAAATGTTATTTCATTTTTTTCTATACAAACTATCCGTGATGGGTCGACAGGAAGTTCTTGTGACTTCCTGTTCATATTTTTTACCAGTGTTTTGTTTTCAATATTCTGCATTATATTGTTTGTGTCTTTGTTGTTTGTTTCTGTTTGTTTTTAGTCTGCAAATTAGCCGTTAGCTCGATGATCTTCTGTAAAGATGTTTGTTTTTTTTCCTCCTGTCCCTTTTAAATATGAAAAAAAATAAATTAAATCTGAAGTGAGTGGAACCAGACCAGCTCATCCAGTGACCACACACGGGCAAGTCAGTTTAGTTTTGCGAAGATCTAGAAAAAAGTAAAACTTCACAAATGAGATAAAACACAGCGACTGGATTTAAGTTCTGTATGGTTTAAAGTCTGACTCTGATCCTCTTTTCAAACTGTTCCTGATGGTCTTTTCATCACGATAACGTCGTTTTAGCCAAAACCAGAAGTCCTGAGTCGTTTTCTGGGTCATAGTTTCTGCAGGAGCTTTGACACGGAGCAACCCCGCCCCTCTTGCCATCATCTCTCCCATCAAAAGCCCAACATGGTTTCTGTTCAGTTCTGATCCAGATTCCAGCTCAGACCAGGAAAACAAAGACGTTCATGGATCTATTAGTCTGCATCAGAAAGGGGCGGAGCAGAGAGCTTCAGGCCCCGCCCAGCAGATTTGACATCACAGTACGATCTTTTTTGATTCAGAACTTTAATTAAAAGAAACCCTCAGAAATGTAGTTTTGATTTAATTTTTCTTTCTATATTTTAAAAAACATTTCAAAAACAATTTCCATCGGAGTGCGTCTCTGATGTGTCGTGGCTTTGATTGCATCTTTTATTGATAAAATGATCGTTTTTGTATAAATTCTGTTGTTTTTTGCAGCTTTTTTCAATTTTTGTAGCTTTATCTTTAAAAACAAACATAAAAATACCTTAAAATGTTGTTTTTGATTGTAGTTTTACGTGGTTTGTTTCCTGTCAGCAGCTGGTCGGCGTCCGCGGCGGCCTCGCCCGTTCGTCTGCTGTAACCTCCGAGCAGCGGACGAACCGCAATTACATTAATGATTTGTTTGGTCGAGCAAATTCAGCTTCTAAATGAAAACTTTTCTCCCTGTTTACGTCCTGTAAACAGACTGGATAACAGTTCTCATAGAGAGCCGGCCCGATGGCGTCCTCCTGAAGGTCGCCGACCTTTAGCTGGATCTTTAAAAAAACGTCAGAAGCCCCCGTCTGCGCTCCAATAAAGACTCGCCGTTTATTTCCCAGAATTCCTCCATCCCCACATAAGGTGTGTGCGCGGCGCGGTGATTTAAAGATGTTTATCGCTGCTCACTTAAACATTTACTTTTCAGCACAAGGTGAAGCTGAAAGTCTGTCGGCGAGCTCTGGAGGATTTAAGGCCGTCCTCCCGGCGCGGCTGACGTTTACGGGGCGAGGGGGCCGATGACACCGGGAGAGTCGCGGCGGACAGAGACGGGAACGTACGGAAGCGTCGGCGTGCCGTGCCGGGGCAGCCGGCGCCATTTTTCATGGCAGCACATTGTTTTGATCCAGTTCCTCTTTTTAATGACCCATAATCCTTTACTGTAAAACGGCTGGACGGAGATCCAAAGGCCCCCGCCGGGTGACTTATTATCAGTTTATGCTGCAGGACGGAAAGTAAATAAATGAACTTTTCTCCTGGAGTCCTGAACCTTCACCCTTTTATGTTCAACATTTCAGATTCCTCACTCCCTCTTGTGGTTTTATTGCTCGTTTTTTATTTCACGCTTTGTGTCGGTCCTTCATTAGTCTCTGCCCCCCCCCCCTTACCGCTCTGATTGAACGAGGAAAACCGCCTTAAGAGGAGGAATGTAAAGAAAGAAAACATGACAGGAGAGATTCTGAGGAATAACAAACAATTGTAGAAGCATTTCAGGAATTATTTGCAGGAGTTTTGGGTTTCTAATGACTGCATGCATGGGGGGGGGGGGGGTCTCAGGCATGTGGTGGGGAAATGGCCCACTGTGATTAGTGGCTGCCTTAATGATGTATGTTACCTCAGCTTCAGCCTCGCTGCAGAAACGGGGATTACAAACGCTCCAGCTGGGATTTCATTTTGCTGAAATTCTTCAATCAAATGTTTCTGTTTTTCCGACCAATCAAAAGAGGATTCACTTTTACTCGAACAAAAACACTCAGTCATCTGTAAAAACTTTTTTTTTTAATTGAAAATGTGAAGAAACAATTTTTAAATCAAACTTTATTTATAAAAAAGTGATTTACAGGCTTAAAACTGTTTAAATTGAGATGAAAAATGAAAAAGAACGCTCTCAACTAACGCAATAAAACATTAAGTGACAAAAATAATTATAATTATTGCTTAAAAACTGGGATAAGCTGTAAAATTTAACTCTTTTTTTTAAATTCAATGATTTAAAAATATACCTAAATAAATACTGCTACAACTTCCATTCATCCATCAGCTGTAATTTAGCAAACATTACAAAATTAAGGATCTCTTTTATAATTAGGTAAAAATAAAAATTTTTTAAAGTTTTGTTACTACAAAACAGCATAAAGCAGAAAGAGCTAAAGGTTTGATAACTCTGAGCTTTCAAAAATGTGATAAAAGGGGCACCGTTTGTAAATCTACAAAGTTAAATTTTAACATCAATATTTTTGGATATTTAGCAGGTTTTAGAGTAAAAAAAAATGTTGATTTTCAAATGTATATTTTCACCTTTTAAATTAAAAGTATTTACCTTTGATCTTAATGCTATCTAAATGTAATTTAATAAAAAAAAACTAAATATTTAGGAAAAAAATAATTAGTTAAATAATTAACTAAAGATAAAGTTAAATATTTAGTTTTAACTAAACAAATATTTATTTAAAAAAAAACTAAATATTTAGTATTTAGTTTGGGAAATAAACTTTCAGATCAGATCTAAATATTTAAGTTTTCTATATGCTTTGAAGATTTTCACATTAATCTGATCCAGTTCAGACTGTAAAACTTATCAGTGAAATAATAAGATTGTTATTATCATTCTGTGTTTCATGGATTCTCAAACAGAGAAACTCCAACGATTGTTCTGCTTCTCCAGGAGGAAGTTTCAGTTTGGCCACTAGGTGGCGATCATGCTACAGCATTACACCTTTTCCAGAAGAAGAAGAAAGAATGAGGCAAAAACCAAAGATTTAGACCACAAATGGTTACTTTAAAATATTTCTTAAAAGATTTTGGAAAATTCATATTAAGATATAGGAAATCTCATTATACGTTAGCATTAAGCTAGCGGACTTTAACTTTATTTGTTAATTGATTTATATCTTTATGAATTGATTATTGATCTGTTAAGTTTAGATGTATAAGTTGATTTTATCAACTCTATTTTCATGTCAACAAACAGAAACCAGCTGAACTTCTCTTTTGTTGATGAAGATTAGTTTGATCAGATTTCTTAATTTGAAGTAGTGAGAACAAAACGTAGTTCTTTCTGCACGTTTTGTTTTTGATTTTTATTAGTCTTTGACAAAAATCTAAGAATATTATTTTAGATTGCGTCATTCTGACAGATTTTATTTTATTTTGATCCATCTCTGATTATTCGGCCTGTAGGAGTTTATAATAATAAAGTTGTTGCATCTTTATTCTTTATTAATGAAGTTTCCTGAACATAAATTGTAAATTTAAGT
This sequence comes from Oryzias javanicus, assembly GCA_003999625.1. Classification (NCBI taxonomy): domain Eukaryota; kingdom Metazoa; phylum Chordata; class Actinopteri; order Beloniformes; family Adrianichthyidae; genus Oryzias; species Oryzias javanicus. The sequence goes on from CM012450.1 coordinate 27,338,681, forward strand.
GTTTGCATTGAGCGAAAGTCTTAAAATGTAGAAATTTGAGGGTCCAGGTTCTGAGGGTATGGGTTCTGAGGGTCCGGGTTCTGAGGATCCGGGTTGTGAGGATCCGGGTTCTGAGGGTACGGGTTCTGAGGTCCGGGTTCTGATGGTCCGGGTTCTGATGGTCCGGGTTCTGATGATACGGGTTGTGAGGATCCAGGTTGTGAGGATCCGGGTTCTGATGGTCCAGGTTCTAAGGATCCGGGTTCTAAGGATCCGGGTTCTGAGGGTCCGGGTTCTGAGGATCCGGGTTGTGAGGATCCAGGTTCTAAGGATCCGGGTTCTGAGGTTCTGTCCGGCGCCTCCATCTTCCTCATGAACTCAACAGTTGAGATCTCTAACAGATCCTCCTGTTGCTTTGTTCCCCTCTGCAGAAGAGGAGCGCCATTATATTTGGCAGCTAATGGGTGGGGGGGGTCACCGCTGGCGGGGACAATCGGCCCCAGTCCTCTCTGAGTGCATCTCCGGGGCATTTGCAGCCATGTTGGTCGCAGCAATCCGATTAGGCTCCAATCAGAGCTGGGTGCTGGACTGTAATTGATGCGAAGACGGCGACAGACACGGCGTCCGCCGACAGCCCCGCTCCGCCTTATCTGCACCGCAGGGGTGACAGTACAGATTGGAGGGGGGGCATATACGCTGATACAGAGGAGTGTGTGTTTCTCTGTTTTAAGCACTTCACTTTTATTTCCTTCTCCTGATGCTGAGACACTTTTGACCTTTCAGCTTCTTATCAAACCTCCAGCTGTGGTTTTTATGAACCCAAACATGCAGCCCCCACCTTCATGATCCACAATTCTGTTTCTTCAACCAAAGAGTTGACCATTTTATCATAAATGTATATAAACATCTTAAGGAAACAAATCAGGTTTTGACTCGTTTGATTTCTTGTTTGGAACTTGAGACAAAACTGGGACTTATTTGAGACTAAAGTGAGAGTTTGAAAGTTGTGTGACGATCGTGCAGACTTCCACTTGGTTTAATCTGAATTCTGTGGACGCTCAGATTCTTTTGTGATTCCAAAAAGTGAAATTAGTTGTTAATTCTGGTGTTTTCTGTAGCAACTCCATGAATTAACAAGCTGTTGATTCACTCCAAACTGCAGAAACTCTTTTTCTTCATCCACTCTGTTCTATTTTATTTTCAATATAAACAGTGAGAAACTTGAGGATTAGGAACCTTTGAGACCAGAATGAGATTAGGAGAACCAACACCAGTGTAACATGGAGTCGTCTGCTGGCAGGCCTTTATTTGATTACAAATCTTAAAAACATAAAAAACTCATTTGACTCTAAACATCCACTGACACTAAACAGAACAAATAAAACAGGAAAAAATTTTAAATTTTCTCACAATTTAACCTTTTTTTTATCAATAATGACTATATTTAATTAATCAAATGTGACATAAGTATGTCTGTGTTTTTAATTAATTTTATTTTTATTTTTTAATCATGTATTTCGTTATTTCTGTGACCTATGCATGGAATAAACCAGATCAATCTTTCAATTTAGGGGAACAGAAGTGATTGAATTCCTCCACAGATAGAAATCCACTCTGATGAAAACTGTATTTTGGGCGTTTTAACTCGTTTCTGTATCATTTTTATGAAGATGAAGGAAAAATATAGAGAAAATTAAGCTCAAAATTTAATTTCTGAGTATTTATTTATTCAAATTGCTGTAAACTAAAAAAATATTCTGATGCATCCACTTGCAGACCAATAGATCCATGAACCTCTGAGCTGGAATCTGGATCAGAACTGGTCCGCTGGATAGAAACCATATATAACGGCTAATGTTAGCTTGGGGTTGTAAGCTAGCAGGACAAAGTGTAAACAGAGGGATGATGGGTACGAGTGCAGGCTTACTCCACACCAACAGCTCCGCCCACAACTCACAGGTGAATTTCTAGTGAATTCCTGCCGCTCTGCAGAAACTATATTTTTGGTTGGTAAAAAATAATCATAATTAAAGGACTGAGAGTTATTTCCCATGATCCACTGCAACGTATGTTAGAACAAATTGAAATCAAAGACTTCAGAGGCTCTTTTCTTAAAAAAATGTTTTAAAGAAAAATCAAATTTTGTTTTAGGAATTTAGTTCTGCACTTACAAAACGTTTTTTTTTTAATTAAGCAAACATTTAAATTAAAAATAGACTAAATTAAGCAGAAATTAACATTTAAAATGACTCGTTTTGAACTTTATTTAGATTAACTTTTTTTTTATTTAAAAAAAAAAAAACTTTTTGATCTGCTGTGAGTGTTGCTGCTGTTTGAATAATCTTGTGTTTGAGTTATCATCATGCGTTCAGTTAAGCTTTTTTTTTTTTTTTACTGTTATGGTTTTCATGGTTATAATCCAGATCCAACATCAGAAACACAGAACTATAAAGTTTTTTAAGGTCAGGTTTTCTCTGAAATTTATTTTTACAATGAAGAAAATTTCTGTTGACATTTTTTGTAAAAGATAACTTTTGAAATCAGTTGGCATTTCATCAGCCTTCAAAAAAAGATTTGGAGTTTAAACACGCGCAGTTCCTGTTCTTGTACTTTTATCATTTGTATTTGTACAAATAAATACAACACTTTCGTGACAGACTGCCTTCTGGCTGTTGGAGCAACCGTGAAAGCAAACAGAGGAGATGACGTCAGCTCGGGCGAGGCGGGACGAGGCCTGAGGCCGAAGAGGAGGGACTGCGGCGGGGAGGGGGGGGGGGGGGGGGGGGGGGGGGGGGGGGCGGCGGAGGGAGCGGCGTGGGAAAACGATGAATATAATAAAGCTAAAAACGAGGAGAGAGCAGGAAGTTTGGTTTTTGTTTTAATTGTTTTACAACATATAACTATAAACTGTTTTTTTGTTTATTTTAAACTTCCTTTTTGCATTAGTGAGACTGTCCCGCCAAAATAAAAGTTTTTGTAGCAAAATTTTGATTGAGGAATAAAATATAATTGAATGAAAAACAAAGAAAGAAATCCCAGAAATAGATCAAAGTGGTGAATCTGTGACGGGCGGCGCCCGTGTTGACCTTATTTTCACTTTCACGATTTTTTCAGGAGTTTGAAGTGAAGCCACGGCGGTCTGAATCCTCCACGCTCCCACCATCCAGCTGGGACGTAAACAAACGCATTCCCATTGTGTTCCTGAAAGTCGGACTTTTCCGGCGTGGCGGCGGGAGGGGTGAACCCCGGTGGAGTTCCTCTGATGGGACGGACATCAAAGCGGAGGTCAGAGACGGATGGCTGCAGGTTATTCCTTCCTTCGTTCTCTCATTTTTCTGCGATTCGGGGGAACATGGAAGCTGGGTGACCCCGGATGATTAATCAAGACGTTTCAGCCCCCCCCTCCAGTTATAGTGAATGACTGGTATGCAGAGAGACTCTGGAGAGGGGGGGGGCTCCTAACCCAGCTATTAGGCCTCCCTCCGCCCCCCCTGTGGAGAGCAGAAGATAAGGGAAAATTGAAAATGAAGAGGAAAGAGAGACATCTCTGTATCCTTCTCCTCCGCTATCTGCCCCCCTCTCCCTCCTTTCAGCTTGATTAGCCGCCAAGCTTAAGAGCCTTGTTATCAAGCCCGGAGACGATGGAAGTTCATCGGCCGCGGGACGTGACTGATGGCGGCGGGGGCCGTCTGTGAGCGTGTGTGCGTGGAGGAAGTGGCGTATATCTTTTTGACTGATGTGCGGCGGAGGCAGAATGCGGTCAGCTCCTTCGTACGCGAGGCCGCGGGGACTCCAACATGTCTGCCTCTCCTTCGGTCATGTGACCCGCTTCAACGCAGCACGAGAGGGAACGCTCTGAGGCCAAAGGTCAAGCTGGTCCCCGAATACAAACTTTAGCTGAAAGCCTTAACGAGAGTCAAAGAAGGCGAGATTGTGGTTTGGTTCTAAAACGTTCATTTCCTTTCATGTCGTTTAGAGACGAACAGAAAACTTCATAAAACACAAAAACTCTGAAATCTGGAGGTTTTACCACAAACTTTTGTTCGAAAATGTTTTTATTATTATTAATCAACTCAACATTTTCTTTCTTGATTTCTGGAGTCAGAATAACTCAAGTTTCTGTGAGTTTGATTTACTTCCCATGATGCACTGCGTTTGTTGGGTAAAATAAATATGATTTTACACTGTAATCATTTCTAGTTTTAGGATGTTTTCGTATTTTCTTTAAAAAAAAAGTTCTTCACTTCTCCACTATAAACTAAAAAAACACCCCTCTCTCCCTCCGCGGGTGGTTTCTCCTCCAAGCTCGGGTCTTCTACCAGAGTCCTGGGAGCTTGAGGGTCCTGCAGTATCTTATCTTTTTTGGACTGAAATGTCTGAGGTCTTTCCAGGATCTGCTGTAGCCCCTCCTCCAGTTTGGAGGTTCCAGCCCCGAGTGCTCCAATGACCACGAGCACCACTGTCACTTTCACCTTCCAATCTTTCTCCAGTTCCTCTCTGGTATTTCTCCAGTTTCTCATGTTCCTTCTTCTTGATGTTACCATCTCTTGGTTCTGCCACATCCACCACAACAGCTTTCCTCTGTTCTTGATCCACCACTACAATGTCTGGTTGGTTCTCCATCACCATCCTGTCTGTCTGGATCTAGAAGTCCCACAGGATCTTTGTTCTCTCATTCTCTACCACTTTCTGATGTGTTTCCCAGTTTGATTTTGGGGTTTCCACTCCATATTCTGTAACATGTTTCTGTATATTATTCCAGCCACTTGGTTGTGTCGTTCCATCTATGCTTTCCCAGCCAGCATCTTCCACCCTGCAGTTATGTTCTGGATTGTTTCCTCTTTGTACAGCCTACACCTTGGGTCTTGTCTGGTGTAGATCTGAGTCTCTATTGCTCTGGTGTTCAGGACTTGTTCCTGTGCTGCCAGGTTCAGAGCTTCTGTGCTGTCCTGCAGGCCAGCCCTCTCTACCATTGGTAGGACTTCTTAACATCAGCCACTTCAGTTATGGTCCGGTGGTACATCCCATGTAGGGGCTTGTCCTCCCATGAGTCTCTGTCCTCCAGCATCACATCCTCTGCTTTCCATTGTCTGAGACATTCACTGAGCATTCTGTCAGTTGGAGCCTTGAGCTCAACATATTCATGCATCTTGGATGTTTCATCCTGGATAGTGGCTGGCTTCTCAGGACTTGCCTTACCCTCTGGAGGTATTTGGATGTTGCAGCTTTCCTTGTTGCCTGTTCCAGGTTCCCATTTGCCTGTGGGATTCCAAGGTACTCGTAACCATCCTTAATGTCTGCTATTGTTCTTTCTGGGAGTGAGACCCCTTCTCTGTGTGGACTACCTTGCCTCTCTTTGTCACCATCCGACTGCATTTCTCAACCCTGAATGACATCCCGATGTCGGTACTGTAGATCCTGGTGGTGTGGATCAGGGAGTCAATGTCACGCTCGCTCTTAGCGAATAGCTTGATGTCATCCATGTAGAGGAGGTGACTGATGGTGGTCCCATTTCTGAGTTGGTATCCATAGCCAGTCTTATTGATTATTTGGCTGAGGGGGTTCAGACCTCTGCAGAACAGCAGTGGAGACAGAGCGTCACCTTGGTGTATGCCACATTTGATTGACACTTGTGCAATTGGCTTGCCATTGGTTTCAAGGGTGGTTTCCCTCAACTTCATTGAGTTTCCTTTGAAGTCTCTTAGAGTCCTGTTGATGTTGTACATCTCCCAGCATTCAGTGATCCAGGTGTGAAGCACTGAGTCATAGACTTTCTTGTAATCAATCCAGGCTGTGCACAGGTCGGCGTGTCGTGACCTGCAGTCTTGTGCGACTGTTCTGTCAACCAGGAGTTGGTGTTTGGCTCCTCTGGAGTCTACCAATGCCCTTGTGTGTTGCTCATGAATTGATGTATTTTTGTTGCAATGATGCCTGACATGAGCTTCCATGTTGTGGAGAGACAGGTTATTGGTCAGTAGTTTGTCGTGCTGATTTTGTCTTGTGTAATTCTCTCTACTGGCAGGATGAGGAGATTCCTTAACCCTACAGAAGTTGTACAGGTTGTCCAACTTCTCCAGGATGGAACATCCACACGTGCTGCAGCAAGAAGGTTGAATGTGTCTCCCAGCACAATCTCCAGAACATGGAGGAGATTTCAGGAGACTGCTGGTTATTCTGGGAGAGCTGGACAGGGCCGTAGAAGGTCCTCAACCCCTCAGCAGGACCCATACCTGCTCCTTTGTGCAAGGAGGAACAGGCTGAGCACTGCTCGTGCCCTACAGAATGACCTCCAGAGGGCCACTGGTGTGAATGTCTCTACCCAAACAATCAGGAACAGACTTCATGAAGGTGGCCTGAGGGCCCCACGTCCTGTAGTGGGCCCTGTGCTCACTGCTCCACTGGCATTTGCTCAAGAACACCAGAATTGACAAGTCCTCCACTGGCGCCCTGTACTTTTCACAGACCAGACCAGGTTCACCCTGAGCACCTGTGATAGACGTGAAAGAGTCTGGAGAAGACCAGGAGAACGTTCTGCTGCCTGCAACGTGGTTCAACATGACAGGTTTGGTGGTGGGTCAGTGATGGTCTGTGGAGGCATATCCATGGAGGGACGCACAGACCTCTACTGTCTAGGAAATGGTGCTCTGACTGCCATAAGGTATCCAGATGAAATCCTTCAACCCATTGTCAGACCCTACGCTGGTGCAGTAGGTCCTGGTTTCCTCCTAATGCACCACAATGCCCGGCCTCACGTGGCAAGAGTCTGCAGGCAGTACCTGGAGGATGAAGGAATTGAAACAATTGAATGGCCTTCACCATCCCCTGACTTAAACCCAATAGAACATCTCTGGGACATTATGTTTGGGTCCATTAGGCGCCGCCAGGTTGCTCCTCAGACTGTACAACAGCTCAGGGATGCCCTCACACAGATCTGGGAGGAAATGCCACAAGACACCATTCATCGTCTCATTAGGAGCATGCCGCCACGTTGTCAAGCATGCATACAAGCTCGTGGGGGGCACACAAGATACTGAAAAGCATTTAGAGTTGCAGAAATGAAGTTTTGGAGAAAATGGACTATCCTGCCACATCTTCATTTCACTCTGATTTGATGGTGTCTACACAATTGAGCCTCTGGAGACTGAAAACTTTTATTTCATTAAAAGACTTGACATCCTTTAGTTCCTCAGACACTGCCCTGTCGTTATTTGGATAGATATCCAACTTCATGTTGAGATCTGATGGATCTAATGTGTCTCTTTAAAGGGATCCTTTAGTTCAAAAATACATAGACAGTTATTCAAAAAATGTTTTACTTCAATTTTTAGAAAAATAAATTCTGTTTGGTAACTCGTGCAGACCAGATACTAAAAAAAAAGAAAAATGTTTTACTAAAAATTGAAGTAATAAAAAAAACTAACTGGTGCACACCAATTACTATCTATTGGCCATCAGTCAGTAACTAGATGGGTTTTTTGTTTCCTTTATGTCCCTTTAAGGTCTCCGTACCTTGGGGAGTAATACCCACAATATTTCTAAAAACATTTTCCAAACGTTCCCCACCGTTTGGTTGAGCAGGCTGTTAAAGGCTTCATGTGCGTGGTCTCTGTTGGTTCAAATAAATGAATTAAAGTTAAAGTGGTAAAGTTCTGATTGGAGCCAGATGACGTCAGAGGTCACATGACTCACTGGACTCTTTTAAAATCCTTTTTTCTGCTGCAAACCTCACCTGGACCAGAAACTGCAGACGTTAATGTCCAGAACTGAAAGTCTTCCCATATTGGTAAAATAAAAGATGATTCCAACAGTTACAGTTTTTCCTGTTTTAAGCTTTGATAACATTTTTCTAAAACACTTTAGGGTTCGTCAAATGATTCAATGAAGTCAGATGTCATCAAGTCTGCAGCCAGAAACCGGCCAATAAGACGGGTTGGTTTCTGTGAGCATGCTCAGTGATCACGAGCTAGAGCAGGGGTGTCAAACTCAATCACACAAGGGGCCAAAAGCCATAACACAACTTAGGTCGCGGGCCGATCAGGATAAACATTTATCGAGCTGAAACCAAATTTTTTAAACGTTAAATGGTAACTTCCTAACATAATTATGAACCTAAAGTTAGGTTAGTCAAAAGAGCTAGCATGTAGCTGAAAAAAATAGCTATACTCCAAAATAGCCTAAAAAACTTAAAAAGAAAATCCAAATTATCCAAAAAAGCTAGCAAGCTGCTGAAATATTAACAAAACTTCAAAATAGCCTAAAAAAACTGAGTGAATTCCAAAATAGTCCAAAAAGCTAGCAAATTGGCAGTTTATAAAGCTTTTAAACTGTCACTTTTTAGCATAATTATGAGTAAAAATATATTTTCTCAAAATTGTACAAGTCAAAAATAAGTTCAAGATAACATCGGGTCATTAATAACAATAAAATAAAGGGATGTGGAGGGCCGGATAGAATTACCCAGAGGGCCGGATCCGGCCCCCGGGCCTTGACTTTGACACATGTGAGCTAGAGGTTTCAGAGTTACCTGTCGATCAGGAGGGCCACGCCCCGATGTGAGCAGGATCTGTATCTAAAATGAAAACCACAAAGATACAAATAAAAAACCATAAACTGACAAAAATGGGAAAAATTTGAATTTAAAGATTTTCAATAAATCTGTGAAATTTTTTGTTTGTTTAATAGAAAATCTGGTTTCTTCTGCATCAAACTTGCAGTTTTTGCATATATATATATAATTTAGCATCAAGTTTAAAAGACTAATGTGCAAAATTTTAAAATACCGTTTCCTTTTTTCTTCCTTGAAGCAGCCGTGAACATGTCTGGAGCAGACGTCCGCTGGTTCTCTCTGTGAAGAACTTCATGTTCATCACATGAATTTCCAAACGGAACATCTCGTCAGTTCAAAATGATGATATTTGATTTGATGTCAGCACTCAGATGAGACGCTTTTAATCAGAAAACTCCTCCAGATCCTGAAGATAAAGATTATTTGAGGATTTTTGTCTTTGAAAACGCAGAAAATCTGGAGGAACTTCATCTTTGTTGGAGATTTCGGTTCATCAAATCAATAAAGTTTATTCAAAGCCTTTAATCATCCCTGGGGAGACCTGATGGGGAGGAGAATCCTTTACAGATCAGTTTTGTATCTGAGCAGAAAATAAAATCTGTCAACTCGGCCCTGGGGGGGGGGCAGAAGAGAGGCCAAAACGTGTGAGAAGAAACAGCGGAGCTGAATAAATCAAAAAAAGGATGTAAAACAAGATATGAAGATGAGGAAATCCCTGTGGGAAGAACCAGAAGACTGAGAGAAGACGAGGATGATGGCTGCTTCTGTGGATTCCAAGATAAGATCAGGGAGATTTCAGTCGATTCAGAGGACGTCTTCTCAGATCAATGATTTACTGTGAGACGGAAAAGCTTTTCAGTTCATTTTTCTGCAGTTTTTGGACCAAAAATGTAGAAAACAAACATCTGGGCTGCATTTTATTGTTGCACACATGAATAAATGTGTTAGTAAAATAATTTAAAGCAAAATATCAAAAACTTTGTTTATGTTTTTTAGGGGTGTCGGAAAAAATCGATTCACATTCGAATCTAGATTCTCATTTTTAACGATTCAGAATCGATTCTAAATTTCCAAGAATCGATTCGCCCCCTCCCGCCATATTCCTGCATTTATATGTTTTATTTAATGGCTCGAACCTGCTAGCTTACTTGCAAGCCGTAATGTTTGTCCCGAAACGGCTACCGTAGTTTGTTTTCCCTGAAGGCGAGCGGAGCTTACTGAGCGCGCGCGCTACGCAACATGAGAGAAAAAAAAGATTCCTCCTGTCCCGTTATAAATTGGCAAATGTATGGGCTCACTTCGGATTCCACAAATCCTGGGGTAAGGAGCTTGACATGACGTGCAGTGTGTAAAATCTGCTAAATCAGACACTTCGGGAACACTTCAAATGCTCGCGCTCATATCTCGTCCATCACCGAGCTTAAGTTTGAAAAGTCTTTCTCTGCCTTCATACTGTTGAAATCATTCGTCCCTCCAATTTCCTGATGTTTCGATAACAACTTTAAATGCAAATCCAATCAAACCCCGAGATTGTTGCGCACCTTGCAGCTTTTATTTTCACCGCAACTTTATGATATCAATCTACCGTGACACACAGTCATGGATGACCACGTGACGTTTCCTTCCGACTCGGTCGTGCTTCTCTTTAATTATCGTTCTATAGTCCTCTCACACTTTTTCTCTTCATAACGCGCGTGAACGGTCACCCGCAGGTGAGCATGCGCTGCGTGCACGCGGGTGAAGGTGCGCTGTCCCCGGCGCGCACGCGGGGGGGGGGGGGGGGCGCAGGTACAGATCAGTCTGTTATATATGCACGGGGCACAGCTGCTGCACAACAGATACCGAGTATGAATAGAAATACAGAGAGAGACTCTGGAAATCTGGAACCATTTCACTTTAACTGGAGAGGAAGAATTTAGAGTCTGCAGGAAAAGAATTCCATCTAGAACCTTCTCCACAACAAACCTACAGACACCTGAGAGAAGCTTCTTTAAAACAGAGCAGATCAATAAAACCAGATCAGTTCCTCAAAAGCCTTTTGTCTTCCTCTAACCAGCAACTCAGCAGTGATGCTTTAGAAATAGAGAAAGAGAAGATTCTGAAAACATCTGAGGATTCATCTGTTTATAATGTTTTTAAGTTCATGATTTTTCACTGGAAATCTGAAATATTTTATTCTAAAATATGTTTAAATCAACACATGTTTGGGTTGTTAGCAGGAAAGACCAAAGTTCATTTTATGTTTGACAGTTCTATCAAGTTAAATGACAGCTCAAGGGGATGATGCTGTGCTGTATTTACTTTGTTGCATATGTCATAATAAAAAGAATTGGAACATGAGAATATTTGTATTTCATAATTAAAATTTTTAGGCGCTTTTAAAAAATATGTATAGATTCAAACACATTGGAACTTTTTACAAAAGCTGCTGCAACATCGGCCTTTGGGCCAGAACAATCATAAAAATCTGTGAAATCCTTGAGGTCTAATAATATAAGTTTGCACAGTATCTAAAATACATTTCCATTTTTTATTAAAATTTTTCCTTTGTGTTTTAAATGTCTGAATCGAGAATCGTTTTAGAATCGAATCGGCACCCCAAGAATCGGAATCGAATCGAATCGTGACTTGTTGTAAGATTCACATCCCTAATGTTTTTACAGTTTCAAAGCTTTTATTCTGACGGATTTTCAGCTTGAAGTTAATAAACCTTCAAATAAAGATGTTTGTAGACATCTATATGTTATAAAACAACTACAAATAAATTAATAACCTCACATGTAATATTTGTTCATTCAATCCTGAAAAAAAAAAGTCTCCATTTGACAGAAAAATATGTGATTCATTTGTTTCCCCATCAACCAATAATTGACTTAAAACTATCATTTTGATCTTTTTGACTTTTTTTTTATCTTGGTAGAAGAAAACAAATATTCCAGTTTGAAGCAGGGACTTGAATCAACAGATCAAAGAAGAGGTGCTGGGCAATATGGAAAAAGGTGTATATCGCGATAACAATAAATATCACGATATATCAAAATAAAGTATATTTTCAGTTATTCTCTAAAAAAAATATTATAGCTCACTTATCTGACTATTTTAAGTCACAGAAAACGGAAAAGTCACAAGTATTTTTTTTTAAAGTTCACAACAGTTTCAAATTTGTTTGTTGAAAAACTTCTGTTGGAATTTCGTCAGCTGTTAAAGAGTTACCAGAACAATAGAAACACTGGAGCTAAAGCTCTGATGTTGAAGCTCTTTTACTGTCCTCAGAGGTTATTTCACTAAGTGGAACTTTAGTCTCATTTTTTAAATGGAATAAAAGAACTCGCTGATCTTACTTTGGAAACAGGAAGCTGCGCTGACGCTTTATTTTGAAATGGCGTGGCAAGTTCGGCTTCGTTTTAGTTCATATTCTGTATTTCAATATTGTTACTACACTCCATATTTATAAAGATCGGGATTTAGTGAATTTTCGGGAGCAGAGAGTACTCGGATACTTGTCACTCCACAGCTTGGATTATCTCTTATTTTTGTAATCTGTTCATTTTCGTGGACTTTCCTTGCGTGATAGGTTTGTTGTGTTAGCATCAGCGCGGGAATAGCCTCCGAGCTCGTTCACATATTACTGTTTTCTGCTCGTCGTCGGACGTCTTGAATCCAAAATGAAACCAAATCACAGACGTCCCCCTCTTTTTCTGAAAGTGTTTTCTTCTTGGGCTGCCTGCATCGGTGTTTCTACAACTTCAAGATCTTCTGTCTCCATCACTCGTGTTAAGTAACGTAAAGCTGATGTCGTAAAACTCTGTGAGAATCAAAGAACGTAAAGCAGCTTTACGTCACGAAGAATCTTTTTAATCTTCTTTTTCTTACATTTATATCCATTTCTTTGTGTACTCACTGACGAGGCAACACCAGCGCGATTATCTCAGACTATTTAATGATATAGTTTGTGTAACAATTGATCAAATTATCTTAGAAATGATATAAACGATACACAATAGACACTATTCTGTCGCCTGTACAATATGAATCGTCATTATAGCCCAGCACTATAAAGAAGTTCATTTAAATTAAAAAAAAAAAAAAAACAGAATCAGCATCTCATGTCAGAAGTCAGATTGATAAACCAAAGGTTTGAAAATGAATCTTAGTCTCCTAACAGCAAAAATGAAACATTTTCATTAAAAAGCCTCAAAGTTGACAATTAAAAACAGTGGAAAAGAAATAAAAACTGAAGTCACAGCAGGTTGAACCACATGGAGACAAAATAACTGGAATGAATGAAAATGTGACTCAAGCGTGATTAAAACATCAGAAAATTCTGAAAGTGAATTTCTGAAATGATGACGTTCAATCATTTAATTTAAACTCTTCAGAGATTTTCAGATCAGGATCGATCACGTCTCAAACTCTGCAGTAAAGGCAGATTCTGCAGGAAAACAGCTGATTATCTACTGACTGAAGGGATGATGAACGAGCAGCAGGTGAGCGGACTGAACTCAGGTGTGAACGATGAACCAGAGGAGCCTGAAGATCAGACAAAACATAAAATCAAACATCACAGAAACATAAAAAGAGAGATAAACACAAACTCATTCATGCACAGTAGGGCTGCCACGATTAGTCGACTAATCGATGACTAATCGACTATTAAAATAGTCGACAACTAATTTAATAGTCGATTAGTCGTTACTTTTAAATTATATGGAGTCAGACTGTAGTGAAGTTGAAAGTTATAATGACATTCTGCTAGCTTTTTAGACTATTTTGGCATTTATTAAGGGTTTTCAGGCTATTTTGGAGTTTAGCTAATATTTTAGCTTCATGCTAGCTATTTTGGCTAATTTAGGCTTTTTCAGTTTTTTAGGCTAATTTGGAATTAAGATAATATTTCAGCTACATATTAGCTCTTTTGGCTAATTTAGGATTTTTTCAGTTTTGTAGGCAAATTTGGAGTTTAGCTAATATTTCATTTACATGTTAGCTAGCTAATTCTAAATGTTTACAGTTTTTTAGGCTAATTTGGAGTTTTTCTATTATTCCAGCTACATGCTACCTATTTTGGCTAATTTTGAATTTTTACAGTTTTTTAGGGCTAATTTGGAGTTTAGCTAATATTTCAGCTATATGTTAGCTATTTTGGCTAATTTGGATTTTTACAGTTTTTTAGGCTAATTTGGAGTTTTGCTATGTCTTCAGCTATATGCTAGCTATTTTGGCTAATTTGGAATTTTTACAGTTTTTTAGACTAATTTGGAGTTTAGCTAATATTTCAGCTATATGCTAGCGATTTTAGCTTATTTAGGATTTTTTTGTTTTAAAGCTAATCATATGTCAGATTTTCTTTACATCCACTTTGTCCATGAAATTAATCGATGATTAGTTGACTATTAAAATAATCGTTTGTGGCAGCCCTAATGCAAAAACAACAGATTTATTTAAAAAATTGAATATTAAAATGTTAAATAAAGTTGTATTTTTTTTATTTTAATATAAAAATAAAAGGCCGTGTTCTGACAACACATGTTTGTCATCTTTTTGGTTTTAGGGTCTCATTATGCTGAGGATTCATCGTTATTTATTAAAACTGAAAAAAACACTTTGGAGAAGAAACTATTGATTATACATTCACTGATTTCTTTTTCAATGATCAATATCCCATCCCAGCGGACAACACTCATCAGCAGAAACTGATCAATCATCATAGATCATCAGACTTTGAATTCAGTAAAGTCATGTGACCGTACAGCGTGGTAGAATCTGGAGAACGCCGCCTCCGTTGTTCAGTTCAGGTATTGATCTCTGAGTCACTCTGCTGGAGGTTTGGATCAGGACGTCCTGGATCCATTTCAGCTCCAAGAATCGGATCGTTCAGATTGACCACTAATCATGTCGTCAACCATAAATTATGGTTCGGATCAAATTCTTAAAATATATCCTTACACTCTAGGGTTTTTCAAAATGGAGGATTTTTTACTGTGTCCAAAATTCATTTTCTCCAAGTCTGAGGTCACTGGGTATGAAAATGTCGAGCAAAGGTGCAGGGAGAAAGAAAAATAGAACCCATATTTGCTCTGATCAAAAGTCAAATTTGTTTGAATTTGTGTGTTTACCAGTGTTAGAATTCTGCAGGTGTGAGGAGCTTTTTAAACATTTTTCAGGGATAGAGTCACAAGTTTGGTGTTTTGTCATCAAAAACAATAACAATTATCAAAAGTTAATTCTTATAATATCATAATAAATTATATGATATTATATTATATAAAATTACATTACATTATATTATGTATATAATTAGATGAGATTAAATTAGATTCAATTAGATTAAATTGCGATAATCACAATTAATTTATTCCAGTTTGCATTTAATTAGTTTTTTTTTTATTGATTCCTGACCCTATTTATATTATATTATATTATATTATATTATATTATATTATATTATATTATATTATATTATATAAAATTACATTACATTATATTATGTATATGATTAGATTAGATTAAATTAGATTAAATTAGATGAAATATTATATTATATTATATTATATTATATTATATTATATTATATTATATTATATTATATTATATTATATTATATTATATTATATTATATTATATTATATTATATTATATTATATTTTGATGGTAAAGTCAGATTTGTAGAAGCGTTTTGTGCCTCTCTGAGTGCCGTAGATAGATGGGTTGCCTCCAGTCTTATCAGTTTCCATCTTTTTATCCGGAGCATCACCAGTTGGAGTGATGAGCGTGCTCTCCTCCTGGGTTTGACCGGGTCTGGGCTCTGGATGAGGCCTCGGAGGGCGACAGGACCGTGTAAACATTCCCAGCCCTCCAAATGCGTCCGTCTGCTGGGGGTGATGCATCTGCCCGGCCGTTTGTTTACCGCCGAAGAATGTTAAGCGTGTAGGTTTCTGCACGCGTGTTATCGTGAGCGCGCACCAACAATTGGAACCAAACGGAGGCGGGGCCCTGACTTTTGTTTCCTTTTGTCTTAATGTTTGTAATGATCCTGCGGGACGTGGATCTGGTGAATATTGCTGGCTGTTTAGTCTACCGATCACCACGGTGACAAAGAGTCTGGGGTTGGGGCTGGAGGGGAGGGGTGGGGGCGGGTCAGGGGGGCTTTGCTGCAGGAAGATGTGTAAAAACATGGAGAAGAGTCCTTGATTTCCTCGTCTGCAGGAAGTGACACCTTTCAAATTAAGAGCGAACAACAACAAACCATTTCCTCCAGCTTCAGTGATTGAGCTCTGTTTACATGTGAGCCCGCATCATTACATGAACCCACACGCCTCAAATCTGCATCTCAGGTTCTTCGAGTCCACGTCAAAACCTACATCTTCAGATTTATTTTTCCAAGTTAAAACATAAAGGTGTGTTAGCATCCTCGTGCGTCGTCTCGTAGACATTGTAAAGCTCTAAAAAAGTCTTAAATATTTAGGTTTGCCGTGGAGGTCTGGTTTGGTTTGTTTGTGTGTTTGCTGGCAGGATTATACAGAAGGTAAAGGCGCCGATTTGCATGAAAGTCAAAACGTGGACTCGGTCCAAACCAGAAGAGATGCATTTGTCATGCGGATTCTAATCCGCTGCTGGGATTCTGTTTGTTTTAAATTTTATTGACCTCGGGGCTTCGTATAGATGGGATGTAAATGAACGTCCAAAACAAAGGAAGAACGTTGAAGTTTTCCTAAAATATGAGATATTTCCTGCAGCAAACGTCTAAAGCAGAAAGTTTGGGTTAAAATCTAAAAAAAAAAAATGGAAGTTTCCTTTGTTTTTAAGAGCGCTCACACACACACACACACACACGCCTGCAGGAGCCCCCCTTCCCCTCGCCAGCCTCCCGATTGCAGCTCTGGACAGTTTAAAGCCCTGATGACTGTGACAGGTAATTCTGGCAGAGCCGAGTTTTAAATGTAACACACATTAATTTCCCCACAAACATCTGAGACGTCACTTTCCCTGCAGCGGGGGGAGAAGGCCTTCAGCTTTGTTGGGAAACCTTCACGTTTTCCAAGAGTTTTCCTTGATTTCCAGGTCAAAAGTAAATGACATTAAACGGAAGTAAACATTGATTCACGATTCATCCGCGGTTCAGTCCGTTCAGTGAAATGCATGAAGGCGTCTGAGGCTTTAATGTGCAGCAGAGAAGAGTCTTATTGACTCGTTTAATGAACCTCGAGATGCACTTAGAGGTTGTTATTTGCAGCCGTATATCACAGCCAACAACGTTGATCCCACTCAGAGCAGTTTGACCTGAATGTAACTCTCACTGCTGCCCACTAGCAGCAGGTAGAAGAGTCAAACAAACACATTTGAAAATAGAAAAAGGGAAGCTCGGATTTAAAATAAAAAATTAAAATATTTGAGCTCCTTGGGTTAAAGATAATTTATATGAAACTGTGTTTTAATTGAAGCTTTCCATCAAATCAAAGTTTAAAGTTAAAAATATGGAGCTATTTTGGGGCCAATATTATTTGAAGCCCAAATAAAAAAATGTAAGAAATATTGGTGTTCATCCAAAAATATGTAGTGTCAAAAACTTGTTGCTATTCTGAAAAAACTTAATTATTTTCAGCTTCAAATGTTCTGTTTTTTAGGTTTCAAAAATCATAATAAAAAAAAAATTCAAATTTTTTTTTTCACCTTTAACTCTTTTTTGTTGTTGTTTTCGAATCTGGAAATTTCAGCTTTAAAACTTTTGGTAACTTGAGTCCCGGTGCATTCACTGACTCTGAGAACTGTGGTAATTATGGTCAGAAAACGTCTGTTTAGTCCAGGGGTCACCAACGTGGTGCCCGCGGGCACCAGGTAGCCCTCAAGGCCCCCACAAGGTGCCCTCAGGTCTCTTCTAAAATTAACACACTTGTGTGCGACATCTAAAATTAAATTCTGTTGATATTTTTTTTTTTATTCCACTTGTATTTACTTAGATTTAAAAATTAAAACGTCTTACAAATACTGTATGTTGATGATACAAGAACTTTAGATAAGTTTAGGTGACCTCTGACCTATTCCAGTTCAAAGATCATTAATTTTGTTGAAAATGTTGCAGATTTGGTCTTTAGTTCAAAATGTGACACGATTTGTTTAAAAATGTGTGAGTTGACTTTTCTTTAACATTTTATAATTGATTAACAAGGTACAACACAGGGAAAATGGGACATGTTTCCCATGAAATCTAAGTGAACATCTGAAAATGTAACAATTACTGAGACTAAATAAGAGCTGAATATTGATATTTCTTTCCTTGCTTGTTGTCATTGTTGATAATTATAGTGAGAAATCCGTGTCTTTGCAAAGAGGAGTATCATTTTTCATTATTAATAATGTATAACTAACTATATCTAAACAAAATTTGTTATTTAAAAATGGTAGCCCTTCGAATAACTAAGTACCCATGAAGTAGCCCTCAGGTTCAAAAAGGTTGGTGACCCCTGATTTAGTCTGTGCTATCATAGTTGTCCTACGACGGGTGTAAAAAGCAGTTTTATCGCCTAAAAACCGTGAGTCCAAAACGCCGTACATGCTCGTTCAAAGTGCCGTCTTATTGTGTTGATGGCTGCGACAAAGAAAGTCTGCTTTGATATTTTTAGTAGATTATTAATGTAATATACTTGTAAAAAAGAACAGGAAAAGCAAAACAGAAACATTGAGTGTGATCAAAATAATAATGTTGCTAAAAGTCAGAAGAAGAAAAAGACAGCAAACATGAAGAAACCTTTTCCTGTTGCCAGAGTCAGTGAAGTTACCACCCTCGTTGATATTGATTGGTCCTTCAGCCCCGCCCCAACGCATCATAACGGGGCCAAAGGTTTTTGAACAAAAATTTTCAGATTCGAAAATGAAAAAAAAAAAAAAAGAGTTGAAACTGAAAAAAAGTTTTGAAATTGATTTTTTGTATTTGAAACCTAAAAAGTTGAACTTTTGAAGCTGAAAATAATTAATTGTATTTTCAGAATAGCAAAAAATGTTTAAACATTTCACTTTTTTTTTTTTTGGCCAAAAAACAATATTTTTTTAATTTGTTTTATCTGGGTTTCAAATAAAATTGTCCCATCGTATTGGTCCATGTTTTCTGCCCTGTAGTTCGTCATCCTGCCACTAGGGGCACTAGAAGGACTGTTTCAGCTCATTTCAACAAGGCGGCTTTCACGAAATCTCAAAAACATTTTTTGGCGGGAAAAGTTTAGCTCATTTTCTAAACTTTATAGTCAACTCATCTATTTTTGTTTTGATGGCTACTTGCTGTATTGAAAAAATGTTACATTTGTTTACAATAATTCTTTATAATCTAATTACACCATTTTAAAAATGTTTGGACCAAATTTTGGGTTTTGTGGGTAAATAAGGTGTTTTTTTTCCTGTATCTCAAACTAACATTAAGTAAAAATTTACAAAATCGCCAAACGGATTATGATCAATACTGTTAATATCTTTTAAAAAAAAATGATATTGAAATTGTTTTTATAAATTTCAAAAACATCTTAATTCTAAAAAAAAAACCCAGAATTTTCTATCAATGCTTTTATACAATATAATAAACAAAATTAAGGAGTGAAGAACCAAACATGAGAGCGTGACATGCATGATCAAAACACAACCAGAAAACACACGTTTATTTGTATAAAGTCGTTCTTTTTCACAGATTAATCAGTCACTTTTAAAAGTCAGTTATGAACAATTCTCCGCTCAGCTTTGATTGGATGTGAAGCATCAGCTCTCGTTTTCCTGAAATGTTTTGACCTTTTTGAGGTTTAAATTGGTTTAATGTTTTATTTTGAAAAGCTAGCACAAAATCCAAACAAGAAAAAAGTAGTGAGTATGGATGCTCAATAGACTGGCAAATACAGACCACAATGCATTGCTTTTGAACAATTTTCAATTTAAAAAAATAGATTTAAAAGTATTCATTCATAAAACATCCACGTTTCCATCATCAAAGCAGTGGATTCATAGACAGTCTTTGTTTTTACTTCAGGAAATGCATGACGTCTTATTTCCCGTTAACTAAAAAGTGTTGGCATATGTACGAGTTACGTTAAACTCCAGAACACGGGACAGTCCCGCTCTTCATTCTCTTCAGGGACTTCTGACTAGTTTTATAGTTTTTACTGTAACTTTAAATTAAACGTGAATCAGTTCGGTTGTTTTGTTGTCAAGAAAATCAAACGTTTCCTGCAAATTTTGGGGCAAATATTCAAAATCTTCCCTTTTTGTTGCTATGGCAACAGTGAGCTAACATTTCTTTTCAGTGAGGAGATTTTGATGGTAACTGAGTGAACGAGGTGTCAATATTTTTAATTATCCTTCAAGTTAAATGAAGAGATAATTATCTTTTTTTTTTTTTTAAAGTCTAACATTTATTATATTGAATTGAAATCATGTTAAACAGAAAGGACATTTGTGCTCTCTGGTCTGTTGGAGTCTCCATCTCTGCTATCTGAATGACAAGGTTCAGCAATCAAAGATCTCTCTGACCCCCCAGCTGATACGACTCCCACTCCTCTGGTTTCTCATCCGTCTGCAGCCGTCACTCGTGCAGAGGTAAAGTTGGCTTTAAGCCTCTCGTTTACAATTTTCACAAATCACAAAAATGACACAAAGCATAAAAAGTTCAGATCAGACCGGAGTTCCAGGCAGACGATCAGGTGGAGGAACTTGTTGCTTGTATTTCATTTCTGAGTCTTTTACCTCCTAAAGGAGGATCTCTCTGTGACTCGGGGGGTTTGGTTGACCTGCCAGAGCATCAATTACTGTCACAGCGTTGTTGGATTGGGTTCTGAGGTCCTTTTCTTTCAATTAACATGAAATAACATGAGTTTTTGAAGCTCCTTAAACCTTAGAAAGTAAAAAAAAATATTTATACTGAAGATGTATTTACTTTTCAACCGCTAACACTAGAGCTGTCACGATTAGTCGACGACTAATCAACTATTAAAATAGTCAACGACTAATTTAATAGTTGATTAGTCGTTACTTTATATAAAATAGTAAAGTGGAAAGTTATAATGGGATTATGCTTGCTTTTTTGACAATTTTAGAATTTATTAAAGTTTTTTTTTGGCTAATTTAGAGTTTAGCTAATATTTCACATGCATGCTTGCTATCTTGGAATTTTTTCTTCAATTTTTAGGCTATTTTACAATTTAGCTAATGTTTTAGATACATGCTAGCTATTTTGGCTAATTTAGGAATTTTTTTCTTCACTTTTTTAGGCTATTTTACAATTTAGCTAATGTTTTAGATACATGCTAGCTATTTTGGCTAATTTAGGATTTTTTTCTTCACTTTTTTAGGCTATTTTACAATTTAGCTAATGTTTTAGATACATGCTAGCTATTTTGGCTAATTTAGGAATTTTTTTCTTCAATTTTTAGGCTATTTTACAATTTAGCTAATGTTTTAGATACATGCTAGCTATTTTGGCTAATTTAGGATTTTTTTTCTTCACTTTTTTAGACTATTTTACAATTTAGCTAATATTTCAGATGCATGCTAGCTATTTTGGCTAATTTAGGAATTTTTTCTTCAATTTTTAGGCTATTTCACAATTTAGCTAATGTTTTAGATACATGCTAGCTATTTTGGCTAATTTAGGATTTTTTTTCTTCACTTTTTTAGACTTTTACAATTTAGCTAATATTTCAGATGCATGCTAGCTATTTTGGCTAATTTAGGAATTTTTTCTTCAATTTTTAGGCTATTTTACAATTTAGCTAATGTTTTAGATACATGCTAGATATTTTGGCTAATTTAGGCTTTTTTCAGTTTCTGTGTTTGGAGTGTGGCTACATGATAGCTGTGTTTGGTTAACCTAATTTGTTTTTTGTTTAGTTTTTTAGGCTAATTTGGCATTTAACTAATATTTTAGCTAGCAATAAAGTGTTTTTAGTGTTTTATAAAGTGTTTATAGTGTTCAAGTTATTTTATTGTGTTGCTTTAATATGAGCTACACTCCAAAATAGCTAAAATTTCCTTGGTAAACTAAATTAGTCAAAAACGTTAGCATGTTGCTAAAAATATTAGCTAAATAACACATTTTTTGAAAATTACTCCAAAAGATGAAAACATAGCCCATGAATATATTTAAAGGTTTGTTCCTACTCTACTTAAAATTTGAAGACTTTTATTTTCTTTTCCTGTGGGGCATAGTCTGCTCAATATTTCAAAAACTTACAACGTTTATGAATATCAAAAATACAAGCAGAAATGTCCTGAATGAGCTGAAAGTTTTGATAGTAAAATTGCTGAAGTTTTTACACGCTGAAAAACGTACAGAAAGGAGCAGGAGAATCACTGTCGTGTGAATGCTTACTAAGCAATCACACAATAAAAAAACAAAACAGTGGTTCCTTGTTTATAATGAGAGTTAAAAATATTAAGTTTTTAAAAAAAAAATAATTCTAGACGTTTTAATGCTATAAGAAACTCTCACTACACGTAGAATTTTCTCAAAAATAATCTGAAGATTTTTTACAGATTTATAAAACTGAATGTATTCTATACAGGAGATTAAAGAAATCTACAGCCAATCAGGACCCAGAACAGAATAAATGTCGATTTATAACTGGTGTCACTCCAGAACGTGGTCTGAATTGAGAGAACTTTTTGAGTTAATCAGTCTTCCCGTTCTGCCCGGCATCTCATCCGACATCCAGGAGACGTTCCGATAATCCCTGCCCCTCCAGCACCTTTGCCCCCTGTTCTCTGCCTCCCTTAACACGCCCTCGGACAGCACCCTCCACCTATCGCTCCGTCCCTATCAGCCGCTCCCTGCGGCTGCCGTTGTTTGGAGAGGTCGAGCTGTTTGTTTGCTCAGAGGCCCCGTCGGACGACGCCCCCCCCCTCCCGCCTCATCTCAACCTGAACCTTATCAGCCGACTCCAACCTTGTCTTCTAAAAGGAACACTTCCCCAGGAAATTATGGAGAGACCGGCAGATAGAGCGTCTATCGCTCACCGTGGGAACCTCACGTCAGACGGGTCGACAGCCGGCAGGATTCCAGGTTCAAATCCATCTCATGACCTCCGCTGTCCATCAGAGCATCGACTGACGGTTGCTGGGGTAACCAGGTTGTTACCGCCATCACCGGCTGTGGAAAGTCAAGTTTTGTGGGTATAAAGACGTCTGTGCTGGGGTGAGTCGGAGCCAGACGAGGCATCCAGCATCAGCTGTGACCTTTGACATCCGGTCATCTCTGAGGTAGAAATATTTGGAGCAGATTGTGGAGCTGCAGATGTTTTAACCTCATATCTACTTTAACGTGTTGATGTTTAAAGAGATTCCTTTTGTAAAACATGCTGATTCAGAGCCTTTCTTTAAAACTGACCATCTGAATGTGTTTTTAGAATAAGGTCATCAAGAATAATCAGGAGGACGATTTTGATTGGCCAATGAGACAGAAGGGGCTGGAATGTGGGCGTGGTCATTAGCATCAGACAGCCGGGTTACTCGATGGACTTTTACTTCCTTGATTCCTTTCAATTAATATGTTTTTATCAGTGAAAATGAGGCATTTTTAGTTTCTGAAGGACATCTGTTTCAAACAGCAGTGGATGCAGTTTATTTTTTCTGAATGTAAATGTGCTTGTGGGTTTTTCTATATTCTGTTATTAAAATAAGTCGATTTATGTATTTGTAGCATCACTGACAACACAAATGCTGATAATTGTGTTAAATTAAATGTATTTTTTTTACATTTCCAAAGAATAATTAGACTAAATGTTTGTCTTGTTACTTTTTAGTGCCCAATTATTTTTTTTAAAGAAAATAAAAATAACAGTTTATTGATTATTTTTCAATAAATCAACTCTAAAATGGGAATAAGTTGCATTTTTTTCATTAGAAGTCAAATGAACATTATATTATAAAACCCTTTCTGGGCAGGATCAGAGGGTCAAGCGGGCCTTCCATCAGAACACACAGATATTTGCTGCTAAAGCGTGACCTCGTGTGACGTAACGGTTCTTTTTTGATTTAGTGTTTTATGATGCTGGTCTGATTCCCTGTTTCCCTTTTGTCCAAGAAAGCCTTGATCAATTCAATCAACTTCTCAGAAGTGAGAAGTCTACTTTATTCTATTTTCTCAGAGGATGTTTTAGATGTACACGCGGTTCTTCAGAGGATCCTGAAAAAGCAGAAACTGTTTTAAGAGATTTCTTTAAAACAAGTCGTGATTGTTTCAGATTCATTTAAATCTTCAGGATTTTGGTGTTAATGAAGTTCTGAAAAAATAGGAATAAATGTTGTATTAAACAAATGTGGAATTAAGGGCAGCTGCATTCACTCAATTCAATTTTTTCTATAATTTTCTGACCATAATTTATTTAAAAGCTTTTGAATTTATTTTTAGCTTTTTCTTCATTTGAGAGTCAACACAAACAAACCAACAAACTGCAAAATGATGTTTAATATAAATAAAACAAATGTTGTCTAGAACTAAAAACATTAAAACATCAAGAAACTTTTGCTGATTGAAGCAACAGAACATGGACATTGACATTAAAATAGATTTAAAAAGTGATTTAGACTCACTGATGTGGTTGGTGGAGGGGGCGGGGTTTCAGAAGAGTCTGGATTGGAATGCTCCGCCCCCCTTCATGGTGGTGAGCCAAACAGATGGAGAGAGAGATGTTTTATTTTGATGGTCGAGTTTTAAAGTACTTGAAGTTGATTTTGTGCAGATGGAAGATAAGAAAATGACAAGAATCAACGCGGCAGGGGGAGGGGCATGGACCAGAACAGAGGCTAAAAAAAACCAAACATTTGAGACGAACCACATCTTCATTTCAGAAGGGGTGATAAGAGAGGGTAGGGTTGTAATAAATAGAACTGGGTGTCATCAACATAGCAATGAACACATATATATAGTTATTTTTGTATGGAAGATATTACCAAGGGGGAGGAGTTAGAAAGAGTAAAGGTTACAGGAAAGAGCCCTGAGGAACACCAGATGTAATAAGAGACCACAATGCCACCTGAAAGGCTAGAGCTAAACTATCTTAGGGGGAATTAAAGGGGTTAATAATCCATTAATTATCTTTATTTAATAATCCTGCTCATGACTGACAGGAAATATAAAACGTATCCTGTCAAAATAAAAGTTATTGAAGGTTGAATTTTTATTTTTTAGCCAGGTGAGATATTAAGAAGACGTTCTAGTTTATAATAACGACCTGGAAAGTGGAGAAACACAAAGGCAGAAATAAGCACATCACAGTATAAATGACAATTTACATCAAGAAAATTATTCAGTCAAAAAGAAATCACTTGATGGTGATTTTTTTTTAAAAAAAAAAACAAGCTTCCTTCACTGATTTTAGGTAACGTTTAATGAACATGAAATTAAAAAAATAAAAAATAAATTGACTTTTAATCTATCTAATTAAAAAAAAATAGTTAAAAAACAGAATCAAATAGACAGTTTTTATAAAATGCAGAAATTTTGAATATGAAATTTGAATTTCTTAATTCTGATTTTTTTTTTTAAAAAACAAGCTTCCTTGACTAATTTTAGGTCACTTTTAATGAACAGAAAATGTAAAAATATAAAAAATAAATTGACTTTTAATCTATCTAATTTTAAAAAATAGTTTAAAAACAGAATCAAATAGACAGTTTTTATAAAATGCAGAGATTTTTAATATGAAATTTGAATTTCTTCATTCTGATTTAAGCATTTCATCATCCTTTGATCTATTTTTAAAGTTCTACAGGTGCGATTTAGGCTTTCGGGAGTAAGAAATTCACCTCTGAGTTGTGGGCGGGGCTATAGTCCTGGACCAACCCTCTTCCCAGAGAGCAGGAAGCTTGTGGCTCCGCCCAGCGTACGATCTTTTTCAAGCGACATTTTTACGTGATTTAAAAACGACATGAACAAAGAAATACTCAGAAATTCCATTTTAGCTTTAATTTTCTTCATGTATGATCAGAAAAATGGCACAAAAAAATTGTTTACATCAGAGCGAAACTTTAACCTTTAAGCTCCAATGTTTTTACGTTCTTTGATTGACTTTAATTTTTTAATTGTTAACACGATTATATTCTGTTAATGAAAACATGACAGCAGGTCAAAGATGTATTCAGGTGGTCTCAGGTGGAGCTTCACTGGTCTGTGTGGCTGCAGGAAAACGATGTGATGCCCCCACCCCAGCAGGGAAGGGAGGGGGGGCACCAACCACCTGATTAAGCAACATGGAGGAAATGAGAGAACCATTTATCTCAGGGGCGGGAAGGCAAAAAGCCCGACTGGGAGGGGATTGTTGGAGGTGGGATATAATGTGTGTGTGTGGGGGGGGGTTGTAGGTGAAAGTCACAGATTTTAAATCAGTTCTTTGGCCTTTAACGGGGCAACAGAAGCCCCAGTATCAGAGAGCAGAACAAAGAGGGCAGCAGTGGCCTCCACCAATTAACATTCCTGCGGCCTTTATGAGCCGCCTGGACCCGCCCCTCCACTCACACCTCGTAAAAGTCACAAACATCAATTCTTGCAAACCATAACTGTCATTATAATCCCATTAAAAACAACCCGCTGAGCAATTTACAGTGAACACCCCGGCCAAGTTTGCCAGCGGCGGGTAGGGAGTGCCCCCGCTGCAACGTGAAGTGGACCCAACAAGTGGGAACTTTTATTTAGGGTCATTTAGCAAACCCCCACAAGACGGAGACGTTCGGCGTCCGACGAGAGCGGCCATTTTTAATGTCGCGCGGCGCCGACGGAGGGAAGGAAATCCCAGGAAAGAGCGGATTTTTCTCCTCCTGAAGGGGAGGCGGAACCGACGCGTCCGGAACGTTCAAGGTGAGGCTTGAAGCGTTGAGCATTTCTGATTGAATAATTCCCATCAGCCTTTTGGTGCTGCATTCGATGACAAGCGGGAATTTCCAAACGCAGGAGAGGTTTGTCAGCAGGTCGCACAGTCAATTTCAGTTTTTCTCCTTAAACCTGAACAGAATACTAACATTTTCAAACTACATGTGTCAAGTCGAGGCCCGGGGGCCGAATCCGGCCCTCCAGAACATTTTATTTTATTGTTATTAATGTTATCTTGGGCTCATTTCTAACTTGTATAATTTTGACAAAATATATTTTTATAGAGAGTAAAATATTGAAAGTTATTTAAGTTTTAATTGTTTTGGAATAATATTCCCGCCTTTTTATTATTCATAATTATGTTAAAAAGTTACAGCTTCAAAGTTTTAAAAATTAGCATTCTGCTAGCTTTTTGGACTGTTTAGGCATTTACTGAGATTTTTTAGGCTGTTTTGGAGTTTAGCTAATATTACTATGCTAGCTATTTTGGCTAATTTAGGCTTTCTTTCAGTTTATAGGCTATGTTGGAGTTTAGCTAACATCTCAGCTACATGCTAGCTGTTTTGACTAATTTAGACTTTTTAAAAAGTTTGTTTAGGCTGTTTTGGAGTTAGGCTCATACTTACATGCTAGCTGTTTTGGGTATTTCAGGATTTTTTCCGTTTTTAAAGCTGTTTTGGAATTTAGCTAGTATTTCAGCTACATGCTAGTGGTTTTGGCTAATTTAGGCTTTTCTATTTAAGGTTTTTGAGGCTGATCTTGAGTTTAAATGTTGTTCCATCTACATGCTAGCTGTTTTGACTAACCTAAGTTTTTCTTTTTGTTTTTTTTTTTATGCTAATTTGTCATTTAGCTAATATTTTAGCTGCTATCAATTTCAGCATCTTCAGCAGCCACATTCAGCTTCCAGCATTCACACTAGCATCATCACAGGTAATGCTATATATCTAATTCATAATTATGTTAAAAAGTTACAGCTTCAAAGTTTTAAAAATTAGCGTTCTGCTAGCTTTTTGGACTGTTTAGGCTTATACTAAGATTTTTTAGGCTGTTTTGGAGTTTAGCTAATATTTCAGCTACATGCTAGTTGTTTTGGCTAATTTAGGCTTTTCTATTTAAGGTTTTTAGGCTGATCTTGAGTTTAAATGTTGTTTCATCGACATGCTAGCTGTTTTGACTAACCTAAGTTTTTACTTTTTGTATTTTTGTTTTTTTATGCTAATTTGTCATTTAGCTAATATTTTAGCTGCTATCAATTTCAGCATTTTCAGCAGCCACATTCAGCTTCCAGCATTCACTCTAGCATCATCACAGGTAATGCTATATATCTAATTCATAATTATGTTAAAAAGTTACAGTTTTAAAATGTAGTTTTAGAGTGTTGAATAAATGTTTATCCTGTTCATTCTCAGGGGTCTTTTGGATTTTGGCCCCCTGTGCGATTGAGTTTGACACCCCTGACTTCAACTTTTCTAGGCCCACCATCCTCTGAACATGAACACACACAACTGCTGATGCTCCTCTATGGACTCAAATGAACTGATGAAAATGTTAAAGCTCAAAGAATCTACTTTGGTTCCTTGATTTGAGTCCCCTGGGATAAAATTAGAGGGTACTTTGGCTTGAAATGCTGGTAAATAATTGCAGGAATGGTAACCCCATGTTTCACCGTTTGGTTTTGTTTACACAGAATAGTGTCTGGCGCTCGGGCTCCTCCAGACTCCATCACTTTTACAACTTCAACCGTCTGCAGCTCAGCGCTTAGTCTACGATTTTTTTTTTTTTTTAACCGTTTACTACTTTAGTTGTTGATGAATTTAGACATTTCTTATTTTCATAATTCTTCCAAAATGTTATTGTTAGAATCTTAAAATTTAAATCCTAATGTAAACGCTCCTATATTTTAAATGTTAGTTTTGACACATTCATTCAACAAATCTTCCTCCTTTGTCATCTTCATCAGATTTGTACAATTCCCTGTCAGTTTTTATCTATTTTCTAATTAAATATTTTTCATGAATGAATAATTCTACAGACACTCATCAGAGACTAAACAAACATCAGTGATGAAGAGTTTCCCTCTCTTTCCGCGTGACCTTCTCTGACCTCTGCCTCACACAGACCTACATGTGGACTTTGGCTCCCCCTGGTGGTGATTCTGCAGCTGAAAAACATCCAAGTTTGATCAAACAAACAAAATAATCATTATTATTTAAAGCAACAGTGGAAACACAGGAATTTTTTTGTTAACTTTTTTTTTAAAGAATTGAGTTTTTTTTTAATTAAAAAAAAAAAAAGTAACTTGCAGTCTCTGGTTGTTAATGTTTGCTTTCAAACTGCTGACGTTAAATGTTTATTTATTTTGGTTTTTTTTTCAGTGTTTAGACCCCTGGAGACTAAAGGGGCGCTGAGAAAAATAATTAAGTAAATATAGTATTTCATAAATAACAGACATTGCAGTGATTTTTGTGAAAAAAAACCATCATGATCAAGATTTATCAGCAACTCCGACATGAAAAAACTGGCTTTCCTCTGGGATGGATGTTTATATTTATGACTGTTTATGTCTGAAGAAGACGTAGATATTTTCAAAAACATCTCTGGCTGTTGAAGCTCCTGAATGTGATTCACTGAGACTGAAGCAGAAACACCATCATCATCATCATCATCATCATCATTGCAACAGTCATGGATCTGAACCTTTAAGCTGTTTTTGCGTCTGAGATGAGAAACTCGGCTAAAAAATGTGAATTTTCTCTGACGGTCCTGCAGAAAATGATGGCATAGAAACGAGACGGTCACTGCATCACAGATTATGGTTCTCAGTCTTCAGAGTCCAGTTTTTTATTGACTGATCTTTAATTTACCTGCAGTTTACAGTCAGTCCGACACCTGTAGAATAAAGCAGGTGAGCCTGAAGCTCCGGCGTGTTCTGTTGGACCTGATGCTGTCCAGCTCAGAACAGCTTCAGTTCATGAACTCAAACCTCATGTTTTATCCAACACGCTGCTGAAAACGTTCATCTGGTTTTTGCTTCTTTATTGTAAATTAATGGAAAAATAAATCAATACATTTCATTTTTTTAAAGCTTATTGTTTCTTTTTTTTAGCTAATCAGCTGAACTGAAAAGAGATTTTCTTTGCTCTGCAGCATTTTTATGACACATTCGTGGTCAAATTCTGCGTCTGACGCTAAAGTTCCTCCTTCATTAAAAGTTTATTTACAAAGACGTGTTCTGGTTTCTGGCTTCCTGGCTGCTGTGGCGTTGAGGTCATGTGGTTTTGGCGTTGATCATTACGACTGCAATCTCTCTTCTCTTCATCTCGCGGGCCATCTGGCACCAGACGCACGGCGTGCAGAAGGTGGAGTAGACGCAGTCCACGCAGATGGTTCCCTGCAGGCCACAGAGCACGCTCAGATCACGCAGAACACGCAGAGCAGCGACCAATCAGAGGAGAGGCTTACTTTGATGCCGTATCTGTGCCGCATGGAGACCCTGGTGGCCAAGGTGATGGGCGGGATGCTGCCCCCGAAGAAGAGCTCCAGCAGGGGGAGGCAGAGAGCCTCGCCAAACTTCCTGGAGGTGATGCAGGCGAAGCAGGGGTAACACCAGAACGCGAAGCAGCCTTCAGGAGGAGCAGAGACCGGCGTGAAAACCAGAACAACAACTCGGAGGGAGAAATGAGGAAACCAAGGGGATGCTGCAGCATCTCAGTCTGACTCAGCGGAGGAGGGGGCGGGGCTTGTAGGAAAAATGCAGAATGACCACATGTTGAAAAAAACCCCAACTCTAGTTTCTGTTTGAACAATAGTGGTTTGACGCAGAAACACTTCAACACGTCTGTGTGTTTAATGAAACCTCTGCTGGAGTTATTTTTATCCCTTTAAAGGAAGTTAAAAAGAAATCGAATTTGAAACTTTACACGGCAACTTCCAACATTTCTTCAATTGCCAAATTTGTTCCATAAAAAAGTGGCGAAAAAGGATTCAAACGTTTTTATTCTTTAATCTGAATTTCTAAACGTTTTTATGAACATCTTTTACAGGATTTCTTCAAATCAAAGTTCATCAAAGTTTCACTGAAATCAAGACTGAAAGAAATTAGATTAGATTAGATTAGATTAGATTAGATTAGATTAGATCATTTCAAGCAATCAAGAAAAGAATAATCCATGTGCAATAGAGTCATTTAACTGAAGTTACATTCCTAAAGACATGTCGAACACAGGATGACTAGACATTAAGAGATAGGTTGCCTGAAAGGGAGTAGAGGGAAACGAACTTATATAATCCCACCCCCCCCCAGGTCGACCTTACCATTTCCTTTACATGTTTTATTCTTATCCGCTTCAGAATTTAAGATCAGATATTTATTTATTTCCAACATAGATTCAGGTTATTAGGAATCCTCCTCCATTAAATTTCAAATCAGAATCCAAATGCCCCGCCCCTTTCAGTTTACTGTTTCAAAAATCTTCAGATGGTTTTATTTTGAAAGGGTGTTAAAAATGGAATTAAGTCAATTAAGTGACACTTCTTGTCAGAAAATTAAAAATGGGTAAAAATTTCCTGACGTTAATGGACAGGAATGCTTGAAAAAGAAGCTGTGTCTGGAGTGGTTAGCACCCCACAGGTCACATGTTCGAATCCTGGTTCTGTTCGGAGGCTAGATGCAGGCCCAGCGCCCCCTGAGGGGTCTAAGATTGTCAAACCGGGTTACCATCCAGAATTCTGCTGGAAAGTCGGAGGATTTCAACTGATTTCAACAAATACGAGATCACCAGATAAATGAGTCTATTTAGCTTGTAACACTGCGTTTAGAGTTATTGATTACATCAAACTTTTGAGTTATTTTATTTACGTTTTCAGATTATTACATGATATGAGTGGAGTGTAGAACTGTTTAACAAAAAAAAAAAAAAAAAAAGTAATATCTACCCATTGTAATTTGGTGCCCCCTCCACCAGAAAACAACCTAGGCGGCTGCCTAGACCGCCTAAACCCTGGCTGGAAGGTTCCTTTTCATGACCTTTTTTCTACATCGATTTATTTTTTATTGATAAATATGAATATTTATTAACTAACTAATTGACTAACATGAATAAATGAATGAATGAAACTTTATTTCTATAGCACTTTACAACTGCTTATAGCAGGCCAAAGTGCTTCACATTAAAAGAAGGAAGAGAGTTTAAAAATTAGACAAATTAAAAAAAAATAAATAAAAACAGCATAAAATTACAAAAGCAGTCTGCAGTAAAATACATAAAAGATCAATACAAAAACAATAAAACAAATAAAAATAGAGTAAAATAAAATGCCACCAACTACTGAGCATTAAAAGCCATTCTAAAAAGGTGTGTTTTTAAATAACATTTAAAACTGTTAAGGTCTGGCATAAAAGTGCTGTGAAGTTTAACTAATACATTTGTCAAAGCAGACGCGCGCTTCATTGAACAGCTCTGGAGAGAGGGGTCAGTTTACGAGACAGTGGCTTGACCCCAGTTTGACCTTGATGCTACATTCAAATTCCAAATTAGTGTAAATTTTGTCAAAAAATCAACAAAAAAAGAAGTTTTTTGGGGGTAGTTTGCAGACACTCACACTGGGGGACGTCCTGGAAGCAGTCGCACACCCCCGAGCTCCACTCCTGGGACTCCCGCGACTCCATGACGGGCTGAGGCTGGGAGATCACCAACTTACTCATGATGACGTCTGCGAGGAAAAGGATGAAGGTTGGGAAGTCACAAATCCAAAACAGGTTTGGTTTAACCCGATAAAGCCAAACGTCTGATCCTCCAAGGCTCCATTTGTGAAATTAAAACTCGAGTCGAGGAAGTCAGTAGCTCTCATCTCACTTATTATGGATCTATTCTTGTTATTATGAAGAAACTTTAACATTAAAATCAATTTTAATGTGAAATTCTGACGTGAAACAGTGAAGTTTGAGCATCTAAAACAGATAAATCCTTTCAGATTTTCCAGTTTTCTGGCTCCATCTGAACTTCCATCTCAGGTGTTTTCAGAGGACTCACCTGTTCTGTGGTTGGCCGGCTGTGGTCCTCGTCCGACACCGGAGGGTTTGATCTCCTGTCACGGCGGCTGGCAGGACTGAAAAACCTCTTCTAGACTCGCAGCAGAAATACGTGCCAGCTTCTCCTCCGACAGACGGAGCCGGACGTACCGGTTTGTCCATTTTCTGCTGTGCCACAGAAATATTTTGTACTGTGGAAGCACTACAACTACAGGAGGGCGGAGCCTGTCGTGGAAAAGGTGATGAATGTCTGCTTCAAACATTCACTTTCATGTTTATCTGATTTGAAAAAAAAATTGACTTTTCTGATTCTGGTTTTTCTGCTTTTTTCCTGGAAAAATGCTGACTTGACGTTTTTGTTTTGGATGAACTATTATTTTTGTTAAATTACATCTTTTTCACTAAAGTTTAACTCAAGATTATTTTCAACTTGTTTAAAAAAAAGCTATGAAAAGGTGTTATATAAATACCTGTTTTTAACAAAAACTTAGACAGGAAGTTGGCCCCATGTTGGATTTTTTTGGGATGGAACGCCAAAATAAAAGATTTTTGAAAAGTCTTTAACATCGGGGGTTATATAAGATAGAATAGACATGGGAGGAGTCAATATTTAGCCCCGCCCCTAATTTAAACCATTTAATCTCTCTTTGAGATTTGCAGTTTTATATTTTGTTGAGTCAAAATCTTCGGACTGTGGAGATTTTTGTTGACGTTTCTCAGCGATTCGTGTGATGACTCGTGTGATGACTCGTGTGATGACTCGTGTGATGACTCGTGTGATGACTTGTGTGATGACTTGTGTCGAGCTGATTTAAAGCCAGTTTTTCCACTTTATAGTTGAAATGAAACAAAGGTCAAACACAAACCAATCCGACCGTGGTTCAAGCACGCCCAGGAAGGTCGCCGAAGAGCCGGCGATGTCAAGTCCTGCTCCAGATCAAAAGGCCACGCCCACTTTTGAGCACAAATTGATCTTAAGCGGGACCTAAACCAACAGAGGTCTGAACTCGGATCCTGCTCGGTTTTAGATATTATACTAATATTAAAGTAAACAATATCAGAAAAATGTAATTATTTAAAATGATAAAAATAATTGATGATAAACTAGAAAGGAACAGGATAAACGTTTAGTGGCCAACAGACACATTTAAACTAGATTGAAACCATTTATTCGCCCAAAAAGAAAGGAAATATTTTTGCTAAATCTACAGTTTTGATTAAAACGTATAAAACTTCAACATGTTTACTTTTTGTGTATTTACAATTCAAATGCATGTTATTCTAAAATGTCAGTTGCTCTGGCACAAACATTCAAATAAATATTTAAAAACTGTATTTTTTTTTTTGTTTAATTTACATAAAGTTGTTCATCATTAAACTGGAGACAAAAACAACTACCAGGCAAAATGTCAACTTTTTTTTAACATTTAGAAAAAGCTTCAAGCTTTTTCTGCCTTCATTATTCCAGATGAAATGACGGAGGGACTGTAGATCTATACAAACTAGAGTTTACATTTCAGGATGCTGGTGTGCTGCAGGATTCTTTTTTAAGGAAAAAGTGAACCTTCATTAAAAAAGGTTGAAAACCCCAGAAATTCACTTTAGTTAAAGAAAAGAAACAGAAGCAATCATTTAATTTCAAGGATTTTTTTTGCTTTTGATCATATCTTGTTTCAGGACTTCTGTTCAAATTTCTAAGAAAATATTTGAAAATGTCTATTTTTGTCACAGAAAGTTAACAAACCTGTCATGAAAGTTTTGAATCTTCTACAGTGAGGACTGACGGAGAGAATGGACCTCGAGGGCAGGAAGCAGCGAGCGTTCACGTCTGTCGTCACCCGAACAAAAGGATGAGACTCTTCAGTTCCCAGAAGACGTTCTCTCTGAACTGGTTTCACAAAACAAAAAAGCTTCCCACAATGCAACACTGACTGAGATAGTGTCTGAGATCAAAGATCTCTCGTCTGCTGGTTCATTTACTTTTCATTTGAGGAAAGACTTTTAACAAAAACACATTTAGATGATTGAAAGATTTAAATAAGAAGGAATCATTATTTTACAGGAGACGCTCTCCTGCCCGGGTTTTCTGTGCAGCACCTGAACGCCTCGCCTGTTGTTTCAGAAAGAGGAATGCCGGTTTAGAGATAAAACATCGTCGTTCCTTCATACCACATGTTTGTCTTTCAGTCTTTCTCATTCAAATCTATTTCTGTGTTTCAGATTTCATGATTAAAAACCTGAAAATGGTTTTGGAGATGAGTTCAGGGTCTTTTGGGTTTCATGTTTCAAGCAGTCATGAAGACACAAAACACCATCGCTGCACAAACTTTTCGCCTCATATGTGATAAAACTCCCTGATCTCATCACCGCAGAAAAAAACTGTTTTGTTGATTCCTATCTGATCTCCACCTGCATCCAGGTAGACGTCAGAGTGAGAACCTCTCCTCCGGATCACAGATAATCAGTCTCTCCAATTATAAATAAGAAAAGTGTTTTAACAACCGGAGAAAACTCTGTTTGTTCAGAGGAAACATTCCAGCAGAACCAGATCCTCCTGGAATCTGGACCTTCTACTTTTATGCAGCAAAACTTTATTTATTCATGTTCCAGGTGTTCGTGTTTGATATCATCTGAAAGAAAAAAAATGATTTTTTAAAATCTCATTTTACTGAATTCTTGTTCTCTCTTGACCAGAAAGAAATAAAAATGAAAAAGAATTCTAAAATAAATTAGTTCAATTCAAATAAAATACAGAAAAATTAAAATAAAATTTTAATTAAATTAAATAAAAAGAAATTAACATAAAACAAACCTCAAATATCATAACTGTATGTGTTTTGGAACATTTTGAGAACAGAATTTATATTTTCATCAAGAGAAACTGACCAGTTTTTTGCTTTTCTGTAGAGCATCATCCACTCTGTTTGACCTGGTTTAAAAGTTTGAATTTTCTTGCTCTTTGGATTATTTTGGTATTTACTAAGATTTTTTTTAGGCTATTTTTGAGTTTAGCTAATATTTTAGCTCCATGCTAGCTTCTTTGGATGACGCAAGTGAGTTTATTTTTAGCTGGCAATCAGCTTCAGTGTTTTAGCTATTAGCTTCAGAGATTTCATCTACCAGCTTCACCATTTTTAGCTATAAGCTTCAACGTTTTCAGCTATCAGCTTCAGAATTTTCAGCAATCAGCTTTAGGGTTTTTAGCTATTAATTTCAGCATCTTCAGCTATCATCATAGCATCTTCAACGTCCAAATTCAGCTTCCAACATTCACACTAGCATTATGTTCGTGTTTGATATCATCTGAAAGAAAAAAAATGATTTTTTAAATCTCATTTTACTGAATTCTTGTTCTCTCTTGACCAGAAAGAAATAAAAATGAAAAAGAATTATAGAATAAATTAGTTCAATTGAAATAAAATACAGAAAAATTAAAATAAAATTTTAATAAAATTTAATTAAATTAAATAAAAAGAAATTAACATAAAACAAACCTCAAATATCATAACTGAATATGTTTTGGAACATTTTGAGGATAGAATTTATATTTTCATCAAGAGAAACTGACCAGTTTTTTGCTTTTCTATAGAACAACATCATCCACTCTGTTTGACCTGGTTTAAAAATTTTAAATTTCTTGCTCTTTGGATTATTTTGGTATTTACTAAGATTTTTTTAGGCTATTTTTGAGTTTAGCTAATATTTTAGCTACATGCTAGCTTCTTTGAATGACGTAGGTGAGTTTATTTTTAGGTTTTTAGGCTAATTTGGCATTTAGCTAATATTTTAGCTGGCTATCAGCTTCAGTGTTTTAGCTATTAGCTTCACCATTTTTAGCTATAAGCTTCAACGTTTTCAGCTATCAGATTTAGTGTTTTCAGCTGTCAGCTTTAGGGTTTTTAGCTATCAATTTCAGCATCTTCAGCTACCAGCACTAGCATCTTCAACGTCCAAATTCTGCTTCCAGTATTCACACTAACATTATCACAGGTAATTCTATACATCTAGTTCATAATTATGTTAAAAAGTTACAGTTTTAAAGTTTTAAAAATGTAGTTTTAGAGTGTTAAATAAATATTTAACCTGTTCGGCCCGAGACCTCAGGTGTGTTTTTGTACACACTCGAGTTCGGTTCGGTTCCCACCAAGTGACCTTGACCGCGTCACTGTACCCCTCGCTGCTCCTAGTGGTTATGGGTCAGCGCCAGTATTCGGCAGCAGCGCCACCTTCAGTGTGTGAATGGTACTGAGACGATAAAGCACTACGTTCACTATTCTGTCTCATTCTTATGACATCACAGGTATCGCTCATCTTTCTGAGTGGGAGAATTTGCACAGTTGGTGGCTGACTGAATACTTTTGTACTTTACTGTCGCTGCGATGAGGAGAAGAAACCATTAACATTCCCAAAGCCATACGATGAAACGAAAACGTAAAGGACTGAATTCCTCTGGAGGTTCTGAGAGGTGAACATCAGAAGAGAAGAGTTACCTGACAGACAGGTGAGTCATCCATCACCTTCTGTTCATTTTACTTTCATACTTTCGAGTTTCCCTGAATGATGTCAGCACAGAACCGGCCTTCTCCTCACTTCACCACCAAACGAAACCTCACAAGATTCAAACATTTGATTCTTTTAACCTCGTGAAACGTCCCATCATGCATTTCTCTGGTGGTTGCAAAAACTTCAGTGATCTTGGAACTTGGAACGTGGACGTGGAGGCGGCCGCTCCGCTTCCGCTGATAAAGCTTTCCCAACATGTTTGATCTAGACCGATGGCCGCGACACGCGGCGTCACAACTGACCCCGGTTCAGCCCGGTCCCGCCGCCGCTCTCCACCGCCGAGCCTCAAACCAGATAAAGCAAAGCTGCAGGAGAACACGTGACGAGTCACGGGCCGGACCATCGTGAAGGCGGTCAAAGCGTCTGAGAGCGTGCAGCTCCTGCATCAGAACAGCACAAAGACCAGAAAATCTTTTCTGTTTTATGTTTACTTGAGAAAATAAAAAAATAGTTCATGTTGGCATCAGAAACACCAAATCATTCAACTTTATTTGCTTAAACAGAATCTGGACTGAGGAATAAAAATGATCCTCGGAGAATTTCACCTAAACATTTTTATGCAAAACCATTTTATTGAACTGAATCCTTTCATGTTTTACTACAATTTTAACCCCTCCAGCTTGTTGTGTTTCTGCAAAAATGAATCCAAAAATTTCACAGATACGTCAGAATAGAAGCTTTAGTTTTTATTTCAACCCAGAAGAACCAAAGATTCATTTTCTTCTGAGATTTTAACGAGACTTAGACATTTGTATTATAAAACAAAAACATAAATAAAAACTCAGCCAGCAAGGCCAAGTGGACCCATATGGTTTAAAGGTGGGCAGCAGAGCTCGCTAGCTAAATACAGCGGCGATTGCTAGCTTGCTACAGTAGAGCTCACTAGCTAAAAAAAGCAAAGCTCACTAGCTCGCTGTAGAGGGGCATGCTAGCATGGTACAGAAGCGCTCGCTAGCATGCTACAGAGGTGCTCGTTAGCATGCTACAGAGGTGCTCGCTAGCATGCTACAGAAGTGCTCGCTAGCATGCTACAGAGGTGCTCGCTAGCATGCTACAGAAGTGCTCGCTAGCATGCTACAGAGGTGCTCGCTAGCATGCTACAGAAGTGCTCGCTAGCATGCTACAGAGGTGCTCGCTAGCATGCTACAGAGGGGATCGCTAGCATGCTACAGAGGTGCTCGTTAGCATGCTACAGAGGTGCTCGTTAGCATGCTACAGAGGTGCTCGTTAGCATGCTACAGAAGTGCTCACTAGCATGCTACAGAGGTGCTTGTTAGCATGCAAGAGACGAGCTTGCTAGCATGCAACAGAGGTGCTCGTTAGCATGCTACAGGGTGCTCGCTAGCATGGTACAGAAGTGCTTGCTAGCATGGTACAGAGGTCCTCGCTAGCATGCTACAGAGGTGCTCGTTAGCATGCAAGAGACGAGCTTGCTAGCATGCTACAGAAGTGCT
Source organism: Oryzias javanicus (assembly GCA_003999625.1). Lineage (NCBI taxonomy): Eukaryota > Metazoa > Chordata > Actinopteri > Beloniformes > Adrianichthyidae > Oryzias > Oryzias javanicus. The sequence goes on from CM012450.1 coordinate 27,377,113, forward strand.
CGCTAGCATGCTACAGAGGTGCTCGCTAGCATGCTACAGAGGGGATCGCTAGCATGCTACAGAGGTGCTCGTTAGCATGCTACAGAGGTGCTCGTTAGCATGCTACAGAGGTGCTCGTTAGCATGCTACAGAAGTGCTCACTAGCATGCTACAGAGGTGCTTGTTAGCATGCAAGAGACGAGCTTGCTAGCATGCAACAGAGGTGCTCGTTAGCATGCTACAGGGTGCTCGCTAGCATGGTACAGAAGTGCTTGCTAGCATGGTACAGAGGTCCTCGCTAGCATGCTACAGAGTTTCTTGCTAGCATGCAACAGAAGTACTCGCTAGCATGCAACAGAGGTGCTCATTAGCATGCTACAGAGGTGCTCGTTAGCATGCAAGAGACAAGCTTGCTAGCATGCAACTGAGGTGCTTGCTAGCATGCTACAGAAGTGCTCACTAGCATGCTACAGAAGTGCTCACTAGCATGCTACAGAGGTGCTCGTTAGCATGCTACAGAGGGGATCACTAGCATGCTACAGAAGTGCTTGCTAGCATGCTACAGAGTTTCTTGTTAGCATGCTACAGAGGGGATCGCTAGCATGCTACAGAAGTGCTCACTAGCATGCAACAGAGGTGCTCGCTAGCATGCTACAGAGGCGCTTGCTAGCATGCTACAGAGGTGGTCGCTAGCATGCTACAGAGTTTCTAGCTAGCTTCCTCGTGGAGAACATCTCCAAAAACGTCTGAAACAGAATGAGTCCGTTTTTAGCTCCAAAATATAATTCTGGAGCAAAAACTTTTTATTCAGAGGAGATAAGAAGAAGTTTATTTAACTTTAGTTACACGTCATGTGGTTCAAAGGTTTAAGGGGAACTGAAGCTAAAGTTCTGCAACTTCCCCTTTAAAAACCCTCAAAAGAGCGGCGTTTTCACCTTAATGTTTATGAAGATCCTAATAATGACACGGAAGATATGGACGCTTTCCTCTTGGTTTTCTCATGGAAGATTAAACATATTTATGAGGTTAGTTTTTTTCAACTTTGGTTTAAAAAAAAAAAATCTGATCCTCCTCCTCCTCCTCTTCCTCCTCCTCCTCCTCCGCGGTTCAGACATCCCTGGAAAGCTTTTCATCAGGAGTTTGTGGGGCGTTCTACAGCGCTCGTAAACCCCCCGCAGCCTCACAAGGTCGCCCGCCTGTAATTGTTTTCTTCTAAGGCGGGTCAAGAGCTGACATTATAACTACCAGCTGCTGACAAGCTTCGTAAATCCACCGACCCTTCAAACACCACGATCTGGAAAAGAGGACCATGAGAAGAGGCCAAACGTCGATTCAAAAACCACAGCAGGTCTTTGGAGGCCTGAAAAGTGTGACGATCGCCGGACGAGGTTTTCATCTCAACACAAACACACAATCCAGATGTGCAGCTCACTTCCTGCAGCGTGAGCCAAACACAAACCTGTTGAACCGGAGAGGTGAGGAGCAAACAGAGCTGCGTGATCTGAGCAAACAGAGCTGCAGGCCTGCGTTCAGCAGCAGCGGCTGCACGCTGGACCACCGTCACGAGGTCCCCCCCCAGGTGACCGGGTTCAAGTCCAACAGCCACGCAGGAAAACACGTTTCAGGCACGTTCTGCTTACAGCAGCTGAGCACGAAGCTGAAACATTTATGCATGAAGCTGCAGCGGCTGAAAATGAAGCTGTCAGCGCTAAATTACAGCAGCAGCCGGCTGAAAATGAAGCTGCAGCAGCTGAAAATGAAGCTGAAGCAGCTGAACATGAAGCTGCAGCAGCTGAAAGTGAAGCTGAAGCAGCTGAACATGAAGCTGCAGCAGCTGAAAATGAATCTGCAGCAGCTGAAAGTGAAGCTGAAGCAGCTGAACATGAAGCTGCAACGGCTGAAAATGAAGCTGCAGCGGCTGAAAATGAAGCTTCAGCGGCTGAAAGTGAAGCTGCAGCAGCTGAAAGTGAAGCTGAAGCAGCTGAAAGTGAAGCTGAAGCAGCTGAAAGTGAAGCTGAAGCAGCTGAACATGAAGCTGCAGCAGCTGAAAATGAATCTGCAGCAGCTGAAAGTGAAGCTGAAGCAGCTGAAAGTGAAGCTGAAGCAGCTGAACATGAAGCTGCAACGGCTGAAAATGAAGCTGCAGCGGCTGAAAGTGAAGCTGCAGCAGCTGAAAGTGAAGCTGAAGCAGCTGAAAGTGAAACTGAAGCAGCTGAAAGTGAAGCTGCAGCAGCTGAACATGAAGCTGCAGCCGCTGAAAGTGAAGCTGCAGCAGCTGAAAGTGAAGCTGAAGCAGCTGAACGTGAAGCTGCAACAGCTGAAAATGAAGCTGCAGCGGCTGAAAATGAAGCTGCAGCAGCTGAAAGTGAAGCTGCAGCGGCTGAAAATGAAGCTGCAGCAGCTGAAAATGAAGCTGCAGCGGCTGAAAATGAAGCTGCAGCGGCTGAAAGTGAAGCTGCAGCGGCTGAAAATGAAGCTGCAGCGGCTGAAAATGAAGCTGCAGCGGCAGAAAATGAAAGCTGCAGCGGCTGAAAATGAAGCTGCAGCAGCAGAAAATGAAGCTGCAGCAGCTGAAAATGAAGCTGAAGCAGCTGAAAATGAAGCTGCAGCAACTAAAAATAAAGCTGCAGCAGCTGAACATGAAGCTGCAGCAGCTGAAAATGAAGCTGCAGCGGCTGAAAATGAAGCTGCAGCAGCTGAAAATGAAGCTGCAGCGGCAGAAAATGAAGCTGCAGCGGCTGAAAATGAAGCTGCAGCAGCAGAAAATGAAGCTGCAGCAGCTGAAAATGAAGCTGCAGCGGCTGAAAATGAAGCTGAAGCAGCTGAACGTGAAGCTGCAACAGCTGAAAATGAAGCTGCAGCGGCTGAAAATGAAGCTGCAGCGGCTGAAAATGAAGCTGCAGCGGCTGAAAGTGAAGCTGCAGCGGCTGAAAGTGAAGCTGCAGCGGCTGAAAGTGAAGCTGCAGCGGCTGAAAATGAAGCTGCAGCAGCTGAAAATGAAGCTGCAGCGGCTGAAAGTGAAGCTGCAGCGGCTGAAAATGAAGCTGCAGCGGCTGAAAATGAAGCTGCAGCGGCAGAAAATGAAGCTGCAGCGGCTGAAAATGAAGCTGCAGCAGCAGAAAATGAAGCTGCAGCAGCTGAAAATGAAGCTGAAGCAGCTGAAAATGAAGCTGCAGCAACTAAAAATAAGCTGCAGCAGCTGAACATGAAGCTGCAGCAGCTGAAAATGAAGCTGCAGCAGCTGAAAATGAAGCTGCAGCAGCTGAAAATGAAGCTGCAGCAGCTGAACATGAAGCTGCAGCAGCAGAAAATGAAGCTGCAGCAGCTGAAAGTGAAGCTGCAGCCGCTGAAAGTGAAGCTGCAGCGGCTGAAAATGAAGCTGCAGCGGCTGAAAATGAAGCTGCAGCAGCTGAACATGAAGCTGCAGCAGCAGAAAATGAAGCTGCAGCAGCTGAAAATGAAGCTGCAGCAGCTGAAAGTGAAGCTGCAGCCGCTGAAAGTGAAGCTGCAGCGGCTGAAAATGAAGCTGCAGCCGCTGAAAATGAAACTGCAGCGGCTTAAAATAAAGCTGCAGCGGCTGAACGTGAAGCTGCAGCAGCTGAACATGAAGCTGCAACGGCTGAAAATGAAGCTGCAGCGGCTGAAAGTGAAGCTGCAGCAGCTGAAAGTGAAGCTGAAGCAGCTGAAAGTGAAGCTGAAGCAGCTGAAAGTGAAGCTGCAGCAGCTGAACATGAAGCTGCAGCCGCTGAAAGTGAAGCTGCAGCAGCTGAAAGTGAAGCTGAAGCAGCTGAACGTGAAGCTGCAACAGCTGAAAATGAAGCTGCAGCGGCTGAAAATGAAGCTGCAGCGGCTGAAAATGAAGCTGCAGCGGCTGAAAGTGAAGCTGCAGCGGCTGAAAATGAAGCTGCAGCGGCTGAAAGTGAAGCTGCAGCAGCTGAAAATGAAGCTGCAGCGGCTGAAAGTGAAGCTGCAGCGGCTGAAAATGAAGCTGAAGCAGCTGAAAATGAAGCTGCAGCGGCTGAAAGTGAAGCTGCAGCGGCTGAAAATGAAGCTGAAGCAGCTGAACGTGAAGCTGCAACAGCTGAAAATGAAGCTGCAGCGGCTGAAAATGAAGCTGCAGCGGCTGAAAATGAAGCTGCAGCGGCTGAAAGTGAAGCTGCAGCGGCTGAAAATGAAGCTGCAGCGGCTGAAAGTGAAGCTGCAGCGGCTGAAAATGAAGCTGCAGCAGCTGAAAATGAAGCTGCAGCGGCTGAAAGTGAAGCTGCAGCGGCTGAAAATGAAGCTGCAGCGGCTGAAAATGAAGCTGCAGCGGCAGAAAATGAAGCTGCAGCGGCTGAAAATGAAGCTGCAGCAGCAGAAAATGAAGCTGCAGCAGCTGAAAATGAAGCTGAAGCAGCTGAAAATGAAGCTGCAGCAACTAAAAATAAAGCTGCAGCAGCTGAACATGAAGCTGCAGCAGCTGAAAATGAAGCTGCAGCAGCTGAAAATGAAGCTGCAGCAGCTGAAAATGAAGCTGCAGCAGCTGAAAGTGAAGCTGAAGCAGCTGAACGTGAAGCTGCAGCAGCTGAAAATGAAGCTGCAGCGGCTGAAAATGAAGCTGCAGCGGCTGAAAGTGAAGCTGCAGCGGCTGAAAGTGAAGCTGCAGCGGCTGAAAATGAAGCTGCAGCGGCTGAAAGTGAAGCTGCAGCGGCTGAAAATGAAGCTGCAGCGGCTGAAAGTGAAGCTGCAGCGGCTGAAAATGAAGCTGCAGCAGCTGAAAATGAAGCTGCAGCGGCTGAAAGTGAAGCTGCAGCGGCTGAAAATGAAGCTGAAGCAGCTGAACGTGAAGCTGCAACAGCTGAAAATGAAGCTGCAGCGGCTGAAAATGAAGCTGCAGCGGCTGAAAATGAAGCTGCAGCGGCTGAAAGTGAAGCTGCAGCGGCTGAAAATGAAGCTGCAGCGGCTGAAAGTGAAGCTGCAGCGGCTGAAAATGAAGCTGCAGCAGCAGAAAATGAAGCTGCAGCGGCTGAAAATGAAGCTGCAGCAGCAGAAAATGAAGCTGCAGCAGCTGAAAATGAAGCTGCAGCAACTAAAAATAAAGCTGCAGCAGCTGAACATGAAGCTGCAGCAGCTGAAAATGAAGCTGCAGCAGCTGAAAATGAAGCTGCAGCAGCTGAAAATGAAGCTGCAGCAGCAGAAAATGAAGCTGCAGCAGCTGAAAGTGAAGCTGCAGCCGCTGAAAGTGAAGCTGCAGCGGCTGAAAATGAAGCTGCAGCGGCTTAAAATAAAGCTGCAGCGGCTGAACGTGAAGCTGCAGCAGCTGAAAATGAAGCTGCAGCAGCTGAAAGTGAAGCTGCAGCCGCTGAAAGTGAAGCTGCAGCGGCTGAAAATGAAGCTGCAGCAGCTGAAAATGAAGCTGCAGCAGCTGAACATGAAGCTGCAGCAGCTGAAAATGAAGCTGCAGCAGCTGAAAATGAAGCTGCAGCCGCTGAACATGAAGCTGCAGCGGCTGAAAATGAAGCTGCAGCGGCTGAAAATGAAGCTGCAGCAGCTGAAAATGAAGCTGCAGCGGCTGAAAATGAAGCTGCAGCAGCTGAACATGAAGCTGCAGCAGCTGAACATGAAGCTGCAGCAGCTGAACATGAAGCTGCAGCGGCTGAAAATGAAGCTGCAGCGGCTGAAAATGAAGCTGCAGCGGCTGAAAATGAAGCTGCAGCGGCTGAAAATGAAGCTGCAGCGGCTGAAAATGAAGCTGCAGCGGCTGAAAATGAAGCTGCAGCAGCTGAACATGAAGCTGCAGCAGCTGAACATGAAGCTGCAGCAGCTGAACATGAAGCTGCAGCAGCTGAAAGTGAAGCTGCAGCAGCTGAAAATGAATTTTCTGTTCTGCAAAGAGGAAAATTAATTTGTTTTTTTCTGTAAAATGCGTCATGAACCATTTGTGGGGGGGTGGGGGGTCCATGAGGCAGAAAACAGAGCAGCACTGTAAAGAATAATGAGACTAAAGTTACAAGTTGAGCAATAATGCAGAGGACAAAGAAATTGCGCCCTCTGGTGTTCAGTAGGGGAGGTGCAGTTTGGAATAAAGGAAAGAAAGCATCAAACAATCCAGATTCATCAATAAACCTTCAACTGATGTGGAATATATATCTCACATGTGGAAAAGAAGTACACAGATTTATTTTTTTAGAAATTAATGAATACTTTAATTAACTTATTAAACGTAATAGGAAACAATAATTTTACAGGTTTTAATCATTTTTCTGAAGTATTCTCAGTTTTTGACTTGTTATTACAATAAAAACCTTTACCAATCCTAAAATTACTATTTTAAATTAGATATGATGATCAATTTTCTTGGTAAGATTCAAAATTGATTTTCTTGCAGTGTCAGCACTTTTATTACTTCTTTTACAACCTTTTACAACCTTCTATTACTAAACAGCAGCTTTGAGAATTTTAATAAAATTGACCTGAAATTTTTACAGCGAGTCTGAATTTTTAGTATTTAACTAAAATGTTTTTTGTTTTTTTTTGCAGTGTCAGTATTTTTGACACCCCTCTATAACTAAACAGAAGCTGTAAGACTTTTCATAAAAACATTAAAGCAAGTCTGATTCTTTTTTCTGCAGACCAAACATTTGTTGCGCTGGAATTTTGAACGGAGACATTCAAAACGAACGCTCCACAGCAGCAGGGATAGGCTCCAGCAACCTGTAAAAACACTCCAGCGAGGTCAGAGAATGGATGGAGGAGTTCTACATTACTACTGAGACAAAAAGACGGATAAAAATGTTTGGTTGGTCTGTTAATGAACTTTCTGGAGATAAATAAAATAACGACATTAAAAGGTTTAAAACATTTGACTCCATAAAAACAAACATCAAAACAATGAGTCATTTTTAAGAAAGTGTTTCTGACATTTCAGGATATTTTTCTAAATATTCTTCCGTTTTAGTGCAGTATTGCAATGTTTATTCAGTAAGTATTGCAGCTCTGCTTTCCTGGAATCATGTTTAAAACTCTCCATGCATCTGTGTGACCTAATTCCCCTGAATTACTTTAAAACAAAACTTTTGAAATATACACAATTCACTCTTAACCTGACCTTATTACTCTTAATAACCTTTTATTAATAGTCATACAGTTCATTTTATTTGATTTCATTTCTATTTTATTGTTTTAATTATATATTTTCCTGCTAAAATAAAGGTTTAATAAAACAGTATTTTTACACACTAATAGTATATTCATATTTTTAATCATAAAGTTTTTGTTAATTTTCTTTTATCAAAAAAAAAAAAACCTTTTCAGATGATTTTCTATTTTCTGTCCACATTTCTAAGTTCTAAGAATTGTATTTAGAATCCACTAAAATTTATCATGAACAAAAACTGCTTTTATAATCAAGAAAAAGATGAAAAAGATACATTTAATCTGCTAGAAAACTATTTTTCATGGACCAGACCTGATTTCATGTACAGTTTCAGGTTTTTTTTTCCTGGCTGACCCACTTTCTGTACTTCCTAACTGTATAGTAAATTGGAAGCATGTGGAGAACTCTGAGCGTTTTCATCTGCAGAACATGTGTGTGCAGCATGAGGACGGGTCCGTGGAGACCCCCCCCCAGCCCTGGAAGCGTTGCTGCTGCTGCTGACTCACCGCAGGTTCACTGTGACTTTAAATCCGGCACATGATCTCATGAACCTGGAACCGAGAAAATCTGGGTCAAAAAAGCAGGGGGGGGGGGGGGTGTGCTGGGGGTCGGGGGGGTGTTTATATGAGAGACGGCAGCAGAGTAAAGCAGAGAGTCTGACAGGAGAGGAGGAGACGCTCAGCAGAGAGGAGCTTCACCGACACTCCGGTACTTTTTTACCTATTTGATGAGTCTGTAGAATAAGTCTGGATAAATGTTGATTTTTTTTTTTTTTTTTTTTTCAGTTTAAACACAAAAGTTTCTCAGAAACTTTAGAGGTGATAGAAACCATAAAAAGCTGCATTTTTTTTTCCAGATTTAATAGTTTGAAGTTGGAGCTGCTGCTTCTCTGAGAACTTGAAGTGTTTCTAAATCTTTTGACACGTTGGATTAAAAGTGATTTTCTTCACTCGTTTTCTCTCTTCCCATCAGCATTTGCAGCAGGAAACTCCGGTCCAGATTGGAACATCCTGTCCTCTCCAGTCCGGGCTGCCGGTCTGGGTCTCCAGGGTCAAACAGGAACCGGGACTCTGTGACCCGCTTCAGGTCCGGCCTTCAGCTGACAGGTCGGTGCTTCCCGTTGGTTTGCAGAATTAACACGATGGATTAAGTGAACCGTGCTGCTGTTTTGAGTCTGACAGATAATATAGATTTTTATGTTTATAAAATCACTAAATTAACTTTGAGTTATATTTCTGAAGTCTGTTATCATCCTTCTGTATGTCCATGTTTTAGACTTTATATCATTTAGAGATTTTACATTCATTTGTTTTCTAATCCTGACTTTTATATACTCTTTTAAATCACTCATCATTTAATAGTGTTCACTCATAAACATCATTAAGAGAACTGATGATAACACAGACTCATTTTGTCCATAAAAAGCTCCTGAGCCGCAGTAAAATGGAATTTTCCGTCTCATTTCTTCCTGGTTTTCCCCACTGACCCACATTTGTTTTCTCTGTATTTCTTGGTCTTTATGCTGAGTCATCACGACCTCTCGTGGATGTGGGTCTGACCACAAGTTGCACAATTCTGACTCAACATCAGTTTCACAAAACGTGACATGAAACTGGTTGAAGTTGAATTAAAAAAAAAAAAAAAAAGGTAAACTGGATTAAAATCAGGAGTATTACAGCACTTGAAAATTACAACTTCTAATCAAGTAAATTTGTGCAAAAAAAAGTCTTTTACTGGTAAATTACATGAATAAAGTTGTATATTTATGACTTAAAAAGGAAGGTTAAATTTTCTTGTAAATTTACTAAATTAAAAGTAGTAAATTTACGAGAAAAAACTTGAAACGTTACATTTTTACTCTTTTCAGCCCTACTACTCCATCGTATAAAATAAAATATATAAGTTAGATGTAAATATTTTCAAAAACGTGACTCTAAAGCAACTCATCATTAAAGATAATGAAGTTTTGTCACAAAAATACTTCAGTTTCTGCCAAAATACGTCACAAACTTAGTTTATCACTTTAAAAAATCAATTCAAAAATAATCAAATTAAATAGTGATAAATTATATTTATATATTTGTCATAATCAGTACCTATAGATGCTACATTTATGTATTTTTTTCATATTTGAAAAATAATATCTTCTGAGGAATAGTGAGGGAGCAACAGCACCCTCTACTGGCGGTAAAGTGTTACTACAATCAGAATTTACTCTGAAATGTTTCAATGTTTCTTTTTTATTCATTTGATGTGATGTAATAAACAACATTTTTAGTATTTTGGTGACCTCTATGATCATAAATGCGCCGTATCTTCTGCCCATCTTCATGTTTGGTGTGAACCTTCGTCCTGCAGATCCTCTTCAACACCTGGACTCCTGTAGACGGGGTTCTTGGAACCAGAAGGGATGGAGGGCAGCACAGGTCCACAGAACCCCCCGCCCGCTCTGGCTGAACCCTCGGGCCCCCCGAAGGCCCAACAGAACCAGACAGACTCTTTCCTCCTGGCAGCCCGCCTCCTGCGGGGGGGATGGCTGGGGGAGCCCAGCGGACCCAGATGCCCGTCCAGTACTTTGGTTAGCTCCATTAAAGTTCTGAATCCAGCAGAGGTTCAGAGCAGGACCTCCAGGAGCAGGAGGAGCGCCGGGCAGAGCGGAGATGAGGGTTCTGAAACGCAAGAGGCCGAGCAGACGCCTGAGGGTCCCGGTAAAAGACAGACGGACAGAGCTGGGCGTGAGACGGGGGGCGTGTCCATCCGGGTGGTGGCCTGCCGGATGTCCTGCAGGCAGAGAGGGAGGTTCAAGGCTCCGGTTCTGCCGGCGATCACTGAGATTTAAGCTCTGAAAGGTCCGAAACACGACCTTTGATTTTTATGATTTTGTTTGTAACTTCTCATTAAAATACTTTTTAAGCTTTTGAAGGCGGCTGACGCGTGAACTTTATTAGAACCTCTGAAATGATCGACTCTTCTTCTGTTATGGTTCAATTCTGTCCCTCAGCAGCCGCATCTGCAGCCGCATCTGCAGCCGGATCTGCAGCCGCATCTGCAGTTATTGATGCAGTTGCAGGCGCAGTCGCAGACTCAGATGCAGTTGCATTTGCAGCCGCATCTGCAGTTGTTGACGCACTGCAGGCGCAGTTGCAGACTCAGATGCAGTTGTTGACGCAGCTGCAGGCGCAGTTGCAGACTCAGATGCAGTTGCGTTTGCAGCTGCATCCGCAGTCATATCTGTCCTGGACATCAGAACCAGATTGGTTTTCTTTATTTTTGTGTGTTTAAGCAAAAATGAAATTCCCGCCACAAACTCACCGACATTTGCACAGATCTAATACCTGGTGAAAATGAATTTTGAGCATAGTGGACACCCCCCCCCCAAATATGATGACATCACAGCGGTAGAAATCACCAAAAATTGAATGTAGCCAAAAACATTTTTGGAAATCCACAAATGATACTAAAACACGTGTTGAGGACCTTTATAGGAAGTTTTACATTTATTATGGGATGTCCACAGGACCCACATCCTGGCAGCCATTTTGTGATGAAGGGTGAAATTTGTCTGATACTCGAACCTCAGATTCAAGAACATCAGGACATAGAACGGTGGACCAGCAGAGGGGTTCAGGGGACTCCGCTCATCCAGTCCGTATGTGTTCTGTGGATTTGGAGGGGGCGCGCGCCCCCCGTGGTGTCTTGTGGGAGTACAGGGTCTGGGCAGCCTTACTGAGGGCTCTCCGGTACGACCGGAGCAGGAGTTTGGTTCTCGTAGCCGGGAGTAAGTCAGACCTGTTCCTGGTGCAGGTTTGACCCCAGCAGGGCTGCCCTTTATCACGGTTCTGTAGTCTTTCTAGAAGCAGCCAGGGGCCGGAGGGGACCTGGTTTGGGGACCACAGGATTTCCTCTCTGATCTTTGCAGATGATGTTGTTCTGTTGGACCTCCAGCATGTATTGGAGCGGTCTGCAGCTGAGTGCAAAGCGGCTGGGATGAGGGTCAGCACCACTGAGTCTGAGGTCATGGTTCTGGACCGGAGAAAGGTAGTTTGTCCTCTCTGGGTGGGCGGAGTCTCCTGCCTCAGGGGGAGGAGTTTAAATAGGGGTCTTGTCCATGAGTGAGGGAAGATCAGAGCGTCAGGTCTGAGTTCTCGGAGTAGAGCCGATCTCCTCCATCCTGAGGAGAGGTGGATCAGACGTCTGATCTGGATGCCTCCATAGAGGGGTGTTCCGGGCCTGTCCCACTGGAGAAGACCAGGACACGCTGGAGAGACGACGGTTCCGAAAACAGCATTTGCTGTTTTCTGATGCCGTCAGAATCTACTAATTCCAAAGTTTCCCAGAAGTCTTAGCAAAAAACTAGCGTACGTCAACGGTCACTAAATTAGCGGATATAGACCACAATGCATTGCGGTTGAACAATTTTGAGTTGAAAAACGTGTTTAAATGCAGTTTGAATAAAGCGTCCACCTTCACCTTCAGAACACAGCGGAGTCATAAATAAATTAAAATCTTCGTTTTTATTCAATTTTGACTTCATGAAATCGATGACATCATCCGGTTTTTAGAAAAATCAAAGTAAAGTAGTGAGATTTAAAATCCAGCGCACTATTTAGTTTTTTAGCTGGAGAAGGTGGAAGAGGGAAGTCTGTCCCGCGACCCGATGGAGTGAAATTTGGAAATTTTCACATTTTCCCACAATATGGGAAAAGAAAACTTTTGAGTGATCTTCACAAAAATTCACACACACACCACCAGGTTAAGTCTGCGACCACGACTGATGTTTTGTTGACCTTTGACCTTGGAAAGAGACCGCCATCTTGATTTTTTAAACTATAACTTTAGTATCCTCTGCAAATTACAACTCCTCATAACGGTTTTAATCCGCCACTTTCAAACTCTTTTAGCATCATTAGCATCTTAGCGCTAGAATTTATGTACAACTGTGAAAAAATTTCAATCATGGTGGTGCGCCGCCTCAAGACGACCAGAAAATAATCAAAAGATTGCTACGGACTCTAAACAAGAAAGAAAAACGAGACGCCATTTTGAAAAGTGTTTTTTTTTTCCCTGCAGATAAAGATTGATGCATAAATCGGAGGGATAAAGGTGCTAATACCAGAATCTCTCATTTCTGGACTTTTTTTTTCCGTCTTACCATGCTCTCTGTCTTTATGTTGTAACACAAGAGATGTACAGTCATAGAAATATATAATTTTCTTTTATAAAGAAGGTTTTATGGAGATAATTTATTCCGATATTTTGGAAAAGATTGGACTGGCGTGGGCAGTTTGTGCGTTTTTCATAATTTTTTTGTTCTGCAGTAAAAGAGGAAACGTGTTTTTTTTTTTTTAATCAGCTTTTCCACAAATGCAAAAGCAGAAAGAGAGAATGGCGGCCAGTCGGTCAGTGATGGGGTCAAAAGGGGGCGGCGACAGTGGGCAGCACCTTTGGGTCAACGTGACTTTAATTATTTTTTATAATTGCTGCTTTGGTTTGGAGAAAAGTTCAGTTTTCTTTAAAAAAAAAAAAAAAAAAAAAAAACCTCATCAACCTTCCACCACCGTGCCTCACAGTATGAGTCCCTCTTAAGACATTTTTCTGAATCATTTAAGAGTTGACATTTTTTTAAAATACTTCAAAATGAAGTATTTTCAAATGAACCTGAGACATTTTTCTCTTTAACTGAAAACTCATTTGGACTCAAACAGCGAAATCAGTTTGATATAGAGGCAGAAAATTTATTTACCTGAGGCCTGCAGAGTCTGACACAGAAATTTAACTTCTTTCTATATTTTTTCAGCTTTGCAGAACTGAACCTTCAGGAGAAAGAACTGAAAACTGGAAATCTCATTTCTGATTTACAGAAAGTGCTGCATCACCTGCTGCTCATCGATCACCTGCACGTGGAAGCACCTGGAGTTTTTCTCTCTTCCCATGTGGAATTTGTCCTTTTCATGTGACAATACAACAGCCTCAGGCTGGACGGTCCACCACTGGGCCACCAAACAGTGTGGTCATTTTTACATGAGGTATTTTTCCCCATTTAGGCCAGAAATGTCTTTAGAACTTTCTCATATTCATCCAGAATATTGAATTTAAATAACTTTTGTCCAGTTTTTATCACTCCGTCCAATTATGAACCTTTATGTTTCAACATTAAATGTCAATATTTGTTGAATATTTTGAATTTGGAAAAAATTATCTTCAAAGTTTAGATTATTTTCAATTTGTCTTTTTCCTCATTCAATCCTAAAAATGTTTTGATATTAGAATAATCGTACGATTGCTTATTAAATGATTTTTGCCTCAAGAACTTTCTTGCCTGCACCAATAAGTTAAATTGTTTTAATGAAAATCTTTATCAAATAGAGAAAAATCCCCAAATTTTCAAGCTTGTTTTCGGGATTTCATTGAACAAACAGTAAGAAAAGTTGAAATTTTATCATTTATCTTTAGCAAAAGCAAAAAGAACCGACTCCATACCGAAGGGAAACTCGACAACTGAACTTTAATCTTAAACAAACGGCTAAATTCACCCCAGAATGTGGAAGCATCAGAGCAAAATGCGAAAAAAAAAAAAAAAAAAAAATTACTGAAAACTTGTTTTATTTGTCAAAAAAAGCTCCTTTACAGCGCCATGATTCCCAACCTGTAAAGCCAGCACACATGTAAAATACAACCCTTACAATACATTAGAATCAAAACAGGTACCAAAAAGTACAGTAAAAATTACACTTCCTGTGGAAATGTGGAGGAGAGGGGGGCAGAGAAAAAAAAAAAGAAAAAAACTAGTGGAAATCTAAAACTTAAAAATCACAGAATTAAAAAAAAATGCAAGGAAAAAAAAAAAAAAAAGAAAACATGGAAAAGTTACATTTAGGATGTTTTCTGTACAAATGGTCTTCTGTCATAAAAGAGGTCGAGTGAGGCCGGGGTGCTGCCCAGCCGTCGGTCTTACTGGAGTCCTGCAGAGAACAGACAAAACTGAGATGGTAAAGAGAAGCTCGAACTAAGAGAAGCTCGAACTAAGAGAAGCTCGAACTACGAGAAGCTCGAACTACGAGAAGCTCGAACTACGAGAAGCTCGAACTACGAGAAGCTCAACCTAAGAGAAGCTCAAACTAAGAGAAGCTCAAACTAAGAGAAGCTCAAACTAAGAGAAGCTCAACCTAAGAGAAGCTCAACCTAAGAGAAGCTCAACCTAAGAGAAACTCAAACTAAGAGAAACTCGAACTAAGAGAAACTCGAACTAAGAGAAACTCGAACTAAGAGAAACTCGAACTAAGAGAAACTCGAACTAAGAGAAACTCGAACTAAGAGAAGCTCGAACTAAGAGAAGCTCAAACTAAGAGAAGCTCAAACTAAGAGAAACTCAAACTAAGAGAAACTCAAACTAAGAGAAGCTCAAACTAAGAGAAGCTCAAACTAAGAGAAACTCAAACTAAGAGAAACTCGAACTAAGAGAAACTCGAAACTAAGAGAAACTCAAACTAAGAGAAACTCGAACTAAGAGAAACGCGAACTAAGAGAAACTCGAACTAAGAGAAGCTCAAACTAAGAGAAACTCAAACTAAGAGAAACTCAAACTAAGAGAAACTCAAACTAAGAGAAGCTCAAACTAAGAGAAGCTCAAACTAAGAGAAGCTCAAACTAAGAGAAGCTCAAACTAAGAGAAACTCAACCTAAGAGAAGCTCAAACACAGCTCACTTTTTTTCGAATAACGGCCGATCATCAGTATGGCTTGTAGCTGGTCTGGTGAGCCCCCCGCCGCGGGGTCTTTCCGTAGCTGGCGCTGCCCTGGCCTGAGGAGCACAACCCGGTTATTGTCGTCCCAACATCTTCCACTAGAGGAGGAGGAGGAGTGCGCTTACTGTAGTCGTATCCAGGGCCGTATCCGTAGTAACCGGAGGAGTAGTCATAGTTGCCGTAGCCGCTGTATCCGCCGTATCCACCGTAACCTTGGTTACCGTAGCCCTGGTTCCAGTAGCCGCCGTAGCCCTGGTTCCAGCCCTGGCTCTGACCCCCGCGCCCCCGGCCTCCCCGGCCGCCGTAGCCCCCGCGCCCGGCTCCGTACTGCTGCTGCTGGTACACCTCCTTCGGCTGGGCGATCTTCAGCTCACACTGAGGAGGGAACAGAGCGTCGGTGCACAGGAGCAGAGACGTACAGGAAGTGTCAGGCGGGGACGTACCCGCCCCCCTTCAATCGTGTGGTATTTCTTCTCCAGACACTTCTTCACGCTGGCCTCGTCTTTGTACGTGATGAAGATGAAGCCCCTCCTCTTCTTCGATTTGGGATCAATGGGGAGCTCGATGGTTTCGATCTGAAGAGGACACGATTAAAAGATCTGCGAGGACGACAGAGACCGTCTCTCGCCGCGGGGCACCGACCTCTCCAAAGGCGCCAAAATATTCCCTGATGGCTTCTTCCGTGGCCTCCGGATTCAGACCCCCGACGAAGATCTTCCTGACGGCCTCCTTCTTCATGGCCATCGCCCTCTTGGGGTCAATCTGACGTCCGTCTAGTCTGTGTTCTTTCTGCTCCAGCACCTGCAGAAACACCAGCCGTTACCCAACACCCCCCACGCCGCGTCCAAACACCTGTCGGAGCAGCTCACCTTGTCCACGCTGGAGGAGTCTTTGAAGAGCACGAAGCCGAAGCCGCGGGACCGGCCCGTGTTGGAGTCCATCTTGATGGTGCAGTCTGACACTTCGCCGAACTTGCTGAAGTAATCCTTCAGGTCCTTTTTACTCGTGTCCCAGCTGAGGCCGCCCACAAACATTTTGCTGCAACACGAAGGTCGCCGGTGTGAGCCTCGGACACACCTCCATTCAACCGCAGAACCGGCCGCCACTCACCCGGCATCGTCTTCTCCTTTGCTGGCGTCGATCTTTCCTCCGTCCGTGCCGCTGTCCTGGCTTTCGTCCCCCCCCATCGCCTCCTGCTCCGCTCCGTTCTGGTCCTCCTCCCCCTCGTTGCCGTTCTGCTCAGAGGTCTCCATGAACTGGTTCTCAGCGTCTGCCATTCTGACGGTGGTCCTGTCGAGAGACTGGAGCGGGAAAACCCAGCAGGATGAGGACAGGGCATGTCAAAATAAAAGCCCTGAACAAGTTTATGACCATACACATAAATATGTGCTGGTTTAAAAGTAGAGACATCTATAAATAAAAATAAAGTTCTGATTGTTGTAACTGAGCCAAAGATTTTCAAAGTAAAAGCTCATTTATTAGTGATCAATTTGCATCAATGAAATAAAACGAAAGCTCTTATAGAGTTAATGGAAGATGGCATTTCATCTCAAATTAAATCAAGTTTTATCAATAAAAAATAATCACTTTACAGCTTTGCCTCAAAATACTAGAAAATATTTGATTTTTTTTAAAACTATTTACCCTTCATTTACTACATTTTGTGTTACAACAGCAGACTGAAGTTCTCTAAGGAGCTTTTACAAAGAAACGTGCGGATTAAGTCAAAAACGCTTTTCCATTTAATTCAAATTTCGACTAAACCAAAAGGATAAAAACAGCCGCAGCTCGGAGAATGTGTCGTGGTTTCAACAAAACGTGTTTGAAAGCAGCAAAATCTCCTCTTAACGCTCAGCAGGAACGCCGACAGCGAACAAAAAGCCAACATTAGCCGGCGCGGCTGCCCGTGTTCAAGCAGACCGCGCTTCAACAGCCTAACCGCTCGAGGCGGAGAGCAGGCCTCGGCGGCAAACGCTCCCTCGCGGGCGGCTAACCCACCGCGAAAGCACGGATAAAACGCCACAAACGTCAAAACATTGAAGGAAATAACCCGAAGCGCTTCATTATTTCAAGTCGATACAAACTTTTCGTGCAAAAACACATCAAACCCGCGCTGACGCACGTTAGCTAGCGCGCGCGGCTAACACGTAGCTAGCCACCTCGGAGGCTAGCGCCGAACCCGTCCGCGCGCCAAACACACACACCGAACACATCCGCGAAAGAACCGAAACCGTTCGGCGCGAGCGAGCGAACGTTCTCGCGCGCTTTCGCGCGGCCCCAAAAAACAAACCGTCGCCTTACTTTAAGTGAAGAAAGCGGGACGCCGACTCGCTGCTCAAAATGGACACTCTCCAAATTCGCCGCTAACTCGTGGCATCATATATACGACCGGATGTGACAAATCGATGGGGACATCGCAAAGAAAA
The DNA here is from genome assembly GCA_003999625.1 of Oryzias javanicus. Taxonomy (NCBI): domain Eukaryota; kingdom Metazoa; phylum Chordata; class Actinopteri; order Beloniformes; family Adrianichthyidae; genus Oryzias; species Oryzias javanicus. Next base: position 27,394,397 of record CM012450.1, read on the forward strand.
CGCCTCCGATTGGTCGGAGGGTCTCCGTTTGAAACTGAAACGTCGACTCTGATTGGCTGAAGGCTCCAACGGCAACGACAAAGGGCCGTGCTTGCCATTTTCCTTTCGGTGTGTGAAAATTCGCTCCTCGTTTGAACCATTTATTGTCCAAACTTTGTATAAAAAATTAGATATTTTTTTGACGAACAAAAACAGGCGCGAAGCTGCAGCGTTAACCCGGATGTTTATACATTTATGATGCTTTTTTCTGAAGTTCTTTTTGCAAGATTTGGCTTTATAAATGGGATCAGAAACATTTTCACAAATGAAAAACGGTTATTACATCATGCATTGTTATATCATTCATTTTTGTCAATAATTACTGTTTTATTTACTTTGTCCATACAATAAAACTACATTTATTTCCATTTATTTCATTGTTCTTGCATGTTGAATTTACACATTTACTTTGTTGGTTTTTAAATGTACCAAACTTGTCATTTCCTAAATATTTTGTAGTCAGATCTCACCCCACCAACTGCCTGCAGAATGTCCAGTCTACACTTGACAAATCCTCAATTTTATTTGAAAACACTGAACTTGAATCCAGTCACATGGAGAAAGAGAGAAGCCTTCTTGAGACACGTTTGAGACCCGCTGCACCTTCTGCCAACACATTAAATTGTGTTCTGAGGAGGGTTTGAACCGTGAACATGTACACGCCTGTAGCTGTGCGTGTCCTGAAGCGCTTTAGAGCATTCACAGATGAACTGCCAACAGGGTTTGACAATGAGTTCATGGAACAAAAGATCTGCAGGATTTTCCTTTTTCCCAGTTCAGTTTACTGAAAACTAAGAAGTAAACTAAGAATTCTCCAAGTTTACTTTGTAAATGGCATCCTCAAAAATGGGAGAAAAATAAAAACTACAGTTGCTATTGCATCTTTATTATTCTCCTTTTTATTGCATGTTCTAAACATCAGTTTTGACCAAAAACTACTTTGAAAAAGTGAATTTTAAATGTTTCAAGAAAAAAATAATTTCATTTTTTGTCAGATTCCTAAATGACATAATCTTTATCAAGACTACAATAATCTTGAATTGTTTTGGATTAATTTTAATTTGTGCAATATTTCCTTTTTTCTGAGAACATTGAGACAACAACAGTTTGGATTTTGCTGCAGAGGCCATGATTCTTTTAGCTTTAAATTCTCTAAGATTAACCGTGAAACTGCACAATTCCTCACCATGACCCTGCCACCTCCATGTTTGGCAGTGACTTCTAGATCTTGATGTTTCCAACTTGATATTCTGTTTCATCATTGTACAGAATGTTGATCCAAAAAATTTAAGGATCTAGATGGTTTTCAAAGGAGACGCTTTTTTCATCTCAGGTTTACATTCTTTAGTAATTATGAACTTTGTCCACAGAAGTATTCAAAACAGTATTTTTCTATCTTACCGTTGCAACATTTGTATTTTATGATAACCTGAATCGCTTTAAAAAATATATTTAGGACTTTCAAATCACTAAAGTAAAGTAGAGAAGTTGCATTACAGCAATAATGCTAGTCTAAATGCTTGAAGTAGTTGCAAAAGATAGTGAAGCTTTTTGTTGAAAATGTTGACAGATTTAAAAATCTTAAATTTACTTGAAGACTGGAAATTTTGTTAAAGAACTATGAAAGAGCTCTGAAGTTGACCCAAGTTTCTAAACAGTTTTTAAAATTGCTTTAAAATCCATCAATACCTGCCAGTTTTGCAAAAAATATTCAGTGTGTTGCTTAAATATGAGCAAAAATCCAAATTAGCCCAAAAGACTTTAGTGAATGCCAAATTAGCCAAGAAAGCTAGCTTGTTTCTAAACTCCAAAATAGCCTTAAATTCCTCAGTAAATTAAATCAAAAATTTTTGCCTGTTCCTGTTGCCTAAATAGTTGCTATTCTCTGAAATAGATAAAAAAAAATAGCCAAAAACATTAGCATGTTGCTAAAATATTGGCTTAACCCCAAATTAGCATGAAAAAAACCCTGTAGACAAATTAGTGCCAAAAAAAAAAAAACTAGCACATTGCTTAAATACTAGCTAAACTCCAAAACAGCCCAACATTCCTCACGGTAAATTAAATTATTTAAAAACGTTAGCATGTGGCTAACATATTAGCTAACTCCGATTTTTTTGAAAACTGTAAAAGATGAAAATACAGCTTATGAATACAGTTAAGTTTTTGTCAATTACTTAAAATGTTGACATTTGAAGAATTTCTCATTTTCTTTGGGTATATTTTGCTCAATATTTCAAAAACTCTAAAGTTCATGAAAACCAAAAATGTCCTAAACGAGCTGAACGTCCTGACAACACTGATGAAATCTCTTAAAGTCTGATTGAGTTTTTAAACATACAGAAAAACATCCAGAACGGAGCAGGGGGATGATCATCATCATCATCCTCAGCCTCGTGTGAATGCTAACTAAGAAAACCAATTAAAGCTGATCAGTTCTGAGAGCTTTCACAGCCTCTTTGACCCAAATGAGACTCAGACACTGCAGAGTTGATACGGACACATTTATTTCTTTTCTTTCACAGTTCAATCTTCCTTTATTCACACTTGCTTTAATGTTAAAAGTTTAAAATACTCTGATAGACTAAAAACCTGCTCAAACAGCATTACGTTAAATCAATACATTTACAAATATTAAAGTCATTTAAAGATTTGACAGAAGTCCTGAAACAGTCCCTCTGCAGCTCCGGGCCTCAGGAGCGCGACTTGCTGACCCAGTGGTACTTGTCGACTCGAGGCCCGCTGAAGGTGAAGGTGGCCCGGTAGGACTTGAAGCCTTTCTGGGCGGGGTACTGTGAAGGTGGCGCTCCGGCAGGCGGGCCGTGAGGCTGGAAGGCGTCCCCAAAACACTTGCGCTTCTCTCTCAGCCAGGTCTGGGGCGCTCCCGGGGAGAACTCGCTGAACTGTGGAGCGGAGGGAGCCGTCAGAGTCTCCAGGACGGGTCGGTGCTGAGCAGGTTCTCCAGAACTCACCCTGTAGACGCTGTTGGGGTTGCTGACCGTCGGGATGGTTTTGGGTTCGGCGCTGGCGGGACAGGGAGCCGATGAAGTGCTGCTGAAGCTTTTGTCCCGGCTCACCTCCTCCTCATCAGAGGAGCTCCCGGACTGGACCTCGAGGCCCGCCCGCTCCACTGCGTCGTGGATGCGGCGGGAAAACTCTCCGTCTCGACGCCGGCGGCTGTCCACCACAGAGACGCAGAATGGAGCGCTCTGCTCCCCGTACCTACAGTCAGAACCAGAACCTGTGAAGCCCACTGCTGAAATCATGAAAGAATGTTTCAGGAGATTAAATCAACGACAGGAATCCAACTTTACTGCTTGAACAAAATCTGATCAGAACCGGTTTACAAAACTGTAAATGAAGAAACTCAACGGGAGCGGGATTATATAAGTTCACTTCCCACTCCTTTTCAAACAAACTTCAGTTACTATATTTAATAAACCAGAAGTGACATAAGTGCGTTTTGTATTTTCTAATCAATGCATTTCTTCATTTCTGTAACGAGTTTATTAGTTTTTGCTGATGTTTTAGCTACAAAATTATTCAAGACAAAAAGCTCCTCATATACTCACTTTCAAATGTGATATAATTACCAGGAAATTTACATTTATAAAAGCAAGTTATTATTTAAGAAGATGAACAACAGATAAGTTATTATGGAGGAGGATTGGGGCCAAACAAATTTGAAAAGTTTAAAATTGAGAGAAATGGGTACAACTATGGGGGGCAAATAAGAATAGTTGTCAATTCAAGATTCAAAAGGTTGTAACTTTTCAAGGAAAAAGTCATGGTTATTCAGAAATAAATGCTAAATTTGGCTTTTAAATTATTTTAAAGACACATTGCAATTTGTAGCAGACAATTCCAGGAAGTCATGTCAACCTGCAGAATTTCACTGAACCTGAATTACTTTTTCCAAAATATAACCAACACACACACAGCTTTACAAACAAAAAAAACTTTATGGTGATTAACTATTAAGTTAATCACCATAAAGTTTTTTTTTTTGTTTTTTGTTTTTTTAATTAGCAAAAGTTCCCACCTAAAGTGTTTGACTATGTCCAAACTCTTTCTATTCACTATTTAACACATTATTTTCTAGTGCTGTTCAAATTCCAAAATCAAGCGCACTAGAAACTTCCCAGAAGTCTTTGTGACAAACTAGCGTGCATCGATGCTCTCTACATGAGCAAATAGACCACAATGCATTGCGGCTGAACATTTTTTACATTAAAAACATGTTTGAAATGTAATTTTTAAAATAAACAACCAACATTTTCACCATCAGAACACAGTGGAGTTACAATAGAATTCATGAAATGTTCGTATTGATTAGATTTTCACTGTGAAATCGTTGACGTCGTGTCCGGCGTTTAGAAAAACAAAAACTAGTAAGCATGATGTCTGAATTACTTTTAAAATCCAAGGCACTAGATAGTCCTTCACTGTATAGTTTTTTTTTTTAGTAGTTGGGGATTAAGATGGGATTTCTGTTATAATAAATCATGGAAGCAGCCATTTTGAAATACGCAGGAAAAGCTCTTCTACTCCCCCTAGTGGGAGGATGATGAACTACAGGGCAGAAAACGTGTAGCAACTTCTTTATGAGAGTTTGGGTCATTCTGATGACACGGGGGTCTCAGAAATATCAAGTGTAGTCATTTAACAGAACCTGCAGGACACTTCCCCGGGGTCCACCCACACCGTCAGCTCCTGAGGCAGGCCCAGGTCCTCGTAGCGCACGGCGCCGCGCTCACAGGCCTGCTGAAGCACCGGGTCCTGCAGCAGAACGTGGTTCATGCGCAGACACCTGCAACACAGGGGCAGCAGACACCTCCAGTTCATTCATGACTTCAACTGTTACGATTACGTCTTTTATACCAAACCCAGAGAGGTCCCAGAACAGACAGAACTCGGATTGTGGAGGCTGCACCAGCTGGTGACAAAACATTATTTTAGTGCAATAAAACAGAATTAAACTTCTTTAGAAAATGTCAAATTGTCTGCAAATTAATTATGAAAAGTTTCATTTTCTAAAATTTATTTTCTTGTTATTTTAGAGGCGTTAGACGACTGAGGCGAGCATCTCCGGTCATCTGAACCCTGCAGAACACTCCTGGTGGACAGGATTTTCTGGAGTAGAGTCAGAACTTTGAACAGAAGCTGGACCACAGAGGCCCAAAGCTGAGGACCACCAACCCAAACGAGAAGTTTAGCAAATGAATAATTCAAAAACAGGGAAAAAGAAAAATGGATTCAAACTGCATCTCCTTCTGGTTCTGTCAAATGCTCAAATCAAGCGTCCCCGTCCCAGGCAGACCCACCTGTAGGCCTGCCCCCTGGCGGGGGCGCCGGGGTGCCAGTGGTTCTTGTAGTTCTCGAACAGCACAGACGTGAGGGCCGCGGCGAAGCGCTCCCTGCCGTCGTCGTCCAGGCAACCGTATCTCTTCACCAGACGAGCCATGAAGAACACGGCGGCGGCGATCTCCTCCTTCATCACTCCAGAGGAACCTGAGCGGCTAAAACTGAAATCAGCGGATAAAAAAAACAAACGTAGGGTGATCCTACTCCCTAGAAAACATAAAAAGATCTTCAACTCTACAAAATGTCAAAAAAAGAAGAAAACTTGTAACTTAAATCTAAAGAAGTGAAGGGAAAAGAAAAGCTGTTTCTTCAGGCGTGGAGCTGCAGACTGAGATCGGCCTTCATGACTCGCAGCTGAACAACCTGCACACCTGAACCAGGTTGACCTGATGACTTCTGCAGCTGCTCATCAGCATGCAGCGCCACCATGAGGACAAACGGAGCCGCGACCCCGGTGGATCCAGCATTCTGTCAGTCTGTGACGCGTTTGGTTGGAATGAACAGAACGGCCTTCAGCCATAACAGAAATGATTTGATATGATTGAACAGGAACTCCATAGAATCCAATCATTTAGAAAATAAAACCAATAAGAGACACAATAAGTCGAGCCAAGCATAAGAAGTGCAAAGATCAGATGTTATTTGAATTATCTGTAAAGACAGCAAAACAAAAAGATACCAAACATGAAGAAACTTCTGTGTTTCTGCATGGAAAAAGTGAGAGCAGACTAACCATCAGGTCAGAGGAGATAACTGAAGCTCCTGCAGTGTTTTAGTCTTTTGATCCAAACATACGGATGATTTCTAAGCTTGTATTCAACACAATAAGACCAGAACTGACTAGAACGCGATGAAACTCGGCTATTTTGGGACAACTTCAGACTCTGACAGTACAGAAACAGACATTTTCTGACCGTAATTATCACAGAGTCAGTGAACGCACCGGGACAGAAGTTACACCCTCATCCATTCTGATTGGTCCTTTGGGTTAGCCCCGCCCCAACACACCACAACGGGACCAAAAGTTTTTACATTTGAAATTTTCTGATTTGAAAATAATAAAAAAAAGGGTTGAAATGGAAAGTTTGAGCTTTGAAACCTGAAGAACAGAACATTTAAAACTGAAAATGATTACGTTTATTTTAGAATAGCAACAAGTTTTGGACTGTTTTTTTGGCCAAACACCAATATTTTTTTGTTTTATTTGGGTTTCAAATATTTATGGCCCAAATTTAGCTCCATAGAAATTCATCTGCTTCTCTGTTTCTGTGTCAGACTCAGAATCTTTTCTGAGCGGCACTAAATTAATCCCAAGATTGCATCAAATTCACTACAGAATATTCATTTATATGAATGTGAGAGGAAAAGGATTCAGGAAATATGAGCTTGGATCAAAATACTTATTCGAGCTGCAACAATAATTAAAGAAAAACTAAATATACTAAATGTATCAAATAAAATTTCATGGAGATTGTGAGATTGATTTTTTTTTTTTATGTGTGTTGGTTTTTACGATGGAGTATTAGGGTCACTTATGAAGAAAAAAATATTTTTAAAATTACGACTTTATATCTCGTAAATTTACGAGAAAAAAGTCGTAACTGCTAAATTATGAGAATAAAGTCGTATATTTATGACTTTAAAAGTCATAGGTTAAATTTACAACTTTTAAAGTCGTAAATTTATGAGAAAAAAACGTGTAAATCTACGGGATTTAAAGTCGTAAATCTACGAGATTAAAACTCATAAAATTACGAGATTTAAAGTCGTATATCTACGAGAAAAAAACTTGTAATATTACTTTTTTTTTTTTTCGGTGACCCTAATACTCCGTCGTAGGTTTTTTTTTTTATGTATTCATTATTCTTTTATTTATTTAATTTTATGATTCTGGATTAGTATTATGCTGAGCTATGTTTATGTTTGAAAATATGTTGAAAATCCAATAAAAAAAATAAGGAGAAAAATTTCATGGAGGATTTAATTGTAATGTAAAAGAAAAATAAAAATATAAATTTATTTTAGACTTATTAACCAATAAAAATGATCTTTATATAATTTAAGTCAGAATATAGGGCTTAAAAAAAGGATTTAAAAAATGCTTGCAAATTGATAAAAGATAAAACATTCAAAAAAACTTCAAACTTTTGATTTTCTCTTTTTTTTTATACAAAAACAAACAGCAAATCTCAAAAAAACTTTAAGGTTTCTCATGAAAACCTCTAAATCCACTGAAAACTCCGCATTAGTTCAGGTATCAGACTGATTTAGTTTAAATTTGCTGTTTGGAGTGAACAGGACAGATTTGTTTGACTCACCGGCCACCTAGTGGTCACCTGGTGAACATACCTGTCTTCAGTCAAACAGGAAGAGAAGCCTTTATGTCTCATTTTAAAAGGAAATTGGACACTTCAATGACAAAGACACTCAGAATTTATAATTAAATTGATTTTAGCCATGTATATATAGATGTTTTGTTACCTTCAGATCATCTTTTCTCAAATAATAATTATGCAAGAATAAACACAAAATAAATGTATTTTCTTAAATGTGTCCACTCAGCCACATTTATCAAGTCACTTTTATTTCCATAGTTCATTTTTCTGACTTTCACCTCAAGAGAAAAAGATGTACATTTTGCATTTTTTAAAAACACATCAATTAACTTTGAATATTTTCATAAATAAAGTTGAACAGACTTTGATTTTCCCATCAATATCAAAACAGCATTTACATTCATGAAACTGTGCAAGTTTGTACAAGCTTCTACTCACAATTTGAACATTTTCTGTCTGACTTTTTGTTTCAAAAGTGATTTATTTAAAGAAAAACATGCTGAGAAATGACAGCAGAGCAACAGAAGTGAAGACAGAACTCTGAGCGTCTGATTCGTCTTCTAGCGGCGCCGACATCGACCGGCCGCTTTCACGGGTTTCAGATGATCTGGTTTGTCGTGTTTATCCGTTAAAGACAGGAAGCTGCCAGAAAAAATAAATATGAATGTTTAAATTCATTTTTTAAATAATTAGCTTTAAAATAATGACAAATAAATAATTTTATAATACAGAAAACATTTTTTTTGCCCTTTTATTTTGAAAGGGTTTTCAGAACTAAACTAAAACGGTCCAATCAGCATGCAGCTTCTTTCCAGTGTTTTTCTGGGACCAGTTGGTGTCATTGAATACCGTACAGGTACAGGTGGGATCCTTTTTGGTTTTTTTCTTTTTTTTGGGGATTTTTGTGTTTTTCAAGCCGTCGTCCCGACAGACGACGACAGTTTTACAGTACACAGGTGATCCAAAAGGCTCAGTGACTCGTTCTTCAGGTAACAGATCGCACCAAATGCGGTTTCACAATAAAGTTCAAAAAAAAAAATAAAGATTTTTCTTTGTGAAGCTGAAAAAGAAAACAGTGTGGACATAAAAGAAAAGGCAACGAAGCAAACAGCTGATCCGTGAACAGTCGTGCGCTGGAGTTTCCTCACTTTTTAAATAAAGTTATTTACAAATAAAGATGCATGGGCATTATGGAGTCTTCCTACACATCTCAGCAGGAGAATATTCAAAAAAAAAACACGTCAGTCACACATGCAGCAACTCTGGAGCCATATCATGGAGCCACTTCCAAGCTGCCATCTTATCCCGCTGGATGTGAGAATAAACGTCTGTTTAAGGCTTTAAAGAATCCAAAAGAAAGTTTAAAAACCGAACCGAAAGCAGCATCAAATCATCTACAGAGGAAAACAAGGAGGCTTCAGCAGCCGCTGGACTTCACTGAACGCAATGAACATCTGAGAGCGAAGGAGGAGACGTTCGGAGCGCAAGACGCTTTCAGTTCTTTCTCATAACATCAGAAGTGTCTGGGACTCAGTGAGGTGGAAAAGCGAGAAGCAGCAGAGGGCGGAGCCACGAAGCTGAAACGCCCTCTCAGGCATAAAGAGAGAGGAGGACAGGAGGGGTCAGGATTGTTCGGTTTAGGAGAAAACTGTCTTATTAGAGAAAACAGCTTCATGTCTGCTCACTTTCTCCTGCTTCATTTAGATTTACGTGACGTTTTTTAACAAAAAACAACAGAATTTGGAGTTCAGGAGGGAAAATCTTTACAACCACAAACTTTTTATCTGCTTCTTTTTTTACTAAACAGTGAATGTTTTCACTCACAGAAGTTTATTATGGTCTATAGAAGTGAGTGAAACGGCTGAAAGAAGTCAAAGTGGGATTTATCCGCCAGACTTCTGGAAATGTTTCCACGCACAGCGGTGGAAGGACGCTCGAAACGCTGAACCGGGAGCTCAGATGTAGGAAGACAGACGCTCGAAGAACAGAACATTTCAGAAATATTCTCATTCCTGGGATTTATGCAGATCGGATGGAAACTCCTGGATAATTATTGCTAACCGCGTTGGACTCACGTCTGGACTTTTACTGTGGTTGGACTGAAAGCTGCCGTTTCTGCTGGGACGATAAACTGCTGTAACAGTCGAGTCGCCGCCGGCTCCGCCCCCAACGTTCTGCTGCTCGCTCCTCAACTGCAGCGTTCCTCTGAAACCCCATCAAGAGAAACATCGGATTTATAATCCCTGCTTCAAGTCTATAAACTCTTTTCTCAGAACCGTTTTTTTTGTGTTTTTTCTCTTCATGCGGACGTTCGGCTGCCGGAGAGGCGACAGAAGAAACAAACGAACAACGGATGGATCCATTTGGTCGGATGAGGAGGGGGGGTGAGAAGACTCCAGGCTGAGCGGGGCGGTCCCACGCGCCGCTCTGGTTAGAACGGGAGCTTCTTCAGCTGCTCGAAGGTGATGAAGAACTGAGAACAAAGTCAAGAAAAGATGCAGAGACCGAGAGACGACCTGGATCCACGCACGGGTCACGGGCCGGACCTGCACGGGACCGCTCCAAAACAGAAAACAAAAATACATGCTTGTTTTCTGATCCTGAAGGAAGTTTTATTTTGAAAAACTGAGGGATTCTGTTCACCACACCACCGTAAAACTAATTGAACACAACTAAAAAGTGACACTACTAAGCATCAGAGGTCACTAAATAGCATAAAATCAGAAGTAGCTAAATCAACAAAAGAATTAGTTTTAAGAAAGTTTCCTCAGGGAGAAAAGATCCAGTGAGGAAACCGAAGAAGAACTTTCAACTTCACAGAACAATAAATCTGCAGATCCCAGATAAAAAACTGACCGTCTAGAGTTCCAGTACAGAGAGTTCTGCTTGTTTAAATTTACAGACTTTTCCAATGTCTTCACACCAGTAACATTGATTTCAAAGTTTGATTTCAGAGAAAATCACCAGTCTCTGATCCACAGACTATTCATTTTAGTTCTTATTTCTATTAAATACACCACCAAAAAAAGTTCGGCATGGCTAAAGCTATCACCAAGCGTTGTTACAGCCTCCTCTTAACGCTACACAGAGAAAATCAGTTCTAACCTCGAAGATTCAAACATTTGACAGAAATCAAGATTCAATCATGACAAAAGTTGTGAAAACTTGTAAAAAAAACACAGAAACAAGAAAGCTGGAATTATAAGATCACAGAAACTTACTTAGCTCATAAAAATGTTTCATTTGTGCTGAGAAACAAACATCACGCAGGACTGAAAGTTTACAGGTTAACAGACACGACTGATCGGAATGAATCAATGAACACATTTCTATGGATTAACAGACGTCCTGCCGTTCAGAGAACTCCATCTAACATAAACTTTCTTTACATTACTGTGATTGAGATTTTATTAGAATTAAAAGAGATACTATTGGCATTCATTTGTAGTTTTTTGGACAAAACGGATCTAATATAATCATAATACGTGGAGAAAGGAATGTTCGATTTAGACAGCTTAATACACTGAGCACGCTAGGGGTGAGGGTGTGTTTCATCGCAAAAATATGTATTTAAATTTTTTAATCAAATTTGTTCTCGTGTCTTTCGAAAAATTAAGCACTTTATATATAGTATAACCAAAATTTGTCTTCAATTTGTAATAAACTGGTTTGTTTCGCACAGCAAAAACAATGAGTCCATTTTTTCCAGGCACAGAATTATTCTACTTTCAACTTATTTTAAACTTTCATGCACTTGGTGATTCCAACTGTTGTGATTAAACACATGAACCAAAAATGAAAACTAAATAAAAGGTAGTGTCACATAGGAGAGGTAGAGCTGATTAAAATGATACCAAATAAGCTGCAGGTTAATCTTTCAAATTCCAAATATAGATCATTCAAAACTAGACAAAAACAGAGTTTCAGACTGTAGGATTCAAAGGGTTATAAATTTAAAATTGTGTGTTTTATTTCATATTTTGATTATTTGCAGATAAAAGTGGTTGGCAAATATTCTTCAGAAAAAGAAAGAATTTAAATTCATGTTTTTCCCAAGTTTGCAATTAATTAGTTAATTTTTTAAATCAATTCCTGACCCTAAAAAAAAACCTCAATGACTGAGGATTTATGTAAAGACCAAAATATAATCAATCTTTGTCCTGAAAGATAATTGGAACCTGGATTGATTGTGAAAATGTGATTCTACATGAAAAAAAAAAAAAATCATGTTATTTTTCTTTTATGGAGTTTTTTTTTTTAAATCAGAAACGACTTCTACAAATCAACAACTTTGATTGAATCTTCATCCTCTTTATAAAAAATATCTACTGATATTTTTAGATCTTCATTTAAATAAAATAAAAACCCTAAACTTTAAAATGTTTCTGCGTTTGACCTCGGTAAAACTCAGATGGACGGTTGTTCTGGATGACATTCTGACCGTTTCGATGTCGTTAACCCGCCTGTAGTTAGACAAACTGTCCACAGGGGGCAGTCTAACATTCCACAGGAGGGCTGTTGTCGTTGCATTTGCCCTAAAAGCCTCTCCTGGGCTTCTTTGATGTATCAACGTTCTTGAAGAAGGTTTCTGGCTGTAAAACCAGCAGTTGTTTATCCGACCAGATGCGCTTCGACTTTTGTAGATTTTTATCGCTTTTTATTGATTTATTTGGTTTTGATTGGCCGTTGTCAATCGATCTCCTCCGTCTGCGTCTCCGATACGAAATGCTTCAAAAGTATTAAATCCTTGATCGCAATCAGATCCAAATAAATCATTTGGTTTTCTGTGAAGGTTTGAGACTAAAGTGTGAAACTGTGTAGTAGGGCTGCCACGATTAGTCGACTAATCGATGACTAATCGACTATTAAAATAATCGACAACTAATTTAATAGTCGATTAGTCGTTACTTTATATTGTATGAAGTCAGATTGTAGTAAAGTTGAAAGTTATAATAGCATTCTGCTAGCTTTTTGGACTTTTTTGGCATTTATTAAGCTTTTTAGGCTAATTTGGAGTTTAGCTAATATTTCAGCAGCATGCTAGCTATTTAGGCTAACTTTAGCTTTTTTACGTTTTTTAGGCAACTTAACTTATATTTCAGCTATATGCTAGCTGTTTTTGGCTAATATAGGATTTTTTTCCATTTTTTTAAGGAAATTTGGAGTTTAGCAAATATTTCAGCAGCATGCTAGCTATTTTGGTTAACTTTAGCTTTTTTAAGTTTTTTTAGGCAATTTTTGAGTTTAGCTTATATTTCAGCTATATGCTAGCTGTTTTGGCTAATATAGGATTTTTCCGTTTTTTTAAGGCTAATGTGGAATTTAGCTAATATTTCAGCAGCATGCTAGTTATTTAGGCTAACTTTGGATCTTTTTATTTTTTGGTAAATTTTGGCATTTAACTAATACTTTAGCTGCGGTTTATCAACTTCAGCATCTTTACATCCACTTTGGCCATGAACAGATTAGTCGACTAACCGGAAAAAATAATCGGTGATTAGTCGACTATTAAAATAATCGTTTGTGGCAGCACTACTGTGTAGTGAGGCGGTTCACATCAATATTTATTGAACAAAGTAAAGACGACTTTTGAGTGGATTTAGTGGCTTATTTTTCTAAACGTAGCTTTAGCCATCAGTAAGGAACCAAATATATTTATATATACGGCAGGAGTGGATTTAATGTCCTCCAGACAAACACAGAAGTGGATCTGTTGAATCTCTCTATGGAGAACAGATCTAGAAACTGAAGCTAAACATCTATCATCTACTCTTTAACTCAGAGATCAGGATTCTGCTGAAAAAATAACTAAATCTGAGTCTGTGTTTATAGGAAGTTTTGTCTTTTTAAAATATTGCTTTGAAAAAAGGATTTAATCATGTGTTGATGGTGTAATTCCCGTCTGTGTTTCTGCACGAGGCGCCGTTCCACTTTTATTAGAAACCAGAGTCGACCTGGCATCAGTGCCTTACCTAAATATGCTGTTGGTGAACGGGGGGGAATGTGGGAGGAGCCTCACAGATCACTTTACATTATGAAGGAGCTTCTTGACCCACTACAGTCGAGTTAAACTGAGGTTTGTGTTGACAAAATGACATCATTGCTGCTTTCTTTCTTCTAAAGGAAAGTTGACTTTTGAGAATTGGAGGCGGGGCTTCATACCCCCCCGCCGTTTGAAGGATACGATGATGTTCCAGGGTCCCAGTCGCAGCCAGTTGGGCCAGAAGCCTTTATAGAGAGCGAAGAAGCCCTCGTTCTTCCACGTCTGCATCACTCCATCCAGGGTCCCTTTGTAGGCGGGGCTTCCGGACAAAACCCTCTGGTTCATCATCCGCGTCCGCACCACGTCTACCGGGTTGGAGGCCAGCGCCCCCGCGAGGCCGCAGGCAAAACTGGAGCTGCAGGAAGTCGACACGGGAAGTTTGAGTTCAGGACTCCAACACACGTGAAGAAGCGTGACGTGGAACTGACATGAAATGAGTTAAGACGGTGTCGCCCATGACGCCAGAGCGCAGAAGGTGCTTCTTTGTGATGTCGTAGACGGGAAGCTCCACGCCCACAACAATGGCCGCCCGCTGCGCCGTGGGAATGACGCCCTGAAGAGGAGGAAGGTCAGAAGTCTGTGAAGCTTGAACAAGAGGACACACGTGACAAGATTTTACAGAAAACAACAGCTGCAAAAAACATTTAAAACGTTTTTTTTTACAGTTTAAGGGGGTGAAGTTAGCTCCAGATTATATTTTATAAAAGGTTTTGTGCCATAAAAACTGAAAAGTTTGACTAAAACTGAAGAACGGAGCAGATTAAGAAAGAAAACTAAAAGGTTTTTTCAACGTATCATGAATGTATGAAACTCTGACGTCTGTTTATGTCCGATTGATCAAAACGTCACATTTTTATTTCAAATGTTCAAACTTCTACCAAACTTACAAGACAAATGACAACAAATACAAACTAAAAATAGATTTAATTTGTTTTTATTTGAGTTAGTTTCTATGCTAGATTTTTTATCATGTATTTCATTTTTATTTTACATTCTCATGTGTTCTTTCTTCATCTTAAAATCTCCTTAATTTCTTTAACAACATTATCCTGCAAGGTGGAAATTAGCTTGTGGCTAAAATCTGCTCATTTACATTTGTTTGTTTGTTTGTTTAATATCAATTAGGGCTGCCACAAACGATTATTTTAATAGTCGACTAATCACCGATTATTTTTTCCGATTAGTCGACTTATCTGTTCATGGCCAAAGTGGATGTAAAGACGCTGAAGTTGATAACCAGCTAAAATATTAGTTAATCAAAATTAGCCAAAAAATAAAAAGAGCCAAAGTTAGCCTAAATAGCTAGCATGCTGCTGAAATATTAGCTAAATTCTACATTAGCCTTAAAAAACGGAAAAATCCTATATTAGCCAAAACAGCTAGCATATAGCTGAAATATAAGTTAAACTCAAAAGTTGCCTAAAAAACGTAAAAAAGCTAAAGTTAGCCGAAATAGCTAGCATGCTACTAAAATATTAGCTAAACTCCAAAATAGCCTAAAAAACCTTAATAAATGCCAAAATATTCCAAAAAGCTAGCAGAATGCTATTATAACTTTCAACTTTACTACAATCTGACTTCATACAATATAAAGTAACGACTAATCGACTATTAAATTAGTTGTTGATTATTTTAATAGTCGATCAGTCATCGATTAGTCGACTAATCGTGGCAGCCCTAATATCAATAAATATGATGTCTCTTTTTTAATAAACTAATGTTCAAAAATGGTTCAGAAAACTGTTTTTTTTAAGCAAATAAATAAAGATGATGGATGAAAGCAACAATAGAAGTGGGACAGAGCGTCATCATCATCCTAAAAGAATCTTTCTTGCAGAAAAAAGTGCAAAGAAAGTCAGAAAAGTTCATTTTTTTGTGTCAGAAGTTGCTTATAAATTGGAATTGTGGTTTGGCAGCAGCTGAACACCTGAACCTGAAGAATCTGGCAACTGAGAAAATATATAGACCGGAAAATGAATAGCCAGAGACCCTCCCCCTGATGGAGCCAGCAACTAAAAAAAATAAATAAATAATTTAATACTAAAATAATTTAATTTAAAATAATAAATAATTTAATAATTAAAAATAAAATAATTTATGCCCAAAATCCTCACCCAGAGCCCCCCGTTTTAAGCTTTAGATCAGGGGTGGGCAAACCTTTTGACTCGTGGGCCACAAAGGGTTCTAAAATTTGGCATAAGGGCCGGACAAGGAGCAGATGGAGGAGAGATTTGGTAATGAACCTAATAAACTAATAAATTATATAAAAAAATTAAAATTAACATATATTAATTTAAAAACAGGAAATTTGGGAGTTTTAATTTCTAAAGTTTGATTTTTGTTCTTTTTTTGGTGATCCAATGGGTTGATGTTCTTCAGAGGAAAATGTGAACTCAAAGAAATCAGAAAAATCACCATCTGACTCAGAACGCCAGAGAAACAACATCATTCATGAGAAGAAACCAGAAATACAATGAAATAAAACAATAATTAGGATTTTTAATTTAATGTATTTTAATTTGGAGGGCCAGATTAAGTATCGCTTGAGTTGTTCGCGCCAGTGTGCCATATTTGCCCACCCCCTTGCTTTTACACCCTTTTTGCTGTTTTCTTCGTGGCTCAGATCAGCTGATTGACAGAGAATAAACAGCATTTCTGCAGATGTAAACAGGAGTAGTTATACAAACACATGTTAATGTTGAGTTGACAGAAGTAAAACGATGAACGTTCTCTGTCCCATTTGAAGCTCATCTTCACACTAAACTGTTAGACTGTTACAGTTAATTCACATTTAAAAGCTTAAAAGCTGAGAGTTCTGAAAAGATTTTAGAAAAGGTTTCCTGAAGTTTAGGACATTTCAGTTTGTGGCAGCTGGTTTAGGATGAAACCAGAGAGATCCGCATCTTAGAGCAAATGTTCATCTCTACTTTGACACCAGCATTTCCTTACAGTTATGTATTTTAATAAGTAAACCGTGGATAGATCAAAGGTAGCGCCCACCCTCCACAGCCCCCGGGTCCCCTCCGTCTGGTAGATGTTCATGAAGTTGGACATCATGCTTCCTTGGAGCAGACTGCCCTGCGCCTGCATTCTGATCTGAAACAGAGACGGGAAAAGACTGTCGGACTTTGTTTCTTCAGGCTTTCTTTAGATGTTTGACTCGTCACCTTGAGAACGTCGGTGGGGTTGGCCAGAGACGAGGACAGGACTCCGGACACCACGCCGCAGAAGACGTTGAGGACCATGGTCTCATCTGTGAGGAGAAAAGGAAACTATCTCAGGACTTTGTGCTAAAACAAGGAACATTATTTACTCTCTACAGCTAGAAAGCAAGATGTCTATTCTTTTTCATGGAGTTTGGGTCAAAACCTTCATAAAAATGTCAAATTAAAACAATAAGAAAAAACTTACAGATGTCTAACACCTTAGATTTAATCAAACTCATAGAAATGCAGACATTGGTCTCAAACAAACACGTTTAAATAAGTTTGGAGGATTTTAGTCAACTCTGACAGTAACAGGAATGTAAAGTTCTGACCCAAACTCTATTGAGAGGATCTCTCCGTTAGAACAGAACAAAGTCGTCCAATGAGGATTATTTCTGAAAAGTTAAAGTTTTGTTAAAGTCAGAAACTCTAAAGTCAAATGTTTACGTGGGAAGAAACATTTGCAGAAAGTTCTGGCTGGGATTTTTTATTTAAAGACAGAACTCAAAGTATTTCCAGAACTTTCTTGTCTGTTAATTCTACAGTAAAGTTTTTCTATTTAAGTTTTTCCACCAACAAGTCAAAGAGTCCATGTTATTTAATAATAATAATAATAATAATACATTTTATTTATATAGCGCTTTTAAAAGATACTCAAAGACGCTTACAGACAAGTTACATTAAAAACAGTAGTAAGAAGAATAAAAATAAAACAAATAATAATAGCAATAACAATAATAGTAACTAAATAAATAAAATACAAAGTAAGCAGTAAAATTAAAGATTAAAAGCAGTTTTAAAAAGAGTTTTAAGAGATTTCTTAAATGAAGAAAGTTCGGTGCAGTCGCGGATTTATTTATTTATCTGGATTCTATATTTAAAATAAGATAATGTTGTGTTTTTTGGTTTTGTTTTGCTTACATCAAATGCAAGAAGAGAAATAAGATTAAACTTTATTATTATATATGATGTAGAGCTGGATATAAAGAATCGATTGATCGATCTGAATCGATCCATAAAACTTGAGATCGATCTTTATCACTTTACTTTTTAAAAATCATTTTTGGGTTTGAGAAAAAATGTTATTATGTGATCATTTCACAAATAAATATTAAAGTGTGGGAACTGTTTCAAGTTCTGGAGCTTTATAATAAGAGTTCTAAACTTTTCTTTACTATCTTTGTCAACATTGCAGCACCTTATCGAAAATGTTACCAAATTTTTTTGGATAAATATAAATCTTAAAAATGTATTTACCCAATTTGAAAAGGATAAAAAAGTATTTTTCTATAAACAAAACATCTAAATGTCTGAAGCTATGAACAAAAATCAAAATGGAATAGAACTGAATGAATTCTGGAAATGATTGATGATACCCAGACCTGATATAATGTAGATTTATGTGTTTCATGTGTTTAGAGGATTTTCTGAATGATTGTTTCTGTCAACAATTTTCATTTCAGTAAATAAACATATTTAAATCAGGAGGAGGTTCTGGATGTTCTGTTGAGAGGAAACATTCACCCTGAAAACCCAGTTTGAAGTTTTTCTGCAAACTCATGTGGATAGAAGTCGTGTTTAACATTTCCTTTTACTAAAAAATGAAACTTTTACTGCTTCAAATAAACTTCCTGTTAATCTATTTTTTTCCGGTGGGGAAACTTAAAGTTACAGATCGAATTATTATGATGAAGACAGAGAGGATCATGGGAAATGAGGCTTTTCCTTCTTCATCCAGGTATTTACTCCTCTGCAGATCCAAACTAGAGAAATGAGTTTGTGGGGTTAGAAAGAGACAGATGTGAAGGTGAGAATCCAGGTTGGTGAGCAGAGAAGAGATCAGAGCAGGAGCGGAGGTGATCGATCTGACCAACGGTTAGAGCGGCCGTCCCCAGAGGAGCGAGCGTTCGATCCCGGCCTGCGGCAGAACACAGAATGCATGCTGGGAGGCAAAGCATCAGCAGAGACAATAAACACAACAGTCTCCAGGACATCTCAACTTATGGGTTCTGTGGTTGTTGAGGAAAAGCTGACATTTACTGCAATCTGTGCTGAAAATAAAACACTTGAAGGTTCAGAGGATGAAGCAGATGATTGGTGGACAGTAGGGGTGTAACGGATCACGGAAAATCCGTGGTCCGTACGGATCAGAGGCCACGGTTCGGGACACGTGTGTACCGCGGACCGCTCGAACACCCACCCCCCATACGGGGACACCTCGCGCTAGCATAATTTAAACCAATTGTCCGTTCGCATCGAATGGAAGCTCCGTTACGGGCTTTCCGGTGGAATCGCGGAACATTTGTACGGCAAGCCAGAGATGTCAAAATTGAGCAGGAAAAGCTGACGCAGAAGTGCCACGTTTTACAGAAAATTATCATTTAAAACATTTAAATGTTCCCACAGTTAGTTTCAATAAAGTAATTCATACCCAAAAAAAATATTGTAACTGTTTTATTTATGATTTAATTTTAAAAGATAATCCAGATAGATTTGGTATTTTCAACACTATTTTTAATCATTCTTTTCTCTTAGTTTTTGTAGATTTGGTCTAAAAATATGTAAATGTAATCAGAAACTACATGTTTTAGTATTTTGTTTGTGTTCAAAGTACAAATATGTTTTGTTTTAATAAATAGGCTTCAATGAGCAGATGTTTTGTTGTTGCATATGTAAATATTGTGTGTGTGAGGTATTTTAAATGCTTATTGAATTTATGAGTTAAACTGTTTCCAAAAATTAAATTAGCTTTGATATTGTTGGTTTTTTTTTTTTCGTTTTGTTTTTTTCATTTTTTAATTTTTTTTACTTTTTACTGATCCGAAAAATGATCCGAACCGTGACCCTAAAACCGTGACACGATCCGAACCGTGAGTTTTGTGATCCGTTACACCCCTAGTGGACAGTTCTGATTTACCGTCATTTTTAGCGTATAAGTCGGGTTTAGCATAGTTATGGATTGGAATGACTTATACTAAAGTGCGATTTATGTGTGATTTAAAAAATAAAAAACCAACAACCACTAGAGGGCGCTGTATGTGTGTGTGTCAGTATTTGCTACTGACAGCACCACAGAAGAAGAAGTGTACATTATTGTCCATTATTGTTCCCGTATTTTGTTTAATAAATTTCCCCCCAAAGTGTGGTTTATATGTAAGTGAGGAAGACTTCAGAGTTGTAGCCACTTTTATTAAAACTTTGTAATATAAATAAACTGATTAAGTGATCGGAATTAATGTGTCAAAATAGGGTAAAAACTTTATTAAAAAAGTCTTCAGATTTGTCAAACTGTTATGACTTTTACATTTTAGCTTTAGCTCCAAACTGGTTTTTACATTTGATTGCAGTTAATATTATATCATAATTCTGTCTCGGGGAAAAGCGGATTTTAACCAGAATATAACACTTTCTATTAGTAATGTGCAGCAAATTGTTGAAAGTGTTGCTTAGCAGCGGTCCCGATGACCGAGTGGAGTTCTGGTATATCAAAGAGCGTTATAGGTTTAGACAGAAACACGCAAAACGCAAAAGCACATAACTGTTATGGTCGCCGGTTCCTCTAGTCTTTTTCAACCCAAACGTGAGATGTGTGGAGATCTGGACTTCCTCACGACTAACGATTTTCAGCCGCCATCTCGACTGCCACCAGGTTCCTGTCCGGCGTGGAAGCCTGAACCGTCCGACGTGAAGATTCCACCGTCACTGATCACGTTTTGACATATTCCATCGCTCCAAAGGTGATTCAGACAGTTTCAGAGCAGGTTCAGGCTTCCACGGCAATTTCTGATAATATACACTTCACTGTTTGATATGTGGTAACACGACAACGCGCCGCTGAGCCGACCTCCACTGCAGCGGCAAAGGAAAGAGATATAAATGCTGATCATCACGATTGGTTAAATTAGCATCAGTAAGAGGGACAGGTCACCTCTTACTGCTCGTTTTTGTCCAGAAAAGGAAGAAAAGTTTGTTTTAAAGAAACAAACTATACTGATATAGGACTTTAGGTGTACGTTCCCGCTTTTCAATCAGCGGCCAATCAGAATAGAGTATTCATCCGGACCATGGAATAAATGATTTTACTTCCTTATAAGTAATAAAATAGGGTAAATGTTTTTTAAAACAACAACGTTTGTGCAAACATCCTCAAAGCTGCACGACAAACGTTTATCAATATCTGTTCAGTTTTAAATAACCTTTGCTCTCCTTACAATAATTAATGCTGTGTGAAACGGCATCAACATTTCTATTAGTGCCGCCACAAACGATTATTTTAATAGTCGACTAATCACTGGTTACTTTTTCAGATTACTCGACCAATCAGGTCATGCGCGACCTGGATGTGAAGCTCACATCTTTAACCATCAATAGCTTTAAACTAACTAAAAACTAGATATATAGGATTACCTGCAATAATGCTAATGATGATAGCTGAAGATGATGAAATTGATAGCTAAAAACATTGACGCTGATCGCCAGCTAAGATATTAGTTAAATGCAAAATTAGCCTAAAAATGTAAAATAAAAAAAAAAGCCTAAGTTAGCCAAAACAGCTAACATGTAGCTGAAATATTAGCTTAAATCCAAATTAGCCAAAAAACTAAAAAAAGGCTAAGTTAGCCAAAACAGCTAACATGTAGTTGAAATATTAGCTAAACTCCAAATCAACCCCAAAAAAAACAGAAAAAAGCCTAAATTAGTCAAAACGGCTAACGTGTGGCTGAAATATTAGCTTAAATCCAAATTAACCAAAAAACTAAAAAAAAAAGGCTAAGTTAGCCAAAACAGCTAACATGTAGCTGAAATATTAGCTTAAATCCAAATTAGCCAAAAAACAAAAAAAAGGCTAAGTTAGTCAAAACGGCTAACATGTAGCTGAAATATTAGCTTAAATCCAAATTAGCCAAAAAACAAAAAAAAGGCTAAGTTAGCCAAAACAGCTAACTTGTAGCTGAAATATTAGCTTAAATCCAAATTAGCCAAAAAACTAAAAAAAAAGCTAAGTTAGCCAAAACAGCTAACATGTAGCTGAAATATTAGTTTAAATCCAAATTAGCAAAAAAACAAAAAAAAAGGCTAAGTTAGCCAAAATAGCTAACATGTAGCTGAAATATTAGCTAAACTCCAAATCAACCTGAAAAAAAACAGAAAAAAGCCTAAATTAGCCAAAACGGCTAACGTGTAGCTGAAATATTATCTTAAATCCAAATTAGCCAAAAAACTAAAAAAAAAGCTAAGTTAGCCAAAACAGCTAACATGTAGCTGAAATATTAGTTTAAATCCAAATTATCCAAAAAACTAGAAAAAGGCTAAGTTAGCCAAAATAGCTAACATGTAGCTGAAATATTAGCTAAACTCCAAATCAACCTGAAAAAAAACAAAAAAAAGCCTAAATTAGCCAAAACGGCTAACGTGTAGCTGAAAATATTATCTTATCCAAATTAGCCAAAAAACTAAAAAAAAGGCTAAGTTAGCCAAAACAGCTAACATGTAGCTGAAATATTAGCTTAAATCCAAATTAGCCAAAAAACTAAAAAAAGGCTAAGTTAGCCAAAACAGCTAACTTGTAGCTGAAATATTAGCTTAAATCCAAATTAGCCAAAAAACTAAAAAAAGCCTAAGTTAGCCAAAACAGCTAACATGTAGCTGAAATATTAGCTTAAATCCAAATTAGCCAAAAAACTAAAAAAAAGGCTAAGTTAGCCAAAACAGCTAACTTGTAGCTGAAATATTAGCTTAAATCCAAATTAGCCAAAAACTAAAAAAAGCCTAAGTTAGCCAAAACAGCTAACATGTAGCTGAAATATTAGCTTAAATCCAAATTATCCAAAAAACTAGAAAAAAGCCGAAGTTAGCGAAGACAGCTAACATGTAGTTGAAATATTAGTTTAAATCCAAATTAGCCAAAAAACAGAAAAAAGCCTAAGTTAGCCAAAACGGCTAACGTGTAGCTGAAATATTAGCAAAACTTAACAACGCTCTAAAATAGCCTAAAAAATCGTAATAAATTCCAAAACAGTCCATAAAGCTAGCATAACACCATTATAACTTTCAACTTCTCTACACTCTGACTCCATATAATATAAAATAACAACTAATCGACTGTTTTAGTCTTCGATTAGTCGACTAATCACGACAGCCTGAATTTCTGAATGACTTTCCAAATCTGCAGCATTGAATCAAATCTTTGAAATGATCCAGAAAAGAGGAAGCGAGTTCATTCTTTCACACGTATGTTGAAAACTCAACAACAGAGTTCCAGCTCCGCTAACAGAGCGTGGACCAAGGCCCGGCTCACTGATAAGATAGAAATCAGTCAACAGAGAGGTCGTATACTGAGGCAGACGGAGCGGGATCCAGGTGGTCGTAAACATCAGCGGCGCCTCGAGAAGCCGCCGGCGCCGGCCGCTCGCTGATAAGTGCTGCCTGTCAGATTTAGAGACTCCACGTCTGACCGTTTCCTGCAGCTCCGACTGAAGCTCTGATGCAGAGACTGAACGCCACGTCCCAGGAGGGATGACATGGCGGCGCCAACGACGGACAGAGCAGACGAGTTTTCAATTCTTATGGTAAAAAGTGACATAAAAGCAGAAACAGTTTTAAAAATAAATCAACCAGTGGATTTAAAGAAGCTGAATGTAACAGGATTTAGTCTTCACCACCACTCCAGAGCGCCGTACACGGAGGAGGCTCACCTTCAGGGCGACTGACGAACAGCCTCTTCAGAGAGTTGTAGGTTCCAATCTTGATGGTCCCGTAAGAAGCTTGTCTCAGCAGAGCTGGAGAGATCCTGAGCAGAGAAGGCCACGGATCACATAAACGGAAATATCTCGATCACACAGGAGATCTTTATTATAAAATCTACAAGGTAAACACTGTCTCATCGTTGTGTTTGCATGGACATGTTTAAATGAAACTCCTGCAACACAATCTGCTACACAATAGTGTGAGAATGCTTCGTAAGCATTCAAACTATAGTGATCGTCCTGATTTAAGGATTCTTGGTATAAAAACATTCAGCTCGTCCAGGATTTTACTGCTTGTATTTTTGGTATTTATGAACTTTATAGTTTTTGAAAAGTTGAGAAAAATATTCCACACAGGAAATGAATGAGAAAGTCTTCAAAGTTCAACAATTTAAGTAGATGAACAACAAACCTTTAAATATATTCATGGGATATGTTTTCATCTGTTATTGTAAATTTAAAAAATGTGGACTTTAGCTAATGTTTTAGCATCATGCTAACATTTTTGGCTAATTTGTTATATACTGGTGTTTAATAGGCTAAGTTGCAGATCTACTGTACTAACAGGCTAACATTTTTCACTAATTTAGTTTATTGAGGAATTTTAGGTAATATCGGAGCTTAGCTAATATTTAAGCAACGAGCTAGCTTTTATGGCTAATTTGGCATCTGGTGGGGTTTCTGTATGCCAATTAGGAGATTAGCTAATATTTTAGCAACATGCTAGCATTTTTAGCTAATCTGTTATCTACTGGGGTTTTTTTAGGCTAACTTAGAGTCAATCTTTTTTTTTTTAGGACCAGGCTAACATTTTTGACAAATTTAGTTTGCTGTGGAATTTTAGGCTATTTGGATTTTAGCTAGTATGTAAGCAACGTGCTAGCTTTTTGGCTAATTTGGAATCTACCAAGGTTTTTTGGGTTAATTTGGAGTTTATCTCATTTTTAAGCAAGACACTAAATATTTTTGAAAAACTGGCACGTAAAAGCAATTTTACTACAAATTTTTCAGAAATTTAGAAACTTCAGCGGCCCTTCATAGTCCTTTGACAAAATTTCCCGTCTTTGTGAAAAATTTTAACTTTTGCATTTTCAGCAGTTAAAGTAAATCATTTTCATGTTCAGCAAAAAGCTTTAGCATCTTCAGCGAGTACTTTTAGGTAAAATCACTATCCCAGGTAATGTAACTTTTGTAGTTTATATAGCAGGGGTGGGCAAACTACGGCCCGGGGGCCACATGCGGCCCCCTAAGCTACTTGATGTGGCCCTCCAAATTAAAATACATTGAATCAAAAATCCTAATTATTGTTTTATTTTCATTGTATTTCTGGTTTCTTCTCATGAATGGTGTTGTTTCTCTGGCATTCGTGTGTCGTTTTTTTCTGGTCAGATGGTGATCTTTCGGATTTCTTTGAGTTCGCATTTTCCTCTGAAGAACATCAACCCATTGGATCACCAAAAAGAGAACAAAAATCAAAATTTAGAAATTAAAATTCCCAGATTTTCTGTTTTTAAATGAATATATGTGAATTTTAGTCCAAATTAAAGCATGTTTTTCTCTAAATTCCATATTATTTTTTTAGTTTATGAGGTTGATTACCAAATCACTCCTTCCATCTGCTCCTTGTCCGGCCCTTATGCCAAATTTTAGAACCCTTTGTGGCCCACAAATCAAAAAGTTTGCCCACCCTTGTTATATAGTGTTAAGTGTGTAATCAAATCAGAAGACTCAAATGTAATTCCAGATTTAATTGCAGTTAAACGTGCAGTAAGTTTAAGATAAAATAACTGTCCTCACAGTCCCCGCTGCAAACATGCAGAAAAATAAATAACAATAAATAGACACGAGCATAAAAAATAAATAACTAAAATTGTATTATTTGGCCTAATAAAAACCTAAATAGCTGCAGAGAGAAAACAAGGTTTTAGCAAATTTCCCGTTTAGTTTTGAAGGACAAAAACCAACACAAAAATCCAGCAGCTTCTTCTGCTGTTTTGTGGAGAATCTTCAATATTTGAGAATTTGGTAATTTAGGTAATTCAGGTAATTTAGAGCCGG
The DNA here is from genome assembly GCA_003999625.1 of Oryzias javanicus. Classification (NCBI taxonomy): domain Eukaryota; kingdom Metazoa; phylum Chordata; class Actinopteri; order Beloniformes; family Adrianichthyidae; genus Oryzias; species Oryzias javanicus. The sequence goes on from CM012450.1 coordinate 27,420,189, forward strand.
TGAAAACGTGCATGCAGGAGCACGCAGGAGCATGCAGGAACTGCACACAGAAAGGATCTAGCAGGGATTCAAACCAGTGCCCTCTCACTGTGACTGCTGACCGCTACACCACTGTGCAGCTTTTAGCAACAAGTTTTTAGCAACATTATGGAAAGGTTTCCAACCAAATATCACCAAATGTCAGCATCAGAAAGTAGGAATATGAGTATAAATAACTTTTTAATCCCATAGTTGGATATGAACTTATAAAAAATAATATGAAAAGTCAAAGTGGATCAACATGAATTACACATGTTTTTGAACAGTTTTGATGAAAGAAAATATGGAGTTTTGTGAGTTATTCTTGACTGACAAACTGAATTTTTGGATTTATTAATAGAAAAAAAATGTATATTCCAGTATAGTGCTGCCACAAACGATTATTTTAATAGTCGACTAATCACCGATTATTTTTCCCGATTAGTCGACTAATCGTTTTCGTGGGCAAAGTGGATGTAAAGATGCTGAAGTTGATAACCAGCTAAAATATTAGTTAAATGCCAAATTAGCCAAAAAATAAAAAGAGCCAAAGTTAGCCAAAATAGCTAGCATGCTGCTGAAATATTAGCTAAACTCCAAAATAGCATAAAAAAACCTTAATAAATGCCAAAATATTCCAAAAAGAAAGCAGAATGCTATTATGACTTTCAACTTTACTACAATCTGACTTCATACAATATAAAGTAACGACTAATCGACTATTAAATTAGTTGTCGATTATTTTAATAGTCGATTAGTCGTCGATTAGTCGACTAATCGTGGCAGCCCTACTCCAGTAGTGACACGATTATCTTCTATAAATGTGAATTTTGGGTAAATCAATAGAGTTTCTGTTGAAATTAATATAATTTTAATCATAAATAAATAGTTAAAACACAACAATTTGCTGTATTCAAGCAGATAAAGAATGTTTGTAATTCACTAGAGCAGGGGTGGGCAATTGTTTTGACTCGTGGGCTACATAGGGTTCTAAAATTTGGCATAAGGGCCGGACAAGGAGCAGATGGAAGGAAAGATTGGATAATCAACCTCATAAACTAAAAAAATAATATGGAATTTAGAGAAAAACATGCTTTAATTTGGATTCAAATTCACATTTATTAATTTAAAAACAGAAAATTTGGGAGTTTTAATTTCTAAATTTTGATTTTTGCTCTCTTTTGTGTGATCCAATGGGAAAATGTGAACTCAAAGAAATGCTGCATTTATGTGGTGTAGGAATAATCTGAAAGATCACCATCTGACTCAGAAAGGAACACACACGAACGTCAGAGAAACAACACCATTCATGGGAAGAAACCAGAAATACAATGAAAATAAAACAATAATTAGGATTTTTGATTCAATGTATTTTAATTTGGAGGGCCACATTAAGTAGCTTAAGGGGCCGCATGTGGCCCCCGGGCCGTAGTTTGCCCACCCCTGCACTAGAGTCTAACAGGAACGATTAGACTCTTCTGGGTTTAACTGATGTTAGCGCTCGTGAGGTAAACAGACAGAAATGTGTGCCGTGCTCAAACGCTTGCTAAAATTATAGTATTAAAGTTCCACCATCTGGACTTTCAATTTAGCAGACATCAAGTAAATCAAAGTTGGCGCAGCCAAGAAGTCAGAGAGGTGAGCTCAGAGCTGCATTCTGAACCCACCATGTGGTGTTTTTTACAGCTCAGGCTCTTATCACGAGTGTTTTACAATATGTAGATGCCAAAATCTAGACTACAACTTGATGACTTCTCACCCGGAAACATTGAAAGGTGGTTCTGGAGTTGAGTAAGTTTAACTTTAAAGAGAGATCTCAGGAAGGAGGACGGCATGTGATCATGTGACTTGTGTGCATACCCAGAGTAGAGCGCCCGGATACCCTCCTCCTTCCCGATCCTGAACAGGGCGTGAAACATTCCCCGGTAGCGCACCTCCGTGTACTGGGACTGACCCTGGACCTGCAGACGGGTCTTGGTCAGGTCGATGGGGAACGTCCCTGAAAATGAAAAAGGACAGCAAAGATTAAGAAGTTTACAGCCTTTCAATGAAGTCGAATAAAGATGCAAATGTAGAGAGGAACGGCTCAATTTAAGTTACTTTTCTGTGCAGTTTGAAAATAATTCAAACTGACTGAGAGCAACCTCACCAGTGACTCCGTTTGCATCGGACATGTCGGCGATAAGACATGTCAGATGCAAACTGAGGCTAACTGCCACGGCGCTCTATCTACATGGCAGAGTTAGAAACAGAACTCAAATAAATGTCTGTTTTTCTGCAGAAACCCAAACCTGTGGCTGCATGTGAAGCCAAAACATGAAGAAAACTCTTTTTTTTTTTCCACAATTATATTTTTGTCACGCTCCCAACAGCTTTCCTCCGTCTTTCAAGAGGTGCAGAGCTTAAAAGAAAATGTTTTGTCTTAAATACAGAGGGTTTTTAATCAATGGGTGATCCAACAAATCCCATATATCAGGGGTGTCTTCTATCGCACAAGGGGCCAAAATCCAAAACACAACTTAGGTCGTGGATGAAACAGAAGAGACATGTATTGAACACTCTAAAACTACATTATTAAAACCGTAACTTTTTAGCATAATTATGAATTAGATATGTAAGATGAATTTGGTAGCTGAAATACTGGTGCTGAAAGTTGAAGATGCTGAAATTGATAGCTAAAAAATGGTGAAGCTGATCACTGAAAACACTGAGCCAGCTAAATATTAGCTAAATGCCAAATCAACCCAAAAAATACAAAACAAAAAAAACTTAGGTTAGCCAAAACAGCTAGCATGTAGCTGAAAAAAATAGCTAAACTCCAAAATATCCTAAAACATAAACTGAAAAAAGCCTAAATCAGCAAAAACAGCTAGCATGTAAATAAATATTAGCTAAAGTCCAAAGCAGCCTAAAAAAAAATCACAGTAAATGCCAAAATAGTCCAAAAAGCTATCAGACTGCCAATTTTAAAAACTTTAAATTGTAACTTTTTAAAATAATTCTGAATAATAAAAATGTGGGAATATTTTTCCAGAGTAAATCAACTTAAACCTTAAAAAACTTTCAATATTTTACTCTCCATAAAATTATATTTTGTCAAAATTATACAAGTTTATACAAATTATACAAGATCCTAGTGCAATAGTAAAATCTGTCATATTTAGAACGCTTTCAGCTGCTGGACTATAGTGTAGAAAATTCGAGCTCTGATTGGAAATAAGTTGCATGCTTCTATAATTTGCCATCATCCAGCAGCTAGAATTTCCCCCCACTGCAAATCCAAGCAGCTGAAAATAGAACCTGCATAAAACATGCAACATGCAGAAGCCGCCAAACACGCGCCTGCAGAGCCCGCGTCTGCGTCTGCGTCTGCGTCTGCGGCTCCGCCACTCACCGAATTCTGCGACAATCGAGGCCATCCCTCCGTAGACGAACGGCTTCCAGTTGAAGCTGGCCATGTCCGTGGCGGCGGCGGCAGCCTCCACCTGCTGCAGCCCCGCTAGAAACAAGAAGAGACCCAGGCAGAGGTCAACGCAATGCCGCAACCTCTGACTGTACTGCATGCCGGCAGCCATGGAGGTCTAAAGATGCGACTGATCGACCGGGCTCGGCAGCATCAGCATCCCAGCACACTGCGCCGGAAAGAGACGCCCGCTGCATCAGCGCCTGCCGGGACGCCGTCATTTGGGGGGAGAAGGCTTTCTATTGGCTGGGAGGCAAATCAATCAAACTTCACAGCGATCCCATTGGATGAGACGGCATACTGTGTGACAGTACAGGGAAAGCAACAGTGTCACGAAGCAGAAGTTATTTATGAGTTTAACTAAATATAAACATAACCTAATACCAGTAAAATATAGATTTAATCAGGGGTTATTAAAAATAGAAAATATCATTTCGTATACAGCAAACGAGCCGCCGGTAAAAGATGGCCGCTAACTCGTTAGCAAGGTTACTCTAAGCTAACTAGTTCCCGTCACATGAAGCTAAACGTCACATACCTGGTGAGTCGGTAAAATACTCCGCCTTCTGTCCAAACTAGTTTTATGTCTCTACAAACATAACCCAGAGTTAACCTTCACACACATTTCTATCAGGAAACTTCTCCTGAGCTGCTAGCTGCGCATCTTTGCTAATGTAAATAAAAATGAACAAAACCGGATTTCCGGCTGTACTTTCAAAATAAAATTCTCGACAAGGACAGCAGAAACATGAAAAATCATCGCCTTACTTTACTATTTATATGTGTAAACGTCTAAGTAATTCACCACTTTTTGAATGTAATGTTTGAATAAAATTTAAATTGATTACCTTAAATTAAAGTATATTAATTTAAGTGCGTGATAACTGAATAATGTGATTAAATATTTGTTATTTATTCATTTACAATAAATTTGAAAACGGAATTAAAGTGAATTAGATTATTGAACTAAACTAATTATTCTTAAAAAACAAACATTTATCCTGAGTATGAACAGGAGTTTGTAAAATCCTTTCAGACGTCAATCTTCATTATTTGAACTTGTTTATTTTTGTTAACCTTTTTCTGTCTCTTCTTTAAAACTCTTTCAACCATTTTCTTTCAGTGTAACATTTTTCTTTAATTTACAAACTGAGAAAAAAAATCAAGAATGGTGAATACTGATAGAATCAATTTCTTCATTTTTTTCCTCTTTTCTTTGTAAATACATATTGTTTTTTTTTCTTAGACTATTTTAAACTCATCCACAAACAGTATTTTAAAGTAATCCACAAACAGAAAGCAGTTACTTTTAAGACTGGACTGTTTTTTAAACTCAGTTGTGTCATTGAACTTATTTACCCTTCCTCTCTACACAAATCTTTTTTTTTTTTTTTCAAAAATCTAGAAGTGTTTCCTTTTTCATACATTATCTGTCAAAAAATACCGTCAGGACTCTCTTCTTGTAAAGGAGATTTTTTAATTTCAATGGGACTTCCTGGTTAAATAAAGGTTAGTAATAAAAAGATGCTGGTAAAATCATAATTTATTCATCATAATGTAGGATTAATGTTAAAATATTTATGTTATTTTCACTTGTGTGACAGCTAACTTTATCAGTTTATACACGTGTTCCAGTGTTTGTATAAAAGAAAAGAAAAAATAGACTTCAGTGTAATTCTGAATGAGATTTTAGATCATCTTTATTTTTCTGGTGGTATTTTGTGCACAAACTAAATAACAAAACACATTTCTATGCTGGAACTTCACAGCAGCAGAACTGGTGCTTCACTGGACTGAGACGGCTCATAACTTTTACTCTGTTTGGAGTTCTTGCAGATTTTTTGAGCATTTATAAAGTTTGTATTAGATGAAATTTGCCTTTAGTTCATATATAAATCTCACAAATGTCTAGAATCTGGCGTATCACATTCTCAGTTTTGTCTTTGATCAATTAAAGTTCATCGCTCTTAAACTTCTCTGTTTCCTGAACATCCTCGTCTACGAACAGACTGAGATGAGATCATAATTTTGTGACCAAAAACATATTTTATGCAAATAGATTTGATATTCTTTGATATCTCAAGGACAGAAGGAAAGAGAGAACTACCTATAGACTCAGTCGTCTTGCAAATGTCAGAGTTGTATGTTGGAGGAAGTGGACGTGAACTCACAAACAACCTTTCTGCCGTAACGGGGCTTTTAAATAAAACATTGAAGGTCGCAGCAAGACTAGAAATCAAATGAACATAAAACATGTTTATAATAAGATAAACTGAGTTCATGTTTGGCATAAAAACAGACCACATTGACAGAAAAAGGAGAATTGATGGGAAAACGACAGGAGGATTCACCAGCTGAGGATTTGTTTTCTGAAACTTCCAAAACTTTCTGTTGATCCTCATCTCTATATCTATTTATCTCTTTTCTTCCTGACTGACATTTCTATTCCATCTTGTTTTCTCTCTTACGTGTTTTCCCTCCTGTTTTTATGATCCTTCAATCATTTCTTTCACATTCTTAGGTTGTTTGTGATCTTAATTGACTTTTTTTTAAATTACCCAACATGATTTTTGTCTTAAATCATTTTGTTTCAGCTTTTCTCTCTTTTTTTTCACTCATGCATCACTGATTTACTTTAAATCTCTTTTTATTATTTTCTCTAAAATTCGTTTGTTTTTTATTTTGTCCAAATATTTGTCCAGTGTGTTGAATTTTTTAATTCTCTCACAATTTTTCTGTTCAATGTCTTATCATTTTCAAGTTTGATTCATGAAGATCTTTCTGCTTTTTGCCTTTTAACTCTAAATCCTGCGTCTGTTCTCTTTGATTTACAGTTCTTTTTAGACTCTTCATCACTTTTGTCTTTTCATTTTAAATCTTTTTCTTCTATTTCTCGCCACGTCATCCTCTTAAATGTCTCTTCCTTCTATTTGATGTTTTTCTAACATTTTTACATTATCCTTCTGCAGTCGACTCTTTTCCTCCTCAAACGAACTTTTAAAAGCATTTCTCGGTCCTTCACTTACACCAACACGATCACAGTTCTGTTAAGCAGCTATAAAAAAATTCTGATATTTGGGCTTTCCCTTCATTACAGCAACAATTTGAAGAGTTTTACAGACAAAATCTAAAATGTAATGAAACTCCAGGACTTGTTGCAGAGCAGCGAAGCTCCTCGTGCATTAAATCGCTCCACTTCATTCTCCAGTCACACAGCAAACACCGTTTGTTGTCATCAGTAGAAAAAGAGACGTGTTCAGACACAGCAGGTTACAGCACAGTCACAGTTCAGCGTTCTGAGCTCAAATCCAGGAGCAGGAGAGCCTCTCCCTCATGTCTCCGTTGTCTCTGGAGGTGGTGGAGGACGACAGCCGCAGGTCTCTTCATCACAGCGTTCCTCTCAACAGCCGAGCGACGCGCTGGTAGATCTGCTGCACCACCGACATCGGGTTCCTGAGAGGAGATGATTCACGGTGAGACGACGCAAAGAAAAGCTGAATTTCTTTCCACACTAGGGCTGCCACAAACGATTATTTTAATAGTCGACTAATCACCGATTATTTTTTCCGATTAGTCGACTAATCGGGTCATGCACAAACAGGATGTAAAACACACATCTTAACCATTATTAGCTTTAAACAAACTAAAAACTAAATATATTCACACAAGCATTATCTGCGAAAATGCTTGTGTGAATGCTGTAAGCTGAATTTTGAAGCTGAAGCGAGTGACGACAGCGAAGATGCTGAAATTGATAGCTAAAAACACTAAAGCTGATAGCCACTAAAATATTAGCTAAATGCCAAATTAGCCTAAAAAATAAATAAAAGCCTCAGCTGGCCAAAACTGCTAGCATGTAGCTGACATGTTAACTTAACCCCAAAATAGCCTTAAAAAACTGAAAGAAATCCTAAATTTTTTCCAAAATAGCTAGCATGTAGCTTAAATATTAGCTAAATTCCAAAACACCCTAAAAAACTTTTTTTTTAAGGTTTAAGTTAGCCAAAACAGCTAGCATCTAGCTGCAATATTAGCTAAACTCCAAATTAGCCTAAAAAATAATTAAAAGCCTCAGCTGGCCAAAACTGCTAGCATGTAGCTGACATGTTAACTTAACCCCAAAATAGCCTTAAAAAACTGAAAGAAATCCTAAATTTTTCCAAAATAGCTAGCATGTAGCTTAAATATTAATTAAATTCCAAAACACCCTAAAAAACTTTTTTTTTTTTAAGTTTAAGTTAGCCAAAACAGCTAGCATCTAGCTGAAATATTAGCTAAACACCAAATTAGCCAAAAAATCTGAAAAAAGCCTAAATTAACCAGAATAGCTAGCTTGTAGCTGCAATATTAGCTAAACTCCAAAATAGCTTAAACAAACCTTGATAATTGCCAAAATAGTCTAAAAAGCTAGCATATTTTTATTATAACTTTCAACTTTACGACACTCTAACTCCATATAATATAAAGTAACGACTTATCGACTATTAAATTAGTTGTTGACTATTTTAATAGTCGATTAGTCGACTAATCGTGGCAGCCCTATTCCACACAACAGAATTATTGGCAGCATTTCACAGTGTTTGCTGAAAGAAAAGTGATTTTTTTTTTTTTGCTGTTTTGGTAAATCTTAATGACCACGAACACAAAGATAAACCCAAAAACCTTTGACCTCTCTGATCTGATTCCTTCCTAGAGGTTATTTTCTCCATTGAAATTGTGCTGAAAATATTAAAATTTAAAGACTTAATAAATCATTCTATACTCAAACTTATGTATAGAGCACATCACAAAAGTTTACCACATAACATACAAAATAAGTTTGAAAAAAGAGAGAGCAATTATAACCTGAAAGGACATTATATTTTCAAAACAAACAAATTTAGAACAAAAATGAAAGAGAAAAGTGTATTAGATTATGGAATCATCTTGAAAAATCAATAAAAAGAGTCTAGTTCCATTACTACATTTAAAAAAATTCTGAAAAAAAATTCTTTCTTTATGTGAATCATACGGCCATTGGGAACGGGTAAACTTTTAAAAAAAAAATTAAAAAAAAAAACCTGAAATACTCGCTTAATTAGTTTATTGGATGTTACTTATTTAGGTATTATTATTGTTGTTCTTACTGTTTGCTTGGGTGTTTTTTGTTTATTTATCTATTTTTTTTGTTACTTGTTTATTTTTGTTGCTTCTTGCCAGCCAGTTGACATAATATTGTAAAAGACAAAGCAATAGATCCGATTGAACTGATTGATTGATTGATTGATTTGGTACATGGGGCGGAGATAATAAGTCTTCTTTTCTGTCCCTTTTCATTTTCACTAAGGACAAGTTTGTTTTTTTAATTTATTTATTTATTATTATTATTATTTTTGAAAGTCTTTTGTGTTCTATGAAAATGAAATAAAAATAAATGCAAAATGTAAAAAGTTCATGTAAAGTCTATGAAGAAGATCACTGCAGAAGTCACTCGCATTCTCTCAAAACAAAAAGAGAAAAAAATTCAACATCAAGCAAACACCATCAAATATGGGTCCCATAATATAGAGATAAAACAACCAGAATTTCTTACTGTTCATGTTTTTTAAATCTTACATTTTTAACATTTATTTTTTTAAGTATTCCTGTCGATTCAGCTTCTGTGATTTGTTGATGAAGATGATTCCATAAATGATTCTTTATAAAACAAATCTTTCTTCAACTTTATAATTCTAAAGGTTTCTTGTAAATTTTTCTCTTTTTTCCAAGTTATTTGTCTATTATCAGGTAAATATTTATCATGCACTTCATTAATTTCAGCGCCTTGACGTCTATTGATGGAAATGTGCATCAAACCTTAAAGACACACTCTGAGGAAAATACTGTTTTTAATATTTTCCTGAACATTTACGATTCAAAATGCGTTTCTGAGTGTTTTTTTATTCAAGTTGTGATGGATCAGGAGAAAATGAAAACCCACGGCTTGAAAAAGTAAGTGAAATGGGCGGGGCCAAAGTCTCCCTTCTTCGGTACAATTCTCCTGCAGACAAATCGATCCGTGAACGTCTTCTTTTTCCTGGTCTGAGCTGGAATCTGGATCCAGACTCTACGGCTGGATAGAAACGAAACTGCTCGCCGACCAAAGCGGTAACCTCTGCGTTAATAGTCCTGCCCACAACTCAGAGGTGAATTTCTAAGAAGCTCTTGCTGCTCTGCAGAAACTGTCTTAAAAAACAAAGTTTATTTTTAAATTTAGGCCAATTATCAGAATTAAAAGATGCTTAAACATGTTAAATCCTAATTTGACTTTGTCCCATCCTGCTGCTACTGCTGCACCTTTTTCCATCCGGTCCTTCTGCTCACCTGGCAGGTGTGGCCAAAGGGCCGTAATCGACGCCCGCTGGTTCTTTAAGACGGATGAGGCCACACGAGGCAGGCAGGGAGCAGGTCGGGCTTTAGTCAGTGTGGTGCTCGTTTGCTTTCATTCTCTTTTCTCCTCTCTTTGTCCTCAGCAGTCTTACATTACTGGGTTTTGTTATTTTAGTTTGGAATTTGGTAGTCTTGATTTTCAGGCTTTGTTTATTTGTTTTCTTTAGATAGTTTTGGTTGGACAGCTCTCACCAGGGAGCTGCTGACTCCGACGGTCCTTATTGGCTGAGTCAGCAGTCTTTATGTTTGGTCAAGGTTCCAATTCTCTTTGGTTTGTCTTTTTGTTTTCACCAGCTCTGATTGTTTTTCCCTTTTGCTTTAGTTTTCCTTATTTAACTAAACTGTGAGTCCCATTTTTGTTATGGTCCCGTTTTTGTTTTTCCCTCCAGATTTGAATCAGGTCTGCCCATTGGACTGTAATAAACATGTTTAAATTAAAATTCATTCAAATCCAGTTTGCCAGTAGATAGAAGATAGAAGCTGTGCAGCGGGGTTCTGGCATTTATTCTCATTTACTTCTCCTATTCTCCACCATTCTTTATGTTTCATTTCGTTCTGTTTGGTGCAGTGTGATTCATGTGTTGTCCTTAATTCTTTCTTTAAGTCCTGGTACGCCACCTGCCCGTCCTGGGAGAGGAATCCTCCTTCATGTGGACGTCCTGAGGTTTCTTAGTTTTGTTTCCCAGAATCTGTTTTTTTTTTTTTTTTTTTTAGTTTTTCCTACTGAAAAGGAAAAGTTTAGTTTAGCAACCAGATATTGTTCATATTTTATGACAGATTTTCTGCTTTTGTACAGTTACTGATGTAAAGCCCAATGAGATCATTGTTCTGTGATGTTGGGATATAAAAAACTGAATTGAATTAGAAAGACTACAAGGAACACTTTGTTTTTTTATAAACTTGAAGGAAAAAATTTGAGAGTTTTTTTTTAACAACTGTAAATAAATGTAACTTAAATATATGTATTTTTACTCTATATCTTCTCATCTACTTCAGGATTATCTGCAAATGATATTAACTAAAAAATAAAATCAGTTTAGAAGTAAACGCAGGTAAAAAAAATACATTAATTAATAAAAAAAAAAACTTGAAAATAATATTAATTTTTGAATAATTTTAACTTTAAAAAAATGTGACATTGTGGGTGTGTCTACTTTAAAACTGTTAGGTTGTGGTCAAACTTAAGACTCTAAAACGAGCACCTGCGGGTCACAGGTCGGACCGGGGGGGGCGGGGTTACCCTGGTTACCTGGTTACCCTGGTTACCTGGTTCAGGTTCGGGACTCACCGAGCTCCGGCTGCAAAGCAGTTGTTCCGGTTTGGATGAAGACAGAAGAGCGAGGCCACGCAGTACACACAGCACAACAACATGGACATCAGGCGGCGCTTCAACGACATCTTCACTCTGACAGAAACACAAACGTTTCCTGTTAAAGCTGAACTCTCCATCTCACTGCAGAGGAACAAAAACATGAAGGAGAATCCTCACCTGAGAAATCCTTCAGCAGGAAAACCTTTCCGTGTCAGCAGACTCCCGGGTTCGGATCAGACAGACTCCAGAATCTTCTCCAGTCAGATCTCAGGTCGATCACCGACAGCCGCCCAGAACGACCGAGGAGTAAACACTGATCGGGATCCCCGGGTGCCGCTGGACACCGGGCACGATTACTGCTGACTCGTGCTTTTGTTTTGAAAGCTCCTGAAAAGTCTAGCAGGAGTGAATGACAGTCGACCATTGTGTTTGCTGGGGCTATTTAGAGCGTCGGGGTATTTTTAAGGTTCCAACATGACAGATATTTTTAAAAGTTCCTTTTCTCAACGACGCACAATAATAACTCCACATATTTTTATCACATCATAATTTCTCATGAGAAGTGTTTAGTTCAATAATTTGATTTAAATTCCAGTCATTTCAATAATATAACATTTGCAGCCACTTTCTCCATATTTTATGTTTCTGGAATCTGGTTTAATTAAATAAAAATATTTTAATCTAGTGGAGCATAAATGCACTGAAATGCAGTTTAACATGAAAACAATAAAATCAAATAATGAAGTTTTAGGAAATTCACTCTCAGTCCTTAAAGTTTGTTGATTCTGAAGTAAAGTCCTGCTATTTTACATTTACTGTAAATACTTGGTGAGTATTAGTTACTTAGTAACCCGAATTGGCTTAAGTTCCTTTAGTTAAACGTCCTTCAATCCTGACGTTTCTTGGTTTGATTAAACGGTTTACACATTTAGACGTTTTTGCATAAAAATACATTAATATTCTCTCTATATATATGCAGTATATATATATGTGTGTTTTGAAGACATTCATATTAGTCTGATACAGTTCACATATTGTAAGATGTATTAGCATCATAGTAGCAAGATCTCCTCTCTCTGAACAAACTGCAAATGATTTTGGACATGAATCAGTTGATTTCATACATCTCTGCTGTTTTTGACATTTTCATTTGCTTTTGTCATGTCAGTCAAAATGAATTATACTTATGGATGCTGAATAGTCGTTCTCAGTAAAACTAATAGTCTTACTTTCATTGCTTGAGTCATTACACTCAAAATTGTTGAACTAGTTATCAAATGTCAAATATTAGCCATCTGTCAAGCAAATTCTGGACCTTTCTTTATCATTTTTTCCTGGAAATGTCTCCTAAATTGAACATTTGATCTCAGGTGAATTTCAGCTGTCACTCATGAGGAGGTGTGTGCAATTTTACAGTAGTTGTAACCAACGACAAACAACTTGTACACTGTCAATTATGGACGAATCCTGTGAATCGTCAATGGAAGAGGGGTGAGGATGTGGGGAGGAAAGGGAAGAGGAAGAGAGAAGAGGCAGATATAGGCAGATTCCTAATGAAATAAGGGCTACAATTGTTGACCATGTTGTCAATCACGGCCTCACCATGGAGGAGGCTGGTCGAAGGGTGCAACCCAATATTGGAAGAACTACGGTCAGTTCAATAATTCCAACATTCTGTAGGGAAAACAGGTCTGCAAACAGTAATTTACTGTACTGTTACATGTGCTGTATATTGTTCACAGCTCTACCAAAAGAGTGATTTTATGTTTGACATCTACAGTGACTTTACTGCACATTTCAGATGACTGTATAAGTAGGCCATAGTGCTGTCTTGAACATTTTCAGGTGTCATCAAATATTGTTGCAATGGAAAACACTGAAATGATAAACTGTCATAGTGAAAACATGACAAAGTCATTTGACTATCTTGTTCATAAAGATGGTGTCAAGACTTTTCATTTTGATGGTACTGACAGTTTCATTGACATGAATACTTGCTTTTGAGGAATGGATTATCAGTTTTGAGCATGTGATGTGCTTTTGCAGGTTATCCACTAGGTTTTGCAGTTTGCACTAATTGTTTAGAGAAATGCACTAACTGTTGTGCAAATGTTAATAGTGTTCTGAGAAACGCACCAAAGCCACTGAGAAAAACTGTAATATTCTCTCTATATATACAGTATATATATATATATGTGTGTATTTTGAAGACATTCATATTAGTCTGATACAGTTCACATATTGTAAGATGTATTAGCGTAATAATAAATCAGTGAGATTGTTCGACCCGTGCAGTGATACATGTTTTCTCAAATGGAGGAGCTTCAACACATATGTGAGTTATTAACATTGTAAAGACGCTAAATTGGTTCATATTACAAAACATACATAACATACATGTTCTTTGTCACGGGTTGCACGTGTTTTAGTTGTGGTTTTATTCTTTTCTTTGGCTCCATTCCTTTAAATCCTGTGAGGGTCACTGAATGCTCCACCAAATGAACTGATGAGCCTCAGGTGTGGGACCAGGTGACTCCATTTTGAACATCTTAAAGAAGGAGCAGTAGAGCCAGGAAACAAAAAAAACAAAACGGGGGGGAGGCACGAGCCACAGGTAGCTGCGTTACGAAGCGCCAGCGGTGCGTGGAGCCCCTGTGGAGGACACGGGCCCACATTGGGGATTTGGGTACCGGAAGTGGGAAACTGCAAGAATAAAGAGCTTTCACAGGAGCAGTGGGCGGAGAGGCGGAGAGGGGAGGGCAGTAGACCAGCAGCAGAGGGGTGTGGTTGCGACCCTTTGAATTGTCAAAGGAGACCTTTCCAAACCCATTTCAGATTATTGTTTTATTGCATCCTTTTGGTTTTAATTGACTTTTATCTTGGTTTTATGTGTTTTTGACTAGGTTTGGACCGCGTGCTACCTGGACCAGGATGTTGGAGTGAACCACTGGACGCTTTTTATTGACTTTCATCTCTTATCTTTTTATTTTAAAAAAGCTGTGTGCAAAATAAACTCTTCTTATCCCCCCTGAAATGTCTAAATCTGGTTGTCCTGACTCCTGCACAGCATCCGATAAAAAGAGAAGGAACCGCCCACTCGGGACATCGACCAGGACGGCGTTTCAGTTTGACCGCTAGAGCTCCGTCAAGCAAAAAACGGTTCTTTAGACCAGTGGTCCCCAACCTTTTTGTCGCTGCGGACCGGTCAACCCACGAAGATTTTTACCACGGCCCGGGGGGGGGGGGGGTTGCAATCGTTTGTGCGTGCGTTTTTGTTCATATAACGTGTATATTATATTTATGCTGTTATTTATCCCTTCCAGATAAAATAAATGAAAAAGAAATATTTATTAATTATTCAGTTTTTAAGTCTTTAATTTAAGCTTTTTTTTTTTCTTTTAACATATTTTGAAGTGAAAACACTAAACTCTGCAACCACAATCCAAAATACAAAGTGTGCAAAACCAACAAATAAAGACTTTTCTCACAATAACGTTAAGAAAGACAAAAGTTTCTCAGTTTTGAGGATGTAATCTGGTTTCTTAATGATCTGTTCTGTTTTAGAGAAGATTCTGCACAGGTTGGTTGTGGAGCCATAAATATAGAATATAGAATTATTTCCTGCAGATTCTCTTCCTTCATTCTATCAAAAGTCAAATGGTTCCAGTTTTTTTTTCCTTCTTTTCAAATGATCTAATTTTCTTTACGTTTTGTGTTTATGTTGTTTCTCTCTCTCTCCGTCCTGCTTCTGCACGTGCAAGCCCCCCCCCTCCCCCGAACACACACGCGCAGTACCCATGCGCGCGCGCTCAGCTTTCCCTCTCTCTTTCTCTCCGTTTCTTTTTATCTCTGTTAAACATTTTTCCATTGCAATTCTTTAGGTTTGATTAAATATTTCTCATTTCTGTGTGTGGATATCACAACTAGCGCTCAAGCTAATCGAGAGAATCCGGTTGATTTTCAAAATAAAATATTTCTGTCTCATAAAAAAAAAAAAAAAAATTCTCCCGCGTCGGTGGCAATGAGTCCACGGACCGGTACCGGTCCGCGGCCCGGTGGTTGGGGACCACTGCTTTAGACCACAAATGGTTACTTTAAAAAATGTTACATTAAGAGTTTGAACATTTCCTGCTTGTGAGAGAATAAAAATGTTAAATTAGTTGGGAATTTATGTTTAATTTAGCATTAGCCGCACAGTGGGAAATCCCATTATATGTTAGCATTTAGCTAACAGTCTTCAGCATTATGGGTTAGATCCATGTTATCTTTTATAGATTAATTATTGTTCTATTAAGATCAGATTAATTGATTTTATCAATCCAGCCCTGGTTAATAATAACTCTTCTAGGTTTTATATTTTGACTGCAGCTGATTTAGCAGATATTTCATCATTTTATTTCACTTTTCTAAATAATATGAGCTTTAAAGATGTTTATTCTGACGAGTTTTAATTTTCTGCATTGATATTTTCTACTATTGATACTTTCTCAAACCTTAAACCATTTGGGAAATCATGGTTGGGTTCCAAAAATGTGGGCAGAAAAATCTGTTTCACTTTTGTAAACTAACTATAATTGTGATCCATTTTAGAACAGTTTTATTTATGTATTTATTTTACTGTGTCATGACACCAATTTGGAACAAAAAACATATCTCTGTACCTGAGGAGATGACATTTCTCTCAACATGAAGGCCTTAAACAATAAAATTCGTGGCTCATCAGGACCTCCAGCTGCCAACACTCCAAGATAAATGTATAGTGTTTGTTTGAATATTTTGTTATATTGTGCTTTGTTTTTAGTAGCTGAATCTATTTTTTGTTTAATCATGTTTTTTGAATTTGCATATTTTTTTTTAAACAAACTCGAAGTTTACATGAAAGTTTTTCTTCTAAACCTTTTTTTTTAACATAACCTGGATCAGTTTAAATATTTTTCTGACGATTGGTCGATTCCCAGACGTGTATTTCTGTCTCACTAAGTCCAAACGTGAACATAAACCAAAGAGTCCGTCTGTTTGGAAGGTCTTCACGTTTGAACCTGGCTGACGCTCCGCACGGCTCCAGCAGCTGATTGATGTTAGATAATGTGACGAATGTGTGCAGAGAGAGAAAGCATCATTAGTCGGATCTATTTGTGTGTGAACTCTGGTGGAAAACAGTCCCATTAAGCCACATGTTCCCCCCGGAGACGCTCGGATCAAAACAGCCGCCGGCAGGTTAGACTTTAACTGAAGGATGCCGGATTTTCTTCCAGATCAACGTTTTAAATCAAACTTTATGAAATGGTTGCAGCTCACACGCGCAGAATCGAGCAAAGCAGCACGCCACAGAACACGCCATCACTCAGGAAGTGATGCTTTTATGTTTGCCTATAAACATTTTCCTTTGTTTTTTAATGGCAGGCTTAATGCAGGAATGACCGTTCATGTATGGAGAACTGGAGGTGACATTATCAGACATATTCATTGTTCTCTCATATTAGCATTAGCATAACCATTTGGATGCACTAAATACAAATATGAGGGGTTTTTTTATGTCCTGGGCTCCGTAGATAAAAGCGAATAGAGATGGTTGTTTTTCCCTTTAGGTTGACATCCTAACAGAAGTGTGTTTGTGACTCAGTGGAAATTATAATGTTTAACTCTGTTTTTAGTTTGGAGAAAGAAAGAAAAAAGCAGACTTTTATTATGAAAATACTAAGAGTTAAACTAAATGTAACACTGAGATTCCTGCTCAACAAGGAGTTATCCTCCTCACATGTTAGAAAATCATTTTTTTAGTTTGAATTCTACAAACTTTGCATGATCATTTTTGTAAAACATCAATGAGCTTGTATGGGTTAACTCTACGAGTCTTTAAAGGCTTTTAAAGTCCGATCATCTTCTGATCTGTTTTCAAAACATTCCCAGTTGTCTTTTAGCCATGATTTTGCTGTTTTTAGCTAAAATCTAATATCCTGAGTCGTTTCTAGGACATATGTTCTGCAGAACGTGCAGGAATTAACTGGAAATGTGTGTGGAGCAACCCCGCCCCCACTTCCCACCGCCCACCTGTTCACGAGCTCTCGCGCCAGCTTACAGCTCCTCACATCACTCGCGGCGCAACAAAAAAGGCGAGCGATATTGTTTCCATCCATCAATACAGTTTGGATCCAGATTCCAGCTCAGACGAGGACAACAAAGACGTTCATGGATCTATGGTCTGCAGGTGGATGTGTCAGGAAGGGGCGGAGCATGAAGATGTGTACAACTCCCACACTTCAAAATTCTTCACTCGGTTCTGGGTCATTTCAATCTGAATGACTTCCTGAGATTGAAAACCTTTATACCACAAGCAGATTTTAAAAACTATTTTAGAGATGAATGTTTTTGTTCCTCATTGCAATGATTTGAGGGTTTCTGATTCTTTTCTGATTCGATTCCATTTTACTTCTTCTATCTTGTAACTTCTTTCCTTTTTTTCGTTCTCAAAAGGTTTTGCCACAGTTGTAAAAGAGAATGCTGTTTTTAATCTGTCCTGCCTGGATAAATAAAGGTTAAATAAAACAAATATTTTAAAAAAGTTCCACAAGAACATGATAAAAACACCAAAAGCACTTTTCCATTATTGGATTGGGTTCTTAAATTAAAAGAATTTGCATTTCCTGTCAACCTAAAATTTTCTCCAAATGTCAACAATGACATGTTGCCATGGCAACTGTGTAACATTTACTGTCCTGACACAAACAGGGACCCAAAAGACCTTTCCAACAATGACCCTGTTTCAATAAATGCATTCTTCTCTTCAAATTAGCGCTTTTTAAGCTAACGTACTGGAGTTCTTAAAGGCCTAAACCTTTTCTTAAGCTTTCAGAGTAAACTGCATCCTTAAATATGATAGAATTTTACCTTTTTAGCACACTAAAAAAACATTTTTTTAATGAAATAAGAGTTATTTTCATGAGCTCACTTCCCAACCAAAAGTAAGATGCCTCGATCTCTGAGGCTCCGCCTTTCACTCCATGTGGGTGCCGCCCACTTCATGATGTCATCCTCGAGTCGGCCTCATCAGCTCAAACAACATCGCTAGCTTAGCGGAGAAAGTGGCGTGTTTGTGTTAGCCTGGGGGCGGAGCTGACAGCGTAGAATCTTCCTGAAGGGGGCGGTTCTCACTTTGTGACATCACTATGTGAGGACCTGTGGGTTGAAGGGGCTGGTGCTGCAGAGCAGCGTTCTAGAGGAATGCTCAAAGATGTGAGAACAGATTAAAATATAGTGAGGAATTATTAAAAGCTCAAAAAAGTGGGTAGGGCCTTTAAAAGATCCAGTTCAGCCACTTGTTTATTGTAATAACATTAATTGAATTTTCTAAAAACTAACATTTCTTCTAGACATGTTAGCTCAGATTGTCCATTTGACATTTAACTCGAGGTTTCCTTGAGTAGCACCAGTTTGAATTGAAGTGTTTCTGGTAGAAGCAGCTGTTTTCATGAGTCAGGCAGCCAGCAGGCGGGCGGGCGGGCGACCGGGACAAGGGTCAGCCTGAGCGAGCATCAGTGACGGATGAGCAGCGAGGGGGCGTGTCTTCTGCTGCTGGATGAGTGTTTGAAGGCTCTCTGTGTGAGAAGAGAGCGGCTCACCATGATACGGCTTCACCCAACCTTCCCAGATCCACACCTGTGTGACTCCGGACGGAATGGACTCCAAATACCATGAACCCAGGGGGGGTCCCAACCCTCAGGTGATGGGAATCGTCCTCAGCACGGCGTCCTGCCTCATCATCTCCACCAACCTGGTGGTGGCGGCAGCTTTGCTGAAGCTGCTCATCAAGAAGAGCAGCCAGAGCTGGTGCTTTGTGCTCAACTTGGCCCTGGCTGACATCTTTGTGGGCGTGGCCATCACTGGTTTGGCCACAGAAGACTTTGGCAAGGTGGCTCTGGACCCCAGTGGGGACGGTCCTCTCAGGAACTCGACGCCTCCTGCTTCAGGAAGGACGCGCTGTCTGTTGCGCATGGCGTTCGTGACGTCGCCGTGCACGGCGTCCATCATGTCCATGTTCCTGATCTCGCTGGACCGCTACGCGGCCATCAAGATGCCGCTGCATTACTCCCTGCTGTCCGGGAAGTGGACGGCGGCCGGATCCCTGCTGGCTGTCTGGATCTGCTCCTTCGTTACGGGATTTCTACCAGGTGATGCTCAATTTATTCACAATTCAAGAGAAAAAAAAGTTAGTATTTAATTTAGTTTATTTAGCATCATATCAAAGTTGTAAAAATGTGTTAACTCAATTATTCTTTTATTTATAATCTTCTAGTATTCAGTTTGAAAATGACGTAAACAAGATAAAAAATAATGTTTTTCTGAAATGTAACGCAAATATTAAAGCTGCGAGAGGCGTTGTGTGGCCCACAGGGGTCACCCCCCCCCCCCCCCTAAGCCCCCCCCACTCCCTTTTGACCCGCCCCCCCTGTCTGAGCGGCTGCTTCAGCCCCCCCTCCCGACTTTAACCCTGGTCAGAGCCACACAACACAAATTTATAGAAAAAATAATTAAAAACGGAAGCTTTTCTGTTGATTTATCACCATAGCAACCATTTCAGTTTTTGGTCTCCTGATAGTGAAGAACTGGTCTTTGCAACTTTTAGATGAATTGAAAAAAGTAATTTTTTTGTTTTCCTTAGCAACGGGTGTTTTTTTCTTAATTTTAAAGTGTTCATATCGTATGACGTATCGTTTCGTTCATCTTGAGCCAGGGATTAATTTATTCATTTTTTTACAATATTCTGTCGAAAAATGTGCGAGCAACAGGGGAACGCCATTTTTGGTAAGCTTGCCACGCTAACGGGATCAAAATCCTCACTTTCTAATTCCAAAATATCTGCCCAGTGATGCTTGAGGAGTTAGGAGGCGATAGGTTAAAATCCCTAAAAGCTATTTAAATTTGTAAAAGCTTCTAAAGGAGATATATTTTTTAATTCAAGATGGCGACCTCCTCTCAAGGTCAAAGGCCAATGAAGCTTCAGATGTGGTTGCTGACTTAGGCTGGCGGCTGTTGAGAGAAATTTTCTGAAAGTCACTCAAACAACACTCTTAATACCAAATTTCTTAACCTATTTTATTGATTTGTTCCGATTTTGTTCTTCTATTTCCACTTCATGATCTATTCAACGTATCGTAATTATAATTGTAGATAAAAAAAATATAAAATTTTTGATAAAAAATATGAAATGGAGAAGTTTTAAACTGCACAATATGGACGCCTCTTATATCAGAATTCCAGATTTTTAAAAGGTTTTATTTCCACAATCCTACATTAAAGGCTTTTAAGACTTTTTAAGAACCTTGCGTTCAGCAGGAGGATTGTTGTCCTCTTGGCCAGCCGCCAAATGTAATGTGGCTGAATCAAATCCTCTGAAAGTAAGACAAACAGTCCTGATGGTTTCTAGGAAAAACCTCACTGAGCTTCATTTTTAGATAAACTTTAAATGTTCTGGGCATGCGGTCGTGTCTCAGGGGACCGCCCCGGTTAGTAGCTGAAAACTCAAAAATAGCACCAGCTTTGGTCTGCTGTCAGTTCACCAATTAAAGATAAACAGCTTTCTACAGTGTACACAGAGACACCTTGAGGGCTTATGGAGAACCGACCCACATGATTCAACTGATCAGAAGCTTCTATAACAACTACAAATGCTGTGGGAGGAAGTGACGTCTGGTTTGAGCTGAAAGCTGGAGTCTTTTAAGGCTGTGTGATGTCAGCTCTTCTCTGGTGATAGACTGATGCGCCGCACGACCGAAACTGGCATTGATGGACACTTTTCTCCACCCTGGAGAATCTTGACTTTGCTGATGATCTGGCATTGCTCTCATATTCACCAAAAAAAAAAAAAAAAAAAAGTATAATTTAGCCAAAACAGCTAGCATAAGGTTAAAATATTAGCTCAACTCTAAATGAATCTAAAAAAATAAAAATATAAAATAAAAAAAAGAATCTAAAAAACTGAGAAAAGCCTAAATTAGCAAAAACAGCTAGCATGTAGCTGAAATATTAGCTGAACTCCAAAAAAAGCCTACAAAAAATCGTAGTAAATGCCAAAATAATCCAAAAAGCTAACAGAATGCTAATTTTTAAAACTTTAAAACCTCTAATTTTTAACACAATTATGAACTAGATATATAGCATTACCTGCAATAATGCTAGTGTAAATGCTGGAAGCTGAATTTGTCTGCTAAAGATGCTAGTGCTGATAGCTGAAGATGCTAAAATGGATAGTTAAAAACATTGAAGCTAATAACTCAAAATGCTGAACCCAATAGCTGAAAACGCTGAAGTGGAAATTACTGAAGTTAATAGCCAGCTAAAATATTAGCTAAATGCTAAATTAGCCAAAAAAATAAAAATAAAAATGTATGATTTAGCCAAAACAGCTAGCATAAGGTTAAAATATTAGCTCAACTGTAAATTAATCTAAAAAACTGAGAAAAGCCTAAATTAGCCAAAACAGCTAGCATGTAGCTGAAATATTAGTTGAACTCCAAAAAAAGCCTACAAAAATCGTAGTAAATGCCAAAATAATACAAAAAGCTAACAGAATGCGAATTTTTAAAACTTTAAAACCTCAAATTTTTAACGTAATTATGAACTAGATATATAGCATTACCTGTAATAATGTTAGTGTAAATGCTGGAAGCTGAATTTGTCTGCTAAAGATGCTAGTGCTGATAGCTGAAGATGCTAAAATGTATAGTTAAAAACGTTGAAGCTAATAACTAAAAACGCTGAAGTGGAAATTACTGAAGTTAATAGCTGAAAATGCCTAAAATTGATAACTGAAATCACTGAAGCTAATAGCCAGCTAAAATATTAGCTAAATGCCAAATTAGCCAAAAAAAAAAAGTATGATTTAGCCAAAACAGCTAGCATAAGGAAAATATTAGCTCAACTGTAAATTAATTTAAAAAATTGAGAAAAGCCTAATTTTGCCAAAACAGCTAGCATGTAGCTGAAATATTAGCTGAACTCATAAAAAGTATAAAAAAATCATAGTAAATGCCAACATAAACGTTGAAGCTAATAACTAAAAACGCTGAACCCAATAGCTGAAAACGCTGAAGTGGAAATTACTGAAGTTAATAGCTGAAAACACTGAAATTGATAACTGAAATCACTGAAGCTAATAGCCAGCTAAAATATTAGCTAAATGCTAAATTAGCCAAAAAAATAAAAATAAAAATGTATGATTTAGCCAAAACAGCTAGCATAAGGTTAAAATATTAGCTCAATTGTAAATTAATCTAAAAAACTGAGAAAAGGCTAAATTAGCCAAAAAAGCTAACAGAATGCTAATTTTTAAAACTTTAAAACCTCAAATTTTTAACATAATTATGAACTAGATATATAGTATTACCTGTAATAATGCTAGTAAATGCTGGAAGCTGAATTTGTCTGCTAAAGATGCTAGTGCTGATAGCTGAAGATGCTAAAATGGATAGTTAAAAACGTTGACGCTAATGACTAAAAATGCTGAACCCAATACCTGAAAACGCTGAAATTGATAACTGAAATCACTGAAGCTAATAGCCATCTAAAATATTAGCTAAATGCCAAATTAGCCAAAAAAAAAATAAATAAAAATGTATGATTTAGCCAAAACAGCTAGCATAAGGTTAAAATATTAGCTCAACTGTAAATTAATCTAAAAAAACTGAGAAAACCTAAATTAGCCAAAACAGCTAACATGTAGCTGAAATATTAGCTGAACTCCAAAAAAGTCTACAAAAATAAATGCCAAAATAATCCAAAAAGCTAACAGAATGCGAATTTTTAAAACTTTAAAACCTCAAATTTTTAACATAATTATGAACTAGATATATAGCATATCCTGCAATAATGCTAGTGTGAATGCTGGAAGCTGAATTTGTCTGCTAAAGATGCTAGTGCTGATAGCTGAAGATGCTAAAATGGATAGTTAAAAACGTTGAAGCTAATAACTAAAAAGTCTGAACCCAATACCTGAAAATGCTGAAGTGGAAATTACTGAAGTTAATAGCTGAAAATGCCTAAAATTGATAACTGAAATCACTGAAGCTAATAGACAGCTAAAATATTAGCTAAATGCTAAATTAGCCAAAAAAAAAAAATAAAAATGTATGATTTAGCCAAAACAGCTAGCATAAGGTTAAAATATTAGCTCAACTGTAAATTAATCTAAAAAACTGAGAAAAGCCTAAATTAGCCAAAACAGCTAGCATGTAGCTGAAATATTAGCTGAACTCCTAAAAAGTCTACAAAAATAAATGCCAAAATAATCCAAAGAGCTAGCAGAATGCTAATTTTTACTTTTTAACATAATTATGAATAATAATATATTATTCCAGAATAAATCAACGTAAACCTTAAATAACTTTCAGTATTTTACTCTCTATAAAATATATTTTGTTAAACTTATACAAGTAAGAAATTAGAGCAAGTTAACATTGAACCATAAATAAAATGATCTGGAGGGCCGCATGGAATTACCCGGAGGGCCGGATCCGGCCCCCGGGGGGTGACTTTGACTCATTTGGATTATTTCCATAATGGTTTTGATGAATCCTATGAAGGAAGTGAGCGCGGTGGCGTCTTCTCTCCTCAGTGATGGTGCGGCAGCTGCAGGCCAGGACGACCTACGACGGCTTCTGCGCCTTCTTCTCCGTCATCCACGACATCGGCGTGATCGTCTTGTTCTGCACGCTCTTCTTCCCAGTGCTCTCCCTGTTCATCTACATGTACCTGGACATCCTGAAGATCGCCTACACCCACCAGAGGCAGATCTCCAGGGTCCGGCAGGCCAGCTCCAGGAGCACCAGCAGCGACCAGGGCCACGCCCACTACCTGCACCACCACCACCTGAGGAGCGGCGACTGGAGCCACGTGAAGGCCCTGAGGACGGTGGCGCTGCTGGTGGGCTGCTTCATGGTGCTGTGGTGCCCGTTCTTCGTGGTGTGCATCGTGCACATTCTGTGCGAGAGCTGCCGGCTCAAACACGTGCTGGAGAACTACCTGTGGCTGCTCGGGCTCTCCAACTCGCTCATCAACCCGCTGGTCTACGCCTTCTGGCAGCGGGAGGTGCGGCTGCAGCTGGCGGCCATGTTTTCCTGCATCGCGGGCCGGTGGGCGGCGCGGCGGCGGCGGCGCCGACGGAGAGGAGCCACCCGCTGCCGCCGGTTCAGACTCAGCACAGACGCTGCGAGGCCGAAGCAGCCAGCCCCTCGCTGTTACTGCCAGACACCGGGTACGAGAACCGAACGGCGCCGCCGTCCGCCGCCATCACCACCTTATGAAATGAGAATAAACTGCTGATTTATTTATTCTGAGCTTTAAATAAAACTGTTTTCTCAAGGAAAATGCTATTATTAGGTTTGCTGCTTAGCTCAGCATGAAAGGTCGGAGGTCAGCAACGGCAGGGAGCAGGAAGTTCAGCTGGACGTTTGATGAATCCATAAATCTTCAGGCAGCCTCGCTGAGAGTCCTCGGAGGTTTGCAGAAGATCCCGGGACCTTCCAACGGGAAGTCGGTCGAGGAGCAGCTCGAAATAAACGAAGCTCAGCCAACTATTCCAAAAATGTTTCAGGATCCTGTCATGCAGACGTTGGTGTTGGATGGAGAGAAAGTGAGGAGAGCAGAAACAGGAAATCGTCAAAAACTTCTGGGTTTTGGTGCCAAATAAGTTCTTCACAAGATAAATCACAAACATGATAAATGTAATGTATAGAAATGTTTCCTCTTCCATTTTCATCACTTAAAAATTCCTCAATAATTCAATTTATCCATTAAAATAAGTCAAATAAACACAAAAATAGGATTCATGAGAACTGGACCAGCATCTTACAGCTTGATTTTAAGAGTTGCTCTTCAACATTTACATCGTTTGGGGGTTGAAGCCGTGAATTCTTTTTTTCTCCCAAGCCTCCATATTTTCCACTTCATTATGTTAAAGCTTTGACTGAAAGTACCAGGATGTTCCACCAAAGTCCTCTAGAGGCTGCTGGCAGAGGTCAGAGGTTAAACAATCTCCCTTCAGTTCCCAATGTTTAAAAACTTTGTTTACACCAACAATAAAGGGATGTGGCTCTGTGATAGAATGGCGACCCGTTCAGGCCTTCGCCCTACTGCAGCTAGGATAGGCTCCAGCAACCCCATGACCCTCAAAAGGGTGGTGGAGGACCCAAACGCAGGAGACCAGGCGTGGTGTCGGGAACTAAAAACGTTTAATAAACGAATCAAAAGATGGAAAAAAAAACAATGGAGAAACAAACCAGACTCTTAAATAGGCTGAGGGTAACGTGGATCATGACCAACCTGAAACGGATGGACAATCCTAAACAGAACAGGACCAAAACCCATAACATAGCTGACAAAAACTGAACCAAAGTCCTCACAGATTCAGGTTCAGAGGACGGACGGACGGATGGGATGAAGTGCGGGCCTCACTAGACTCGGTTCAGGTCAGAATTCCCGACCCAACAGTCAGAAAATGACTTCCGGACAAACGTGGATCCATGGGACAGTTGGAGGAGAAAGAAGAGCACCAATAGAGCAGAAGAACATCAGGATTATTCTGATGAGACACAACAGAGTGGAACTAATAACTATGGCAACAGTCAGGCACGGCGGTGGTAGTATGATGGGGTGGGCAGCTTTATGACCCAACAAAAACCCATTTACCACATTACAGAAAAAAAAAGACGTATATTGTGTAAGCTGAGGTCATCCGACAGACCGGAGCCCGCTTCATTAACCGTGAAACGTGTCGTCCTGGTTCCTCCACATCAGGTCATTTAGAGGGACGGCCTTAAGATAGCAGCAGGGCCGCTTGTTTACGTCCACGGCTGGAGCGCAGAGTCCTATTTCATACGTGGATGGTCAGCCACTCATGGAAACTTCCTCAGCTGCTCCAGCTTTGATAGCAGCTCTCAGTATCAGGAGTTTATGTAGGAGAAAATCTTTGTTTTAGTTCTCAACAGATTCTGACGGGCAGTATTCTTAGACTTAGACTTATTGATCCATTTGGGACAGGAACCTTGAGGAAATTAAGTTATCAGCAGCTTGGAAAGTAGGGCTGAATATGATCTTAATATTTATTAATAAATATTATCTTAAAAGGTGTCACTGTCCTCAAAGGAATATTCATTTAAACAAAGATGACTCAGATTTTTGAAAGAAAAAATTTAAAAAAAAAATATCTAAATGTAGTTCTGCATCAACAAGACAATCTCTCTGGAATGTTTTTTTTTTTTTACATTTCTGCCAAATATGAAGCTCATCAATGCATTTCATCTTAATATTCTGGGACTTCAACTTTTCACTGAGTAAGTACTACAGTATGGTTTGGACAATTTAATTCAAACTTGACTCACTTATACGGTAAAATTATTTTTTTTTCTGTATTTTGAAATGAATGGCATGAAAAGAACAAAGCTGAAATAAGTATAATTCTTGAAAAAAAAATCTGTATTTTAGCGTATAATCATAGATGCCGTTTTTATTATCTGTAATAGGACGCAAACGTTTGTGTAGCTTGTAGTAAATCCACCTTCATACAAAAGCTGACTTTTGTAGAACCACAAACAAGTAAAATATCAACAAACGTGAATTCTGTTGTAAAATAACAAACTGCATCCACTGCAGCGTGGTCTAAATATCCTTTGGAAATGAAGAATTTCCCCCAAAACTAAAACAATGATCTAAAAAGAGCTTGATAAAAGCCAGAATGAGGAGGTTTCACTCTATAAAGTCGTACAGTAGAGACACAAAATTCCCATTCCCTGCTGAATCCATATGGTACGTATAGATCAGAGGTCTGCAACCTGCGGCTCCAGAGCCACATGTGGCTCTTTCATCTCTCCAAGTGGCTCTTCAGAGTTTTTTTATGTTAATTTGGAGTTTAGCTAATATTTTAGCAATATGTTAACATTTTTGGCAAATGTGTTATTTACTGGGATTTTTAGGCCAATTTTTTTTTAGAGTTTAGCTTTTTACTTTAGCGACATGCTAACGTTTTTGACTAATTTAGTTTACTGAGGAGTTTAAGGCTAATTTTGGAGTAATTAAATAACAAGCTAGCTTTTTGGCTAATTTGGCATCTACTGAGGCAAAAGGTAAAAAAATAAAAAAAAAAAAAATCACATTTTGAAAGATGTTTTTATATTTTTGCTTTTGTTCGTACAAAAAATAGACATAATTCATGTACTTTAAAAAAAAAAAAAGTTATGAATGTAAATCCAAAAGTAAATCAGCTCCTTCTAGGTTTTGACCAAATGGCTCTTTTACTGTTAAAGGTTGCCGACCTCTGTCGCACCTCTCCATGGACTGGTCTACCGCTACACCACAGCCATGTATAGAGAGCTCTGACTTTCTTCTACAGTCAGAGTTTGGAATATCATGAAGAATCCAAAATGGCCGTCAAACAGGAACAACAAACAGACGATTGAAGAGAAAAGACGCCATCTTTAAAACATGGAAGTTTTACCGTAGATCTTCCTATAAATGAAGAATGATTTCAATCTATTCAAACAGTAGAGTCTTATTTGGATAAAGGCAGAGATAGAATCCCACATTCTCATGTCCTCCTGGTTTCAACTCTACAGCTGTGTTGCTGCATCGCCCCCCTGTGGTCTCCTTGGGTTATTACAACTTATGTCGGCGTTAAAAAAAATCTATAATTTCTGCTTGTACTACAAACTTTTGCCCAAATGTATTTTTTAATCCATAACATAGTAGTAGAAAATCATGTCTTGTTGAAGTCATTATAAAATTGACTGGAGAACTAAATGTAGTAAAAACACGTTGCACAGGTGAGTTTTCAGGTGAGTTACCGGCAAAAAGAAAACACAGTCCAGGTGAGTCATCAGCAGTATTGATCTGTCAAAGCCACTAAAAGATGCTTAAAACATCATTTTTAAATTAAAATATTTGTTTCTTGAATTGGAAACTACGGAGCCCCTAAAGGGACATCGAACAAAAAAATAATAATAATAAAGTTAAAAAAAAACTAACTCTAACTCGTGGCCACGACTTACGGATATGATACGCAGTTGCAGCCCATTCAAAACAACAGGAGCGGCTTTTAGGTTTGGTTTTGATCACGTGGTCGGATGTTTAGGTTTCTCCGGATCACGTGACTGATCACGTGACTTTTGAGTTTCTGCCGATTTCTGTCTGACAGCCGGCTAACAATATGGCGGTAGATCCACTACTTTTTTGGTGTAAAATCCCTCAGAATAAAATATTTTGTGGACTAATCTTTATTTTGGTAATATTTCTAGCCGAGAATATGTACCCGTTCCTATCACGACATGCATTTATTTTGGACATACAGTTCGTAGTTTGTCTGTTTTTGATGACTTTTCGGGCTCAAAAATCGTAAAACAGCAACGTCTGGGGTGCACGGAACAATCATGGAACCGGGCGATCAGCAGATTGGGACCCGACCCGCATCGATACCGGGTCAAGGTTAGGGTTAGGGTAGGTTCGGAGAAACCGCCCGGAACCTTTTAAATCGGGGCCCCGAATGACTTCTGTAAAGCTAGAATGTGTTCAGTCTGACCACTTCCGGTCCAGGAGACGGTCAAACGTGATCCCGAAACGAAGAGTATCAAGCATCAATAAT
Source organism: Oryzias javanicus (assembly GCA_003999625.1). Classification (NCBI taxonomy): domain Eukaryota; kingdom Metazoa; phylum Chordata; class Actinopteri; order Beloniformes; family Adrianichthyidae; genus Oryzias; species Oryzias javanicus. The sequence goes on from CM012450.1 coordinate 27,449,016, forward strand.
GTTAATTTCTGCCTCATAAACAAACACAAATGTCGGTTATTTTAAGAGACAATAACGAGGGATGCTTTCAGACAAAATGAAGAAAGATAAACACATAAAGTCACCTGATCTGGAGAAACCTAAACATCCGACCACGTGATCAAAACGAAACCTAAAAGCCGCTCCTGTTGTTTTGAATGGGCTGCAACTGCGTAATCATATCCGTAAGTCGTGGCCACGAGTTAGAAATTGTTTTTTTTTTTTTTCGATGTCCCTTTAGGGGCTCCAGTATGTCGTGGCCACGAGTTAGAATTTTTTTTTTTTTTTTTTTACTTTAAATTTTTTTTTTACTTTATTATTATTTTTTTTTTGTTCGATGTCCCTTTAGGGGCTCCGTAGAAACATAGAGAAGGAAGTTGTTAATAATTCAAAGCTTTTATTGTGATAATAGTTACAAGGATAAAACAAGAATAAATAAAAAAAAATCATACTCTAATGACACAAATATAAATAAAATGACATTAAAAGATGCAAGATTAAGACATTTGCAGAAAAATCTTCAAATATTCTCTTAAATAAGGTTGAGACCAGCTCCTTCAAATTAAAGTTATGTAGGAGCCGATTTAAAAACCTTTTCAAAATAATTCTAAAGCAGAGAAACAGGCGCAGATCAGGGCTGTTGACAGAAGAAAAGATCTGGATGGATGAAGGAAAAGTGTCCAGGACTCATGAAGCACGCTGATGAGCTGCAGACAGATGATGACGAAACCCTCAGAAATCCTGAGGAGACAACCGGATCACCGAGTGTTCCTGACCGGATCAGATCAGAAGCTAAAGTCTCTAAAAAAAGTTGGTAGAAGACCTGAGGTAGCTGCTGTGTCTGAGTGTGTTTTTGTGTTTTAGCTCCTTTGCGTTTGCTTGGTCCTCATGGGGCTGAAGAAAGGATGCCAGAGAGCTTCTTCCAGAGTGATCCTCCTGCTGACGTCGTACTCCAACATGCAGCCCAGCAGATCCAGCAGCTGCTGCTCCTCTTCACTCTCCGTCTCAATAAACTGGGAAAAAAAAAAAAAAGAGCAACCCGTCACCGCCTGTCTGTCCTCCAGCGGCTGCTGCAGAGAGCCGTCTTTACCTTTAGGGGGCGACAGAGCTCCCTGATGCGGCCCCCAGAGGAACTCTGCTCGTCCCATTTCAGCCGGTTCTTGTGAACAAAATGCTTCTTCCTGAAAAATCAGCAAAGCTTCTGCGTTCAGACGTTGCCATAGCAACATGAATGATGATTTAGAATGGATATTTCTAGAGAATGGAGACCTAGATGAGCAGCATCCAGCTCTAGCTTTAATGGTGCAGCCAGTGACTCCGCCCCCTCCCACAGACAGCTCTAACTGCTCTGTTAAACCAATTTCTACGTCCAAACTTTTTGTGTTTTTCTTTCTGTCTCCGCCTCATTCTTCCAAACTGCTGCCGTCTGATTGGTGGAGCCGCCTGACCTCGTGGTGCTGACGCAGGAGGGCGGAGCCCTTTAGGGCCGTTATGGCTTCAGCACACCTGCTGGATTCTCCTGTTGATGTTTAGTGACAGTCTGATGGATTCATGTTGCTTTGTAATAAACTCATCTGTAAAATAAACTGTTTTATTTAGAAAGAAGTTTGATCCCAGAGGTTTCTGTTGTTCCCTTTGTTCTCCATCATGATCTGTTGAACATAAATCTATCTCCTGTAACCAGATCTTCCTTTGATTACCTGGTTTGTTCCAGCAGACGTGGAGGGATCGGTCCCAGGACTTCCTCCATCATGGCCAGATGCTCCAGACAGTCGTGGCTCTACAATCAACAGTTTTATCAGGACGCTGGTGAGACGAGTAAACCTTAAAAACGCTAAAATTTAAAAAAAGTAAAAGTGTGAACCGGGAAGAGCGTCTGTCCGCAGTAAAACTCAAAGAGGACGCAGCCCAGACTCCAAACGTCACACGACTGGTTCCAGCCCAGATCTGCACAGACACGGACATGGCGGTTCTGAGTCGTGGAGCGGTTTGATTCACAGGAGGTGCCGGAGCCGGGGGCGTACCCAGGATGACCTCTGGGGCGCGGTAGTGACGTGTTGACACCAAAGACTCGTGATGCTGGTGGTCAAAGGTGGCGGTGCCAAAGTCCACCACTTTCACTTCTAGACTTGTTGGTTTCCTGCAGACGCACATCTGACAAAGACATCATCTCAGACATTTTTACAGGTTTTTTAGTCTATTTTGACGTTTAGCTAATATTTCAGCAACATGCTAACTGTTTTGGCTAATATAGGCTTTTTTCAGATTTTGAGGCTATTTTGAAATTTGGCTAAGATTTTAGCATTTAGCATTTCATGCTAGCTATTTTGCCTAAATTAGACATGTTTCCAGTTTTTTAGGATAATTTGTCTTTTAGCTAATATTTCAGCTACATGGTAACCATTTTAGCTACTTTAGGTTTTTTTCAGTTTTTAAGGCTATTTTGAAATGTAGCTAATATTTTAGCTATATGCTATCTCTTTTGGCTCATCTCAATTTTTTTTAAGATTTTTAGGCTAATTTGGAGTGAAGCTAATATTTTAGCATTTCATGCAAGCTGCTTTACCTAAATTGGACATTTTTACAGGTTTTTTAGGATAATGTGGCTTTTAGCTAATATTTCAGCGACATGCTAACCCAGGGGTGGGCAAACTTTTTGATTTGTGGGCCAGAAAAGGTTCTAAAATCTGGCATAAGGGCCGGACAAGGAGCAGATGGAAGGAAAGATTGGGTAATCAACCTCATGAACTAAAAAAGATAATATGGAATTTAGAGAAAAACATGCTTTAATTTGGATTAAAATTCACATACATTCATTTAAAACAGAAAATTTGGGAATTTTAATTTCTAAATTTTGACTTTGTTTCTTTTTGGTGATCCAATGGGTTGATGTTCTTCAGAGGAAAATGAGAACTCAAAGAAATCCGAAAAATCACCTTCTGACTCAGAAAAAAACACGAACGTCAGAGAAACAACACCATTCATGAGAAGAAACCAGAAATACAATGAAAATAAAACAATAATTAGGATTTTTGATTCAATGTATTTTAATTTGGAGGGCCAGATTAAGTAGCTTAAGGGGCCGCATGTGGCCCCCGGGCCGTAGTTTGCCCACCCCTGCTCTAGCATAACTCTTCCCCGCTGCTACATAAAAACATCCATCAATCTGGGTGATGTCCAGCCGTATGGTTCTGATCCGGATGTCAGCTCAGATCTTCATGGACTGAACTTCCTCCAAAATCCTGATTCTCTCTCCTTCCAGTTCACCAAAGACTCTTTGAGCTCATTCTCCAATGTTTCTTGACGTTGCTGTGATCAATCCATTCAATCCATTGGTTTCTCAGAGCAGAAAATAATGAAAGCTAACATCCAAATGCTCTTTCATTCATTTACAACTGCGGTCAAATGAGCCACCGTTCACATTTCCGTGGTCACATCAAGAAGCTCCGTGGAGTCTGGTGGTGATTTTCCAGCGTTCTCAGCCCTGCTACCGTAAGTATTGGATGAAACTCAAACCAACGGCTGATTTGACCACAGAAATGTGAACGGCGGCTGATTTGACTGCAGTCAATGTGAAAATACCATCTTCTCTTCTCCAGAACCTGAACTAGACACGCTAGCCGGACCAGATGAGGGTTTAGTGCAAGGGTGGGCAAACTTTTTGACTTGTGGGCCAGAAAGGGTTCTAAAATGTGGCATAAGGAGCAGATGGAAGGAGAGATTTGGTAATGAACCTCATAAACTAAAAAAATAATATGGAATTTAGATAAAAAACATGCTTTAATTTGGATTAGAATTCACATATATTCATTTAAAAACAGAAAAATTGGGAATTTTAATTTCTAAATTTTGATTTTTGTTCTCTTTGTGGTGATCCAAAAGGTTGATGTTCTTCAGAGGAAAATGCGAACTCAATGAAATCCGAAAAATCACCTTCTGACTCAGAAAAAAACACACACGAACGCCAGAGAAACAACATCATTCATGAGAAGAAACCAGAAATACAATGACAATAAAACAATAATTAGGAATTTTGATCCAATGTATTTTAATTTGGAGGGCCAGATTAAGTAGCCTAAGGGGCCGCATGTGGCCCCCGGGCCGTAGTTTGCCCACTCCTGTGCTAACCCTTTTAGCTGCTTTAGCCTTTTTTCAGTTTTTTTTGCTATTTTGAAATTTAGCTATTATTTTAGCTACATGCTAACTGTTTTGGCTTGTCTCAGCTTTTTTCAGATTTTTAGGTTAATTTAGAATTAGGATTATATTTTAGCATTTCATGCTAGCTGTTTTGGTTAAATTAGAAATTTTTCCAGTTTTTTAGGCTAACTTGGCTTTTAGCTAATATTTCAGCTACATGCTAACTGTTTTATCTACTTTAGTCTTTTTTCAGTTTTTAGGCTATTTTGAAATTTAGCTAATATTTTAGCTACATGCTAACTGTTTTGACTCATCTCTGCTTTTTTCAGATTTTTAGGTTAATTTGGAGTAAAGCTAATATTTTAGCATTTCATGCTAGCTGTTTTGCCAAAATTGAACATTTTTCCAGTATTTTTGGCTAATTTGGCTTTTAGCTAATGTTTCAGCGACATGCTAACTCTTTTAGCTAATTTGGTTTTTCCAGTTTTTTAGGCTATTTTGAAATTTGGCTAATATTTTAGCTACACACTACCTCTTTTAGCTAATTTAATTGTTTTTCAGTTTTTTTTTTTGGCTTATTTGGCTAATGTTTTAGCTAGCTATCAACTTCAGCGTTTTCAGCTATCAATTTAAGCATCTTCAGCTATTAATCTATCGCATGTATTGCTATATATCTATTTTTTTAAATGTTTTAGTCTTATTTTTCTGTGAAGATCACAGCAATGAATTATTTCAAATTTGGCTATGTATTGCTTCAGGAAAACCATAACTCTTTACGTTTAGGGTGTGATTGTTACACTTTTTCTGTCGGCCTACTTCTCATCAGAGAAGGAAACAGTCATGTGGGACCCCCGATCTAGACTCTCTCACCGTCTTTGGGTCGTCCTCCAAGTCAAAGGCTGAAGACACAAACAGAATGTTCTCTGGCTTCAGGTCTGTGTGGGTCAGCTTGTTTCGATGCAAAACTAAAACAACAAAATGTGTCACATGCTTTTATTTGAAGTCTTTTCCCTTAAAAAAGTAAGAAATATTGGAGCCATAAATATTTTCTAGATGGATTTTGTTGCTTTGATTCAAGATTTCTTAACTACTGAACACGCATGCACATTTTTTTAAACAAAAAAAATTCTTTAAGTGTTTTACAAGAAAATTTCAGCCCTAATTGGTAAAAAAAAAAAAGGACGTCATGAAAGGAGGAAAGTGACTCACAGCTGACTGCTCTGAAAAGTTGGAAGGACATGTGTCGGATCTGCTCCACGCTGAAAGGCAGGAAGTCGTTCTGTCGGAGGAACTCGAAGGTGCTGACTCCCAGCAGCTCAAAGACGATGCAGACGTGGCGTTTGCACTCGAACCAGTCCAGCATCCTCACACAGGCACTGACAGGAGATCAACAGAGAACTTTGTCCTTCTTCCCCAGAACATCAGAACAGTCGGCTGCTAGTAGTTAGAAGCTGGAGATCATATGGTGCACTGAGGTTCTGTTTCTTCTCCAATATTCTTAGTTCTCCCTGCTGTTGTTTGTGCAGTGCGATTCATGTGTTGTCCCTCTTCCCCTCTGGGAGAGTAGGAGAAATTCCAGATTCTAGGTCAGAGGTCGGCAACCTTTAACAGTAAAAGAGCCATTTGGGCTTGTCTTCTACTGATCAGAACCTCGAAGGAGCCGCGTTGACTTATGTTAGCCTTTAAGAAATTTGGATTTGCATTCATAACCTTCTTTTTGTTTTTTAAATAAATGTGAATAATTTCTATTTATGGCACAAACAAAAAAAATATATAAAAGAAACTTGCATCTCTAAAAATTTGATTTTTTTTAAACGTTTTCATCTTTAGTAGCAATAAAGCTAGCTCGTTGCTTAATTACTAGCTGAACTTCAAATTAGCATAACATTTCTCTGTAAATTAAATCAGCCAAAAATGTTAGCATGTTGCTGAAATAAAAGCTAAACTCAAAATGAGCCTAAAACCTCCAGTAGATAACAAATTTGCTAAAAATGTTAGCATATTGCTAAAATATTAGCTAAACTCCAAATTAGCATAAAAACTAATTAGATGCCAAATCTGCCAAAAAAAAGCTAGCTTGTTGCTTAATTACGAGCTGAACTCCAAAATAGCCTAAAATTCCTCAGAAAACTAACTTAGAAAAAAATGTTAGCTTGTTGCTAAAATAGAAGCTAAATTCTAAATTATCAAAACAAATACTTCCGTAGATAACAAATTCGCCTAAAACATCAGTATTTTACTCAAACATTAGCTAAGCTCCAAATTAGCATAGAATTCCTTAGTCTAAACCGTTAGCATGTTGCCAAAATAGAAGCTAAAACTCTAAATGAGCCTAAAAACCCCAATAAATAACACAATAGCCAAAAATGTTAGTATGTTGTTAAAATAATAGCAAATCTCCTTTTTAAATTTTTTTAAATTTACTATTATTTTACTTTTCTTCATCCAGAGAGCCGCTACGGAGAGATGAAAGAGCCACATGTGGCTCTGGAGCCGCGGGTTGTAGACCTCTGTTCTGTCTGTGCTCCTGTTTTTGGCTGTGGACCCTGCCTCTGGCTTGGGCTGCACCTCCAGCTGTCCATCAGCTGTCCATCCTGGGAGAGGATCCCTCCTTTCTGAGATCTATTCTCTTTTATTCCCAGAATCTGTTTTTAGGAGTCTTACCTCACCAAGAAGGAGGGTCTAAGGGCAGGGGTACCCAGTTTAGTTTAGAAATCAGCTATTTTATGACTGATTTTCTGTTTTTGAACAATTACTGGTGTGAAGCCTGTTGAAGCAACTGTTTTATGATGTTGGACTGTATGAATAAAACTGAACTGAATAGCAGATGAAGGGATGAAGGATGAAGATCTGGAGACGTTACTCACAATCTATGATCATCGTCCAGGCTCTTGATCTCTTCCAGAACAGCAATCTCCGATCTGGCTTCTTCACAGGAATTCTCAAAGTTCCTCACAACCTTCACGGCCACAAACTCGTCTCTATCCAGACGCGTTTGAGGGAAGACAAAAGTAAATGTTTTTACAGTTCAGTACAGGTATGAAGGTGGATTTACAGTTTTGGACGGTCGATGAGTTTGCTGGACTCACTTGTGCCGGTCGAGACACTTCATCACTCTTCCAAAAGCTCCCTCCCCCAACATGGAGACCATCTCATCTGGAAAAGCAGACAGGAAGTCAGCTGGAAGCGGGATTTTCAGGAGTTTTCCTGTCATTTTCCCAGATGTTGAGAAAACGTTCCACACAGGTAACTTTGGACCTGTGGTCACATGACCTGTTGGTGTGAACCATCGACTGTACGGAGCAGCTGTGTCGTGGTTTACATCCGGCTCCAGCCAAATAACATTTATTCAGTCAAAATTCAAACGGCGCCATCTTGAATCCAGACAGAAAGCAGTGATTGGGTCGAGTCTCAGTTTCTATGACAACCACTTTCACCAATCAGGAGTGAGCTTGATGGAAAACCACACCCCTTCCATTAAATCTGTCAAATGATTGGAACGTGGGGGCCAGCAGGCTCCACCCACTTTTACTGAGGCGTCTGATTGGTCAGTTTATAAGTTGAATAACTACAGGACACATAAAAAACAGACGGTTGATTTGATCAATAGAATGATCAATCATTTCTCCATAAAACTTTTTTGATTCTGGCTTCTTGGAGCCGCTTCCTGTTTAGAATGCCAGGGGGAGGAGTCAGTCAGTCCAGTTCTCAAATACAGTCCGTATATGAGGGTAAATATGTGTCTAAACATCCAAGTGTAAATAATACACACACGAGCAAGAATCACACACACACAAGTTTAATTCACACACACGTAAAACTGAATGTGAAGTTACAGGAAAAAGAGGAACATGTGAGAGAAATGTGTACTTGTGAATATAATGTGAGAACTTGCTTGATAATAACCTTAACTTGTGTGTAAAAATGTTACATGTGAAAAAAAAATCACACACACACAAGATTTAACTTGAGGTTGTGAGGAAAAACACAACTTGTAAAACTGTGTTGAAAAAATCTTTATTTGTAGCTTCAGTTTTCTTCTGTAGAAGAGTTTCACACAAATGCTTTTTGAGCTACAGAGTGTTTTTTGACTTTTGACACAGCCCATGTGGAAGATATGTGTCAAAACTAATTTGCAGGGGGAGGGGTGAGGCAGGAGGAGCTCTCATCGGAGATCAGCCAATCAGAGGACGGGGGTTCAGTGGGGGATATTTTTCTTTCAGCAATGGCTCCAAGCTGGGGAAGTCTCTTCAAAAATACTACTGTTCGTTGCTTTTCTGTAGTAAATATACTCTTACAACAACAAATTCGAAAACCAGCCACGTTAAATGATTATGCACCCATCCTTTTATAAACATTAAAGCTATTTAGTTTTAACACGGTTGATGAGATGGAGCTAGAATATACGTAGGGAGTGTTCATCCCGTTTATAGACCAGCTATGTTCGCCGCGCGCACATCAGAGGGGTTGTTGAATTAGCCGGTTCCGACGGCGACACTTTTTACTCTACTACAGTTCTGTGAAATAGTGACTTCGCTGAGAATTGGGACTCGGTTGATCATTAGATAGTACTATTTACATTTTCAGCACTATCATAGAGAATAAAAATATGAACTATTCACTTGTTGGCTGGAGTCGGTGCTTTGCTAGCTCCAGTATTTTGAAGAGACTTACCCCCGCTTGGTGCGCCATTGCTGAAAGAAAAATATCCCCCACTGAACCCCCGTCCTCTGATTGGCTGATCTCCGATGAGAGCTCCTCCTGCCTCACCCCTCCCCCCTGCAAATTAGTTTTGAGACATATCTTCCACATGGGCTGTGTCAAAAGTCAAAAACTCTCTGTAGCTCAAAAAGCATTTGTGTGAAACTCTTCTACAGAAGAAAACTGAAGCTACAAATAAAGATTTTTTCAACACAGTTTTACAAGTTGTGTTTTTCCTCACAACCTCAAGTTAAATCTTGTGTGCGTGTGATTTTTTTCACATGTAACATTTTTACACACAAGTTAAGGTTATTGTCAAGCAAGTTCTCACATTATATTCCACAAGTACACATTTCTCTCACATGTTCCTCTTTTTCCTGCAACTTCACATTCAGTTTTACGTGTGTGTGAATTAAACTTGTGTGTGTGTGATTCTTGCTCGTGTGTGTATTATTTAAACTTGGATATTTAGACACATATTTACCCTCATACAGTGGCGTCAACAAAAATCACAGTAATCCTTGTGGTCGTCTTCAAACTCCGACCTTTCCAAAAATGAGCGGAACCGTCCGCTGTGGAACACGCCTACTTCTGGTGATGTCACAGAAAACCACGCCTTCATTTAAGTCCAAATTAGAACTTAGAAAAAAAATATAATGAATTAATTGACAATAATTACTGCCTTGAGCCTTAGATCTATTCAGAGGCAGAAAAAGTTTCTGAAGCCAGACTGACCTGTCTCTGAAACAACTGATGATAATTTGTTTTTTAAATCAGCTTCAACCAGGAAGTGAACGTTGGGCCTCCTGGATTGGACTCATAAGACTGTCGTCCTCGTATAGATCCGTTTCAGGAATGATGACCTAAACGTGACTGTGTGAACTGTTTGGACTCGAATGTTTTAACTCGATGCATTAAATCAAGAAGCTTTACATCTCTCCTTTAACACGGAGCCGACGTGATAGTCCAGCTGTTCTCCGTCATCGTCCTCCGGAGCTTCATCGGCGCCGTCGGAGCTGTCGCTCAGCTGAGTCGACTGAAGTTGTCCGGAAGTTTCCGGCTGTTGGACGAAGGTGGAAAAGAACCAGAAGATCAGTTTGAACTTCAAGCTAAAAAAGCTTTTATTGTGAAAAATGCACAAAACTCAACGTAAATATTGATTAAATCATGGGAGTGTCTGTAATAACGGGTCAGGAAACGCCAAGACTAACTTGGCTGACAGTCTGACGGGAGCATGGCGGCAGACTCTCACCGTCCCATAAATCTCCAGCGTGGCTTGTTGCGCTCGCAGCTGCAGACTGGCGGGAGCAGCAGAGGCGCGCTCAGCTGCGCAGACATGCAGGGAGAAAGAGAAGAGACTTCCTGTTTGAATCCCATCACTAGAAATCACTGCTGAGGAGGAGCCAGCGGCTTGAAACTCGTCTTCAAACGTAAATCAATAAAAAAAATCATTTTTCTGTAATGAGTTCTGTAATGAGCTACATGCTAACTGTTTTAGCTACATTAGGTTTTTTCAGTTTTTTAGGCTATTTTCAAATTTAGCTAATATTTTAGCTACATGCTACCTCTTTTGGCTCATCTCGGCTTTTTTCAGATTTTTAGGCCAATTTGGAATTAAGCTAATATTTTAGCATTTCATGCTAGCTGTTTTGTTTAAATTAGACATTTTTCCAGTTTTTTAGGCTAATTTGTCTTTTGGTTATTATTTCAGCTACATGCTAACTGTTTTGGCTTATTTCAGCTTTTTTCAGATTTTTAGGTTAACTTGGAATTAAGTTAACATTTTAGCATTTCATGCTAGCTGCTTTGGCTACATTAGAAATTTTTTCCAGTTTTTTAGGCTAACTTGGCTTCTAGCTAATACAACAGCTACTTGCTAACTGTTTTGGCTACTTTAGTCTTTTTTCATTTTTTAGGCTATTCTGAAATTTAGCTAATATTTTAGCCACATGCTACCTCTTTTGGCTCATTCAGCTTTTTTCAGATTTTTAGGCCAATTTGGAATTAAGCTAATATTTTAGCATTTCATGCTAGCTGTTTTGGCTAAATAAGACATTTTTCCAGTTTTTTCAGGCTAATTTGTCTTTTAGCTAATATTTCAGCAACATGCTAACTGTTTTGGCTACTTTAGTCTTTTTCAGTTTTAAGCCTATTTCGAAATTTGGGTAATATTTCAGTTAGTGTTGTCAACAATTTATGCTTGAAATAAACCAGATCAATCAATCAAAGTTTGTGTTTTAAGTTGTCAACCAAAGACTGAAGCTCAGAAAACATTTTAACTCTGACTGTGAACATTAACTCAATTAACCAAACAGAATTAACGAGTTATTATTCATTAACGCACCTGGAGGAGCAGCAGTTCTTCACTTTGTCTCGTCAATTTGAAAAATGTGTCTCGTACTCGTTTTTAGTTTAATTTGGAATTAAGCTAATATTTTAGCATTTCATGCTAGCTGTTTTGGCTAAATTATGCATTTTTCCAGTTTTTAGGCTAACTTGGCGTTTAGCTCATATTTCAGCTACATGCTAACTGTTTTAGCTACATTAGGTTTTTTCAGTTTTTTAGGCTATTTTCAAATTTAGCTAATATTTTAGCTACATGCTACCTCTTTTGGCTCATCTCGACTTTTTTCAGATTTTTAGGCTAATTTGGAATTAAGCTAATATTTTAGCATTTCATGCTAGCTGTTTTGTTTAAATTAGACATTTTTCCAGTTTTTTAGGCTAATTTGTCTTTTGGTTATTATTTCAGCTACATGCTAACTGTTTTGGCTTGTCTCAGCTTTTTTCAGATTTTTAGGTTGATTTGGAATTAAGCTAACATTTTAGCATGTCATGCTAGCTGCTTTGGCTACATTAGAAATTTTTCCAGTTTTTTAGGCTAACTTGGCTTCTAGCTAATATTTCAGCTACATGCTAACTGTTTTGGCTACTTTAGTCTTTTTTCAGTTTTTAGGCTATTTTGAAATTTAGCTAATATTTTAGCTACATGCTACCTCTTTTGGCTCATCTTGGCTTTTTTCAGATTTTTAGGCCAATTTGGAATTAAGCAAATATTTTAGCATTTCATGCTAGCTGTTTTGGCTAAATTAGGCATTTTTCCAGTTTTTAGGGCTAACTTGGCTTTTAGCTAATATTTCAGCTACATGCTAACTATTTTAGCTACATTAGGTTTTTTCAGTTTTTTAGGCTATTTTCAAATTTAGCTAATATTTTAGCTACATGCTACCTCTTTTGGCTCATCTCGACTTTTTTCAGATTTTTAGGCTAATTTGGAATTAAGCTAATATTTTAGCATTTCATGCTAGCTGTTTTGTTTAAATTAGACATTTTTCCAGTTTTTTAGGCTAATTTGTCTTTTGGTTATTATTTCAGCTACATGCTAACTGTTTTGGCTTGTCTCAGCTTTTTTCAGATTTTTAGGTTGATTTGGAATTAAGCTAACATTTTAGCATGTCATGCTAGCTGCTTTGGCTACATTAGAAATTTTTCCAGTTTTTTAGGCTAACTTGGCTTCTAGCTAATATTTCAGCTACATGCTAACTGTTTTGGCTACTTTAGTCTTTTTTCAGTTTTTAGGCTATTTAAATTTAGCTAATATTTTAGCTACATGCTACCTCTTTTGGCTCATCTTGGCTTTTTTCAGATTTTTAGGCCAATTTGGAATTAAGCAAATATTTTAGCATTTCATGCTAGCTGTTTTGGCTAAATTAGGCATTTTCCAGTTTTTAGGGCTAACTTGGCTTTTAGCTAATATTTCAGCTACATGCTAACTGTTTTAGCTACATTAGGTTTTTTTCAGTTTTTTAGGCTATTTTCAAATTTAGCTAATATTTTAGCTACATGCTACCTCTTTTGGCTCATTCGGCTTTTTTCAGTTTTTTAGGCTAATTTGGAATTAAGCTAATATTTTAGCATGTCATGCTAGCTGTTTTTGTTTAAATTAGACATTTTTCCAGTTTTTTAGGCTAATTTGTCTTTTGGTTATTATTTCAGCAACATGCTAACTGTTTTGGCTCATCTCAGCTTTTTTCAGATTTTTAGGTTGATTTGGAATTAAGCTAACATTTTAGCATTTCATGCTAGCTGCTTTGGCTAAATTGGGCATTTTCCCAGTTTTTAGGGCTAACTTGGCTTTTAGCTAATATTTCAGCTACATGCTAACTATTTTAGCTACATTAGGTTTTTTCTGTTTTTAGGCTAATATTTTAGCTACATGCTACCTCTTTTGGCTCATTTGGCTTTTTTCAGATTTTTAGGCTAATTTGGAACTAAGCTAATATTTTAGCATGTCATGCTAGCTGTTTTGTTTAAATTAGACATTTTTCCAGTTTTTTAGGCTAATTTGTCTTTTGGTTATTATTTCAGCAACATGCTAACTGTTTTGCTTATCTCAGCTTTTTTCAGATTTTTAGGTTAATTTGGAATCAAGCTAACATTTTAGCATTTCATGCTAGCTGCTTTGGCTACATTAGAAATTTTTCCAGTTTTTTAGGCTAACTTGGCTTCTAGCTAATATTTCAGCTACATGCTAACTGTTTTGGCTACTTTAGTCTTTTTTCAGTTTTTAGGCTATTTTGAAATTTAGCTAATATTTTAGCTACATGCTACCTCTTTTGGCTCATCTTGGCTTTTTTCAGATTTTTAGGCCAATTTGGAATTAAGCAAATATTTTAGCATTTCATGCTAGCTGTTTTGGCTAAATTAGGCATTTTTCCAGTTTTTAGGGCTAACTTGGCTTTTAGCTAATATTTCAGCTACATGCTAACTATTTTAGCTACATTAGGTTTTTTCAGTTTTTTAGGCTATTTTCAAATTTAGCTAATATTTTAGCTACATGCTACCTCTTTTGGCTCATTCGGCTTTTTTCAGTTTTTTAGGCTAATTTGGAATTAAGCTAATATTTTAGCATGTCATGCTAGCTGTTTTGTTTAAATTAGACATTTTTCCAGTTTTTTAGGCTAATTTGTCTTTTGGTTATTATTTCAGCAACATGCTAACTGTTTTGGCTCATCTCAGCTTTTTTCAGATTTTTAGGTTGATTTGGAATTAAGCTAACATTTTAGCATTTCATGCTAGCTGCTTTGGCTAAATTGGGCATTTTTCCAGTTTTTAGGGCTAACTTGGCTTTTAGCTAATATTTCAGCTACATGCTAACTATTTTAGCTACATTAGGTTTTTTCTGTTTTTTTAGGCTAATATTTTAGCTACATGCTACCTCTTTTGGCTCATTTGGCTTTTTTCAGATTTTTAGGCTAATTTGGAACTAAGCTAATATTTTAGCATGTCATGCTAGCTGTTTTGTTTAAATTAGACATTTTTCCAGTTTTTTAGGCTAATTTGTCTTTTGGTTATTATTTCAGCAACATGCTAACTGTTTTGCTTATCTCAGCTTTTTTCAGATTTTTAGGTTAATTTGGAATCAAGCTAACATTTTAGCATTTCATGCTAGCTGCTTTGGCTACATTAGAAATTTTTCCAGTTTTTTAGGCTAACTTGGCCTCTAGCTAATATTTCAGCTACATGCTAACTGTTTTAGCTACATTAGGTTTTTTCAGTTTTTTAGGCTATTTTCAAATTTAGCTAATATTTTAGCTACAGGCTACCTCTTTTGGCTCATCTCGGCTTTTTTCAGATTTTTAGGCCAATTTGGAATTAAGCTAATATTTTAGCATTTCATGCTAGCTGTTTTGTTTAAATTAGACATTTTTCCAGTTTTTTAGGCTAATTTGTCTTTTGGTTATTATTTCAGCAACATGCTAACTGTTTTAGCTCATCTCGGCTTTTTTCAGATTTTTAGGCCAATTTGGAATTAAGCAAATATTTTACCTTTTTTCTGCTAGCTGTTTTGTTTAAATTAGACATTTTTCAAGTTTTTTAGGCTAATTTGTCTTTTGGTTATTATTTTAGCTACATGCTAACTGTTTTGGCATATCTCAGCTTTTTTCAGATTTTTAGGTTAATTTGGAATTATGCTAACATTTTAGTATTTCATGCTAACTGTTTTGGCTAAATTAGGCATTTTTCCAGTTTTTAGGCTAACTTCGCTTTTAGCTAATATTTCAGCCACATGCTAACTGTTTTAGCTACATTAGGTTTTTTCAGTTTTTTAGGCTATTTTCAAATTTAGCTAATATGTTAGCGACATGCTACCTCTTTTGACTCATCTCGGCTTTTTTCAGATTTTTAGGCCAATTTGGAATTAAGCTAGCATTTTAGCATTTCATGCTAGCTGCTTTGGTTAAATTAGACATTTTTCCAGTTTTTTAGGCTAATTTGTCTTTTAGCTAATATTTTAGCAACATGCTAACTGTTTTGGCTACGTTAGTCTTTTTCAGTTTTAAGGCTATTTCGAAATTTGGGTAATATTTCAGTTAGTGTTGTCCACAATTTATGCTTGAAATAAACCAGATCAATCAATCAAAGTTTGGGTTTTAAGTTTTCAACCAAAGACTGAAGCTCAGAAAACATTTTAACTCTGACTGTGAACATTAACTCAATTAACGAGTTATTATTCATTAACGCACCTGGAGGAGCAGCAGTCCTTCACTTTGTCTCGTCAATTTAGGTGTGTTTTTGTTCAAAAGCTGAATATTGTCATAAAACTTACCTGGTTGAACATTCTGATTAATATTGATTAATCGCAACAAAAAAAGTGTGATTAACCAGATTTATTTTGACAGCCTTACTTAAAAATATATGTTCTAAATGTATAAATGTGTGTGATTTTATATTGTGATTAATTCCAGATAAATAATTCTGTAGCAAAAAAAAGTTAATTGCGATTTATCGCAATTAATTAGTACATTTTTATAAACCAATTCCCGACTTCAACACATAAAAAATGCTTAATAATTTAAGGAAATGAAAAGGTTTTAGTTTCGTTACCTTCCCAGGATTCATTGTCTGTCCTGCCCATAATGCCGCAGTCCACGACCTCCTGACCTCAGCTCAGATCTTCTCCAGCTACCGGAGCTGGGATGGGACACACAGAAGAAGAAGAAGATCCTCAAACCAAATTCATGGAAACGTCTCCATCTGATGGGATTCAGCTTCTGGTCTGGACTGGATCACCACCAGAGATCTACTTTCATCTATCAGGAAGGTTCAACCAGAGCTTCGATCTGCTGCTTCACACGTGATGAGAAGATCTGCTGAACAAATGTTCTCTCCGGTTTCTGACAGCAGTTGCAGCCTCAGAAATCTTTTTGCATTTCACTTCCGTGATGGAGTCTGTCAGAAATGTGAGACGAGAGACGATAAAATATGAAACCAAAGTGTCAGGATGATCGGACATTCCAGGAGAAGGAATGCAAGAATTCAAACAAGTCCGAGTCATTCCTGGTCAGACGAGTTTCTTCTTCTGTCTCATGAAATAAACTCAGATTATTTGGAGGAAAGTTTGATAAATATTTAATCATAGAATAAAATGTTCTCTCCCTTAAATTTATTGTTGTTTCAAATTTTCTGATTTATGAAAAATAAACAATTATTTACTTTGTGTTTCATTCATCTCATTTTTCAAATGTTTATTTATTTATTTTCATTGCACACAACAATAAATTACTTTGAAATCTCTGACCCATTTAACAAAACTAATCAAACTATTTTAACCAAAGATATTTCTTTTTAATACAAAATAAACATAAGAAATGGAACAAAAAAGCAACCAAAACGACCCATAAAAACAACCGGAAATATAATCAAATGCCTCAGAATGATTTTTTTGTATTATCTTTTCTCAAAATACTTATAGTTCCTGTAGGTCATGTTGTCTGAGGAAACAAAAACAAAAACAAACAAAAAAACAGCAAAAAGAAACGTAAAAATTATAAAACAGGACATGCTGAAGAAATTTAGGAAAAGCAAAAGAAATCCGTATTTAATACACACAAACTATTATCTTAATGATATTATTTGAAATAAACTTGTTTGCTATAGTATTGAATTAAGTGCATTTTTGACTAAAAAGTTTAATACAGAGAAATCCATTTGAGTGAAATAATCCAACTAATTTTTTTGGCCAAACTCCAATATTTTTCCTGATTTATTTTATTTGGATTTTAAATAATATTGGCCTCAAATTAGCTCCATAGAACCTGCAGCAAGTTTGGATCCTGATTGTGTCAGAAGCGTCTCTGACTGTTTGTCCTCTGGTTGGACAAAACTAAAAATGACGTTACAAGCGTTTTTCCTGCAGACGGCGCATGTACGGAGCTGCGTGTGTTTGGACATAAAAGTAAAATGTTCAAAACTTTCTGCTATTCCAGAATAAACTTTATTATTATTAGCTTCAAACGTTACATTTTTTAGTTTTCATAAATTTTTTTTTCGTTTTTGAATTAAACATTTCAGATTTAAAAACAACAAAAAAATTGATTAAATATTGACATTTTATAACTTAAAAAACAAAACATTTGAAACAGAAAATAATCACATTTATTTTAGAATAGCAAAAAGTTTTGGACTTTTTTTTTTTTTTTTTTGAACACCAACATTTTTTTTCCCAATTTGTTTTATTTGGGTTTCAAATAATATCGGCTCCAATGTAGCTCCATACATTTGAGGGAATCGTATTTTCGGTGATTGGCAGTTTGACAGCAGCTCGTCTGCGGGCGGCGTGTGGATTCACGGCCTTCACCTGACCCTCTGCATTACACCTGTCAATGCTCCAGCTCCGCTGAAGCCCCTCCCCTCCGGAGCGCTTCCACAAATAGCAAGGCTGTCGTTGAGGGGGCGTGTGTGGGATCTTTATTTCACAGATCTACGTCACACACTTTCAAAATGTAAAATAAAACTTTCTCTTTGACTTTTGAACGTATCGACAGTAAATCAGAGAGGAGGCCTCCTCCTCCTTCCTCCTCCTCCTTCCTCCTCCTCCTTCCTCCTCCTCCTCCTCCTCCTCCTCCTCCTCCTCCTCCTTCCTCCTCCTCCTCCTCCTCCTCTCCTCCTCCTCCTCCTTCCTTCCTCCTCCTCCTCCTCCCCTCCTCCTCCTCCTCCTCCTCCTCTCTGGTGACAACATGTCACAACGCTGTCCCTCAGCGTTAAATCGTCCAGCAGTCACCACCAGCCTGTCCCGGTCCCTCTGGGATCAAACATGACAGGAACCGGTTCTCATCACCTCTGGAGCTTGAAAATAAATGATTTCTGATGAAGAGTCCTGCAGTCTGGTGGTCTGTGATCCTCGTTTGGACTAAAGGTCTGAACCTTTGCTTTATTAGACAAACATTTAGTCTAATTGGTTTGTTCTCACAGACAGATTTCCTAAAATATGACCAAAAAAAATTAAAATTAACTTTTATTAAAGAAAAAAAAGACGTAAAGTCGATATTTTTTAACTCTATTTTGACAGTTTGAACCAGAAGTGATCTGAAATCTAAAGTTTTATTATTGTTTTAAAGAAAACTTCATTTCCTGCTGTTGCTAACAAAAGTATCCTCATGATTTCTAGAGTGAAAATATTCAGAGAAGACTTCAGTCGTACTCATGCTAAATTAGGGATATTGGTATTTACTAGGATCTTTTTGGTCAGAGTCTGAATGAAAAACATAGAAATTTCCCTTTTATATTATTAATAATGAATGAAAAGAAACACAATTTTCATGAGTTTGATATTGTTTTAGCCTAAAAGTAAAGACAATAACAAAGATACCACAAAAAGACGGTTTTTACTGGCGCTGGCAAGAGTTTGGTGATTATCCCGATACAATGTGGACTGCCATCTATCCCGAGACTACCAGAACTATTTTCACTTTTTTTTAAGACTTAGAAAAAAAATTTAGACCTGAATATTATGTCTTTTATTGCAATAAAATGTATTTTATTGAATCACTGTTTAGTTACTTTAACCACAAATTCATGCTACTTTTCTTTTGTGCAAATAAAGAAATCTTTGTTCTTGATTGTCTGATTTACATAACAACATATTTGTTAGTTTAAGAACAAAATAGAATGAATGATTGAGTAAATAGAAGAAAACAGAGTTGTGTTCATTTCCAACATTGCTAAATGGATCTTTTCAACAGTTCAGGAGTCTGAATAATGTTTCAAACTTAAATAAAGAGGAATAAAGTCTAGAAACATTTCAGTTTGATGACAGATTGAAGGAGAATCCGGATGAGATGTTTTATGAGTTCACGACGGATCGCTGAACCGATTCCTTTCTACATCTCTAGATCCTCTTCAGCGTCTCGATACGGTTCTGACGGTTCTGCCGGGTCACTTTTTCACAACATCCTGACGCTTTTAATGAGTACATTTGTGAAAAAAAATTTCCTTTTGGTTTCAGAACAAAAACAGAAAATCTGACTCAGATCCAAGACACAATTCTATAGATTTACAGGTTTCTAGTGTTGTTTACTAAAATCAAGAGTTGATTTAATTATTATTAGTAACTAAACTTTTCCTGCAGAAACATATTTAAAAAGATTTTAAAGCTAACATACATGGACCACTTACAATAACTGAAACGATTTATGGTTTGTTTTTATGAAATGTATGTTGTTGGTGTGGAATGTTGCATTATTTAAATGATGGATACAACAATGAATTTGCTTTGACTTTATTTTGACATGTTTTTTTTGGGGGGGGTTTAAAAATATTGTGAAATCTTTTACAGTTTATGTGTAACGTGTAAAATGTGTTTTTATGCTTATGGATCCCAGGAAGACTAGCGACCACTTGGTGGAAGCTAATGGGGTTCCAAATAAATAAACAAATATAACCTTTGATTAAATGTTTTTAAACGTGAAGTTTGTCATCATTTTTGTGTTGCTTTCTGCAGAACTTTTATTAACAACAAACAAACATTTATCAACGTTTCTGAAATCCACTTTAGTGATGGAACTCAGGATTCATTAAGATCAGAGATTCAGATCCATAAGAATCTGAAGAAAGTTACGGTTCTGAACCAACGGAGGAGAAGATTCCCAAACATCTGAGCCTCCAGGAACCCACTTTGATTGTGATCAAATTTACTTTTTCAACCGTAAATATTGAGTTCTTTTGCCTGAAACTGTAAAGATGATGCTTCTCGTCTTTTCACATCAGATCCGGTTAGGATGACATGGGATTTTATTACTGAAACTTTAGATCACATTAAACTTTTTTTAAATTATTTATATTGATTTTTTGTGCAATAATCTGCACCAAATCCAGACAAAATGAATATTGTAGAAGGATTTGAGAGAAAATCGTCACTGATTTTACCAAAAAAAAAATATATATTATCTTTAAATCCTGTAATAGAGCGTCTATATTAAGGCAAATCAATTTATTTCACTTTTTAAATGAAGCCCAAACTACAAAAACAACAATTATATGTATTTTTTATCATTTCAATTAAAAATAACGTCTGAAATTCTCAGAAATAAAAATGTAAATGTGTTCAACCAGGCTAAATATATCATGTTTGGTTAAATAAGAGAGAAAAAAAATCAAGGTTTTCTTTTGTTTTTGTTTTTCCTGGACAAAAAGGGACTTTGTATGAAGAACTGGTTTATTGAACCAATTGATAATTTTTTTTATTTTTCTTATTGTTGCTAAAGCTGCTGCAGAAAAAAACTTTAAAGTCAGAACTTTCAAAATTCTGAGTGAATATGAGGATATTGGGGAACGGAAAACACTTTATAAAATTAAATTAATAAAAATAAAGGTCGATATTGTCAGAAGTGACTAAATAAATGCCTTGATCTCGTTTCTATCTTTTAAAACTCAAATGCGCCTGACCTTTGCTCTCGTTTCTCCTCGTCTCCGTCCTCTCGTCTCTACAGTCGTGTTTCCTCGCTGCAGCTGCAGAAATGGCGTCCGCAGAGCAATCAAACATCCGAACGCTCCCTCCAGAAAACCAAGCCGTGGACATTCCTGAACACTTGGAGGCTGTAAAATTCTCAGCCAGGCGGCGGTGAAAAGAGACCCGCTCCCACCTCGACCTTTGGCCCGGGCCGGCACGAGCTCCTCTTTCATCGGCCTGCAGAAAACAGGGTGTCCTGTGTCGGAGGCGGGAAGATGCGGGGGAATTTCCTGATGTTGAGCAACATGTTACCTAAAATATTCACTCACCTGTCTCGATTCACAGATGAACTGCAGTTTTATGGAGTTCAGAGTGATGCTGGTCCACCTTTCCAGATATTCCAGCTTCAAATCTTCCAGGAACCACGAGGTTGTTTCTAGGAATTCTGGACCTTTCTGGGATTTGATACACCAGAACAGGTGATTAGAACACCTGATTCTGATCATTTGGATGGATGAGACAATCCTTATGGTAATTTAGAGGTCATGTGTTCAGCAACAAATGTGGAAAACAAATATTGTTTCCAATAAATGTGATGAAGGAAACGGATAAATTGGAAAAACCTGGAAAATCAGAAACTTTTACATGTAAAACCAGATCATGTTTCAGATCTGAATCTGTTCACTTCAAATTTTTTGACTTGATTGATTTCAAAATAATCCAATTCATGTTCAAAGTAAAAAACAAACAATTCCCAGAAAGTATCCAAAAGTTCCTTCAGTTAAGAGAAAATAAATATACGCTAACATTTATGTCAAACCATTAAACTCCACTGCATCTCCACAGGGGGGTGCAGTTATGGAATAATTGTAGGGAAGATATTAAAAGTTGTCAAACTTCACATAAATTAAAAATATTCATCAAATGTAATGAAATTAAAAAATATGAAGACAATGGTAAAGATATGTTGAATTTTATATGAATATTAGTATATATAAATGTTGTGATTGTTTTCGCTGTTCTTTTCATTAATGAAATTTAATCTATTTTTTGTTCTTGTAGCTCAATATAGTGAATGAGAAATTGTATATTTAATTTGGGCTGAAAAAGAAACAAAAAGGTCAAAGGGGCTTGGAGTTGATAAGCTATTTCTTCATCCAAAGCCCTTTTTCGAACTATGAACATCTCTTGTTGCTTTCAAGAATGATTGTGAGTTTTGTTTACTTTGTTTCTTGTTTGTTTGTTTGTTTTACTCTTTTCATTTTTTTCTGTTTATATCGTTGTTCTTGTTCGAAAATAAAATTTAAAAAAAAAAAAAAAAAAAAACTAGAGATTCTCACAAATCTCATTTCCAGCTTAAAAACATGTAAAATAAAGTAAATTAAGGAATAAAGTTGAATAATATTCTCTTTTCATTCTGTCAAAAGGAACTCCACTTTGTTTCTCTGTTTGTAATTTAGACGAATGATTATCAACTCATGTTTTCATACTTGATGTGGATGTTTTATAACAATTTATAAAATAATAACATGTTTACATCATTAATATTTACTTCATCTGGATTTTTTAATGATCTGAATCTGTTTGTAAAGTATAAATAATCAAGTAGAAGACAAAATTGAGAAAACAATCATTTATGTAAAGAAAATAAAAAACAGGGGTTTGATTATAAAAGTTTGACTCCTCCCACTTTTCTAAGCAATGAAATAAACTCCTTTTGATAAATGTAATATTTATATTCATGTTCTGAATGTAACTAAGAGTTTAATATTTATGATTAAAAGTAACAACTGAATTATTTATATGGATTTATACATAAATATTGTCCAATCAATGTCATGACTTATTATTCTAACTTTGAAATATATCTGTATAGATAGATGTTTTGTTGTTTCATTTTAATTTTTGTTTTAATTAAATTAAATCAACAATTTCCAAATCCAAAAATTAATGTTTTAATTAATGTTTAAGTCAAGTGTTTCACTGTTATTTGAGGTCAAGTTTATAAATAATGATGCTAAAAACAAAAAAATAAATAAAATCCCAGAGCAGAGTTAGTCGTGGCGTTCCGCAGGGCTCCGTGCTCGGTGCAGGTTAGATTGTATTCTCGTTATTTTTAAATTATGAAGCTGCATCGTTTTGCTGATGATACTCCACTTTATTTGTGGTTAATATATTAAACCGGACAAAACCAAAGAGCGACATAGAAACGTGTTTATATTCTACCAAATTCAGATCAGACTAAAGTTTATTATTATAGGTACTTGATATTTACCTCGGAAACATGGTTGATACTCTTCAAAAGGGAAGATATGTATTTAGCAAAGATTATTTTAGTTGCAACGAAAAAAAGCCATAACAAAATGCTGGTTCCAACCAGAACCTCCTCAACAACAGGACTGGATCAAAATTGTGGAGGAGATATCTGGTATGGAAAAAATGACATATATCCTTAATCTAAAGAGATGTAAATATGATGAGAAGTGGAAGAAGTGGAAGCAATTCTTGAACGACATGACCAACCCATACAAAACCAAGGGAAACATTTGCAATAGGTAATAAATAAATATAGTAAACTCCAGACCAACATTGACACGTATTGTATACTTCTATGTGATACCCCCCCCCTTTTTTTTGGGTATATATATATAATATATATATATATATATATATATATTATATATATATATATATATATATATATATATATATATAATTTCTTTTTTTTCTCCGTTTTGTTTTTTTTGTTCTCCTTTTCTTTTTCAATTGTTTTTCTTGTCTGTGCAATAGTTTCTGTTGTTGTAAAACCTAAAAATGAATAAAAGAAAGTTATAAAAAAATTAATAAAATCAAATGTATTAAGATATTCAACTATTTTAGTGTTATGATCAAAATGACTCTCCTGGTCCTTTAGTGGGCGGGGTGGTGATAAATGGAGGCGTGGTCTTTCAGTAGACGCCTCCATCTTTGATCTTTGATCTTCCTTCGATTTCCTGGTTTCTCCATCCTCATCATCCTTTCACCAACATCATCCTGGTTCTTCCTCTCAACGTGTCCAAACATCTCCATCTGCTATTCTTTTATCTCCAGAACATCTGCTGTGATCTAAAGATTTATTCCTGATCCTTTTACAAACCTCAGTGTCAGCACTTCAGCCTCCCAAATGTAGGTTTGGGCACCGATTGAGTTTTATGCGGTTCTGGTGCCAAAGCGGTTCTTTGGTTTTGGTTCCAATGTCAGTATTTCAGTTATAAAGACATTTTCATTCCACATGGTTAAGACCTCCGCGTCAAAAATGGATGTTCTGAGTGTTGTGGTTTTTGGACCTGCTGCCTGTTCCTATTAGATCAGAGCTCCACCTCCTCCAGGCCACAAACTGGTTGCCCCGCCCCTCTTCAGTTGCGAGAATTCGCCGCCTGTCAAACACGTGATCCTGAGCTAGTCTGAGGGGTTACCGTGGTTTTAATCTCACTCTGGGTTGTGTCTGGATGACAGCCGCTTCCCTGATGTTTCTGTGTCTCTGTGACTGAGTTTGAAGGCTGTCCACAAGAAAAGATCTATATTATTATTATCTCCACGGAAATAAGTCAAATATCCCAGTTCAGGAGAGCCGAGCTGGCTGCCCGCGCTCTCCGCTCCCCCCAGCGGGGGTCTTCCTCCCGGCGTGTAGACGAGGAGCGAGCTACACTGAAGTCTGGGAGGGAACCGCCACGCTGCCACGGGACAAAACGCTGAATCACCTTGGATTCATATACTTCTTTGCGCCCACCCCCCCAACCATATGAGTTAAAATATTCAGCTTTAGTGTTTTTTGATTAATTATGGCCCGCAGCAGCAGTCTACTGACTGCAAGGACCATATTGTTTTTGCTTAGAGTGAAAAAACGTAAAATTTCTGCGCCTTTGAACGAAAATTACACCCCCGCCACATGAACGAAAAGTACCTCAAAATCGGACCACACCTAGGGAAAATTGAAAATGAATTTTTGGCATAGTGCGCGTTACCCCGCCCAAAACGATGACATCACGGCGAGCGTTCTCGTCAAAAAAATGAATGGGCCAATTTTCGCTTATGGGACGACAAAAACAATATTTCGGAAAACGCAAAAAACGGCCAATGACACGTGTTGGGGATAAGCCCTGGAACATTTGAAATCATTATGGGATGGCCACACGACCCACGCCTTGGCGCCAATCTGGCGGCGAAAACAGAAAAATGGCGTTTTTCACATTTTTCAACAATATAGGAAACCAGCACTTTTGTTTGTCCGATTTTCGCGAAACTTTACAAGCATGTTCATAGCCGGAGACTACAAACACTCAAGAAGTTTGATTGACCTTTGACCTTGGGAAGTTGCCGCCATCTTGAAATTAACGAAAAAAGCACGTTTGCTACGAGCTACAAAAAGAAATACCTCCTAGGGGGTTTTATCGACTGTTTTGTAACTTAGTTGGGAATTAATGGGAGCCTACTGTGAGAAAAATGTTGCAATTAGAAGTTGTAGAATATGAAATGGCGTGCCTTTGGCGAGGTCGCGAAAAACACGGTTTCAGCTAGGTCGAACATATTATACCCGAATAGCGCAAAACGGGTATTCGCGCGTTCGGAGGCCCGAGCTGAACGAAATGACATCACTTTTGAAACCGAGATGCGTACCATGCGCCTCTGGTACGCAAAAAACCGTCGCGAAAAAAAGTGCTGACTCAGCAATTTCAATTTTTTATTTCGCATTTCGCAAACGAAACCAACATGCCTTTGTTGGATATACCCATGGCTATTTTTTACATTATTATAGGATGTCTCCACGACGTACGGTTTGGCAGCCATTTTGTTTCGAAATCTGAAAAGTTTGGATTTCAGAGAGGTGAAACGAGACTTTAGTTTGTCCGATATTTACGAAATTTGACCCACATGCCGCTAGCATGAGTCTTCAACAATCCCTAAAGTTTCGCTGACCTTTGACCTTGGGAAGTTGCTAACATCGTGAATTTACCAAAAAACTAGCATTAGAATTTGCTTCAATCACATATCACTTGCAGGGACTTTTTTCAATCATTTCCTAACGCCATTGGCATCAATGGGGAGTCATTGGCAAAGGAAAAATTGTACCACAAGCTATAGATTTTGAATGGCGTGGGCGTGGCGAGCTCGCAAAAGTGGCGTAGTCTTAGTACACGCTCATATTTCAATGCATTCCTATAGGATTTTAATATGTTGATCCCAAACTTAAGCTGTAACAGGCAAAATAACATAGAATATGACCATATAAGGAATGTGGGCGTGGTTAGCGAATAACCCCCCCGTTGCTAAGGTAATCCAAAGTGTACTTTTTCCGATCCTTATGATCTTGACGTCAAACTGCTCGGTGACCTCAGACGAACAAAACATAAAATGGTTGCTATGGAGATAAAACCAACAGAAAAGCCGCCATTTTGAAAAAAGTGTTTTTTTAATCAATTTCTCACATTCATCTCAGAACAGCTATACAGAAAGCATAGGGAGGGACTAAGGGTTCCACAGTGAGTGCTAAGCAAGTGAGTTCGGGGTCAAAGGTCGCCGTCATGGGCGGCTGCGGCCCGTGCGGAGGCGCGTGCGGCGGCGCGTGCATGCAGCGTGCGTGCGGCGTGTGTGCGGCGGTGCGTGCGGCGGCGTTGGTGCGGCGGCGGTGGGTGCAGCGAAGGAGAGGGCGGGTAGCGAGGGAGAAGGGGGGCCGGGTAGCGACTGCGGGCCAAAAAGCAAAATCACATGATGGGATAACAGCCGTATCGAGCGATGCCACACTGGTCATTCTTGTTGCGCGTCATCCGAATGTAGCCATCCAACGCCGCTTGCGGCTTTAATTATAATTTAGTATTTCTGTTTTTCTCTCTCGCTGAAAGTCGTCCTGTCTGGGTTTAGTGGTGCCAGTTTATGTTGGAAAGGACGGATTATTTCATCTTGATGATCAAAAAATGTCTTATTTTCAGAGAAATAACTCCTATTTTTAAGGGTAACATTCAACATTATAACAGCTGCAGCTCATGAGTCAGGAGTAAAATCTTTGAAAGCGTCCAGAGGGAAGTTCTCTGGCGCCTTCGTAACCTTTGAGGATCGCTGAGGGACGCTCCTCTACCAAAGAGCATTCAAATAAACTATCTATAGATTACAGCCTGAAACTGATCCTGAAACAACAACAACAATAAAGAGAGTATGAAATCATCACCAAAGCTGCAGGTGGGCGTGGCCGACGGTCTGAACGTCGCATTAAAACCTCAGAGTTCAGTTTTCCAGTCATTCCAAAAGTGTTTCAGCTCTGATGTTTCTAAGGCTGCCTGACCTGACCTGACACTAACTTTATAAATAATATATCAGCCCAGTTTCACTGTGAGAGAGGAACAGCAAAATAAAGATTTAAAGAAGTCTGTGGAAAAAACATAAACATGGTCTTTTATTGAGCTGATAAAAATACATGCAGGAAGTTCTACTCGGTGTTAAAAATGTTATGAACAGATCTCTGAGAAGTAATGTTTCAATATTTGACTCTCTAAGCCAGAGGTGTCAAACATAGATGATTTAATCTATGCATAGATGATTTAATCTATGCATAGATGATTTAATCCGGCCCAATTATGAAGAAAGAAATATATAAGAATTTTCAAAAAAGAAAGCAAGTTTCTAGCCCATTCCTGTGGCGAGTTATGGTTCTTTAAAGAAATGGATGCAATGCGCAATTTAACCACTAGGGGGAGCAAATGAAACTCAAAAGATCAAGAAATTAACATCGAATTCATTTTGCTGTGGAAACCCCCAAAATATTTAACAAACTGTTTTTACAACATAAAATGACAGTTTTGGGTGTAATTTCATAAAAACCACTAAACTAAATTTAGTCAACAAACTAATCAACATATTTTTGACTGAAAATACAAAAAAATGTTCAGGTGGAACTTGCAGATTCCTTTTTTGGGCCAAAAATCTGAAGAGTTTGTGTTGGTAGAGGAACATGACAGACCTCACAGCTCCATGATGTGACCTTTATATGTTGTCATACAGACAGTAACAGTACTTCAGTCTGTCTGTGTGGCTTCAGCTTCAGGCAGACCAAAAAATAAAAATTTCTCTCCTAAGATCTCTGCTGTCCATTTGATGTTTCATAGAAATCTATTTTTCTCTCTTTTCTTTTACTTTTTTTTTCATCATAAGCTTTGCCTGTTGAGTTTGTGAGGAATAATAAAAGGTTTTAGGGAGAAGTTTGATCCAGCTGGAATCTGCTCTAAGGTGGGGGCGTGTCTGTCTGCTCTGTTGCTCGCCTCTCGTAACAGCGGTGGGCGGGACTTTCGCAGAGAAACAGAATTTTCGTGATTTTTTGACAACACAGGTGGTTGTTGATGTTGTAGAAAACTCATTTCTGTCCCAAAGCAAAATTAAGATCACATTCCTCCTCGTGGGGTTTCTAATAGCAGACAGCTCTGTTTGGCTCCGCCCCCACCCTAGGTGAGCTGACCTGCATTGTAGCCGTCTGATCAAAGTTTGTCTTCTGCCTTATTTATTAAAATCAAAGATTGCTACAAATAAAGGCCATATTTTGCCTTTAATTCAATAAAATATCAGTTCCAGAACATAAAAACGTTTATTTTATCACGTTGATCTCACAGCTGCACAGCAGGACGTCTGAGGGTTCATTTAGTTTGATTTTTCATTGATTAAAACATTTATATTTTTTCGTAGCCCCTCTTTAGTTTACTATCGGGATTACTTTAATGTCAGATGTAAAACATTCAGTCTGTATAAAATTAAATAAACCTTTTTTTTTTTTTTTTGTGAAATCCATGTTATGAAATGCTTTGGACTCAGTGAATGAAAATGTAATAATAAATGATTAGACTATTAGGTTGTTTTTGCAACTAAGAAATAAACCAAACAAAAATAAAGCTAAAGATAACACGTTGAACAAAGGTTATTTTGCTGTTATGTTTCTGGCCCGGCCCACTTGAGATCAGACGGTGGAATGCGGCCCCCGAACCAAAATGAGTTAGACACCCCTGCTGTAAGCTCTCTGTCAGTCAAAAAAAGGTTTCTACTGTCCAGTCAAGAGAAATGACACAATAAAAACCAAAACCAAACGAGTCCAAACCAGAAAAAAAAAGACTCAGATTACTTAAAACCATGAAGATGTTCAGGTGTTTCAGACATTATCAGTTTTAAGGATTCTTCAGAAAATATTTAACTGGAATTTATGATTAAAAACCTGTAGTAACTTGCACCCAAGAATGACAGGATCGTTCTTTGTCTTCAATCTGCACTTTATTTAAGACACTCCGAGGCTCACACCGTGTACACCTGCATCAAGCTCCCGTGCCTCTCTGAACTCCACCCAGACCGAGGCTGCCCCCTAGTGGCCTGACGGCAACAGCCTTTTGTGGCTACACCACATCTCTCCCCCCTTAAAATGAAAAACACCTCATAAGAAGGCAACCCTCAAGTATTTGAACAAACAAACAATATACAGAATACAGTTACTGTAACATGCTTTCCAGTTTTTTTTTTTTTTTTTTTTTTTTTTTTTTTTTTTTTTTTTTTTTTTTTTTTTAAATACCCACCACAAAAAAAATAAACAAAACAAGCAAATAAAAAAAATAAAAATTCACATTACATAATCTTTCATATATGCTGGGGGCTTCCTAGGTCTCTGTGAACGTCTCAAGTCTTGGTCGTTGTTCTGTTCTGACCTGCTGTTCCCTCCGCTCGCAACCCCTACCCCCTCACTCTCCGAACTTTTGTCCACACTTAAACCTTCACCCTCATTTGATGGAAGCATTTCGGCATCATCTATCTCTGCTTCTGTTGAAACCACCCCAGGAGTTTCTGGTTCCATCCGAGAAAACAACTGATCCACATGACGTCTGACCACTTGTCTATTGCCCAAAAGAACTCTGCAGGACACAGGTCCTGTCATCTCCTCAATCAGACCAGGAATCCAGCGAGGACCACTGGCGTAGTTTCTGGTGTAAACCAGATCTCCTGCTTCAAAGGTGCGCTGTCTGCAATGCTTATCGTGGTGCTCTTTCTGTTTTGCTTGCTTTCTGGCCACCCTATCTTTCAAATCGGGATGTACAAAATCCAGAAGACACCTCAACTTCCTGCCCATCATCAGCTCCGCAGGAGACATACCCGTAGTTGTTTGAGAGTTATACGATAAGAAAACAGAGCCCTGTTTACTTTGGTCTCCAACGTCTCACCTTTGCTTTTCTTCATGAGTTCTTTAAATGTCTGCACTGCTCTTTCAGCCAACCCATTGGATGAAGGGTGGTAAGGTGCTGCGGTCACATGAGTGATGCGATTGCGAGTCACAAACTCTCTGAATCGTTCACTCATAAAACATTGAGCATTGTCCGATACGATCATCTCAGGAATACCGTGGTTACTGAAACTGCTCCTCAAACTCTCTACTGTTGCTGCAGCTGTAGCAGATGCCACCGGATACACATCTAACCACTTGGAATGCGCATCCACAATAACCAAAAACATCTTTCCCAGGAATGGACCCGCATAATCAATGTGAAGTCTCCTCCAGGGTTTATCAGGCCACTCCCAAGGATGGAGTGGTGCATGTTCTGGTGCCTTCCTATGCTCCTGACACACCGTGCATGTTTTCACTTTTTTTTTTATATCCAAGTCCATGTGTGGCCACCATATGTAACTCCTAGCCAATGCTTTCATTCGGCTCATACCAGGATGAGCCTGATGTAGCTGCTCTAACATGTAAGATTGTGCCCTTGCAGGTATTACGGTTCTTGCTCCCCACAAAACACAACCGTCTTGCACACTCAACTCCTCTTTTCTCACTTCAAAAGGTTTTAACTCACTGTTTTTGTGGTTGGGCCATCCCCTCTGAATATATTCTCTTACTTTAGCAAGAGTTGGATCTTTGTTTGTCCACTTTTTGATCTGCTCTGAAGTTAACGGCCCCTGGGTGTCCTCCATCATCATCAATACATGTTCTTCGGGTGTCCCGTTGTCAGATTCTTCTGAAATGGGGAGACGACTCAACCCATCTGCATTTGCATTTTTCTTTCCTTCTCTATACAATATGACATATTCATATGCCCTCAACAGAACTGCCCATCTCATTATCCTCTGTGAGGCCATCTGAGGCACCGCTTTCATCTCATTGAACAGGCTGATAAGTGGCTTATGATCAGTGCAAATCACAAACTTCCTCCCGTACAGGTACTTGTGGAAATACTGCACTCCAAAAATCACAGCCAACCCTTCCTTGTCCAGCTGAGAGTAATTTCTTTCAGCTGCAACCAGGGTGCGAGATGCAAACCCAATAGGTTTTTCCTGCCCGTCAGGCATGCGGTGAGCTAATACTGCCCCACCCCGTATGGAGACGCATCACAAGATAGGATCAGCTCTTTTCCTTCATCATAATGCACCAAAACTCGATCTGACTGCAACAGTTCTTTAGACAACCTGAACACCCTTTCTTGGTCTGGTCCCCACACCCATTTTTCTTCTTTCCTCAGCAGCTTATGCAGTGGCGCCAAAAGAGTAGACAGATTCGGTAAGAACCGATTGTAAAAATTTAGCAGTCCCAAGTAAGCTTTTAACTCTGTCACTGACGTGGGTGAAGGAGCTTCTTGCACTGCTTTTACTTTGGCTGGAAGAGGATGGAGTCCTGTTTTATCTACTCTGTGTCCCAGAAAATGACTTCCTTCTCCAGGAACTGACATTTGCTCCTTTTTAAACGCAGACCTGACTCGTTAAGTCTTTGGAGCACTTGATCCAAAATCTGAATGTGTTCTTTTTCACTTTTACCTGTCAAAATAATATCATCCAGATATACGGCTACATTTGAGATGCCCTGTAACACACTCTCCATGGTCCTCTGAAAAATGGCAGGACTAGAACTCACTCCAAAAGGAAGCCTTGTATAAGTGAACAAACCTTTGTGTGTGTTCACTGTAACATACTTCCTTGCCTCTTCATCTAACACGATCTGCTGATATGCATGACTCATGTCTAACTTGGTGTAAGTTTCTCCTCCTGACAGACATGCAATCATGTCCTCCATCCTAGGAATCGGGTACTGTTCTAACGCAGACACTTTGTTCACTGTTAACTTATAGTCACCACAAATCCTCACATTACCATCCGGCTTCAATATGGGAACGATAGGTGCGGCCCAATCAGAAAACTTCACTGGCTCAATGATCTTCTCCTTTAAGAGCCTCTCTATTTCCTGTTCCACTTTGTGTCTCATAGCAAATGGAACTGATCGTGGTTTGTAGAACTGAGGATTTGCTTCCTTATTCACACATATTTTTGCTGAAAACCCTTTTAACTTCCAAGCTCCTCTTTAAAAACAGTTTCATGTTTTACCAACACTTCCTGAAGTGCCTCTTCCCCTCCTGCACTTTGTTTACTTTTCCCCAGTCTAGCTTGAGAGCTTTGATCCAGCCCCGGCCCAGCAGACTAGCCCCTGAGCCTTTGACCACCACCACTGCCAGATGTTGCACGTTGCCTCCATGTTGCACCTTAACTTTGGCAGCTCCTAACACGGGCACTGTGTGGCCCCCCGTAGGTTTTTAACTTCAGATCACACTTCAACAACTTTGGTCTCTTACTGTGTTGAAACAAACCATCAAATGATTGTTTTGACATTATAGTGTAACCACAGCCCGTATCTACTTCATAGGTTACCACCTTCCCATTCACAACCAGCTGTTTCCTTATTGGATCTTCCCTCGGAATGAATATCTCATCCCTCATGTTGTACATTGTTTTTATACTTTCCTTCACATGAAACACGTCATCCCCATCACTGTCACTCTGATTCTTCTCATCATGCATAAAATGCGTCTGTTTTGCTTGTTTCACACTCCCACTTTTGAACTGCTTGTTTTCTCTCTATCACCCAACCTCATTTTACAGACCTTTCTGATGTGTCCCATCTTACCACAGTTGTGACATTTCTCTGAGGCAAACCTGCAGTCATTTGCTAGATGATTAGTCCCACCACATCTGAAACACTTCTTGGAGTCCCCTGGCGGTCCCGCTGACTGCTGCTCACAGCCAACACCGTAGCTGCTGGCTGGCTTCCTCTTCCGTGGTCCCCCGCTGCTCCGCAGATCCTCCATGTCTCGGCTAGCAGCCTCCATGGCCACAGCCAGCTTGAAAGCCCTATCGAATGTCAGTCCGTCTTCTGAAAGCAGTTTCCGCTGAATTCGGTCTTCATTGATGCCACAAACCAGGCGATCCCTCAACATCACGGTCAGAGTGTCTCCAAAATTACAGTCCTGCGCCAGCTTCCTCAGTTCAGCACATAATCCCCACTTTTCGTCGTGCTTTCTGTTCCTCGTATTAAATTTCCACCTCTGCGTTATCTCACTCGGTTTGGGGTGAAAATGGTCCTTCAACAGCTTCACCAACTCCTGGTAGGATCGCTCTCCAGGCTTCACTGGGCTGAGCAGGTTCCTCATCAGCGCGTAGGTCTGCGCGCCAACGCTGCTCAGCAAACACCGCTCGCTTTTTATCAGCGTCGTTAATCCCATTTGCAACAAAAAAAATGGTCCAGGATTTCGCAATACTCTTCCCAGGACTGCTCCTTACTGTCGAACTGGACCAACGTGCCGACCGTCGCTGCCATCGTCCTCCGGTGTCCTGCCTTGTCTCTGCTAGCTTGATAGCCACGTGCTTCCCCGTCGCTCCGCTGCCGCCTTGGCCAAACTGTAACAGGTGTCTCTCAATGCACGCGCCAACTCACTGGTTAGTTAACTTTTATCCTCGTCGCCATATGTAGTAACTTGCACCCAAGAATGACAGGATCGTTCTTTGTCTTCAATCTGCACTTTATTTAAGACACTCCGAGGCTCACACCGTGTACACCTGCATCAAGCTCCCGTGCCTCTCTGAACTCCACCCAGACCGAGGCTGCCCCCTAGTGGCCTGACGGCAACAGCCTTTTGTGGCTACACCACAAAACCCAAAGTTTTAAAGCTTGTTTATCGCAGTTACATTTCCTGCCAGAAGGGGGTGCTGTAGAGCGTACAATGATCCCTTCCTCTTAACCAGAGGCGGTCTGGTTGCCATGACGCTGCTTCTTTAGATTTCTATTGACAGTAAATAGTTGAACCTCTGAGTGGAGACGAGAACATCTGAAGCAGCAAAAAGCTGAGAGAAGAAACCAAAAAAATGTTTCTGACAGAAGAGAGAATGACGTCAGTGTTGTAAACATCGCAGACGGATCAAAGACACCACGATTAAAAACAGTTTTTTCATGTTTTAAACATTGTTTATGGTTTATCTTTGGTGCAGTGTGATTCATGTGTTGTTCCTCTCTCTCTCCTTCATTTAACAGATTCCAGGTGTCTCTTCTGTGCCCGTCTGTGGTCGTGGACCCCGCCTCCGGCTCGTCTCACCTCCAATCAGCTAATGTTTATATTTAATGATTGACTTTATGTTTTTGGACAGTTACTGTTGTGAAGTCATTGAGATAAATGTGTTCTATTGGACTGTATAAAGAAAGTTTTTTTGTTTATATTAAAAGACAGAAAATGATGTTTGTTTAAAATGATTTATTTTACTATATTTTAGTATTTTGTAATTTTTATTGGACTATATATTGAGTTTCCATTGTGCTAGTTCAGGCTGGTCTTTTTATGTGCACTCTCCCTGAAAAATAAATAAAATAACCTTTTAAAATAATTGTGATTGGCTCATTAAAATTTGAATTAACGAGCAGCTGGACAGGTTATCTTAATAAAGTGGCAGAGAAGGTTTAATTAAAATTAAGATTAAAATTGCATTTCCGAGTTTATTCAAATCTTTGTGTAATCAGTAGCAGAGGAAAAAATGCTGTTGGGAAAATATTGTATTTGTGACCTAGAAAATAAACTGGGCGGGGCCACAAGCTCT
Organism: Oryzias javanicus; assembly: GCA_003999625.1. Lineage (NCBI taxonomy): Eukaryota > Metazoa > Chordata > Actinopteri > Beloniformes > Adrianichthyidae > Oryzias > Oryzias javanicus. The sequence goes on from CM012450.1 coordinate 27,483,502, forward strand.
TTGCTCCGCCCCTTTCTGATGCATCCACCTGCAGACAAGCGTCTTTTTTTTCCTGGTTTTAGCCAGAATCTGGAAATAAACTGTACGGCTGGATAGAAACGATATTAATCTCCATTTTTGTTGCACCGGTAATGTTAGGTTGGGGGTTTGGGGGGCTGTAGGTCAGTGGGAGAGTGTGTGGACACATGGACGATGGGAGGGAAGTGGCCAACTCCTGTCGCTCTGCAGGAACTATGTCCTAGAAAACGATGAAGAGACCACCGATATGATGGAAAACAGATCAAAAGATGATCGGAGCGGGACTTCTTCAACTATCCTGAGATCATTTCTATAGAGACAGAGACTCTCCATCCAAACAGACGTGGATCATCAAAAGGAGACTGAAGATCATCTCTGCCTTCATTGGTCAGAAGGTTGAACTCAAACATTATTCTGCATCTTTTTTTGGCTTCTTTTTCAGATTTAACAAAGTGAACAAAGAATCCATGTGAAAACTGACCGATCTTTTCCCAGACAACACAGTTGGTTCCTCTGAAAGTTCTGCTGGAGAACCGGACCTCGCATTCGTATGCATGAGGCGGTGTCTCGTTCATGTCTTTAGCCACTTGGGAGCAAAACTGTTAATATTTGATAGCTTGTATTGATCACAGAGCAGACTCCATCCACTGTATTGTTCGTCAGGCCAATAAAGCTTATTGAATTGGACCGCAGCAGACCAGGAGCTTCCTCATCTTTTAATTGAGTTCAAAAGTTGACCGGGACGGCCGGCCCGCTCGCTTTCACGTCCACTTGAATGATGGTGACAGTGATTGCGCACGTGAGCGCGCATGTGAGTGCGGCAGAACGGGAGCCAGACCATCCCTCTCCTCCGTCGCCATAAGCTGTGATTACTTTGGTGAAACTGCTCTGCGTCGCAGAGAACCAATCTTCCTAATGCACAGCTCCCACACACACACATTTACAGGACATGGTTATTGATGAGGTAAATGGGGAGGGGGGCAACCCGGGGCACACGCGCTGCTGGGAAACGAAGAGAGGGAGACGAGGGTGGAGAGGAGGACGGGCCAGACCGGGACAAAGAGGGACGACGGGAGGAGGGACGACGGTTCTGACAACGTCCAGAGGAAGAGCTGATGAGGACGAGAGGACGGAGAGCCAACGTCCAGATGAAGAGCTGATGAAGACGAGAGGACGGAGAGCCAACGTCCAGAGGACGCCGGCAAACCTGGAAGTTCCTCATTCCTCTGACTGGTTCTAAATCTGCAACTTTGAAGCATCAAGAATGAGGAATGTGACGGTCCAGAGGAGTTCTGCAGCACCGGCGGAACCAAGAGAACCTCAACTGGGATCTTAAGAGAATGTCCAAACGCTGCATCTCTTCCCCTCTGAGCCATGCAGACGAAAGCGGAAAAAAAGGGTTTGCCAGAAGATTTCAGCCTAAAAAACCAGAACTGTTGATCCAGATGATGTCAGCGTGAAGAGAAGGAAACATCCTTTCTATTTACAAGACCTTTAAAAAGGACTTTATTCCAGTTGGGACTATGCAAAAGCTTTATATTGACTTATGTGAGGCTATAATGAGGACAAGAGTCTTGTTAAGATGCATGTTTGTAGTGCAGATGACCAGGATCCGCCTTCTGGAGAATTTTTGTGCACTAAAGTTCCCAAGATGCATCACTCACGCAAGACAAGATGACATTTACTTAAAAGAACTTTACATGAAACATGTTCCAGCTTTCTGTCCCGGCATCCACGTTTTATGATGCATCTAGTGCAGCTGATCTGCTGCAGACCGGCGTGTTACAATAACCTCTTTATATAGAAGAGCGACCAATAGAATCTTTACTTTGAATTTTCTGTCCAGTTTGCACTTCAGGTTTTTTTACCGTCTGTCAGGATTTAGCAGCTTTTCATTCTGTAGTTCAAGTCGCTGAGCATCCACAAACAGACCAGGAGTGAAGCATTATGGGACTCAGCTGCTTCAAGTCTTGGAAATATGACAGGACAGGTCACAAAGGTAACGAGTCGTTTCACCCGATAATCCTTTCAGATCCTAATTTGTCCTTCAGGGATGTCTCATGTGGGTTTTTTTGTTTGGTCATCATGAGCTTAATGTGACATTGAGGGAGACAAAGAGCAGAGCATGATGGGAAAGAAAGAAAGACAGTACATTAAAGTGTTGGAAACTCAGCAGACTGTTTATCACTAGAGTTCAGGTTAGGATCATTTGTGATAAACCTTCAAATACTTTCACTATAAAAAGTTAAACCATCACTGTTGATGGGTAATTTTGACCCGATATGATCAACCCAATAAAAGTATTTCTCATAAGTATAATTCATACGTGAAACTTTTAAATCAACTGTTAACTCAGCTAAAAAATTTAAAGTCAAATTCTCCAACAGAAATCATGTCTAATGTGTGTCGAAAGTGTTAAAAAATGTCCTAATAAAAAACAATTTTCAGACAAATTAAACAAGAAAAGTTACAATGTCTGCTGAAAGTAGTTGCTGAAGCTTCTTTTCTGAAAACAGACAAGCTATTTGCAAAATGTTAAATTTGCTAAAACACTGGGAATTTCATGAAAGAGAGCTGAAGTTAAAAGTCTGAAGATGTTTTAGTAAAATTGCTTAAAAATCCCTAATACGTGCCAATTTTACAAAAATATTTAGTGTTGCTTGAAAAAGAGATAAACTCCAAATCAGCCAAAAAAAGCTTGCTTGTCTCTTAAATACTAGCTAAACTCAAAAATGGCCTAAAATTCCTCAATAAACTAAATCCCCAAAAATGTTAGTCTGTTGCTAAAATAGTCGCTAAACTTTAAATTAGCCTAAAAAAATCCTGAAGACAAATTAGTCAAAAATGTTAACAAGTTGTTAAAATATTAGTCAAACTCTAAATTAGCATGAAAAACTCAGTAGATGCCAAATTAGCAAAAAAAAAAAAAAGCTAGCATATTGCTTTAATGCTAGCTAACCTCCAAAATAGCCTAAAATTCCTCAGTAAACAAACTCACCAAAAACATTAGCATGTTGCTAAAATAGAAGAAAAACACTAAATTAGCCTATTAAAACCCCAGCAGTTAACAAATTAGCCAAAAACGTTAGCATGTTGCTAAAATATTAGCTAAATTCCAAATTAGTATGAAAAAACTCAGTAAATGCCAAATTAGCCAAAAAGCTAGCACATTGCTTAAGTACTAGCTAAACTTCAAAATAGCCTAAAATTTCTCAGTAAACTGAATTAGCCAAAAACTGTAAAATAGAAGCAATTCACCAATTTAGCCTAAAACCCCCCAGTAGATAACAAACTAGTTAAAAAAGCTAGCACATTGCTTAAATACTAGCTAACCTCCAAAATAGCCTAAAATTCCTCAGTAAACAAATTCACCAAAAACATTAGCATGTTGCTAAAATAGAAGAAAAACACTAAATTAGCCTATTAAAACCCCAGCAGATAGCAAATTAGCCAAAAACGTTAGCATGTTGCTAAAATATTTGCTAAATTCCAAATTAGTATAAAAAACTCGGTAAATGCCAAATTAGCCAAAAAGCTAGCATATTGCTTAAATACTAGCTAACCTCCAAAATAGCCTAAAATTCCTCAGTAAACAAACTCACCAAAAACATTAGCATGTTGCTAAAATAGAAGAAAAACACTAAATTAGCCTATTAAAACCCCAGCAGATAGCAAATTAGCCAAAAACGTTAGCATGTTGCTACAATATTTGCTAAATTCCAAATTAGTATGAAAAAACTCAGTAAATGCCAAATTAGCCAAAAAGCTAGCACATTGCTTAAGTACTAGATAAACTTCAAAATAGCCTAAAATTCCTCAGTAAACTGAATTAGCCAAAAACGGTAAAATAGAAGCAAATCACAAATTTAGCCTAAAACCCCCCCGTAGATAACAAACTAGTTAAAAACGCTAGCATATTGCTTTAGCTCCAAAACAGCCTAAAAATTCCTCAGTAAATTAAATTAGTCAAACACTGTACTAAAAACTACAAAGTAAAATAATCAAGACTGGTTAAAAATAAATTTCAAGAATTCTTTCAGCTAAAAAACACTTAACTGTAAAGCATGGTGGTAGAGTTATAATGGTGTGGGCTGATGAGAAGCTGATTGCAAACGAGATTTTGGTGAAAAGTCAAACAAAATAATTAGTCTGTGATTATTATTTCACAAAACTATATACCTTCACCTCAACAGATTGGAATGATGTACGTTCTACAGAACCTGAATGAAAATCTAAACTTCAGATAGCTAGATAGACGGGAAACCTTCAAAGAAAAGTTTTGCGTAGGACTTTGGTTTTTCTGAATGTTTATAAATTAAAAGTTTTGATTCATCGACACCTTTGCGAGCTTGATCCAAACTGGAACAGGTATGGTGTCTGATCCCGGTTCAGATGACTTGTACCTGGATTCTCTGCAGGTAACAGAGACGTGCTGGCCAGCCCGGGCTCTTACTTCTTCCTATCCAACAGTGCCGGTCAGGGTGATGAGTGGTTGAAGAGCCTTAACAAGGGAATCTGGATCCCGTTTACAGGTACGAGTGTCAACAGCTCACCGGTGTCGGTAGATGTGTCACCTGAACGGGTTCTCTGCTGCAGGGGTGTTTGGTCAGCGTTTGGAGGAGACCGTTCTGTACGAGCGGCGCTACGGCGTCCGCGTGGTCCCGATAGTGGTGGAGCAGTGCGTAGACTTCATCAGGGAGCGGGGTCTGCAGGAGGTGGGCTTGTTTCGGCAGCCCGGCCGGAACAGTCTGGTCAGAGAACTGCAGGAAGCTTTTGATTCTGGGGAGAGGCCGTCCTTCGACAGGTTCAGGTTCCGTCTGTTCTTTCAACTGCATTCCTGTCACATTGTCCTAGAGAAGATCCTCATCACTGTTGCGTTTGCAGTACCACCGACGTCCACACGGTGGCATCGCTGCTGAAGCTGTACCTCAGACAGCTGCCAGAACCTTTGGTTCCCTACAGTTGCTACCAGAACTTCCTCTTCTGTGCTCAGAAGCTGTCAACTGATCGTGTACTGGTAACTGTACCTTCTCTTCTTTCCAACCCCGTTTTTACTTTTTCAAAACCAGCATTCTGGTAAACTGATTGACTCCCCCTAACTCTGAGGCGCAGGGCATTCAACATATCAAGATTTCTTATGAATGGGACAGGGGTCCTCAGGCTGATTCTGTTGATGTACAGAGTGAAATATATAGAGAGATTTGGTCACATGACTAGTTATGATCAAAACAGGAATCTACTGTTCCGTTTGAAGTCCCTTGAACGCAGCATGTATGATCGAAAAAACGGACCTACCTTCTCACCTTGTAAGAAAGAACCCAATGAATACCAAATAAAATGAAGAGAATTGAAGAGATTTGATCACATTTTTTCTCATTGTTCTCCGTTCATCCTTTAACTCTCTTCTTCTCCAAGGGCCTCATGGAGTTGAGGAGTCTTCTTCACGAGTTACCAGTTGCCAACTTTAACTTACTCCACTTTATCTGCCAGTAAGGAAACCTCTTGTTTGGTTGGACAGTTTGATAGAACCGGACGTTGATGTGTGCATGTGACTCCTGGTTCCTAGACTCTACTTGGTATGGTCTCTAGTGTTGGTAGTTTCTATGCAAGCAATGGAGAACTGTGTTTTACTGGGCAGGACCCAGTAAATAAGCTAAACACCTTACTAAAGCATGACAGAGACCTTCAGAAACAAGAATGGACCCGTATGGGTACCGACAAACGGTCCCAGTGCGGTAGAATGTGATCTGTTGGGTCCTAGTCATTGACATGTATTGCTTACTGGACATATAAAGGTTTTGACGTCATCCATAGATGTTTGTCTGCTGCCATCTTGGTAAGAGTATTAGTCCGAGTCATATCTTTAGAGGAACTTCTATCACCAATCATGAGTGAGCTTGTTCAAAGTCCAGACCCCTTCTACTGAAAGCTGCTCACGAGAATCTGTCAATCAAACGTTCAAGGTGGGTTCACCACATTCTTTTATAGAGGCATCTGATTGGTCAGTTCATAACAAGAAATAATTGCATATTTTTCAAGGGAAGTCTTTTGGACTTCTTGAAACCAGCAGGTACTTCCTGTTTGGAACTCGAGAGCGGAAGGTTTAACATGTCCAGTAATCGTACTGTCAATGATGTGGCTCCTAGACTCTACTTGGTGTAGTCTCTATGTTTCAGGTATTGGTAGTTTCTATTTCAGTGATGGAGAACAATTGTCCTGCTTCCTTCCCAAAAACACATATTTTACTTCTGTTGGCAGGACCAGCAGATTAGTTTTAGGTTCTTAAGGGACAAGGGTAATTCACAAACCATGAGTGACTCTTAGAAGGCAAGAACTAACCCTTATGGGTCCCAGTGTCTGTTGGGTCCCAGTTCTGTGATTGCTCCTTTTTCAGCACTTAAAAATGTACTGAAGAAATGAAGAAATGGTTCAAATCCTTCAAAAAAATTGTGACCTCTGGCAGACTTTTATACTGGGACATCATTCAAACTTTAAAATGTTCAGTGACTACTGAGTTTTTTTTTAGGTTAATTTAGAATCACCAAAATGTTGTTTTAGCAGCATGCTAGCTTTTATTTGGCTAATTTAGACTTTTTTTCTATTTTTTTTTTTTTTTTTCAGATTTTGAGTTTGGCTAATATTTTAGGATTATGCTAGCAGTTTTGTCAAATTAGACTTTTTCCAGTTTTCTTGGCTAATTTTGAGTTAAGCTAATATTTTAGCATTATGTCAGCTGTTTTGGGAAAATTAGACATTTTTCCCGCTTTTTTGGCTAATTTGGCATTTAGCTTATTTTTTACCAAGGTTTCAGTTCTAGCCCTCCAAATGATTTTATTTTATTTTTATAAATGGCTGCTATATTGCACTTATTTCTAACTTGTATACTTTAAAAAAAAATTATTATAGAGGGTGAAATCTTAAAAGTTAATTAGGGTTTAAGTTGATTTATTCTGGAACAATCTTACTGCTCGTTTATATTCATAGTTATGTTAAAAAGTTAAGCTTGTAAAGTTAAAAAAAATGTAGTTTTAGTCTGTTTAATAAATGTTTATCCTGTTCAGGGATTGAGTTTGAAACCTCTAGCTTGCAGCATTCACATTTATCACAGGTAATGTTATAAATCTAGTTGTGTTGAGGTTTGAGGTTGTGTAAAATAAAGTGAAACTGAATGAAATAAGAACATCTGCGCAGGTTCCTGAATGAAGTCCAGAGTTTTTCCAGCTGCAACAAGATGAGCGTCCAGAACTTAGCCACTGTGTTTGGCCCAAACATCTTTCGAGCAAAGGCTGAAGACCTGCAAAGCATCATGGGAGGTATGCTAAAACAAGGCTCCACTCGTTAAAGTCAGACTGTTCTTGACGACACCTGTTCCAAAGGTGCGGCTCTGGTCCAGACTTTGATGCTGGAGCTGATCAGAGAAAACGAGTCCCTGTTTACTAAAGTCCCTCCACCCATCAACGCACGCCGAGTGGCAGGTTCACGCGCGTCCTCCAGCGCTCTGACGCGGCCTCATCTTCAGCCGCCGCCCTGCCTTCGACAGCTGTCTCTGCCTCTCCTTGCAGAGGACGGACACGCAGACAACTCCAGGTAAAAAAGAACAAACGTCCATCATGTGTGATTGTTTCAAAAAGAATGATCTCCTGCTTGTTCTTCTTTAGCTGCATCTTCTCTGCAGCAGAAGAGTTCGACGTGTCCTCAGGTCAGAAGAGACGTCTTGGTCATCGACACACGTCCTCTCACCCCGAGAACTGCTTCTACCCCCCGCTGTCTTGTAGTCAGCCGCTTCAACACCCTTCTGCCAGGAACAATGCGGATTCAACCAGCATCGCGACGGTCAGGGACCGTCCCGCATCACCGAAGCCACCAGAGCCCGCCTTAATGACCAGGAGCCAGACAGCTCCGCCTCCGCGGGGCTCAAAGGCTGGGGGAAGCGGTGGTCGGGTCTTCAAGACCCAACCGCCTGGAGCTCTGACGGCACCGAGGAGGAGATGGGTGTAGTGCCCGAGACAGCCAGTGGAGGCAGCAGTGAGGCGCAAGAGGACAGCACCCCCTCCGCCTACGACAATCTGGACAGAGCCTCTGCAGATCCACCGGTGGAGATCCCCGCACGTCACTTCTCAGAAGGCCTTGTTGGAACTCCTGAAGCAGAGGTTGAGAAACCGGAGACCAAACAATCAACGCCGTGGTCTTCTGGAGAGATGTTACCGTTTGATGATGTGGAGGCAGACACTCCTGACCCGCCCCCAGAGAAACCCCCAGAACCAGAACAGACCGGAGACCAAGAGGAGACGCTTCACCCCAACTCTCCGGCCTCCTGCTCCGCCCTCAGCGACAGTCCTCTCAGCACAGGGAGCTCCGAGGTGTTTCTCCCCTCTGCTCCTCCGGACCTCCAGGAGGCGGAGCTTCGTTTTGACACCAAGGAGACCCAATCCATGGTGGCAAAGCTGCAGCAGCAGATGGTCCAGCAGAAGACCGAGTACCAGGCCAGGATAGAGAGGTGAGCACTCCTTCCACGGACACAGCTGTGGATTTCTTCTGTTCGGCTGGGCTGTGGTGTAGTGGTTAGCTCTCTTGCATCAAAGGGTTCAAATCCAGGCGGAGATCTTTGTGTGGAGTTCTCGTGCATGTGTGGTTTCCTTCCAACAGTCCAAAGGTATGCTTCCTAGATTAACTGATGATTCTTAACCCAGCTCAGTGGTCCAGTGGTACAGCGTCCGTCCTGGTATGGGAAGGTCACTAGTTCAAATCCAGGCTGAGGCATGCCAAAGACTAAAAATAACCCTGTGCCTCCCTGCTTGACACTAGGGGTTGGATTGGAAGTGTGAAACCACCAAATGGTTCCTGGGTGCGGCTGTGTCTGCAGCTCACCACTCCCCCAGAGGAGCGGTCAAATGTGGAGAGAAAGGACTAATGGGACTTTAACTTTAACTAGTGCGGTTGTGTGACCCTGCAACAGACCAGCAAACTGTTTAGGTGTACCCAACAGGAGTTGGGATAAGCTCCAGCAACCATGTGACACCTACAGGGATTAAGTGGATTTGGGTGAATGTTTCTCTTCAGCGTCCAGCTGTTAAAATTCAAAATACATTCCTTCAAAAATGGAGTTGAAGTGAAATAAATGTTTATTCTAAATGGACTGAAGGACGCAGCAACTATGGTTCTGAATATCACGAGCAGCAGTTTTATGCCTTTATTTTACAATGCGGTCCATTAAACCATCTCGTCTGGCCCGCCACACTAGAATAAATTATTATATTGATAATCCCTGTTAATATTTGATATTTCCTGGCAATTTTGGTGTCTCTGGTGTAAACTGACTTGTGCAGAAAGTAATTTTTCTACTTCCCTTTACGTGTTTTATGAGTATTTATTAGGACCTTTCTCCCGCAGCATACCCATAGAAAAAAACCCACATATTCTCTCTCCGGGTTCCCTGAGCGTTCTATGACCCTGATGGTTCGTGCGGGTCACCTAAACCCCGTACAGGTTTGACCTCTTTTCACCCGGAAACAGCACCGTATCCAACCGTCAGGAGAGTTGAGACTGAGGATGAAGCCGCCGCGAGAAGGGAATTTGTTGTTCCAAAGAATAGTTCTGGTTCCTTTCAGACGTCCAGGAGCGGTCACGGTCCGGAAGAAACCAGAGAAAACAGAAATCTGACCCACTATGAGGAGAATCCTGCTGTGGGTGTTTTTAACATGGCATGTATAAAGAATATTTAAGATTAAAAAAATGCATTTCTGACCTCACTAGTGACATAGAAAATAGTCTGGGCAGTCCCGCCCACAATTCAGAGGTGAATTTCTGATGAACTCCTGCCGCTCTGCAGAAACTATGTCCTAGAAAATGACAGATTTGTTTTATTTAGGCTAAAAACAGCGTAATGAAGAAAAAACACCACTGGGAACACTCTAGATCTGAATATTCAGAGTTGATCTTTAAGCAAACGGAGGAGTAATTTTACTCTAATTACTAGGGCTGTGAATCGTTACTTAGGTGGTGATCCGATTCGATTCACGATTCAAGCTCACGATTCACGAATCGAACCACGATTCTTATTTTCTACTATAATGTTTATTACTATGTGAATGTCTGTTTGCTGGATGGATGAAAATTGAAATTATTTGCATTTAATCATTATTTATACCTTTATTTCAAGAAGGAGATAAGAATTAACAAAACTGATTAAGAAAACACAAAGATTCAGATAGAAAGAAATGCTGTTTGTCATTTGAAACTTCTTTTTTTTTCTTTTGACAATCTACTGTTAAAGTTCACAGTAACATAAAAGGATAAAACCACTGATGTTTTGGATCATTTAAAAGCAAAACCTTAAAATTCTCTCCACAGTTTTCTATCCACAAAGTTCTTCAAGTTTTTACGTTCTAAGCTTTACATATTGGTGCAGATCCCGTATGAGAATCCACAGCAGAATCAGCTGATTCACGGTGATTCCATCCTCCTTTCAACAGGATGAGGCTGTGTTTCTTCAGAATAAGATGGAGTTTTGTTAATTGCATCAACTGTTGAAGAGTTATCATAACCAGAAGAATGTAAACACTGAGATAAAGTTCCGGTGTTAAAGCTTATTATCTTTTTCAGAAGTTATGTCAGTGAGCAGGACTTCAGTCTCAGTTTCTAAACGAAAAAAAGCTCTCTTTAGTTTTACTTTGAAAACCGGAAGTCCACTATCACGAAGCTATTTACTTCCGGTGGCGGTACCGTGGCTCTTTTGGCTTTGTTTTAGTTCGTAAACTTAAAATCCAACGTTAATCTGCATTTCAGAGCAAAAATACATCATCCATAGATCATATTTTGACAATATTTTACCACAATTTACTGTATTTATAACGACCGCGAATCAGCGATCTCAAAAATGAGTTTGTAAAGCCTAGAAATGTCTAGACTAGAACCTTAATTTGATTGGAGACATAAAGAGAAGATGCAGGTGAGTTCTCTCCTCTTGATCCAGAATGAAGGGATGATTAAAGAGGTTCTCGCATGTGCTCTGCAGGTTGGAGCGCTCCAACGACGTCCTGGAGCGGCAGGTCGCCGTCCTGAGGCTCAGTCTGGAGCAGCAGAGGCGGAGCCAAAGCGTCGCCGAGATCAAAATCCGCAACATGGAGCGAGCCAAAGCGGACGCGGACCACCGGAACAGCACCCTGCAGAGGGAAATGGAGCTGTTCCTCCACACCTACGGAGAAATCAAGCGGAGAGCCGACAGAGGAGGACGGGAGGCCGGAAGCATCTGAAGAGAGACTGTCAGGGGTGGGAGGGGCCACGCCAAACGAGTCGAAATATGTTGAACCTTTTCTCTGTTCGAATGACACCAAAGCCTCGTCTTTTAGAAGTCTTTCTCCCGTCTCGAATCCAAAACGATGTCAGTTCTTGACCTTCTCTGTAGGTTCAAAGCTTTGGGAAGCTTAACAGCAGATGATGCCAGACATTTGAGCAAAAACTTTCAGTAAAATGAAAGAAATAAATCTGATTTAATTATAATCTGTCTTTAAACAGTCAAGATTTGTTCTTTGATTTTAGTTCTATTGATCATTTAGATTGAAATTTGCTGGACTTCCTGCATGAGTCACATCTAAAAACCAGATTTGATGTAACATTTCTGTAACTCACAGAACCTCCTTTTCATTGAAATTATTCACATTTGTGCAACAAATTCTTTTGAAATGATTTAAACCTCTAATGTTTATTCATCTTTGATAAATGCTGTCAAAGTATGGCAGACCATTTAGATTTGAATTAACTCAAATCTAAATATTTAAATCCTAACTATATATTTAACTTAAATCTAAATATTTAAATCCTAACTATATATTTAGCTCAAATCTAAATATTTAAATCCTAACTATATATTTAACTTAAATCTAAATATTTAAATCTGAACTATATATTTAACTTAAATCTAAATATTTAAATCTTAACTATATATTTAACTCAAATCTAAATATTTAATCCTAACTATATATTTAGCTGCAAAACTTATATATTTAGTTTGAAAAAATAAATATTTAGGTTAGACTTAAATATTTAATGAGCAAACTAAATATTTAATTGCAAAACTTAAATATTTAGTTTGTAAGCTAAATATTTAGCTTAAAATTAAATATTTAGTTGGTTAACTAAATATTTAGTTATTAAATGTAACATTTATAAATATATTAATTTAAAGGGCGAGAATATGTATTTGAAAAACAAAACCTGTTTTTTTTCTCTAAAACACGCTAAATTTCTGAAAACATTGATGTAAAAATTTGACATCTCTGATTTACAAACGGCACCCCATAGAAATGTCTGGAAACTTCCGTGTGTGCGCTTTGTCATCAACAAGGAAATCCCAGACTGTCACCCGCTGATGATGATAAAACTTCTGCAGAACTTGTTTAGAGTTGAGTCACAAATGTTCAGTTTCAAGGAGGATTTCAAGCCTTCTTCTTGTTCAAATTGAATTTTCTTTTGTCTCTTCCAAACCCGAGAGCTGAACTCCAGAAGATTCTAGAGATCAGACAAAAGGAGGTCAAATAGATGAAGCGCAAACAGAAAAAGATCGCCTCACAGACTGGAACCGGTGTGAAAAGAATGACAGGAAGTTTCTGCATGATAAAACATCTGCAACAGTGAACCTGCTCTCTGGTTATTGAAGCATCAGGAGGAATTGTTCTTTGGGATTTGTGTAAACTGCATCCACAGATGAGACTCTCAACCTGGAGTTTGTACAAAACAGAAACACAAATATGGAATTTTTAAAAGCATTTGAGGGAGTAAATGCTTTAACACCCATGATGGTAAAAACAGAAGCAGAAGCTCTAGTACAGGGGTGGGCAAACTACGGCCCGGGGGCCACATGCGGCCCCTTAAGCTACTTAATGTGGCCCTCCAAATTAAAATCATTGAATCAAAAATCTAATTATTGTAGTATTTTCATTGTATTTTTGGTTTTTCTGAATGGTGTTGTTTCTTCTCTGACGTTCGTGTGTGTTCCTTTCTGAGTCAGATGGTGATCTTTCGGATTATTCCTACACCACATAAATTGCAGCATTTCTTTGAGTTCACGTTTTCTCTGAAGAACATCAACCCATTGGATCACCAAAAGAGAACAAAAATCAAAATTTAGAAATTAAAATTCCAAATTTTCTGTTTTTAAATGAATATATGTGAATTTTAATCCAAATTAAAGCATGTTTTTCTCTAAATTCCATATTTTTTTTTATTTATGAGGTTGATTACCCAATCTCTCTTCCATCTGCTCCTTGTCCCGGCCTTATGCCAAATTTTAGAACCCTTTGTGGCCCACGAGTCAAAACAATTGCCCACCCCTGATCTAGTAGAATGCAAGTCTGGTGTGAATTGCAGGAGGAGCCCTGGCGATTATTGACCCCTTTGGCTTGCCGTAGAGCGGATGCCGCGTGCGCTTCACTCCACGCCGCTTTCGTCTCTACTGTGAACTTAGAAACCTTTAAAGTATTTAATGCGTTAAATGAAGTTTTAATTATTATGATAATTACAGTTTTATTTATGTTATTTTCCCTGTTGGACACTATAAATACAGAATGTCGACCTCTGTTTAGGTGCAGGAAATAATTCTGCATTTCTGTGGAGGATTTGTCATTTTTCCAACACATTTCTCTACGTTTCTGTTTTTCCTAAAGAACATCAAATCAAATAAGAACTGAAGCCAGTTTTAAAATAAAACCACCAAAATGTTTTGTTTTATAATAAAAACAAACATGTTTTCATCCAGACTTCATCATACTTCTTTCTCTATAGAGCTGGATTACAGAAACCCTCTGCACATCTACTCCTCCGCCCTTCAGAGAACTCTGTTTGCCCTCCTAACATCTCCCTTCAGGCTCTTTGCAGTCGTCTGACTGAACACACCTGTCCAGGTGATCAGCAGCAGCTGCAGAGCTGCAGGTGATCAGGTTCCAGTGCAGAAGCGGAGCTTCCCGTTCATCACACGTTTAACCAGAATATCGTTAAATAACTGAATACATGAACGAGAAGATATGACTGTGTTAGAAATGTGGGCGTGGCTTACAAACTAAACCTCTGTTGCCACGGAAACTTCTGCAGATTCTTCTAAAAAAGAGAAATAAAAGGGAGAAAGAGAGAAATGAAAAACTTTTTTTTAAGATTTGTCATCAAGCGGGCGATGAGGGCGAGTAGAACCCACACGTCACTTTAATTATCTTTACCTTTCAATATGAACCCAAATTATTTGAATTAATTATTAACAATTAACCTACGCAGCCGAGAGTCTTTTTTAAATCTACTAAAGTGAAAGTTTGCTGCAGTTAAACGACGTTTCTCTGATTTTTCCAGAAGTGACTGAAGCTCAAAGACGCAGGAATCCAGACTCCAAAGTTTCTGCAGAGAATCGGACTTTTATTCTCACATTGTTTTGGCAAAAACCAACAAAAAAAAAAAAAAAAGAAAACACTTTACAAACTACAAAGCAAAGAGTGGGAGGTTCAGAGAGCACAACAGCTGGGGTCAAAGGTCGAGGGGGCGTGTCGCACCGCTGTGAGGGAAACATCGACACAAACATCAGACGGAGAAGTGCTGCATGTTCTTCTGTTGCATCCTTTCAGAATAAGAGTTTTGCCGACATCAGCTTTACTTTCCTGAACCTCCACAAAAGTTTGAAGTCAAAGAAAAATCCCAGGATCTTTTCCTGAGACGCCTTCACTATAAATATGGAATCTGTTTGTTCTTCTCTTTTGGTTTCTGCTGGACTGCAGGAGGCGGGGCTTCTTCTGGAGGCGGTGCTAAAGTGCTTCGGAAGCGGCAGCCGGACATCCGGACGTGGCGGGAATGTGGATGGAAGCTGCTGAGGACACGCCGACGTTCATACGACCACAGAGCGTGAACACAGAGGAGCGGCAGGAGGACGTGAGGGCAGACGGACGCCACGGCGAGACGTGCTGCTGGTTCCAGTGCACGAGGATCACTGACGGACGGTCCAGATTACAGCTAACAGAAAAGAACTAGAGGGTCCACATCCAGACAGCTACAGAACCAGAACAGCGACAGCAAGCGGGGGTGGGCGGGGCCACAGTGATGGGCGGGGCCACAGCAACGGGCGGTCAGAAGCCCGACGGCGTCAGGACGTTCATGTCGCGGTGCTTGAGCTTGTGCGGACGCGCCCCCTGCCGCCGGCCCTCCACCGACGGGATCTCCATCTTGGGGGGGGACACCTTCTGAGGGTCGTCGGCGAGGCGGGCGGCCTGGGACTTCATCACCTCCATGGGCGTCGGCTTCTGGGCTCCACGGTACGCCTGCAGCGCAAAGCCTGCTGGGAGAAGAATGCAGAGTCAGAACGGGAGTCGACCTGCTGAAGATGCAGAAACAAACTCAACCGGACAAAAAGAATGTGAAGTCTTTTTATAAAATAGTTCCACTCTGTTTCTTTTTATATTTTACACAAAAAAGTTTTTTTAATAACAACCATAGTCATATATTTACAAGGAAAAACTCGTAACTGTTAAATTCTATGAATAAAATTGAACATTTGTGACTTTAAATGTAAATTTACAACTTCAAAATATGAACAAAAGTCATAAAATAAGAAGAAAAAAAAACAGGAAAGTTGTTTATTGGAGCTGGACTCAAAGATGAAAGACGTGAATCTTTATTTCCAGAAAAGTTGAAGAAATTCTGAAGAAATCTAATATAAAAACATTGAAATGAAGGAACCAAAAACTCTGCTTGACTTTAAATAATCATTAATATAGTTAACAATCACTGCATTTAATGAATCAAATGTGACCCAAGTAGGGCTGCCACGATTAGTCGACTAATCGATGACTAATCGACTATTAAAATAGTCGACAACTAATTTAATAGTCGATTAGTCGTTACTTTATATTGTATGAAGTCAGAGTGTAGTAAAGTTAAAAGTTATAATAGCATTCTGCTAGCTTTTTGGAATATTTTGGCATTTAATAAGTTTCTTTGGTCTTTTATGGAGTTTAGCTAATATTTAATCTACATGCTAGCTGTTTTGGCTAATATAGGATTTTTCTGTTTTTTTTTAGGCTAATTTTGAGTTTAGCTAATATTTCAGCAGTATGCTAGCTATTTTGGTTAACTTTGGCTCTTTTTATTTTTTAGGCTAATTTGGCATTTAATTAATATTTCAGCTGGTTATCAACTTCAGCGTCTTTACATCCAGTTTGCGCATGACCCGGTTAGTCGACTAATCGGAAAAAATAATCGGTGATTAGTCGACTATTAAAATAATCGTTTGTGGCAGCACTAGACCCAAGTGTGTTTTTATTTTTCATTCTCTCATTAATGCATTTCATTATTTCTGTAGCGAGTTTGAAAAAACTTTTTTTCCTGTACCGTCCACAATGTAAACTTGAAATAAAGAAGATCAATCACTCAATGAAAAACTGTCATTCTACAGACGTAAACATCAACTGTTAAAGTCCAACAGTTGACCAGATGGAATTACTTACAGAATGAAGTTCACTTGAACGTTCGTTTACTCTGACTTCAGTCTCGTAATTAGTGCCGTCACACTAGAGCTGCCACAAACGATTATTTTAACAGTTGACTGATTATTTTTTCCAATTAGTCGACTAATCGGGTCAAGCACAAAATGGATGTAAAGCACACATCTTAACCATCATCAGCTTTAAACTAACTAAAATCTAGATATACATGACCAGTGAAAATGCTAGTGTGAATGCTGGAAGCTGAAATTGATAGTTAAAAACGCTGAAGCTGATTGCCAGCTAAGATATTATTTATACCAAATTAGCCTAAAAAAAAAAAAGAAAAAAAAAGCCTAAATTTGCCAAAATAGCTAAAATGCAGCTGAAATATTAGCTAAACTCCAAAATAGTTTATAAAACCTTAATAGCCCAAAAGCTAGCAGAAAACCATTATAACTTTCAACTTTACTAAACTCTTGACTGCACATAATATGAAGTAACGACTAATCGACTATTAAATTAGTCGTCGACTATTTTAATAGTCGTTTAGTTGACTAATCGTGGCAGCCCTACGTCACACAGTTCATTTTTAAAATAATTAATTAATCGTGATCTGTAATTAATTCATCTAAGAAATCGTAATGACTTTAAACCTAACACCAGCAGTTTAAAGTTTCATTTGAAGGTATTTTGTTTAACTTTGTCACATTGTGTCACATCGTCACAAAGATCAACTTTAGTAACATTTTTATTATTATGAAAAGAGTTCCAACCATTGACTGTATATAGGAGAACTGGACTGAGCATGCCCCCCTCCTTCCGTGTTCCATATAGGAAGTACCACTGGGTGGCAAAAAGGCCAAAGTCCCATTGACTTCCATTGAGAAACAGACAGTTATTTCTCAGTCATTTTAAATGTCAGAATAATCATTCTTCCTCTGGTGCTTTCTGCTTAACTTCTTTTTTCTAATCCTAATTTTTTTTTAAAGATTTTTTTCCATTATCACAAGTTATTTGAGTTATAAATTGACCAATCAGATGGCTCAATAAGCGTTTGTGGGTCTGACGTCGAACGTCTGGGGGTTTGATGACAGATGACGGGTAGCCAATGGGAGCAGACTTCATCAATGCGGTCCGTGAAGACCTTTTAACACCTACTTTACAATTCAACAATGTTCCAATCATTGTCTTCTATTGTTTTCTCAATGGAATGCAGCAGTTTAAAACAAGAGGACATGCCGTCGCCATCTTTTACTCTGTAGAAATAGATTTTGAGGCTCAACGCGGTTAAACCGGGTGGAAAAAACACGCTCGCTTTGCAAACAGAAGAAGTTGAAAGTTAACGCGGACGTGCGTTCAGAAAGGCCAGCGTATACAGTCACTGGTTTCAATATGGAAATAGATGATTAGAACTGAGAATGTTTATGTTTCCGGAACATCTTTTAGCTCGACAAAAAAGAAAATATGTAAGTCAATACAACATTTGCAGCGTTGCGGGAAAGCTACGGAGAGAGAAAGGGACGGGGCGGCGCGAGTGTGATTGTACGTGCACGCGCGCATGTGTGAGAGAGAGAGAGGATGAGAGCAGAAAGAAAAGGAGCGGGCGTTCGAGGAAAGTTGGAGTAAAGCAATGAGCTGTAAAACAAAAGTGAACATAAATGGTGGATTCCAGCCTCCAACCAGACAGAGAGAGTATCTGCCCGCAGGTTTAACCACGAGGACGTTCGTCCGAGGAGCTGCAGCAGCTCCCCTGCTCCCCCCGACCACGGTCAGGACGAGGAAGCAGGAAAGTTAACAGCAGAATCAAATGTTGGAATGGTTCTCCCTCAAAGACTTGAACAATGACTTGTACGATTCTCTCGAGCCGCCGTTATTAAAGTGGAAGCTGTTTACATCTTGCTGTCTCGTGGTAGAGGCGTGGAAAGAGGCGGAGACTCACAATAAGCTCACCTCAGATTGGGTGAAGGTACTTCCTATAGATTCCATGACTCACAGAGACTTGGACCAATCGCTGATGATTGTTTGTAAAATGGCGATAGCCATTTCAGGAAGTGACGGTGAAAGCGGCGGCCTACTTTCAGAGGAGAGGAGGTAATGCATTTCCAATGGGAGACCTCATTGCTTGTTATGTCCAGTATTTTTACAGTCTATGGTACCAACCTGAACTTTGACGCCACTGAAAGCTCATTTCTTTTTCAATCCTGAACTACGAATAAAAAACCCCATCAGGTCCAGAGTTCTCTAGAAAGTAGAAAACCTTCCTGAACAATCCTCTTATTAATGCCATAATTCAAATGTTGATAAAACTTCATCCACAGTTTACAATAACAGGAAGACAGTAGAAAAAACAGGAGTGATTTGATCGTTTCCTTTGACCTGAATTTGATCATTTTAAAGACAGAGATGAAGCAGAAAAGAAACGAAGAATAAAATCGACTCGAGTTGAAACTTTTGCTTCATCATCTGGACATAAACTAAGGCTAAGATGTGAATTTTCTCTCAAAAATTATACTTTTTAACTTCTCATGACGATCCCTTTTCTCAAAAGCTGAAACTGTTACCATGACAACGCGATGCATCAGGTATTAATTTAGAAAAAAAAAAAAATAATAATTCTTTAAAATATAACAGGACTGAAGTTCTAAAAACCTATTTAATATCTATACTTTACTTAAACGAGAGATAAAACGCTCTTCCTGTCGTGCAGAACAGGAAGTAACCATCAGACCTGAAAATGAGATTAACAGCATAAAGAAAAGAGCTAAAATGTCTAATTAATTAATTATGATTAATGCAATAATTTGACAGCCCATCCTATAATATTACCTTTATTCCTGGAAGTCCTAATCCTAAAAATAAAGTTTTTACAACTTAAATCTCATAATATTATTTTTTTTGTTGCTCTAATTCTGTCATAATTTTCTATTTTTCTGTTTTAAAAATGTCTTCAGGTTGAAACTTTTCTGAAAGTCTGATTTTCAGCAGAAATTGAGTCACAGCAGATCAAACGTCAGATTATCTGATCTCAGCAGCTTCACAAACGTTCTCTCTTCTCCTAAAGAAGCTGCAGAAACAGAAAATCTAGAAGGTTTTTGTCCAGAAACAAACTCACGTCTCAAAGTTACACAGCAAACACACAAGTTATCACCAAATATTCATGTTTAGTTTCTGGTTTTAATATCTTATTATTACTGAGGCCGGGAATCATTAAAAAAAATTAACTAATTAATCGCAAACTGGGGAAAAAATAATCGCGATTAATCGCAACTAATTTCTTTTTTGGATGCAGTTTTGAAGAACACTTTATCTGTGAATAATCACAATATGACATCAAGCATATTTATTTTTATTTAGCCTGTCAAACAACTAAATAATAATAATAATTAATTAAAAATTATATATATAAATATAAAATCACACTGTTTTGTCGCGATTGATCACTAATAATCAGAATGTTTTACTGGGTACATTTGATGAAAATATGTGGCTTTGAACAAAAAGAGAATTTTTTTCTTCATTTTTATTGTCTGAATGTTTTTAATTTATCAAGAGTTAACCCAGAAACGTTATTGGAGCGAATAAAACAATCAATCTAGATATTTTAGTCAGCAGATTTACTCCAGGAAAACAAAGATGTTGACACAGTTATGTTAAGATTAAAGCATTCATTTGACTTGATTTAATGGCGAGAGTTAATGTTGACAGACTTACTTATCACACAAAAATAACTTTCTATTTTCAGTCAAATATAATAACTAAATATAATATAAATGATTATGGAAACATTTGATCTGAAGGAATATTTCTGGTTAAACTAAAGCGAGTGGTCTGGCTTTAAGGAAACAGATCTTTTTTATATAAAACATTTTTTTTTTTCTGTGTTTTCTAGAGTAAACATCTCCGTTTCCTTCGTCTGACTGACCACATACCTAAAGTCATCCTGGACAAAAGACCGGAACGTTCTGGCGCTCGGCTCCGACGCTCCCACGTGTCAAAAACTTCTCTGGGTCTCCTTCTGGTGAGGGATCGACCTTAGTCAACCGGATGAGCTGAGCGAACCTGCGTAACCTTTTTAGAGCCAGCGGGGGTCGGGGTTTGTTTACAGTCTGAAGGTCGCTCCGCCATCGTCTCGCCGCCAGCGCGGCGTGGACGCGCGTGGACGCGGCGCTGCTCCGTGATCCGTGAACAAATAACTGGAGGAAGACAAACCTGCCGGCGTGCCGTCTGATCCCAGGTCAGACGCCGAATGCTGAACCAGCGGTCGAGGTCCGAACACGCTCCACCGTTCCACCGCGCCGCCGCCGACTCCTCCCCCTGCGGCCGGGTCCAGCCCCCCCATGTCCACGCTGCTGCTGGAGGAGGAGCTGAGGCTGACCTCCGAGCCGGCGCTGCTGAACCAGCCTCTGCACAGACACACGACACGCCGGCGTCACGTCGACCCGTCACCGGGGGGCGGAGCGGAGCGGCGACCCGCCGGCCTCGCCGGGCGGCGACCCGCCGGCCTCGCCGGGCGGCGACCCGCCGGCCTCGCCGGGCGTACCTGCGCTGAGCTTTGGGCGAGCTGTGCGGCGTGTTGGAGGGAGTGGACTGAGCGGACGAGCTCCTCTCCTCTCTGGCCTCCAAGTTCTGGATCTGCAGCTTCTGGAGAACAAAAGGTTCCAGTTCATCAGAGATTCTCCACGTTCACAACGTTTTAGCGGATAAACATCCTCAAGTCGAAGATTAAAGAAAACAAAATATCAAGAAAACGTCGAAGAATATTTGCTTTTTATGTCTCACTTTAGATTTAGAAATGAAAGAATCTAATCTGAAAACATCTAAAGGGAAATCTAAAAAAATATGAGAATATAAACATGAATCACTCAATAACTGATCCAGACGTGAGGATTTAGATGCTGCAGTAAATGTTTTTCTTTTTGTCTCTTAAATTGTTTAAGCTCTAATATGAAAAACAAGAAGAATCTTCTGGATTTTTTTTTTTAAACTTTCCAAACAATCAAATGAATCAAACTAGAATCAGATTCAAGTGAAGAAAAAGACAGACTGTACATTTGAGAGGAAAAAAATGAAAACAGTTCTAAACTTAAACTGTAATCAATAAGGAATTATTTCAAAAAATATGCAATCTAAAAAAGAAATTTTGAACATTTTTAAAAGAATAAAAAGACAGAACAAATTGAGCCTAAAACTGTTACCAAAAAATATGTATTTGTATTTTCAACTAGGGCTGCCACAAACGATTATTTTAATAGTCGACTAATCACCGATTATTTTTTCCGATTAGTCGACTAATCGGGTCATGGCCAAAGTGGATGTAAAGACGCTGAAGTTGATAACCAGCTTAAAATATTAGTTAAATGCCAAATTAGCCAAAAAATAAAAAGAGCCAAAGTTAGCCTAAATAGCTAGCATGCTGCTGAAATAATAGCTAAACTCCAAATTAGCCTTAAAAAAACGGAAAAATCCTATATTAGCCAAAACAGCTAGCATATAGCTGAAATATAAGATAAACTCAAAAGTTGCCTAAAAAACGTAAAAAAGCTAAAGTTAGCCGAAATAGCTAGCATGAAGCTAAAATATTAGCTAAACTCCATAAAAGGCCAAAGAAACTTATTAAATGCCAAAATATTCCAAAAAGCTAGCAGAATGCTATTATAACTTTCAACTTCACTACAGCCTGACTTCATACAATATAAAGTAACGACTAATCGACTATTAAATTAGTTGTTGATTATTTTAATAGTCGATTAGTCATCGATTAGTCGACTAATCGTGGCAGCCCTATTTTCAACATTTTTCTTTTCTCCCTCTTTGCTTTCATTTCTCTGTTTTCAAGTTGATCTTATTTTGATGCTTTGAGCTCATTGGCTGCCGGGACATGATTGATTTTCCCATCAGGTGACAGACAGATTCCTCACTGCACATTTTCTACACTTTTCTCTTTTGTTTAAACTCTCAAAGTTCAAACCTGCATAGAAAATAAGGCCAGGATTAGGATGAAAACAAGAATTTGATCTTGGTGAAGATTTATGGAACGTTTATTTAAGGAGAGTCTCAGTTATTCAACAACAAGTTCCAGTTCAGATTCACGGTCAACCAATCAGCAGCTCCCATTTGGAGAAGAGATCTGTCATAAATTCTCATGTTTGGCTCTCTTAAAATCAGATTAGATCAAATATCCAATCATCCCAAAATCAAAAGAAGTTCATTTTAAACTAATAAATGATGTTTATCCGTGCAAAGAACTTCTAAGATTACGGTTTGTTTAAGATAATTCATGTAGTTTCTGTGAAGAAAATCTAGAAACAATAGATCATTCATTTTTTGACTGTAACAGATTTTTATTTCTGGTGTTTGTCAAAATTTTCTGTTTCAGTAAATTTGAGAAAAAAGCTTTTTTTTTGGTGAACTTATGAACAATATTTCTGATTTAGTTTTTAATGTTTTGATCATTTTAGGAAAGTTTCATATTCATAAAAACAAATATTCAAAAACAAAAGCACTCTTCATTACATGTCATAAAGAGATTTGTTTAGATTTTGATTCTTTAAAATTCATGAAAAATAGAAAAGCTAGAAACGTTCTCACTTTTGTTGTTGATAATAGATAATACGAAAACCCTTAGTATTTATGTATGTATGTATGTATATATATATATAATATATTTTTTTTTTTCCTAAGTGTGTGTGCATGTTCTTTACCTTGTAACTTGTGTTATCTTTTTTTATTTATTTTTCTTTTAACTTGTCCAACAGCTGAGCAAACAGATCTGGGCTGAGAGCCTCTAGTGTTGGACAGATTTTACTGTCCCAACAGGAGTTTATTAAGTATAAACCCCTGTTGTATTTTATAATAAACTTTATTTATATTGATTATGTTGTATCGTTTTACTTTTTTTGTTGAAAAAATAAATAAATAAATGATTTGTTATATCTTGTTTGCAATTTTTAACCTCTTTGGGAATCATGGGAAATAATGTCACTGTAGCCAATAAGGGAAGCCCCGCCTCCATAACAAAAGTAGGTTCAGAAAACTACAAATAGATTTTTTTTGGTTTAGCTTTAGGCTTAAATGTTTTTTTTAATCACGTTTATTTACAATCTTATTTTCAAACTTTTTTCAATAATTCTTTCAAGTTTACAATTAGTACTTTCAAGTTAAAAACGGTTTTAAAATGTAGTTTTTTATTCTTTCAAATTGTATAATCTGGTTTTCATTCTGATCCCAATTTGACTCCATAAATGTTGAATAAAAAACTGAAACTTTTAGAAAGGATTCCAGGCGGCGTCCGGCTCACCTGCAGGGCCTCGGGCATGCGGTGGTGGTGCCTGGTCTCCTCGGCCGTGAGGCCTTTGTGGGGGGTGTAGCCGGCGTCCGTAAGCCCCGCCCTCTGCTCAAACTTGGACATGCTTTCGTGGGTGTGTTCTGAGTCAAACACAAAGACAGAAGGAGCGTCTGTGACCAGATCTGCTCAAATAATGATCAACAGGATGGGAGGAGCTTAAAGTGAACGTACTGGTGATGAGAGAGTTCATGATGAGGGACGAGGCCTTGGTCTTCACTGCTCCTGGAACCTTGAAGGAGGCGCTGTCCGGCACCGCCGACTCTCTGACCGGACCGCTCTCGACCTCCTGCGGGGGTGTGTGGGGGGGGACACGCTCGTTTTAACCTCTGAGAAGAGGCCGGCAGAGCGGCAGAGCTCTCACCTCCGCCAGCTGGGAGAACTTCCTCTCTGGAATGACGGGGCGTCTCCACAGGTTGTTGATGCTGATGTCGTGGGGGGGCGTGGACATGGGGGCCTCCAGGTTGTCGTCGTAGCTGAGGGCCCGGCGGGTCATCCCCACGGGGAGCTTCATCCCGCCCATCCCGGAGCCCTCGATGGCTGCAGAGGAAGAGCGACAGAAACAGGAAGATCAATAACAGGATTACTCATCATCAGAGGTCAAGTGTTAGTTATTGATCCTGAAGACAAACACAACAAATAAATGTTCAACCTTTTTCACTTCTGGCTCATTTTTATTTTGAATATTAAAAACAACAAAAACTCTTAAAAAACTTCCAGTTCGTCCTATTCCTCTCCTGCACAGAAAATATTAAACACAAAATATTTTAATGAAACTCTAACTTATGAAAAACTTTCTGAAAGACTTTTTAAAGAGCTTTAGGGCTGCCACGATTAGTCGACTAATCGACTATTAAAATAATCGACAACTAATTTAATAGTCGATTAGTCGTTACTTTATATTGTATGAAGTCAGATTGTAGTAAAGTTGAAAGTTATAATAGCATTCTGCTAGCTTTTTGGAATATTTTGGCATTTATTAAGGTTTTTTAGGCTATTTTGGAGTTTAGCTAATATTTCAGCAGCATATAGCTAGCTTTTCGGCTAACTTTAGCTTTTTTACGTTTTTTAGGCAACTTTTGAGTTTAACTTATATTCAGCTATATGCTAGCTGTTTTGGCTACTATATAGTATTTTTCCGTTTTTTTTAAGGCTATTTGGAGTTTAGCTAATATATTCAGCAGCATGCTAGCTATTTTGTTTAACTTAAGCTTTTTTAAGTTTTTTTAGCAATTTTTGAGTTTAGCTTATATTTCAGCTATATGCTAGCTGTTTTGGGCTAATATAGTATTTTTCCGTTTTTTTAAGGCTTATTTGGAATTTAGCAAACATTTCAGCAGCATGCTAGCTATTTCGGCTAACTTTAGCTTTTTTACGTTTTTTGGGCAACTTTTGAGTTTAACTTATTTCAGCTATATGCTAGCTGTTTTGGCTAATATAGGATTTTTTCCATTTTTTTATGGCTAATTTTGGAGTTTAGCTAATATTTCAGCAGCATGCTAGCTATTTCGGCTAACTTAAGCTTTTTTACGTTTTTTAGGCAACTTTTGAGTTTAACTTATTTCAGCTATATGCTAGCTGTTTTGGCTAATATAGGATTTTTCCATTTTTTTTATGGCTAATTTGGAGTTTAGCTAATATTTCAGCAGCATGCTAGCTATTTTGGTTAACTTAAGCTTTAAACGTTTTTTAGGAAACTTTTGAGTTTAACTTATATTTCAGCTATATGCTAGCTGTTTTGGCTAATATAGGATTTTTCCCGTGTTTTTAAGGCTAATTTGGGAATTTAGCTAATATTTCAGCAGCATGCTAGCTATTTCGGCTAACTTTAGCTTTTTTAACGTTTTAGGCAACTTTTGAGTTTAACTTATTTCAGCTATATGCTAGCTGTTTTGGCTAATATAGGATTTTTCCATTTTTTTAAGGCTAATTTTGAATTTAGCAAATATTTCAGCAGCATGCTAGCTATTTCGGCTAACTTATGCTTTTTTACGTTTTTAGGCAACTTTTGAGTTTAACTTATTCAGCTATAAACTAAATATATCCACACAAGCATTATCTGCGAAAATGCTTGTGTGAATGCTGTAAGCTGAATTTTGAAGCTGAAGCGAGTGACGACAGCGAAGATGCTGAAATTGATAGCTAAAACACTAAAGCTGATAGCCACTAAAATATTAGCTAATTGCCAAATTAGCCTAAAAAAGAATTAAAAGCCTCAGCTGGCCAAAACTGCTAGCATGTAGCTGACATGTTAACTTAACCCCAAAATAGCCTTAAAAAACTGAAAGAAATCTTAAATTTTCCAAAATGGCTAGCATATAGCTTAAAATATTAGCTAAATTCCAAAACACCCTAAAAAACCTTTTTTTTTTAAAAAAACGCTAAAGTTAGCCAAAACAGCTAGCATCTAGCTGAAATATTAGCTAAACACCAAATTAGCAAAAAAAAAAAAAAAAAAACGGAAAAAAGCTTAAATAACCAGAAATAGCTAGCTTGTCACTGCAATATTAGCTAAACTCCAAATTAGCCTAAAATAATTTTAAAAGCCTCAGCTAGCCAAAACTGCTAGTATGTAGCTGACATATGAACTTAACTCAAAAATAGCCTTAAAAAACTGAAAAAAATCTTAAATTTTCCAAAATAGCTAGCATGTAGCTTAAATATTCGCTAAATTCCAAAACACCCTAAAAAACTTTTTTAAAAAAGCTAAAGTTAGCCAAAACAGCTAGCATCTAGCTGAAATATTAGCTAAACAACAAGTTAGCCTAAAAACCGAAAAAGCTAAATTAACCAGAATAGCTAGCTTGTAGCTGCAATATTAGCTAAACTCCAATTAGCCTAAAAAATAATTTAAAAGCCTCAGCTAGCCAAAACTGCTAGCATGTAGCTGACATATTAACTTAACTAAAAAACTGGAAAAAAATCCTAAATTTCCAAAATAGCTAGCATGTAGCTTAAATATGAGCTAAATTCCAAAACACCCTGAAAAACTTTTTTTTAAAAAGCTTAACTTAGCCAAAACAGTTAGCATCTAGCTGAAATATTAGCTAAACACCAAGTTAGCCAAAAAAAACTGAAAAAAGCCTAAATTAACCAGAATAGCTAGCTTGTAGCTGAAATATTAGCTAAACTCCAAAATAGCTTAAACAAACCTTGATAAATGCCAAAATGGACTAAAAAGCTAGCTTATTTTTATTATAACTTTCAACTTTACGACACTCTAACTCCATATATTATAAAGTAACGACTAATCGACTATTAAATTAGTTGTCGACTATTTTAATAGTCGATTAGTCGTCGATTAGTCGACTAATCGTGGCAGCCCTAAACTGGACAGCTAAATAAACAAAAAAATAATTCATGTCTTTTATTTTGAAGAGGCAAATGTGTTCATTTAAGGATGCAGAAATTCTGAAACAGGAAGTGACATAAAAGAGCTTCCTTGTTGTTTTATTGTCTGAAAGGTCGAATGAAATCTGAGTTTTTCTTACCAGGGAGATCTCCAGATCCAGCCATGACAGCAGAGACGCAGAAGCAGAAGATCAGAGAGAGCAGAAGCTGCAGAGAAGAAGAAGAAGAAACATCTGATGAAGACTTGGATCAGAAATCTGCCTCGCAGTCAGACAGACGCGTACCTTCCAAGTTTGATGCTGTAATTTGGAGTAGATGGAGTGGTGGTTATACGGGCCTGTTTGACATACACGACTGCCTTTGGCAATGCATTGTGGGAGAGCAGCAAGGCCACAGAAGCAACTGAGGAGACAGTGAAGAACAGAAGGTTCTGCTATGTTACAGTGAGGAGAAAAGATTCATGCTGGAAGCTTTTTCCTGGAAAACAGTTGGATAAAGTCTCAAAGATCCTTTCTGCTGCTCTGAAACTGATCATGTTTAGGGAAGAAGAAGATTTAAAAGAACATTTAGAAGTTCTATAAATATAAAAAAAACTGGACTCAAAACTACACTTACTTAAATGTTTATTTAACCCAATAATCAGTCTCTCCGTTGAACAGAGTGATACTTAAAGTTAGTCCATTCACCGGATCACGGCTTCATTCAATTTTAATCTTAAAAAATCTGTTTTTGATGGTTTTAAAAACTACATTCACTCCAGATTTATATTTAAAACACTCTTATTCGCCTGAAAAACAAATGTAGATAAGCTTTAAAGAAAAACTGATCACTAGATCTGATGAACTGATGATGAATCTTTAAAATTGAGATTAGTTTGATCTGATTTTTCTCTGTTAAATGTTTAAAAAAAGGAAAACGACAAATACCAAACTGGTCAGTATTACCAATTCATCGCTTAGTTTAAGTAATCCTACGATTATCAAAATAAAAGCCAAATAATGCTAAATCTGAACGGAAATGGGGAAAAAATAAATTGATATTGGGATGCTCCATTAAGATTAAATGATTACCTTCAATCTATAGTTATTATTTTTAACTGAAGAGACATTTAGATTACAGAAGAAAACGGTTTTATTTTTTTTTTTTAATGAAAAGTCCACAAACCATTAATAAAATAATCAGATCCAATGTGAATTTTATACTATAAGAAATTAAAATATTATATATTTGTTATTTAATTATGGTTAAAGAATTAATTAATAAATGCAACATATTTAAATGTTAAATAAACAAATACAATAACTTAACGTCACGTCAATAACAATCAATCAAAACCCAAAGGCATTCAATACATTCTGTAGGAAAATAAATGTTCTAATGTCATGTCACGTGACACGGACTACAAAGCAGTTTAAAACTAAAGAAGTTGTAGATTTTTAAAGCAGGATAATAAAGTATATTTTTGTTTTTAGCTGAAAGAACGATTAAGCTAACTCTGAACAGTCTGCTACGAGAAACCGATCCAGCCACTCTCTCACTAAAAACGCAGAACTAGAGGAATATTCACTTTAAATATCGAGTCTGTCGTGTGAAATAAACTAATATCAAACGTTCTGACGATGACATCTATCCTCATAGCGGAACCAGAAAGATGCTAGCAGCAGCGGCAGCAGCGGCGGCGGCTCCTCGGTACCGCAGCCCGGTAACACAGCGGCGTTTCTTTTCCAAACATCCACAGACTTTCTCTCACCTCCGGTAAAAAGCAGCCTCAGACCAACGGCTAAGACAACGTGAAGCCTTTCATTGTCCCTGGTTGACTTAAAGAAGATGACAATAAGCGGGTAGCAGCCATTATGGTCCCCTGCACACAGAAAACCCTTCTCCACGGACGGTCTGTGCCCTTTGCTGTTCTCGGAGACTCTCGCGAGATTACGTTCAGCTTGCGTGTCACATAACTCAAACAAAACACAATATAAAATAAAATAAAATAAAATAAAATAAAATAAAATAAAATAAATAAATAAATAAAAAAAAAATAAAATAAAATAAAATAAAAAATAAAATAAAAAAAATAAAATAAAATAAAATTCACATATTTAACTAATTATTTTATTTTTTATTACATTTTTTATTTTTTAAAAACACACCCGTACACATAAGGTATTTTTGTATTTGAAATAATTATTAAGGGATTGATTGAAAATGAACAAAAATGTTGCTAGTAAAAGATAAATACGCAAATATCTGTTTATATAAATACATCCACTTGTAAATTATGCCATTATATTTGACATATTTGAACTGTTAGTACACAACACAATAAATTCAATTCAATTCCATTTTATTTACAGTATATAGCCCAATATATAAAAAAACGTTTTCATTGGGCTTCATAAATGAAACCAATTGAAAGTTTGTCAAGAGGTTTGAAGAGGGGTGGGAGAAAGCTAACTATATTGAAATTAGATTCTTAAAAAAAAAAAAAGAAATCATAAAAATGCAATTATTTAATTAAACTCGATTTTCTAATAAGGTTAGAAAAATAAGGTTTTTTTTTCAAATGTTACTTTTTGTTTATTTTATTTTTATTTGTACCATTTTGTAATCTATTAGGTATAAATTATAGTAACTATCTAAAGCAACATTACATTTTCTTTTTTTTTTTTTTGTAAATTTCTATTGGTTCCGAATCACAAAGAAAATTAAAAAAAAAAAAAGGAATAAGTGGAGTTTCACTCAAAATATATTTTGATTTATTTTCCAAGTGTTGTTTTATAGGACAAATGTTGGTGACAGGTTACAGGGTATTGGGGAACAGAAGTAACCCTCTGCTGATATCCCATCATCCCGTCATTTACAAGCTCTCTCAGATGCCAGCTCGGACAAGAAAAACAAAGACGTACATGGATCTATTTCTCCTCCCACCTCAGTTGCTGCATCACAAACCCAACTGGACGCTTTTGTTTTTTTCTTTTCAAATTTTTGCTCCTGATTCACAATGATTTGAATAAAGGTAACTCAATTTCAGGCTTAATATTATTTACAAATGTCCCACATCATCAGAAAATGCTACTAGAGCTTAATAAAAACATTTTTTTTCATTAGAGTTGAGCTTTAATAGAATTCAGTGTGTAATGATCTGGTAGTTAATAAGGCATTAAAACTCTTCCTTATTGTCAATGACAAAGAGTTCTTTATTGACAAAATATTTCAACAATACAGCGTGAATCTCTAAATTATTAAGCTCCAATTATTACTGAATATAAATGGCTTAGAACAGAACAGTAAATATAAACAAGATTTTAAATAAACATAAAAGAAGTAAATAACAGTAAACAACATCAAACAAGAGCGAAATATATAAGTATGTATATATAAACATATTTTTCTTAAAAGAAGAGGGATATGCTACTATATAGTCTACAGTGTCTCATAAAAATAAACGTGAAAATTAAAGTCTATAACCTATTTCAGAAATTTGTTCTAAAAATTAAAACAAGATACGGGTTTTTTAGATATTTAAAAGTAGTTTTCCACATCAGTTATTCATTTCTAAAACTAACAAAATGGGGGCACTTTCAAAAAACGACATGTATGTATTACACAATTTTTAAAATATTGTTAAATGCCAAATTTAATTTTTTGTTTTAGACCAAATCTAATAGTTTAGAAATTTAAATTAAAAAATAAACACTGTTACATGTTAACCTGTTAGTTTTGGATTTTTTACAACTATTTCTATATTGTTGCTACAAAGAGTGTTTGTGTCAATACTGACTTTATTATGAAGGTAATCATTAAAAGGATAAAAAGCATTTAAGATTTTGAAGTGATTTTCTTTCTGATCTGTTGACGCGCTGAGGTTTACAGGAGTTTTTTTTGTTTTTGTCTCCCTCTAGTGTTTGGTATGAATAATGCAGCTCCATCACGTCGCTGTTCCCAAACTTTATAGTTGTTTTTCTGACTAAAGAAAGTTGAAAAAAAAGTCAAAACGAGTTTCTTCTTCGGGTGGTGCATGTCAGAAGGTTCTGCTGCTCCGCCGGTTCTGGTTCTGACCGTCTGAACTTTGAGTTCCTTCCCCGGCTGTGATGCACATTCCGGGATTTGCATACAGAGGAGCGGCGCGCCTCCCTCTCTGGGCTGGTTCTCTCCGTGCGGTGCGCAGAAGTTTTTCCAGCAGAGGAAAGGAAACAGTCCGGTTCGGATCAGGCCCCTAGAAGAACTCCGGACAGAACTTTCGGATCCCGGTCCAACTTCTCCCTCTCTCACACAAAGGTCTGACATGTCGCTCCAGACGAGCGAGAAGACGACGCGGACCTTCCGGACGGTGGACGTGCGCTCCTCGGAACCGGTCACCACCACCATGACTTTGGGTCGAGTTCCCCCCAAGACGCAGACGGTGCAGGCGATGCCGTACGCGCTCAACGGCTCCTACGACTCCGTGCGCTACCTGGTGCCGGTACAGCAGTCGGTGCCGCAGCAGTCCTTCATGGTCATGCAGCAGCAGCCGGTCATGCAGTCCGTCATGCAGCAGCAGCCGGTCATGCAGTCCGTCATGCAGCCGGTCATGCAGCCGGTCATGCAGCCGATGGTGCAGCCGGTGGTGCAGCAGTCCGTCATGCGCCCCATGGTGCAGCCCATGTACGTGCAGACCCTCCCGCGCGTCCGAACCGCCACGCAGGAGTCCGACCTGCTGGTCCAGAGGAGTACAGTGGAGGTGAGTCGGAACCAGGAAACCCGTCAACCTAAAGGATACAAATCTGATATTTAAAATCTAAAAGTCTAGCTAAAAAATGTGCTTTAATCAAATAAAAATATGATTTAGGATGTTTAGGTTTTGGGTCAGAAAAGCTTCGATTCTTAGTTCTGTTCCTCAGCATCATCATCTGGCCTGAAGCTCCTGGTCCTGTCTTATGACCCCAGAGAGCTCATAAATCCAGGTTCTGCTCACACCAGCCTGCAAACATCTCTTGATTAGTTTACCAGAACCTGGATGCAGGTCAGCTGATGGAGGCCGAGTGGATTTCCTGACATCTCAGGCGTCTGAGACTTGAAGTTATTGATCTGAATAAAGAAGGAGTTTGTAGTTTTGGTTAATATGTGATTATTTATTTAAATTTGTGATAGAATTGTCCTTAAAGGACACATTATCTTCTGACTGGCCATCAGAGACAAAAGTTCTTAATTTCATTCTCAACGAGAAACAAATAATTGATTCATTACTAATGTTGTCATATTTAGTAGAAGAAGAAAAAATGATGACGAAGCATCAAAGACATAAAGATAGAGAATGCCATGTTGATTTGACTTTTATGTAATTTTAAGTAAATCTATTTTATTTTGAAGGAACTTGAGTAAAATAAATTAAAACGGTATTGCATTTTATTGTAAAAGTTAAATTCTATATTTTGCAAATACATGTAATAAAACATTTATTTTTGCTTTTATTTTAATGTTTTTTAATTGGCTTATCAATCGTTTAATTTAGGTAATTATTTATAGATTTGAGGCTGTGTTCTTTACTGGCTCTGAATCTATCTTAGACATTGTTTTATTAAAAAGTGTGTTCATAAAGGTTCATGTCTCAGAGAATTCTCAGAAAATTAAAAACTTTAATGTTGATTAATCAGAGGGATTTAGGAAAAAAATAACAATAAACCACAAAGTTAAATATTTTATTTTGATACAAATATTACAAATGAAGGAGTCGGTTTAGGATTATCTCCATAGATCAAAAAATGCCTCAAGAAGAAAATACTGCAAGAATAAAAGAAATCAAACTAAAATAATGTAAAAAATCCCGATGGGAGCATCCCAACAGGTTCTTTGTGTTTGTTTATTTCTCCACTGAGGTTCATATTTCCTCTGTTGGTGTTCAGTTTACTTTGCTCTTATTGGTCCGACTCGTTCTTCAGGACGACTTTAGAGTTTCCCCAAAGCTGCTAAAGTTTCTTCCTTTTTGCAACTTAAAATCAAATTCTTGTTATGGTTCTGCTAATAGCTCATCAGTGAGCAAACACACGGAGTCACGACCCACTGGTTTTATTTGGTCATAGTTGGATGCTTTTACGGTCAAACGAGTTTTATTGGAGCATTTTCTTCAAACTGAACTCTCGTGTGTGTCTGCTGCTCTTATTCTTCTTCTCCAGACCAACAGCAGGAAGTCCTCATCTTCTCAAGTGTTCAGCCAGTCGTCCAGTCCCACCAAGAGTCCTGCGCCGAGCTATGAGGAAGAGGTGAGAGCACAAAACTGCACAGCAAGTTAAAACTCCTCTGATTGGGTGAAAAACAATCATTTTAATGTTTGAACTCCAATTAGGAATTCCACTGACTAAAAACAGTCAAGAAAAGGGATTGTTTTGCAGATTTAGAAAGAATAATTTAGAGAAAATCAAACAGTGTGGTTGAAATTCACAGATTTGTGCTATTTTATGCTTTACTTGACTGTTTCCTGTCAATTTTACCACAGTTTCCTGTTGCCGTGACTACCTATAACAATATATGTGTTGGTATAACCTCAAGAATAAACTAAAAGAGAAATAATGTTAAGAAACTGAACTAGAAAAGTTCAACGTGTAACCACTAGGGCGGCGACATTCCAGATAGAAAAGAAATAAAACATTTAAAAGAATGTTAATGTATTTGAATTATGTTTTTGTTTCCAGTTTTTGTGTCCAGATCTGGAATAAGCTAGACCGTTCAAATAAAACTAACAAACAACTTCCCGAAACTCAACGTTGGCCTAAAACTCCTCAGTAAGCTAAATTAGTCAAAAAATGTTAGCCTGTTGCTAAAATAGCAGCTAAATTAGCCTATAAAACCTTAGTAAAAAACAAATTAGCTAAAAACATCAGCATGTTGCTAAAAATATTAGCTAAACTCCAACTTAGCCCAAAAAACCTCAGTAGATGACAAATTAGCCAAAAAGCTAACACATTGCTTAAATACTAGCTAAACTCCAAATTAGCCTAAGATATGTCAGTAAACGAAATTAGTCAAAAACGTTAGCATGTTACTAAAAATATTGGCTAAATTCTAAATCACAATAAAAAACCTCAGTAGGTTCAAGATACTTTTTTATTAATTCCACCGGGTGGGGCGATGCCAAATTAGCCAAAAAAGCTAGCATGCTAAACTTCAAAATGGCCTAAAATTCCTCAGTAAGCTAAATTAGTCAAAAAAATGTTAGCCTGTTGCTAAAATAGCAGCTAAATTACTCTATAAAACCTTCTTAGATAAAAAATTATCCAAAAACGTCAGCATGTTGCTAAAAATATTAGCTTAACTCCAACCTAGCCCAAAAAACCTCAGTAGATGACAAATTAGCCAAAAAGTTAGCACATTGCTTAAATACTAGCTAAACTCCAAATTAGCCTGAGATACCTCAGTAAATGAAATTAGTCAAAAACGTTAGCATGTTACTAAAATAGAAGCTAAACTCTAAATTAACTCTAAATTAAATAAAACATTTAAAAGAATGTTAATGTATTTGAATTATGTTTTTGTTTCCAGTTTTTGTGTCCAGATCTGGAATAAGCTAGACCGTTCAAATAAAACGAATAAACAACTTCCCGAAACTCAACGTTCCTCGTTTTTTTTAGAGCTCAATAAAACACGAGTATTAGCCCCTGTCCTCACCCCCAGGCAAACGTGACGCCACATGGCAATAACTATGGCTTTATGATGTGTGGAGGCATCATAAATCACAGGTTATATAGATTCAGGTCCTCTCAGGTATAGGCCACACCCACAAAAAGCCTTCCACCGTGGAAGGGGACGAGGCGTTCAAAGCGGCAGCCTCAGGGGTGGAGCGTCCCGCCGTACAAAAGGAATCAAACACAAAAACAAACAGAAAAGAGACGTGAGGAACACCTAGAAATCTCTTTATCTATTTTCAAAGTGAAAGAATTTCACACCTGAGATGTTTTAGTAGATTAAAGTATCTAGAGAATTCAAGCTCGGTTCATAAATACGTTTTACAGAAGTGATACTAAAGAGCCAGAACTTTATATTATATTTAAATATACCTTTTGTTTTTTTTCACCATTTTTTTGTCTTATTCTGGAAGAAATCCAACCAAAAGAAGATCAAAAGAGACTTTTGATGCCAACATTTGGCTACAAGTTGAGACTTTTCCAGCAGGTGTTTAATGTTAAGAACTTCATACAAATACATTTAGGTCTCGGAGGCAAATAATCATGTGGCTTGTTTGGACACGCTGCTGCTGCATTCTTCAAAACCTGAAGTTAATGGAAGCTTAAAGAATCAGGTCAAAGAGGATCTGCTTCTCCAGACACTGAGAAAAGACTTTTGATATGTTTGTTCCAAAAGGAAAGAAGAACTCCTGCGATAATGCTAATGTGAACGCTTTTTGCTGAACGAAGTCACTCTGCTGAAAATGCTAAAGCTATTTGCAAAATGCTAAATCTGCTTAAAGACTGGAAATTTTGTTAAAGAAGTATAAAAGAGCCCTGACGCTGACCTCAATTTCTGAAATATTTGTTGTAAAATTGTTAAAAAATCTCTGATATGTCACAAATTTGCAAACAATATTTAGTTTTTTAAAAAAATACAAGCTAAACTCCAAATTAGCCCTGAAAACATTTATAGATGCCAAGTATAAGCTAAATTAGCCTATAAAAACCTCAGTAGATGCCAAATTAGCCAAAAGCGTTAGCATGTTGCTAAAATATCAGTTAAACTCCAAATTAGAATAAAAAACCTCAGCAGATGCCTAATTAGCCCAAAAGCTAGCACATTGCTTAAATACTAGCTAAACTCCAAATTAGCCTAAGATATGTCAGTAAACGAAATTAGTCAAAAACGTTAGCATGTTGCTAAAAATATTGGCTAAATTCTAAATTACAATAAAAAACCTCAGTAGGTTCAAGATACTTTTTTATTAATTCCACCGGGTGGGGAGATACCAAATTAGCCAAAAAAGCTAGCACGTTACCTAAATACCACCTAGACTTCAAAATGGCCTAAAACTCCTCAGTAAGCTAAATTAGTCAAAAAATGTTAGCCTGTTGCTAAAATAGCAGCTAAATTGGCCTATAAAACCTTAGTAAAAAACAAATTAGCCAAAAACATCAGCATGTTGCTAAAAATATTAGCTAAACTCCAACTTATCCCAAAAAACCTCAGTAGATGACAAATTAGCCAAAAAGCTAGCACATTGCTTAAATACTAGCTAAACTCCAAAATAGCCTAAGATATGTCAGTAAACGAAATTAGTCAAAAACATTAGCATGTTACTAAAAATATTGGCTAAATTCTAAATCACAATAAAAAACCTCAGTAGGTTCAAGATACTTTTTTATTAATTCCACCGGGTGGGGCGATGCCAAATTAGCCAAAAAAGCTAGCATGCTAAACTTCAAAATGGCCTAAAATTCCTCAGTAAGCTAAATTAGTCAAAAAAATGTTAGCCTGTTGCTAAAATAGCAGCTAAATTACTCTATAAAACCTTCGTAGATAAAAAATTAGTCAAAAACGTCAGCATGTTGCTAAAAATATTAGCTTAACTCCAACCTAGCCCAAAAAAACCTCAGTAGATGACAAATTAGCCAAAAAAGTTAGCACTCCAAATTAGTGATTAAAATACAAATTAGCATAAACTCTCTAAATTAGCCTGAAAGAAGATAGCCTCAGTAAAAATGAAATAGTCAAAAAGTTGCATGTTTACTAAAATAGAAATGCTAAACTCTAAATTAGCCTGAAAAAACACCAGAAGATAACAAATTACCCCAAAACATTAGCATGTTGCTAAAAATATTGGCTAAATTCTAAATTATAATAAAAAACCTCAGTAGCTTCAAGATGCTTTTTTATTAATTCCACCGGGTGGGGCGATGCCAAATTAGCCAAAAAGCTAGCATGCTAAACTTCAAAATGGCCTGAAACTCCTCAGTAAGCTAAATTAAAAATGTTAGCCTGTTGCTAAAATAGCAGCTATGTTAGATAAAAAATTAGCCAAAAACGTCAGTATGTTGCTAAAAATATTAGCTAAACTCCAACTTTGCCCAAAAATTAGTAAAAATGTTAGCATGTTGCTAAAATAGAAGCTAAACTTATTTCCTATAGGGCATATTTTTCTCAATATTTCCAAAACTATACAGTTTATAAATACATAAAATACAGTAAAGTCCTGAACAAGCTGAATGTTTTGATACTAAGATTGTTGAAATTGCTGATTGAGGAGAATCAGTATAGCGTGAACGCTTACTGAGCAATCACACTATTAATGTCAAAAGTTTAGGTCTAGAGAGAATGAGCTCAGGTAGAAATACCACAAAGTAAGTTGAGGTAAATATTTGATTTAATGAAGTGCAGAATGTTGGATCTATAGTTTTCCTGAACCCTCAGTTCCTCTCTCAGGCTTTCTGCTGATCCTGCAGACGTCCCGGTTGGGACCTAAAACTTTACAGCTGTGTGAAAGTGCAGCCGTTCAGCTGGGAGCGCCCGGTCGCTTTCGTGTTCGTGCCGAAGCTCCGCCCCCACAGTCAGTCACACTGTTACAACAGCATTCCTCACGCCGGGACCTTAAACTGTTGCACTCCTGACGAGGCACGAACGTTAAACTGAGGCGTGTCTGGTGACTTCCCAGAGGCCTCTGCTGTAGGTGGGGTCCCTCCGTTTGATCTGAACCTGCGGCGTCATGCATACGACTGTTGTCATAACAGGGCGGCTCTGCAACAGCCTGACACAGTTCACGTCGACAGCGGCAGAGTGACTCAACCCGCCGATGCTAAAGCCACAAACAAAAGAAAAACAGGCAATTACTTCAACAGCTTTAACATCTGCATTGGAGAAAACTGTAAAATCTGAAAATAAAAGAAGGAAAATGTATTAAAAAGTACAATCTGACTTCTGTCAGCTGATCTAGTCCACTAACAATTTATTTTAATTATTTCCTCATGTGGTTCGGGGAAAAAAAGCTGCTAGCTGTTTTTTCTTTTTAGTGTTTATCAAGCAAATCCAGCTTCTGCATCTTCTAAAGAGGAGCAACTTAAAGGAGTAAACATGAAGTTTTTCTGACTCCATCAAACAGCAGAAATCCTGAAGGGATTCGTTCTGTTTGGTGACGACAAACAGGGCCGGCCCTAGGCACAGGCGAGCTAGGCGGCCGCCTAGGACGCCATCTGCTATCCATCTGCCATAACACGCTATGATGTACAAGTGCTGCGTAATGACTCCTGACTGACGCAAAGGGTAGGACGGGGTGTCAAACTCAATCACACAAGGGGCTAAAATCCAAAACACACCTGACGTCACGGGACGAAACAGGATAAACATTTGCTGAAAACTCTAAAACTACATTTTTAAAACTAATTTTTTAACGTAATAATGAAGTAGATACATAGCATTACCAGTGACAATGCTAGTCTGAATGCTGTAAGCTGAATTTGGTCTCTGAAGATGCTGAAATTGATAGCTAAAAAGGCTGAAGCTAATAGTCAGCTAAAGTATTAGCTAAATGCCAAATTAACCTAAAAAAACAAACCTGGGTTAGCCAAAACAGCTAACATGTTGTGGACATATTAGCTAAACTCCAAAATAGCCTAAAAGAAATCTTAGTAAATGCCAAAATTATCCAAAACGTTAGCAGAATGCCCATTTTTAAAACTGTAATTTTTTTTTTCACATAATTATGAATAATAAAAAGGCAGGAATATTATTCCAGAATAAATCAACTTAAACCTTAAATAATTTTCAATATTTTACTCTCTATAAAAATATATTTTGTCAAATATCACAAAAGTTAGAAATAAGTTTAAGAGAATTAATGATCTGGAGGGCCGGATCCGGCCCCCGGGCCTTGACGCATGGAGATGTTGTTGTAGGAGTCTACTCACAATAATGGTTGGTGCCTTGACCACTCCCGAACATTATAAATATCTCTCCCGCCACTTCAGGAGTGGGGATTAAAATTCATAGAATTACTCTCCCTTACGCGTTGTAGAAATGTTCACCGCGACCTGACGCCTGCAGCACGCCCGTAGGAAAAAATGTGCTACAGGTTCAGTCTACCACCTTGATATTTGATCACCTGCGTTCAGGTTTGATCATTTGTGGAAAAACTACTTAGAGATAAACTGTTATGCAATTAATGCTGATTACTTTGTTAGGTGAAGAACTAATTATTTACTCCTCCTCTCAGTCCGTCTATCTATAAACCGAATCAGTCCCTACAAACCTCTTTAATTATGGGATGTTCTCTCTCGAATCGTTTTAGGTGAGAAAATCTCTTCTTCAGTCGGATCTGTTTGGGTAACAAATCCCTAAAATGACATGTGAAAACTCAAACCGCACCAACAAGTCGGAGACTGTAATCCTCTCATTGACTCCTCAGGTCTGACGCTAACAATGAGGATGAGTGATCTGGGAGGGCGGGTGTGGCTTAAACCAACAGACTCCTCGAGATTATTCACCGTCCTCATCTCTGTAGAAGCTGAGAAGAAATTAGATCAAAGACATTTTAGTGTTTATGGAGCTAAATGAGCGCCGACAGGAGAAACTCAGGCAGTAAAAATAATATCTGTAGGATCAGCTTCTTCTTCTGCAAACGTACACGCACCTGCGCAGGTCTGTACAGGCTGGAGACACACCTGCGTATGCTGGGATGTTTGTGACAGAGTATGCTACACAGCAGCAGATCTGATGAGTTCACATCAGATCATTCATCTAAAGCAGAGGTCGGCGACCTTTAAGAGTAAAAGAGCCATTTGGACTCGTTTACTGATCAAAATCTAGAAGAAGCTGCATTGACTTACATTAGCCTTTAAGAAATTTGGATTTGCATTCATAACCTTCTTTTTGTTTTATTAAATAAATATCTAAAATGTCTATTTGTGAATGGGAATTTATTTTCATGTTTTTAACTTTAGCAGCATAAAAGCTAGCTTGTTGCTTAATTACTAGCTGGACTTCAAATTAGCATAACATTTCTCTGTAAATTAAATCAGCCAAAAGTTTTAGCATGTTGCTGAAATAAAAGCTAAACTCAAAATTAACCTAAAACCCTCAGCAGTTAATAAATTAGCTAAAAATGTTAGCTTATTGCTAAATTATTAGCTAAACTCCAAATTAGCATAAAAAACTAATTAGAGGCCAAATCTGCCAAAAAAAGCTAGCTCGTTGCTTAATTACTAGCTGAACTTCAAATTAGCATAACATTTCTCTGTAAATTAAATCAGCCAAAAGTTTTAGCATGTTGCTGAAATAAAAGCTAAACTTAAAATTAACCTAAAACCCTCAGTAGATAACAAATTAGCAAAAATTGTTAGCATATTGCTAAATTATTAGCTAAACTCCAAATTAGCATAAAAAACTAATTAGAGGCCAAATCTGCCAAAAAAAAGCTAGCTCGTTGCTTAATTACTAGCTGAACTTCAAATTAGCATAACATTTCTCGTAAATTAAATCAGCCAAAAGTTTAGCATGTTGCTGAAATAAAAGCTAAACTTAAATTAACCTAAACCTCAGTAGATAACAAATTAGCAAAAATTGTTAGCATATTGCTAAATTATTAGCTAAACTCCAAATTAGCATAAAAAACTAATTAAAGGCCAAATCTGCCAAAAAAAGCTAGCTCGTTGCTTAATTACTAGCTGAACTTCAAATTAGCATAACATTTTCTGTAAATTAAATCGGCCAAAATGTTAGCATGTTGCTGAAATAAAAGCTAAACTCAAAATAGCCTAAAACCCCAGTAAAAACAAATTAGCTAAAAAGTTAGCATATTGCTAAAATATTAGCTAAACTCCAAATTAGCATAAAAAAACTAATTAGGCCAAATCTGCCAAAAAAAAAGCTAGCTCGTTGCTTAATTACTAGCTGAACTTCAAATTAGCATAACATTTCTCTGTAAATTAAATCAGCCAAAAGTTTTAGCATGTTGCTGAAATAAAAGTTAAACTCAAAATTAACCTAAAACCCTCAGCAGTTAATAAATTAGCTAAAAATGTTAGCTTATTGCTAAAATATTAGCTAAACTCCAAATTAGCATAAAAGACTAATTAGAGGCCAAATCTGCCAAAAAAAAGCTAGCTGTTGCTTAATTACTAGCAGAACTCCAAAAATAGCTAAAATTCCTCAGAAATCTAACTTAGTCAAAAACGTTAGCATGTTGCTAAAATAGAAGCTAAATTCTAAATTATCCCAAAAAAATTCAGTAGATAACAAATTAGCTGAAAATATCAGCAAGTAACTAAAATATTAGCTAAACTCCAAATTAGCATAAAATTCCTCAGTAAACTAAATTAGCCAAAAACGTTAGCATGTTGCTAAAATAGAAGTTAATCTCTAATTTTGTTGTTTACTTTTTTTTTTTTTTTTTTTATGAATTTATTTTTTTCCAGCCAGAGAGCCACCATGAACAGATAAAAGAGCCACATGTGGCTCTGGAGCCACAAGTTGCAGACCCCTGATTTAAAGTATTCAGATTACTTTAGGGCAGGGGTGTCAAACTCAACCGGACAACGGTCCAAAATCCTTAACCCTCCTTGGGTTCCAGGTTGAACATTTTTTGAACAATCTAAAAGTACTTTTTAAAACTTTAAAAAACATAACGTAGCTGATATAATGCTAGTGTGAATGCGATGAGCTGAATTTGGCCGCTGAAGATGCTAATGCTGATAGCTGAAGATGCACTGAAGCTAATTTTAGCTCATATTTTAGAAATTCTGCTAATATTTTAGCTAAAATGAGCAAAATTAAAAAAAAAAAAAAACACTTGGGTTAGCCAAAACAGCTAGCATTTAGTGCAAAAATTGCCAAATTTCTAAACTTTCTAAAAAAAAAAAGAAAGTAAAAATCTATAAAAAATATATATTGTCAAAATTATACAGGTTAGAAATAAGAGCAAGATAACATCAGGCTATTAGGAACAATAACATAAAATGATCTGGAGGGCCGGATAGAACTACCTGGAGGGCCGGATTCGGCCCCCGGGCCTTCACTTTGACACGTGTGCTTTAGGAGAATAAAAATGCAGTTGAGCTTCTCACTTCAGTTTTTGTTTAAATCCACCCATAAATAATCTCTGTACTTTAAACCGCTGCAGTTTAGTGGCGTCTACCGTGAAGACGACCTTTGTAACGGCGAGGTTTTCTCACTGGACCGCCACGGTTCTGGCCGGAGCAGACACCGAGGTGTCAGAAAACACACACGTTTGCTCCCGGAGCTGCAGTGAATTTCCTGGTTTAGACGTGGGGCAACAAATTCTTTTTGCTGCATGCTTTAGCGGCACCAGCGTGTGACCCGGCAGCAGAAAAACAAAACATCCATGCAGGACTGACTGGAGGACATTTTACAAACTCTGGTCACTGATTTTGATTCTAAAATGTAATGTTTTTTTTTAAATTATTTGTTTTGCTTGTTTAATTATCATTTGTGATTTGTTGATGTAATTTGCGCCTCTGAGCCACCGTAGTTTGCATGTGACTGTAATCTGTCTACCTGGTATTCATTTACTTTTGGACATGTTTGAAATTTTTTTAAAGAAAATTAGCACCAATGAGTCTCTAATATACTTTTCTGGTTTTGGAAAAGAAAACTCTTTTCTGGGTATATCATATTAATTTAAGAAACTCTCATAAATGTGGTCTGCTTTTGCAAATATCAAAGTTTCTTACACATTTTCACTATTTTTTGTGTTTGGTCTGAATCTTCTACGGTAAATTTGAACACATGATATTTGTATTTTTTCAGTTTAAGCAAGTTTTGCCGCAGGGAATTCTGTTAAAATGAATTTTAAGAAAACTTTAAGAAAATTGACAAAAATACTTCAGTCAGAAAGACAAATAGTTAATAGATCAGTCAGCACCGGAGTTATTAGTATACATCCTCAGAATCTCATCCACTCCTTCAGGATTTTCCTGAGACCTGTTGGCTCCTCAGAACCTGGATCAGAACCTTCTCGTTGTTTGAGTGACTTTACGAAACACTCCTGCATTCTTGCCTTTATTCCAGGGGTCTGCGGGGCCAAATGCGGCTCTTTGACCCCTCCATTGTTGAAGAATAAAAAAATGTTTTTATCATTTTTAAAAAGTAAGATATTTTTACAAGAGAATCTGGCCACAGAAAAAATATGGTGCTAGAAAATTAAGCACCAGAATGTTCTCTGTCCCATTTGATGCTCATGTTCAAACTAAACTAAACAGTTTATTCACATTTAAAAGCTGACAGGTCTGAAAAGTT
This sequence comes from Oryzias javanicus, assembly GCA_003999625.1. Classification (NCBI taxonomy): domain Eukaryota; kingdom Metazoa; phylum Chordata; class Actinopteri; order Beloniformes; family Adrianichthyidae; genus Oryzias; species Oryzias javanicus. Next base: position 27,526,870 of record CM012450.1, read on the forward strand.
TTTCAAATATCTAAAGTTTAGGAAATCTCTGCAAATTTGCGCAACCGGCTAAAGTTGGATTGTTTTTGGCTTGTGACCACAGGCCTTTATTTTTAAGACTAAATAAAGCAGATTGTTCCGGAACTGATGGAGGAAGACCCAGAATGCAACAGAAACATTTAACAGTTAAACGGAAACAGGACAAAACCCCACAGAGCAGCAGATGGTGATAAAACAGATGGTTTGATGATGTAGAACTGCAAACCAGAGCCTTAAATAGACAATTAACAGAAATGAAAACAGCTGTGGATGATTACCATGAACCTGTGGTGATTTACAATTCAGAACACGACTGAAAACAACAAACTGAAGCACACAATCCTCAAACAGACAAACCTTTCATTTGAGCTGATATTATTCTAACAGGTTCTATTTTGCTTGATGTTATTCACGTGTTTTAAGTGCGATCAGCACAAAAACTGATGGAAACTCATGTCGGTCGCGTGTAACAGGAGCAGATTCCTGCATGTTGGTGTTTTAACTGTACCCAAGGCTAACTTTAGTTGTTGACATAAGAGGTATTTGTTGTTTTCGGGGTATTTTAATGGGTACCTTTTACCTAGTAGCACAGGGAATACTTTAGGTGCAGCTATGAAGCCACGTATTTTCAGCTTTCAAAATAAGAGCGGCCAAGACAGAAGTTCAGCTCTGGCCATTTATGTGTGAAGAATAATTTTTTTTTTATATATTATTTTGACGGTTTCAAATTATTTTTATTCTTGTTTACCTTTATTATCCCACAGGAATCAAACATGGTTATCAGCAACGACAAAGAGGAGCTATGAAGAAAAAAAAATGTGACAGAACAGGATAAACATTTATTGAACACTCTAAAACTAGATTTTTAAAAACTTTAACAACCTTTTTAACAGAATTATGAGCTAGATATAAAGCATTACCTGCAACAATGCGAGTGTGAAGGCTGGAAGCTGAATTTGGTCGTCAAACTAATAGCTAACTAATAGCTAGCTGGTATCAGCTAAATACCAAATTAGCCTAAAACACTTTTTGAAAAAACTCAGGTTAGCCAAAACAGCTAGCACGTAGTAAAAAAAATGGCTAAACTTCAAAATATCTAAGAAAAAAAAATTGATTAAAAGCCCAAATTATCCAAAACAGCTAGCATGTAGCTGAAATATTAGCTAAATGCCAAAATAGCCTAAAAAATCTTAGTAAATGCCAAAATAGTCCAAAAAGCTAGCAAAATTCAAAATTTTTAAAACTTTAAAACTGTAACTTTTTAACATAATCACGAATACTAAAAAGGCAGGAATATTATTCCATAATAAATCAACTTAAACCTGAAAAAACTTTCAACATTTTACTCTACATAAAAATATATTTTGTCAAAATTTACACAAGTTGGAAATTAGCAAAAGAAAACATCGAGTCATTAATAACAATAAAATAAAATGATCTGGAGGGCCGGATCTGGCCCCCGGGCCTTGACTTTGACACATCCGACAGTATGTTGTTCAGGGTGTCTTTTATTTTGAAAGGAAGTCGTCAAAACTTTTAAACTTCTTCATATTTAAAAAAATATATACACATTTTCTTTTCATGTTTTGGTTCATTTTTATCAGAAAAGACAACAATTTATTGATATTTACCATTTTAGTAACATAAATTTAGTGTTTATTTTCTAAAGATTGAAGTCAGCTTAAATAAACACAAATCATTTGGATTTTGGACCTAATTGATGATGTCATCAGCTGATCAAGATCAAACCTGAGGCATCGCCGGTGACGCTTTCAACCCACGATAATTCGACATTATGGTGTTACAATGAAAAAAATGACAGCTCTAGTGTTGAATAGGGCTGAGAATCTCTGGGTACCTCACGATACGATACGATACGCGATACATGGCTCACGATATCGATAATATCGATATTTTGGCCCACCCCTAGTGTTGAAGGTTTAAACGGATTGTTGGGCTAAAAACAATCAAACTGCGCAGTAAAAATGAGAAGAAGCCGGTTCCTTGAGGATTTGGTTCAGTGATCCTCCTGATGAATTTGCAGAGGATCAGATGAATCCAGGACGATCAGATTAGAACATGTTGGAGCAGTGTTCACGGTCTGGGTAATTGCTCTTGTTTTTGCTCGGTGGCTTCCACTGAGGCCTTTGTCACGTCTGCGCGGCACGTCAGGAATCCCGGCGTAATTACAGGACGCCGCAGGAGGGCGGGGCTTTGCGGTGAGGGCAGAAAGCTTAACACGCTGTAATGTTTTTTAATGTGAACTGACAGGATATAAATAACAGAGATCTCTGAGCCAAAAGAGGAACAAAAACATTTAGCTTCTCTGCACGCACCGAGACCCAAAAATAAAAGCCCGACGGTTAACTTTACCTCCGCTGACAGACGTCTTACCTTGATGGTTGGGGAGTTTGATGCGGCGGCGGCGGCGTTACCTCAGCGTTCTGAGTGAACGGATCGTTTTCGGTCTGCAGATCTTTATACTGTAAAGCCGGATTGCTCCACTGAACATCTGGATCTGATTCAGACATCATCACAGACACGTCTTTGCTTCATCTGGTGGCATCATCATCATCCTCCGTATCTGTAGGATCTGCAGACGGTTGGCCAATTCTGTATTCGGCCGACAGATTTATAACTGGAAACATTGTGGTGGCACGTCGTCATCAGAGCTGCAGGCAGAGGCGAACACCTGCTGTTTGGAGCAGATTCCTGCAGTTTGTTCATCACAGGAACCTTCAGCGTTTCAGAGTAGATCTGGATTCGAACTTCAGATAGACGCTGGTCCATAGTCGGGGTGGGTGATACCAGGAATCTGGGTATTGATCCGAGTAATTACAGGGCTATAGTATCACCGATATCAATACCGATACTGATACTTTTTTCTTAAAATGGACTAATTACATGCTTTTTGTTAAATAAGTGTATAAAGAAACTCAGGACTAGAACTGCACAATATAAGGAAAAATAGTAATCTGCGATATTAGTGATCGATGTTGCGATCACAATGATTTGCAATACATGAAAATATTTCACTGCGACAACTTTGTTTAAATAAAAGTCGACAGGATACTCTAAAAGAACCACGAATTTATGAGAAGCAAGCATTTACAAAAGAACGGCTCCATCCAATTGGTCGTGAAGGGGGGGCATCTGATTGGTCGTGAAGGGGGGGCTCTCGATTGGTCAAATGGCTAAAGGCAGGCATGTCGAAGGTCCAGGCCGTGGGTCAAATGCAGCCCGCCTTCAGACTCCCAATGACCGGGAGGTTCCTTTTATATCCACCACGAAGAGGTGCTAACTGACAAGCTATGCTAGCTACGACATGCTAACTGAAGAGCTATGCTAGCTACGACATGCTAACTGATGAGCTATGCTAGCTACGACATGCTAACTGACGAGCTATGCTAGCTACGACATGCTAACTGAAGAGCTATGCTAGCTACGACATGCTAACTGAAGAGCCATGCTAGCTACGAAATGCTAACTGAAGAGCTATGCTAGCTACGACATGCTAACTGAAAAGCCATGCTAGCTACGACTTGCTAACTGAAGAGCCATGCTAGCTACGACATGCTAACTGAAGAGCTATGCTAGCTACGACATGCTAACTGAAGAGCCATGCTAGCTACGACATGCTAACTGAAGAGCCATGCTAGCTACGACATGCTAACTGGCTAACTGAAGAGCTATGCTAGCTACGACATGCTAACTGAAGAGCCATGCTAGCTACGACATGCTAACTGAAGAGCCATGCTAGCTACGACATGCTAACTGAAGAGCTATGCTAGCTACGACATGCTAACTGAAGAGCTATGCTAGCTACGACATGCTACTGAAGAGCCATGCTAGCTACGACATGCTAACTGAAGAGCCATGCTAGCTACGACATGCTAACTGAAGAGCTATGCTAGCTACGACATGCTAACTGAAGAGCTATGCTAGCTACGACATGCTACTGAAGAGCCATGCTAGCTACGACATGCTAACTGAAGAGCATGCTAGCTACGACATGCTAACTGAAGAGCTATGCTAGCTACGACATGCAAACTGAAGAGCTATGCTAGCTACGACATGCTACTGAAGAGCCATGCTAGCTACGACATGCTAACTGAAGAGCCATGCTAGCTACGACATGCTAACTGAAGAGCTATGCTAGCTACGACATGCTAACTGAAGAGCTATGCTAGCTACGACATGCTACTGAAGAGCCATGCTAGCTACGACATGCTAACTGAAGAGCCATGCTAGCTACGACATGCTAACTGAAGAGCTATGCTAGCTACGACATGCTAACTGAAGAGCTATGCTAGCTACGACATGCTACTGAAGAGCCATGCTAGCTACGACATGCTAACTGAAGAGCCATGCTAGCTACGACATGCTAACTGAAGAGCTATGCTAGCTACGACATGCAAACTGAAGAGCCATGCTAGCTACGACATGCTAACTGAAGAGCCATGCTAGCTACGACATGCTAACTGAAGAGCCATGCTAGCTACGACATGCTAACTGAAGAGCCATGCTAGCTACGACATGCTAACTGAAGAGCCATGCTAGCTACGACATGCTAACTGAAGAGCTATGCTAGCTACGACATGCTAACTGAAGAGCCATGCTAACTACGACATGCAAACTGAAGAGCCATGCTAGCTACGACATGCTAACTGAAGAGCCATGCTAGCTACGACATGCTAACTGAAGAGCTATGCTAGCTACGACATGCTAACTGAAGAGCCATGCTAGCTACGACATGCTAACTGAAGAGCTATGCTAGCTACGACATGCTAACTGAAGAGCTATGCTAGCTACGACATGCTACTGAAGAGCCATGCTAGCTACGACATGCTAACTGAAGAGCCATGCTAGCTACGACATGCAAACTGAAGAGCCATGCTAGCTACGACATGCTAACTGAAGAGCCATGCTAGCTACGACATGCTAACTGAAGAGCCATGCTAGCTACGACATGCTAACTGAAGAGCCATGCTAGCTACGACATGCTAACTGAAGAGCTATGCTAGCTACGACATGCTAACTGAAGAGCCATGCTAACTACGACATGCAAACTGAAGAGCCATGCTAGCTACGACATGCTAACTGAAGAGCCATGCTAGCTACGACATGCTAACTGAAGAGCTATGCTAGCTACGACATGCTAACTGAAGAGCCATGCTAGCAACGACATGCTAACTGGGAATGAAGGGTGGGAAAACTTGACGAACTGGCAATGGTTTTGGTCAAAAATTGAGATGTATTTGTTTCATTGAAATAAATAAAAAGTATGCTTTTGTAATAAAATGATAATTAAATAGTTAATTTAAATTTAATCTTATTAGAATAATTAAAGGAATGTCAGGTCGATTAGTTGCCCCCACAAATTTCCTGCCCTCCAGGTCTGGGGCTTTTTGGAAATAGTTTGGACACTCCTGTCCTAAAGATGTTTGATTGGGTAAATTCTTCAAACTGTCATAAACAGTTAAATGAGCCATAAATGTGCATTTTATTATGCAGGCCTACACAGGACTGAGACTTCTGGAAAATAGATTTTGGATTAGTTAATTAGAGAAATCTGTACTAAACGTATATCAAAACTAAAATATATTTATTAATAATAGCACAACATAATAATATTACTGGTGCTAATTTTTAAAAGACCAAAAATGTAAAAAAAATGTAAGTGTAACAGTATTATTAATGTAAACAAAAAAAGCAGTAATAAAACATCAAAGTCACTAGTGAAAAAAAAACAGAACAACAGAGAAAGAAAGAAATATAAAAATCACAACAAAACAATCCTGCAAATATGTGGCTCAGGAAGTTTCCTGATTTTTACTCAAATTTTTCTGTTTTTTTCCCCAATCTGGCAACATCTCAGACATGTAGATGTTGCACTTCCATAAACTCTACTGTAGGTATTGAAGAAAAACTGATGAAACTATTGATCCCATCAGGCTTGTCAAAAACAGGCAGACGGATGGATCCCAGACAGAACGGCAGTGAAGGACAGCTAAAAGTCCACAAAGCTCAATCAGGGTCAGGCAGGGAAGGGTCAAACACGAGCATGAGAGTGAACAACCAGAGAGGTTCAGGCGAGGGTCGGGGCAGGCGGCAAACAACCAGGGTGGAAGACGAAACGGGGTCAGATGGAGGTTTAGATAAAAAGTAGTGGATTCAAGTTATAAAGCAGTATTTGTGCTGAAAATCAAAGAAAGTCACCATCACATTTTCACATTATAGAACACAGTCTGGACATTTTCAGAGTTTAATATTAAGACTTTAAGAAGGAGCATTTTTGTGAAACGAAGAAAACAACAAAAGGAGGAATTTCCTCAGATTTCTGCGACTAGCAGGTGAAACATTCTTGACGAGAAGGAAATGTTCTCCCGCTCTCCCACACAAAGACACTCAGAGACTCGCACAAAGAGGCTGTGTTGTAAGGCGACTCCCCTCGCTCCAACGGCAACCTCTTGGGTTACTCGCTCACTTCTGAAAGCACACGGACGCTTCATCACGCGGAGGCGTTGGGTTTCTGCGGCGCTGCCGCTTTGTGGTACGTCACCTGCAGGCAGGAGCGATGAATCCAAACCCATTTGGGTGTTTGCTCTGGAACAGGAAAGAGCTGCTGCTTACACACAAACATGACCTCATCGAGTACATGCCGTTTGTTTGAAAAATACAAGGTTTAGTGAAAAAAATAACAATTGTAAGTCTCTCTATACTGAATGATTTAACACATGGGGCAAAAATCCAAAACACACCTGAGGTTGCAGGTCGAAACAGGATAAACATTTATTAAAACTCTAAAACAGGGTTCTCAAACTCAATTTACCTTTGGGTCACTGAAGTCAGATTCTGGCTGGCCCGTATGGGGATGCATTTGGGCCAAAAATATGTTTTTGCGTCCACTCTCTATATCTTTGATCTATTGTCTATGTCTACTGAATGTCTATGCACTATCTTTTGCGTGTCCTGTAAAACGACAGGAGCTAACGACGCTAGCAACTGTTGCTAAGGACTTTTTTGATGACCAGATCCAACGACAATAGCAAATGCAAAGTTTAAAGCATAAAACTGGAACGTCACAAAGCAAATATAAAACTGTCATTAAAGTGTAGACATACAGAAGATATTGCTTAGTAGACATTGAACTTTCATGTTAAGGCGGGGGCCTCAAAATATTATCTTGGGGGCCGCAAATGGCCCGCGGGCCGCCAGTTTGAGACACCTGCTCTAAAACTACATTTTTAAAACTTTAAAACCGTAACTTTTTAACAAAATAATGAATAGCATTACCTGAGATAATGCTAGTGTGGATGATGGAAGCTGAAATAGGTTGCTAAAAATGCTGAAGCTGATAGCAGCTAAAATATTTGCTAAATGTCAAATTAGCCTAAAAACTCAAAAAAACTTAGGTTAGCCAAAACAGCTAGCATGTAGCTAAAAAATAGCTATACTTTAAAATAGCACAAAAAACTGGAAAAAGCCTAAATTAGCCAAAACAGCTAGCATGTAAATATGATCTAAACTCCAAAACAGCCAAATACGGTTTAGGGAATATATTTATTAAGAGTTATAAACGTATAAAGAGAGACCATATGAATAAACTGCTAAACAAATATATGAACTATATTTGTCTACATTATGAGTGTTTTGCAGCACCTCATCTAAATGTTACCAACTACTATTCTATTCTATTCTATTCTATTCTATTCTATTCTATTCTATTCTATTCTATTCTATTCTATTCTATTCTATTCTATTCTATTCTGTTCTGTTCTATTCTATTCTATTCTATTCTATTCTATTCTATTCTATTCTATTCTATTCTATTCTATTCTATTCTATTTTATTCTATTTTATTCTATTCTGTTCTATTCTTTCTATAGGGTAAATATCTCCCAATAGCTGCATACTATTGAACAAACTCCTTTTGTATCTACTGAGGACCTTAGGGGCTTTTTAATGAGACTACATGTGAATGGGCCGAGCTCTGGGAGTTGTAGTTTTTAAGTGAATAAGAAACATTTGACTGAACTAGAGCTGCCACAAACGATTATTTTAATAGTCGACTAATCACCGATTATTTTTTCCGATTAGTCGACTAATCTGTTCATGGCCAAAGTGGATGTAAAGATGCTGAAGTTGATAACCAGCTAAAATATTAGTTAAATGCCAAATTAGCCAAAAAATAAAAAGAGCCAAGGTTAGCCTAAATAGCTAGCATGGTGCTGAAATATTAGCTAAATTCCACATTAGCCTTAAAAAAAACGGAAAAATCCTATATTAGCCAAAACAGCTAGCATATAGCTGAAATATAAGCTAAACTCAAAATTGCCTAAAAAAACTTAAAAAAGCTTAAGTTAACCAAAATAGCTAGCATGCTGCTGAAATATTAGCTAAACTCCAAATTAGCCTAAAAAAATGGAAAAATACTATATTAGCCAAAACAGCTAGCATATAGCTGAAATATAAGTTAAACTCAAAAGTTGCCTAAAAAACGTAAAAAAGCTAAAGTTAGCCGAAATAGCTAGCATGCTGCTGAAATATTAGCTAAACTCCAAAATAGCCTAAAAAACCTTAATAAATGCCAAAATATTCCAAAAAGCTAGCAGAATGCTATTATAACTTTCAACTTTACTACAATCTGACTTCATACAATATAAAGTAACGACTAATCGACTATTAAATTAGTTGTTGATTATTTTAATAGTCGATTAGTCATCGATTAGTCGACTAATCGTGGCAGCCCTAGACTGAACTACATATTTTTTCTCTGGTTGTCAGAACGCTAAGAGCTTTAGCATTTCAAAAATTCTCATGTTAATGAGTTTTTCTTCTCCAGATTGTTTTTTTTTTTAAATAATTTACTATTTAAATGACAGTTAGAAATACTGTTAAAGAAAATGATTAATAAGAAGCCGTGTCTCCATTTTGGAAGTTTCTCCTTTGGGCTCACAACACAAAACTCCAAATATTTGCAGAAACTGATTTTTATCCGAGACCTCGCCCTTCTTAACTGTAAACTTTACATTATGTGCATTGAAAGAGATGAAAGGAAGATTATTGACTAATCCTGAATCAGAATTAGAGTCACATGATCACTGGAAGGGTTCAGAAAAACATTTTTAAAACCTTTAGGTTTTCCTAAAGAGTTCTTCAAGCTGGACGCTCCTCACAGATCGGACGGTCCAGCCTGAAGTTTCGAGTCGACTCCTTCACCTGAGGCTCTTCTGTTCCGACCAGATCCGGACCGACCCCTTTTTCAGGAAAACCTTCAGACTCCAGCCTTTGTTTTGGAAACAAAGCAGTCGCTGGAGTGGAGTTTCTGCAGATGTTTCAGTTTCTAACTCGTTTGTTTTGTTTTGAAGACTTTCTTAAGAATCACAGGTTTAGTTTAGTTTGAGCTCAACTTATAAAAATATAAAATATGTATAATGAAAACTGGAGAGTTTGGAGAATCCTGATCAAAAACTGGATGAAAATGTGATTTTCGGTCACGTGCGACTGCGGTGGACGTGACCGAAGTGGGAAAGTGTGAAGTGAATCACACTGATTAGAAATAAAGATTTCCTCCTTTGAAGGTGCGGCGCTCACAAATCAAGGCGTCGACGACGTTTCGGGACAATCTTTGGTTTTACCGAGGATTACTCCTCCGGTCCAGCCCTCCTTCTCAAACCAAAGAACCTTTCAGGACGATCTGAGTCGGTGGTGATGCGTTCAGGGTCGTCGGGACAAACGTGGAGGGCTCGTTTAGTGACAGGCCGTTAACCTTCAGTTTTGTCCGGACCGGTTCACTCTCCCTTTCAGTCACGGCGGGAATGACTGGTATGCCGGTGCAGCCGCCACAGCCCTGCAGACACACCCACCTGCACGCCGCTCCACCCGCTGCTGCCTCGCCTCACGGTAGCGGACAAAAGCAACGCTGGTTCGTGACCTTTGACCGTTGGGCTGTGCAGGAGTGTAAACCAAACTCACGCTATCAGCCGTTCAGGGTCAGATATCAAAAAGCCTCTCGAAGAGTCACTTGAGTTTCTTGGTTTGATGCCAAACTTCTTATCCAAACGATGAAAGCTCGCCGGGTTTGATGAATGCGTCTTCATGGGTGTGTCGTCCATGTTTCTGCTGCTTGATTAATTATTTGCCAGCAGAAGTATAAAAAAAATGTAACGAGCTCCCAAATGTCACATGAGAGCTGCTAAGAGACCTCCTTTCCAAGTCAGTCTTAACTTTTGGGGCTCAGATTGAGAATCAGCTTCTGCGTCGCTGGAATTTCAATCACGTTTTTAAAAATGTGCAAAATGTTGTGTTTACACGGATCCCAGAGCCAACCCAACCCAACAATCCGTGTCAGACCTGATGGTCCTCTTGGCTCTGCAGAGAGCAAACAAGAGAACTCAGGTCCTCTAGAACAGCTCCCCAAACTTTCCCTTGCGACTGTTGTCTTCTCTGATAGGAGGCCGGTTTGCAGGCTAACAGAAAAAGTGTAACAACCACAGCCTAAACGTAAACATCTACAGTTTTCCAGAAAGCCGCTCATACACAAATTTTAAATAATTAATTTCTCTCGAAAAAAAAAAAAAATACTAAAACATTTTAAAAACGAGATATATAGCATTACCTGCAATAATGCTAGTGTCAATGCTGTTAGCTAAAGATGCTAGCTCTAACAGCTGAAGAGGCTGAAATTGATAGCTAAAAACTCTGAAGCTAATAGCTTAAAATGCTGAAGTTGATAACAGAAATGGCTGAAGCTAAAATTGTGCCAAAGCTGATTGCTAGCTAAAATATTTGCGAAATGCCAACCAATTCTAAAAAACTGATAAAAATGTTCTAAATTAGCCAAAACAGCTAGCATGTAGCTGAAAAATTAGCTAAATACCAAATTAGCAAAAAGGAAAAAAAAACTGGTAAAATGTCTAATTTAGCCAAAACAGCTAACATAAGGCTAAAATATTAGCTAAACTCCAAATTAGCCTATAAAACTCAAAAAAGATTTAATTAGCCAAAACAGCTAGCATTTAGCTGAACTATATGCTAAACTCCAAATTAGCCAACAAAAGAAAAAAAATGGTAAAATGTGTAATGTAGCCATAACAGCTAGCATAAAGCTAAAATACTAGCTAAGATCTAAATTAGCCTAAAACCTGAAAAAAAATCCCAAATTAGCCAAAACAGTTAGCATGTAGCTGAAATATTAGCTTTATCCCCAAATAGTCCAGAAATCCTCAGTAACTGCAGAAACAATTGATAAAGCTAGCATAAAATGAGCTGAATATTTTATTAGCTGAAAGAGTTGAAGAGCTGAAGAGCTGTGGATCTAAACTGTACGGATGGATAGCTCCGATATTACTGCACCAGTTTTACTGGAGTATGAGTAGCTGTGAGCTAGCAAGACAGCGTGTAAACAGATGGATGACGGGAGGTGGGGGCAGGCTCACCCAACGGTCCCGCCCACAACTCGGAGGTGAATTTCAGATGAACTCCTGAGAGAGAACAACCAAAGAGTTCTTGAAAACAAGATTTCAGCTGAACGCTTTGAAAAACAGATCAAAAGATGATGGGAGAAGTGAACTCGGGTGCGGTTCACTTCAGTGTGAATGCAACGGACTTCAGAGGAAAACCAAGGGGAGGAAATTCCGAATTCCCTCCCTAGTCTTCAACTATGAATATTTTAAGCACAATTTGGACTCCGTGCTCACTACTTTCTCTTTTACACAGCAAATATGACAGGGGTGTCAAACTCAATCGCACAAGGGGCCAAAATACAAAACACACCTTAAGCCGCGGGCCAAACAGGATAAAACTTTAAAAACTTTAGCTAAATGCCAAATTGACTCAAAAAACTAAAGAAAAAAAAAAGCTAATCTTCAAAATAGCCTAAAAACCGAAAAAAGCCTAAATTAGCCAAAATATCTTGCGTGTAATTTTTATCCTAACTCCAAAACAGTCTAAAAAACGTATTAAAAAAAAAAAAACTAAATTAGCCAGAACAGCTAGCATGTAGCTGAAATATTAGCTAAACTCCAAAATAGCCTAAAATATCTTAGAAAATAGTCCAAAAAGCTATAAAAATGCCATGCTTTAAAACTTTAAAACTGTAACTTTTTAACATAATTATGAATAATAAAAAGGCAGGAATATTATTCCAGAATAAATCAACTTTAATAACTTTCAATATCTTACTCTCCATAAAAATATATTCTGTCAAAATTATATAAGTTAAAAATAAGCGCAAGATGGTGGGGCATCAGGTCATTAATGACAAATGAAATAAAATGATCTGGAGGGCCGGATAGAATTACCCAGAGGGCCGGATCTGGCCCCCGGGCCTTGACTTTGACACATGTGAAATATGACATCACCAAAGTGTAATAAATATGGAGGAAGACTATGATTTTTACCATCTTCTGATGATGAAAACTCTTTAAAAGTACATTTAAATACATTTTTTCAAATGCATCGCAGTCTAGTGAGCATCAATGCACACTGAGACTTTTGGGGAATTCTTGGTTGGTAAACTTGGAGGACACCCGGCCCTCGAGGCCCGGGCTCTGACACCCCTGCCCGCCTTAAGAAGTGCAAAACACTTCGGCTGATTCGATCCGTTTGTTTGATGGATTTATCTTTTTTTCTTCTTTTTCTTGACGGTTTTTCTGGTGTTTCCGCATTCCAATATCATCTATAAAGGTACACTTTTCTCCAGTAAAGTGATCTCAGCGACAGGTTTACTGGCAGATTTCTGGTGTTTCGTTTTCCTCAGAGCTGCTGTGGAATCTGGTCCGTCCACAGGTTGGAGAAAGCGTTGCATCAGCGTCTGTGTGGGAAACTCCGCGTTTCACAGAAGGTTCATCCGCTCACATGTAGCTTCCAAACGTGTCACCAAACGGTTTTGTCCCGCGCCGGTCGGTGACGGAGCGCTTACACGGGCGTGTATAAACCCTCTGCATAATTACTTCTGGGATCCATTTGGATCACAAACTGAAACATTTGATGAAAGCTCTTCAGACGGAGAGTCTTTTGTGTTACACAGAGAAAGACGACACGGCGGGGTTTGGTGGAGCGTGCAGGGCGACAGGTTTTTGTAACTGTTCCCAGAATGAGTAGAAAGTATTGAGCGTGCCCGCTCATGCTCTGCAGCTCAGGGTGGTTTTGTGGTTTTTAATTCCGGTCTGGGACAGTTGTTCTGGTTTTCAGCGCTTAAGTCTGCTTCGACCATTTTTTTCTAAAATTTAAAGAGGTCCAGTGGGGGTGCATGTGGATGCTGTTTATTTTTATTGTTGAACTTTTGTGCAAAAATGGGTTTTCCTCCTCAGAAACGTGAAACTACTGAGCACTTTGAAGACTTTTTTGTGGAATTTTTGTCCATTTTTTTCAGAAAATTCTGGATTATCGTGATATATATCCTTATTGTGATATAAAATCATTTATTTCGTGACATATCACCCACCACTACTGGATGGAACTAATATCTAACTTTACCTTCAAATTAATTCAGTATAATTTGCAGTACAGATGCAACAGAATCCGGTAGTTTTTCAAAATAAAACTTCCTTCAGAATCAGAAAATCCAAAATGGCGTCCTCAGGATGCGGTTGACCTGGACTGAACTTCTTTGTGTTTGCAAAGACGCACTAAATACTTTAACAATTATTTTTAAGACAAAAAAAAGAATATATATATTTCTACAGCTTAAAACAGGGGTGTCAAACTTAATCGCACAAGGGGCCAAAATCCAAAACACACCTTAAGTCGCGGGCCGAACAGGATAAAACTTTAAAACCTTTAGTTCTGAGAGATGAAGATGCTGAAATTGATAGCTGAAAATACTGAATTTGATAGCCAGGTAACATTTTAGCTAAATGCCAAATTAACTCAAAAAATTAAAAAAAATTTAAAATAATAGCTAATTTTCAAAATAGCCTAAAAAACTGAAAAAACCTAAATTAGCCAAAATATCTTACGTGTAATTATTATCCTAACTTCAAAACAGTCTAAAAAACTTATTTAAAAAAAAAAAAATCTAAATTAGCCAAAACAGCTAGCATATAGCTGAAATATTAGCTAAACTCCAAAATAGCCTAAAAAATCTTAGAAAATAGTCCAAAAGCTAGCAGAATGCCATGTTTTAAAACTTTAAAACTGTAACTTTTTAACATAATTATGAATAATAAAAAGGCAGGAATATTATTCCAGAATAAATCAACTTAAATAACTTTCAATATTTTACTTTCCATAAAAATGTATTCCGTCAAAATTATACAAGTTAGAAATGAGCGCAAGATGGTGGGGCATCAGGCCATTAATAACAATGAAATAAAATGATCTGGAGGGCCGGATAGAATTACCCGGAGGGCCGGATCTGGCCCCCGGGCCTTGACTTTGACACATGTGGCTTAAAATAAAGTTGTTTTTGTATTTGTGAAACAGGAATTAATGGAATCAAAATATAAAAATACAGTCACATTTTTAGGATCCCGACCTGACAGAAAACAAAATGACTGATGCTCAGAGTGATAGAGGACTCCTCTATTTAGACCCAGTGATGATTGAACATCAAATAAGTCGTGGAGATGCTGATCCAGCATGTTAACCGTCAGAGTCAGCAGCTCCTATAACCAAAACTACCTAAAGAATACAAATAAACAAAGCCCAAAAACTAAGACTACCAAACCCCAAACTAACATAACAAAACCCAGCAGTTTAAGACTGTTGAGGAGAAAAAGAATAAAAAGATATTAAAACATTAAAATTAAATAGAGTTTTTAAAAAACATTTTGAGAGATGCTTGTTTCTTTTTATAGTTTTGCTTTTGTTTGTGCCAAAAAAATAGACATAATTCATATTTATAATTTAAAAAAGAAGGTCATGAATGTAATTCCAAATTTCTTCAAGGCTAAAGTAAATTTCTGCGGCTCCTTCTGATCAAAAGAAAACAAGCTCAAATGGTTCTTTTACTGTTAAAGGTTACCGCCCCCTGGTTTAGGGAGGCGCGGCTTTTACGATACAAAAAAGTCATTTTTGGAGACTTCTAACCTTTCAAAACTATATGATTTATTGATCTGCAGAAAAAAATGATCATCTTTAGCCCTAAAAAGAGAGAATAGAGAAAAATTTGTTGTCAAATCTAATCAAACTTTATTTATAAAGCACTTTTTAAACAATAGAAATGCATCTTATTTAGCTTTCATTATTTGTACAGTAAAACATCATAATTGGTTAAATGTTGCCATGCTTAGAGGTTTCTAGCCTTTCGTTTCCATGGTTACGGTCTTCTTAACTGTCCATCAGAAAGTTCAGCTTCATTCATAGAAAGTCGCTGCTGTTACTTTCTGATGCGACTGGGAAAAGGGATCTGGATCCAGCCGGCGGCGATGACCTGCCGCTGCGCAGGGAGCGTCCGTACTCCTGCGGCGGGAGCAATTAAAAAGGAGGAGCAGCTAAGGAGCAAACGGCGGCGGGAAACATCAAAGAAACAACCATTTCTTTGTTTTTCCTACACTTTGACTGACAGGCTTTTCATAAAATACTTTCTGCTAATCAACACTTTTCAAACCAGATGAAGAAAAGCTGAGAAATGCTGATAAACAGATAACAGAAAGGAGGAATTTTCCCTTTGATTTGTTTCCAGGATGAAGTCATGCAGGAGGTGCTGGTGGAGGAGGAGGTGGAGGAGGACGGAGGAGAGGTGGAGATCGAGGAGGTGGAGATCGTGAACGTGGTGCAGGCGCCGCCGCTGACGAAGAGGATCTCCCGGCTGGATCTGAGCTCGGAGCTGCGGGAGACGCCGGAGCCCACCAAGCTGGACACGCGCTACTTCGGAGAGCTGCTGGCCGAGGTCTACCGGAAGAACTGCGACATCCACTCCTGCATCTCCGACCACGTCTCCAGGATCCGCGGCCAGTGAGTCTCAGAGGAAAACTCACATGGATGCACCTCAGAGTCAGGAATTAGTTCATTTTGAGGGTCTGACAGCTGAGGAGGAGTTTGAAACGTTGGAGAGAAAGCAGCACTATGCGTGATGGAGGAGGAGGAGGACAAACAGTAGCAAATACGGATTTCAAAACTTCCAACAGGTTCAGTGAAAGTTTGACAGAGCTTTCAGGCTCCTCGCTTTTTGTTCACTGTCAGGATGTTTGGACTTTCTCTGATAGCTGAAATCAATAGAGCTAATTAATAAAAATGTTGAAGTTGATAGCTGAAAATGTTGAAGCTGATAGCCGAAAATTTTAAAGCTGATAGCTGAAAATGTTGAAGTCGATAGCTGAAAACGTTGAAGCTGATAGCTGAAATCACTAAAGCTAATTAATGAAAATGTTGAAGCTGATAGCTGAAAATGTTGAAGCTGATAGCTGAAATCACTAAAGCTAATTAATGAAAATGTTGAAGCTGATAGCTGAAAATGTTGAAGCTGATAGCTGAAAATGTTGAAGTTGATAGCTGAAAACGTTAAAGCTGATAGCTGAAATAACTAGAGCTAATTAATGAAAATGTTAGAGGTTACAGCTGAAGTTGTTGAAACTGATAGATGAAAATGTTGAAGCTGATAGCCGAAAATGTTAAAGCTGATAGCTGAAAATGTTGAAGCTGATAGTGGAAATGTTGAAGTTGATAGCTGAAATCACTAAAGCTAATTGCTGAAAATGTTGAAGTTGATAGCTGAAAATGTTAAAGCTGATAGCTGAAAACGTTGAAGCTGATAGCTGAAATCACTAAAGCTAATTGCTGAAAATGTTGAAGCTGATAGCTGAAAATGTTGAAGCTGATAGCTGAAATCACTAAAGCTAATTAATGAAAATGTTGAAGCTGATAGCTGAAAATGTTGAAGCTGATAGCTGAAAACGTTAAAGCTGATAGCTGAAATCACTAGAGCCAATTAATGAAAATGTTAGAGGTTATAGCTGAAGTTGTTGAAACTGATAGATGAAAATGTTGAAGCTGATAGCTGAAAATGTTAAAGCTGATAGCTGAAAATGTTGAAGCTGATAGTGGAAAATGTTGAAGTTGATAGCTGAAATCACTAAAGCTAATTGCTGAAAATGTTGAAGTTGATAGCTGAAAATGTTAAAGCTGATAGCTGAAAACGTTGAAGCTGATAGCTGAAATCACTAAAGCTAATTGCTGAAAATGTTGAAGCTGATAGCTGAAAATGTTGAAGCTGATAGCTGAAATCACTAAAGCTAATTAATGAAAATGTTGAAGCTGATAGCTGAAAATGTTGAAGCTGATAGCTGAAAACGTTAAAGCTGATAGCTGAAATCACTAGAGCCAATTAATGAAAATGTTAGAGGTTATAGCTGAAGTTGTTGAAACTGATAGATGAAAATGTTGAAGCTGATAGCTGAAAATGTTAAAGTTGATAGCTGAAATCACTAAAGCTAATTGCTGAAAATGTTGAAGTTGATAGCTGAAAATGTTAAAGCTGATAGCTGAAAATGTTGAAGCTGATAGCGGAAAATGTTGAAGTTGATAGCTGAAATCACTAAAGCTAATTGCTGAAAATGTTGAAGTTGATAGCTGAAAATGTTAAAGCTGATAGCTGAAAACGTTGAAGTTGATAGCTGAAAACGTTAAAGCTGATAGCTGAAATCACTAGAGCTAATTAATGAAAATGTTGAAGCTGATAGCTGAAAATGTTGAAGCTGATAGCTGAAAATGTTGAAGTTGATAGCTGAAAACGTTAAAGCTGATAGCTGAAATCACTAGAGCTAATTAATGAAAATGTTAGAGGTTATAGCTGAAGTTGTTGAAACTGATAGATGAAAATGTTGAAGCTGATAGCTGAAAATGTTGAAGTTGATAGCTGAAATCACTAAAGCTAATTGGTGAAAATGTTGAAGTTGATAGCTAAAAATGTTAAAGCTGATAGCTGAAAATGTTGAAGCTGATAGCGGAAAATGTTGAAGTTGATAGCTGAAATCACTAAAGCTAATTGCTGAAAATGTTGAAGTTGATAGCTGAAAATGTTAAAGTTGATAGCTGAAAATGTTGAAGCTGATAGCGGAAAATGTTGAAGTTGATAGCTGAAATCACTAAAGCTAATTGCTGAAAATGTTGAAGTTGATGGCTGAAAATGTTAAAGCTGATAGCTGAAAATGTTGAAGCTGATAGCAGAAAATGTTGAAGTTGATAGCTGAAATCACTAAAGCTAACTGCTGAAAATGTTGAAGCTGATAGCTGAAAATGTTAAAGCTGATAGATGAAAATGTTGAAGCTGATAGCGGAAAATGTTGAAGCTGATAGATGAAAATGTTGAAGTTGATAGCTGAAATCACTAAAGCTAACTGCTGAAAATGTTGAAGCTGATAGCTGAAAATGTTAAAGCTGATAGATGAAAATGTTGAAGCTGATAGCGGAAAATGTTGAAGCTGATAGTTGAAATCACTAAAGCTATTTGCTGAAAATGTTAAAACTGATAGCTGAAAATGTTAGAGCTGATAGCTGAAAATGTTGAAGTTGATAGCTAAAAATGTTGAAGCTGATAGCTGAAAATGTTGAAGCTGATAGCTGAAATCACTAAAGCTATTTGCTGAAAATGTTAAACCTGATAGCTGAAAATGTTAGAGCTGATAGCTGAAAATGTTAAAGCTGTTAGCTGAAAATGTTGAAGCTGATAGCTAGCAAAAATGTTAGTTAAACGCAAAATTAGCCCAGAAAACTGAAAAAAAACAAAACCTAAGTTAGCCAAAACAGCTAGCATGTAGCTGAAATATTAGCTAAACTCCAAAATAGTCTAAAAAGCTAGCAGAATACCATTATAACTTTACTACACTCTGACTCCATATAATATAAAGTAACGACTAAAAGTCGATTAAATTAGTCTTTAACTTTTTCAATAGTTGATCAGTCGAGTAATCGTTGCAGCCTTAATGCACAGAAACACTAAAAAAGTTTGATTTTATTCATGAATCTGTAAGAATAAAAGACTCCTCTCTTGTTCAACAGAATACTGATCATGGAATCAGTTTAGTGATAATCATCAGAGTCCTGAAGATCCAAACCGCTGGTTAATGGTTTTGGTTGTTTCGTTTGCCAAAACCGGCTCAGAAAGCTGTGGATGTCGTCATGACGACAGACGACGCGCGGCTTGTTCAGGCAGGTTGGTTTCGGCGGCGTCCTGCGGTTTGACGCCACGTTTGGATCATTCAGCGGTTACAGTAAACCAGGCAGGACATTGAAGGCAGGATTAGTCAGAACTTCCTGTGAAAGAAGGCGAGTCATTGACTCACCTGTTGGGTCATGAGGGGGCGGAGTCAGATGAATGCAGCAGCTTTACTCAAACTCAACACACTGATTTTACATTAAAACAACTATAAAACATGAAGGTGAGACTCAACGGTTTTATTTTTCCACAGTTTATTTTTTAATCTTTACAACATTTCTAGAATATTCTAGAACAATAGAAATTTCAGCTCATTTCATGAACAAAATCCTGACAGTTAAAGATCCACCGTTCTGCAGTCGTCACGTCTTCATGTTCAGATTTAATCCCCAATAATCTAACATGGATTAGAGATTAGTCATGCTATGGTCTCGTTTTTCTGGAGAAGATCAAACCCGAACTGAAAAAAGTGAAAAACTGGATCAATTCACAATAAATCCTGTAATTTTTTTACAATGAAAATAATTATTTTTTCATCCATTTCAAATTTTGAGCGCATAAGAGGAAAAGAAAGAATGAATTTCTGCATCACCGTGACGACCAGAATCATCAGCTGACAGACTTTGCTGAATAAAGCTGTTTTCTTTTTTTCTAAATCTTTCAAAGTTTCAGTTCAAACCCGCAAAGAAGCTTATTAAAAATATGCCAATAAATAAATAAATGTTTGTTTGTTATAAACACATTTTTTGACTGAAAAGCAACAAATAACCTCAGAGGTTGTTTTATGAAGCAGAATTCTCCCGTGTAAATATTTAAAATAGCATAAGATCCTAAAAATCAAAAAATCTTTTATGTGGAACTATCTCCTGCACATCCCAGATCCTGCAGCAAAAGTTTCTCCGATCTGCTCCGAGTTTAAGACTTTTAGCCACAAATGTGAATTTGGAGTCCATGTGAGATCGTCCTTTTACCCTCGCAGACATTCCTGTGCCACGCTCCTCATTCTGTTTGTCTTTCCTGTGTTTGTTTTACAGGAAGCACCAGCTGGATCCCAGCAACGACTACAAGGTGAGAAACCAACCTGCAGAAAACAAAACAAACGCCGTGCCTGCCAGACACGACTCAGGGTCGAAATAACGATGGGGTTCTGTTTTGTTGTTTAGCTGGAGAAGGAGGAGGTGGAAGGTTTGATTCCCAAAGGAGCAACGGAGCTCACCAAACAGCAAATGCGATACCTGCTACAGGTGAGTAAATGTAACTCACCTGAACGGTTCTGCAGCCAGACGTTTAAACCAGATGGTTGTCTGTGTGCAGCGGGACACCTGTCCAGCTGGAAACAGATGTTCCAGATGAAATCTACAGACTTTGCTCTAAACTGCAAAAAGTCATGAGTTTGCTGCTGGTCCAACCAGATATACAGTCAGAGGAGAGTTTATATTTAAATTTAAATGAAGAAATTGAAGTTTGAAAATCCAAATTTGTTAGTTGTGTCAAATAGGGCTGCCACGATTAGTCGACTAATCGACTATTAAAATAATCGACAACTAATTTAATAGTCGATTAGTCGTTACTTTATATTGTATGAAGTCAGATTGTAGTAAAGTTGAAAGTTATAATAGCATTCTGCTAGCTTTTTGGAATATTTTGGCATTTATTAAGGTTTTTTAGGCTATTTTGGAGTTTAGCTAATATTTCAGCAGCATGCTAGCTATTTTGGTTAACTTAAGCTTTTTTAAGTTTTTTTAGGCAACTTTTGAGTTTAACTTATATTTCAGCTATATGCTAGCTGTTTTGGCTAATATAGTATTTTTCCATTTTTTTAAGGCTAATTTTGAGTTTAGCTAATATTTCAGCAGCATGCTAGCTATTTTGGTTAACTTAAGCATTTTTAAGTTTTTTTAGGCAATTTTTGAGTTTATCTTATATTTCAGCTATATGCTAGCTGTTTTGGCTAATATAGTATTTTTCCATTTTTTTTAAGGCTAATTTGGAGTTTAGCTAATATTTCAGCAGCATGCTAGCTATTTTGGTTAACTTAAGCATTTTTAAGTTTTTTTAGGCAATTTTTGAGTTTATCTTATATTTCAGCTATATGCTAGCTGTTTTGGCTAATATAGGATTTTTCCATTTTTTTTATGGCTAATTTGGAGTTTAGCTAATATTTCAGCAGCATGCTAGCTATTTTGGTTAACTTAAGCTTTTTTTATTTTTTGGTAAATTTGGCATTTAACTAATATTTTAGCTGGTTATCAACTTCAGCGTCTTTACATCCACTTTGGCCGTGAACAGATTAGTCGACTAATCGGAAAAAATAATCGGTGATTCGTCGACTATTAAAATAATCGTTTGTGGCAGCCCTAGTGTCAAACAAGGAGCCCAAAAGAATGACGTTCTGGATCCTGATTATTATTGACGCTGTGAAAAATGACCTCCTAAAAATAAAAAAAAATAAAAAAATGTGTAAAAATGTTAAACTTTCTTTAAATTAAAAAAACAAAATGAAACTCCAAAGAGGGGAAATATGGTCTTGCAAAAAAAATAAATAAATAAGACGAACCTTTAGAACATCTTTTCTTAAACTAATATTATTTTGTTTCTGAAAATACGATTATTTTCTGGTAAAACAGAAAATAAAACAATAGTTTCTATAGAGATTCATTTTCTGCAGTGCTGAGCAAAATTTCCCTAGTTTCAGCTAAAAATAAACTAAAATATGCAAAAAATACTAAATAAAATGGTAGAAATGTATTAATGCCTGACTTGACAGTAAAACATCTGAAATTAGATTAAATGTAGTAAAAACACATAAAACAAGTTAAAAAGTACTTAAAACATAAACTTTTGTCTAAAGATGCTATAAAAATACAAACTGAATGGAAAATGCTAAAATTCTGATATTACGAATGAAAGAAAAATAAACAATTCTGCAAACTAAATGAAAACTGGTCAGTTCTGTAAAATTTTAAGTGAAAAACATGAAAACAGAATTATTTCACTTAGAAAAAATAAATTAATTGTTGATGAAGATCTTGTTAATTACATTTTTATGGTGTAGTTAACAGTAATTTAATGCTAAAACGTCCAAAAAGGAAATTATGTCTTTAAAAGAGAAATGGTAGTTATTTTATAGAAGATGAAGCTGCAGAATAAGGGGCGGAGCTTGAGTTCATGGTTTCAGGTTTTTGTGTAATAACTGCCCGTCCGTGTTGTTGATTCTCCTGTGTGTGTTTGTGTGTGTTTGTGTGTGTTTGTGTGTCAGACCCGTCTCACCGCCGATAAGAGCATGCGCCTCCTGCTGTCCACCTTCAGCAGCCTGCGCGAGGAGCTCATGCAGATGTCGGAGGACCTGCGGGTAAGAGCTTCATCGTCTGACGAAGACGAGCCGCGGAGCGTCACGCCGCCATCGGAGAGGATTTAACAAATCCGACAGGATCTGAGCTGCTCTGCAGAAGAACATGAACGAACGTGACGAAACAGAGAAACCAAATCAGGAAATAAAGAAATCATAAGTAAAAATACGTGAACTTCAATAAGGTGCAACTCAGAATGAAAAAAAGGAATTATTATTGTTTTTTTAAATCAAATTTAAAGCTCAAATTTCCTGTTAGCAGCAACGTCTCCAAACGTGTTCAAAAGGATGAAAACTAAACTTTGAACAGAAGCTGAACCCAGAACCACATGAAGAACCTTCAGTCAGCCTCCTCAGCAGAACCTCAGACATCAGTTTTTATGATTAAAAAACGGTTTTAGAATTCTAAACAAATCCCGACGTTTTGTGAACTAAAACAAAACGAGAAAAAACAGAAAAAAATGTTGCTAAATTCTTCTTAGAGATGAGAAGTTTTGGTGTTTAGATGTTCAGAATATGAATGTTTCTGTGGCAGAACACTGAGATGGAAAGTTCTGGATAAAACCCGATGCTTTAAGGTCCGTCCGCTCTGCTTCTCTGTTTGAAGGTTTATGGACTTTAGAGAGAATTTAACCTCAAAGACAAACCAAACAAATTCTTATTTCGGTTTCAACTCCAAACTCTGGATCCGAGTTGCAAATTTTCATGCAAACTTTTTTTGTAAGAAGAACAGAGTGGAGCAGGAAGCAGGAAGAGAATATTTTCAGTTCAGTTCGAGCTCTGATGAAGTGATAAACGTCTGAACTTCTAGAGAAGAATTTGTTCAACTTTTTGAGGTTAAAGATCTGAATCCTGGAGAGGAATTTCTGTTCTTGTGAACCTTTTTTCTTTCCTTTAAACCAAAATGTTCCTCCCGGTTTGGTTCTGGAAAAGTTGCTTTCAGCTGAGTTCCTGAAAATCCTGACATACTTCAGATGAATGAAGTCATGCTGACTTGATGTTTCACTGACTAACCTGGAGTGTAAACCTGCTGCCTGTGCAGCTTTAGTGTCTTCTTCTGTCACTAACTCCAGATAGAAAGAGTTTTTCTGGAGGTATGAACGCTTCTTTCCTGGTTTCAGCTGCTGCTCTCCTAAAAAAGAAGAAGAAACTTTACATGAACGATCGTGCTGATGTTTGGAGATCAATAAATGTTCTGATGTTTGTTTGTCTGCAGCGGCTGGAGAGCGAGAAGGAGTCTCTGGAGAGGGATCTGAACTTCAAGGCGGATCAGGCGCGGCAGTATGACTGCCTCCTGGAGGCCGTCCGGGAGAACAACAGGCAGCTTCAGGTACGGCGGACGGACGCCGACGTCCTGCAGCTTTGAGCCGCGTCTGAGTTCGTGTCAGTTATTTTATTTATTTACTTATTCTAAAACGCACCAGCAGACGACTGCACTGCTCGCAGTTTTGTTGTAAAATACACAATGACAATAAAGTTTTGGAATTGAAATTCATGTTAGTTTCTTATTAGGTTTATTTCATTTTAAGTTTATTTTCTAATTTAAATCTAGGCTCATCTTTTCTAAACCAATCAGGTTTGAGTCGGATTTGACGACTTCCTGTTTACAAACCGTCAAACTCAATCACAGAGGGAGGGGGGGCAAAATCCAAACCACACCTTAAGTCGGACAGGATAAACATTTACGGAACACTTAAACTTAATTTTTTAAAACTTTAAAACCATAACTTTTTAAATAATGAACTAGATATACAGCATCACCTGCGTTAAAGATAGTGTGAAGGCTGGAAGCTGAATTTGGCTGCTGAAGAGGCTAGTGCTGATAGCTAAAAACGCTGAAGCTAATAGCTAAAAATGCTAAAGCTAATAGCTAAAAACGCTGAAGCTGATAGCTAAAAATGTTAAAGCTGATAGCAAAAAACACTGAAGCTAAAAGCTAAAAATGCTAAAGCTAATAGGTAAAAACACTGAAGCTAAGAATGCTGAAGCTGATAGCTAAAAACGCTGAAGCTAATAGCTAAAAATGCTAAAGCTATTGGCTAAAAACACTGAAGCTAATAATGCTGAAGCTGATAGCTAAAAACGCTGAAGCTAATAGCTAAAAGTGCTAAAGCTAATAGCTAAAAATGCTGAAGCTAATAGCTAAAAATGCTAAAGCTATTGGCTAAAAACACTGAAGCTAATAATGCTGAAGCTGATAGCTAAAAACGCTGAAGCGAATAGCTAAAAGTGCTAAAGCTAATAGCTAAAAATGCTGAAGCTGATAGCTAAAAACGCTGAAGCTAATAGCTAAAAGTGCTAAAGCTAATAGCTAAAAATGCTGAAGCTGATAGCTAAAAACGCTGAAGCGAATAGCTAAAAGTGCTAAAGCTAATAGCTAAAAATGCTGAAGCTGATAGCTAAAAACACTGAAGCTAAAAGCTAAAAACACTGAAGCAAATAGCTACAAATGCTAAAGCTAATAGCTAAAAATGCTGAAGCTAATAGCTAAAAACGCTGAGGCTGATAGCTGAAAACACTGAAGTTAACATTTAAAAGCATTGAAGCTAGTAGCTAAATACACTGAAACACTAAAGCTGATAGCTAAAATTACTAAAGCTAATTGCTGAAAATGCTGAAAATAATACCAAATGCCAAATTAGCTAAATACTAAATTTGCCTAAACTAAAAAAAAAAAAAAAAAAACTTATGTTAGCCAAAACAGCTAGCATGTAGCTGAAAAAAAATTGCTAAACTCCAAAACAGCCTAAAATACCAAAGGAAAAGCCAAAATTACCCAAAACAATTATATTAACTTTTTAACATAATTATGAATAATAAAAAGTCAGGAATATTATTCCAGAATAAATCAACTTAAACCTTAAATAACTTTCAATATTTTACTCCCCATAAAAATATATTTTGTCCAAATTATACAAGTTAGAAATAAATCAAGATATCAATAAAATAAAACGATCTGGAAGGTCGGATGTGAAAGTTTGATAAGAAAATCTTGAAAATTGACTTTAAGATGGAAAGAATAAACTTTCTTTACATATTTATCCTCTCCAGATATTATAAATCCATCTGGGTTTCTAGAGAAATGTGACTTTACTTTATTGGAATTAAAGTTTATTAACTTTGCCCGTCAGCTCACAGCTCCACCCACAGAGTTTTGGTTGAACTTATGCCCCGTTCTCTCCATCAGGTGTCCCTGAAGGATGCCCACACCACCCAGCGCTCTCTGGAGACTCAGATCATGAGCAGCCGCAGCTCCGACTCCAACCGCGAGTTCAAGATCAAGGAGCTGGAAGGCCGGCTGAGAGCCATGGAGAAGGAGAGCGAGATGCTCCGGCAGAAGGTCCGCCGCCGTCACTCCGCGGCGCTCTAGATAAACTCGGACACGCCTCGCGGTAACTTTGTGCTCCGACGCTTTAGATCGCCGGCCAGGGCAGCAGCACGCTGCACATAAAGACGGAGGAGCTGTCGCGTCAGTACAAGGAGCAGCTGGACGCCATGAGACAGGAGAAGGATCAGGAGATCCAGAGGCTCAGGGTGAGACGGGATCACGCTCAATCCCACAAAAACCAAAGCTTTTAAATGAATGGAAACGACCCGTTTTCAGTCAGTTTGTAGATGATATCGATATTCTGAAAGATGCGGAACGGCTGGAAATCCGACCATCAAAACTCTCATTGAAAGGAACATTTTAACAGACATTACTGACACCTAGTGGCCAAATAGAGAAAGACGCTGATCTGTTTATCTATAAAATTTACCATAAATTGAAATTAAAAGTTTTTTATTTTAGGTTTGTATCTCACTGGGATGTAGCAGCTTCTGAAAAATATTCCAAAAATGTTTAACTAAGTCTTACAAGTTTAGAGCAACCTTCAACACTTTAAGATCCATTCGGGTCGGATTCTCTCCACTAAAACCCAGTTAGAGCTACAAAGTCTTCATTCACCCTTTAGATGATTTATGTTTATGTTTTTGCTACCAACATGATACATTTAAACAAACTATTGTGTTTTTGGGGCATAAATAAAACATAAAAATGAAGAGAAAACAGCTTTTCTTTAAAAATATGAAACCGTTAATAACTTTAGACGAAGATTTGCACGACTTCCTTTCAAAATAAAAGACATCCTATTGGATCATGACGATGCAGCAAATGCAGGAGGAGGTGGAAAGTCATTTATGATAAAAAAGTAGTTTATTTGACTGTTTCTGGTGTATTTCAGTCACAAATTCATAAATATAATCAACAAAAACTAATTGAAGTGACGCCTGCCATGTATTAAAACCACGAAGAACATTTTAAATCCTTATATTTGTTCAAAGAATCTGATTTACAATCCAGTGGATTATAATTTAATGTAGTTTTAAAACTGTTAGTGAATGAATTTAATAAAGTTTAAGTTCATTTACTTTTTTTTTTACTACTTACTTACTTTTTAAATGTATTTAAAACTTTTTATTTTAACCAAAGAGCCACAATGGAGGTAAAAGAGCCGCATGTGGATCTGGAGCCGCGGCAGAGGCGGAGCTAGATCGTTTTAGCAAAATGGAAGGTTATGACCAATAAAAAGAACAGTTTTGTTAATATAGTTTTATTAAAAAAAACATTGATTTTGTTAGGTTTGCAATGTTTAAAAAAGTTCGTATTGATGATTTATTAATCTTTGATTAATAAGTTTGTCATTAGTGATCAAAGATGTTTTCAATTTAGTTTAAATGATTCTGAAAATACAAGAAATCCTACATTTTGAGAAAAAATTAAAGTTTATTTAATCATGTTGAAGAGGTGAGACTGCAAATAAAATAGTTTATCAGAAATTCTGGTTGTTTCCATAACAACCAGAACAGAATAAGAAGGTTTTGCAACTTTAATTTTTTTTATTGCCATGTTTGAAATTCCTACACATGACCTTTCGTGACCTTCTGTGGCAGGAAAGGATGTACGGATCTGCAGAAACATTTTCAGATAGTTTGGAAACTTTTCTGTTTCAGTTCATTGATCTATTTGTCTGTAAGTGGATGTATCAGAATGGAGCGTAGGAGGGGTTTTGTGGCCCCGCCCATTGTGTTTTCTACATCACAGATATGATGTTTTTTAAAAGGCGTTTTTATCTTTAATTTAAATAAAGAAATACTCATAAATTCAATTTTGAGCTAAATTTGTGAGTCATTTATTGTCAGAAAAATGCCACAAGAACAGAATAAAAATAACAAAAACATAATTTTCTTTGGAGTTGGTCTTTAAAACTCATTTTTTCAGGTTTTCCTTTTCATTTATTATATCCTCAACGCACTTAAAAGAATGTTTTAACGTTTGACGGCCACACTGGTGTGTTATTTTGTCTTATGTTGGTCTGTTGACACGGAAAAAGAATTAATTGTCTCGATAAAGATTTCATTCAAACATTGAATTTTTGAATTTAAACATAAAATATCTTCAAAAATGATTTAATTTTAAATGGTTTAGCTTTACAAATTGAGCTGCTTGAAACTTCTGGTTCACATTTCATGTCAAAATTTTAATTTTTCAATTAAAGTCATAAAAAATGTCAAAAATAAAATTCAAATCATGATTATTTTAATCAAATGATGTAAATAAACAGTTGGAGAACCACTTTTTATGCACCAATGAAAAAAAGTTTTGATCATAAAATGGGAATACATTAATAAAATAGGAATTTGATCTTCATTTTTGGCCTTAAAAAACTTCTAAAAAGCCTTAAATTAACGTAGGAATCCTGAAGCTGCTCTGAACTCTAAAGTTTCGGTTTCTCTGCTTCAGACCCAGATGACGAAGATCCAGACGGAGATCAGCACCACCACCACCAGCAGCTCCTCTTCCTCCTCGGAGAGGAACCTCCAGCTGAAGATCTCGGAGCTGCTCAGCTTGCTGGAGCAGCGGCAGACCACCATCACGCACCAGGAGGAGGTGGGCGGAGCTAAAGTCCTGTCAGAGACTCCTCTGCCAGGCTCCGAGCGGCGCCGTTCCTTCCTCCGTCTCGCTCTTCCGGTCCGGCTGCATTCAGGCGGCGTTCTCCTCTGCAGCGCGGACTGAAGCACGCCGGCGCTTCACGCCGGCCGGGGAACGTGCGTCCCCTCGGGGTTTTCACACACCTGTGCAGAAGGTTTCATGTAGACGAAGAGTCGAACTACGGATCAGCTGAGCGCCACAAACAAGAAAAACTTTGTTTTTAAAGCAATCTTTATACATTTATAGAACAAAGTAACATTGTAAAAACAGTTTTTAACCTAAAAACTGTTTTACAAAGATCTGCACAGAAAACACACACGAAACTCTGAATTCAGATTTACTCGTCATTTTTAAAGCCACACAGCTTTAAAAATCCTCTAAAAATGTCACTTTAAAAATAAATGAATTTTAAAAAAGGCCAGGAATTGATTCAAAAAGGTAAAGAATTAATCGCCATTATTTATTCTTTTCTTTTTAGTTATAATATCTTCCAACCACTTATTATCTCCTAATAATTACACACAAAATTGTACATTTAGAACTTTTATTTTTAACCTAAAACTCTGTCTACTTTGGAGTTTACCTCTATTTTCATTACTAAAGACTTCCTGTTTGCTTTTTTAGTTTCATTTTAGCCTCTCCTATGTGACACTACCTTTATTTTGTCATTTTTCCGTGTTACATTCACACATAAAATCATGCAAAAACAGAAAATTCCATCCAGAAAAATTTGATTTATTTTTCGGTGGAAACCACAAAAATGTTTGTTTGTTTCTATAAAATGTTCCTTATTGTCTTTGTGGAAAAAAATTAAAGGTTTTTGGGAGAAGTTCAACCCAGCTTTAATTGGCTCTCAGGTGGGGGCGTGTCTGTCGTGTAACAGCGGTGGGCGGGACTCTCGCGGTGAACTGCGGAGTTTCCGTAATTTTTAGACAAACCCGTTCTCGTTGTTGAAGGAAATTCATGTCGGCCCCACCCCAAAATAGGATAAAAATCGGTTTCTTCGTTGTTTGATTTCTAATAGCAGACAGCTCTGTTAGGCTCCGCCCCCCATAGTGGCTCTGCATCGTCAGATCGACGTTTGTTCTCCGGCTTATTTATTGAAATAAAGAAGTTGTTTTTGTCCAAAAAAACTACAAATAAATCCCATTTTCTCTCTTTAATTTAGTAAAATCTCAATCACAGAATACAAATAAAAGTTTAAGTTTATTTTATAATTGTTACGCTGATCTGTCTAATTTGTTCGGATTAATGGCGTTAACTTTCACAACCCGAAAAAATACCAACTTTGTTGTTTTCTTAATTTACTAAACGAACAGACTGTCGTCAGTTTGAGAAAAACAGACTAAAGTGAATTCTCATGAGGAAATGTTGCGTTTTATTTTGAAATTTGGGAATAAAAAGAGAAGAAACAAGAAAAAAATAAAAATGTTAAATATGATTTATTTTTTAAAAAGACTAGCCAAAAATTCCCTTTAACCTGAGCATTTATTGAGTATAGTTATAGTTTTTGGTGAATTCTTCTAAGATGTCCATATAGAGTATTTACCTGAACAGGTGGAGTTTGTTTGCAGTTTTCAGGAACAGGAAGACTCCAGATCTGCTTCATTAAAGCTCTAAAAATTATTTTTATACAGCATAAAATAAAGAAAAGCAAACGCGGTTCCTGCTGATCATTTAATACAAACCTGTTTTATAATTTTGGTGCCTAAATCTTAAACTTTTCTCACTGAGGGATGAACAGAAGATGATCTTTTCTGGTGACCTTTGACCTTTTCTGACCTTTAGGAAATCAGAAAACTCAGACAGGAGAAGAACGACAGCTCCAAGAACGTCACCAAGACCATCATCACCAAGAGGTACAACCAGGAAATCACAGAATACAGTTTAAACTAAATATAAACTGAACGCTGACGTTTGCAGGTACAGGAACCAGTACCCCATCCTCGGTCTGCTCAGCGATGATTACCAGGTCACCTCGCCGGTCAAAGAAGCAAAAACCATCGTCATCGAGAGAACCGGAGAGATGATCAAACAGGTAAAGAGCCAACACGACCGCCAGTCTGTCTGTCTGAGAGCTTCATGAACAACATGAGGTGAAGTTCTCTGGATCCAAACACATCTTAGATCGCGGCCAAACAGAAGAAACATTTACAGAACACATTTTTAAAACTTTTGAATATAATTATGAACTAGATATGTAGCATTAGCTGTAAGCTGAATTTGATAGCTAAAACACTGAAGCTAATAGCAGCTAAAATATGAGCTAAATGCTAAATTAGCCTAAAAAAAATTTTTTTGGGTCCCTAAAACAGCTAGCATATATAACTTTATTGAGAAAGGGACAATGCATATTAATGAACATTAAAAAAAAAAAAAAAAGTAAATATGCCAGATTCTAGCCTCAGGCTAATTTCCATCTGGAGTCCCTTGGCAGGTTAAGTTTAAAAGAACTAAAACATAGTTTAAAAGATGAAACACTACACATACAATTATAAAACACAGGTTAAAATACAGTATACAAAATAAAACAAATAAAATACAGAGAGATTTGCACAGATATATCATTTTTTTTTAAATCGGAGCTTGCTTTGTAACAGTTTTCTTACTTCTGGTCATTTGTGATGCAGGTTTGAGACTCCAAAAGCCACAGTTTCAGCTGTTTTTTAAAAATGACAAAATTTTCACTTTCTCTTCTTACTATTGATATTCTGTTCCAGAAAGTTGAGCCCTGGAAAGAAAATACTTTTTGTGAGAAGCAGGTTGGTCTAAATGGGACCTGCATGTAGCTGAAAAAATAGTTAAACTTCAAACTATCCTAAAATAGCAAAAAAAAAGCCTAAATTATCCAAAATTTCTGGAGCGTTCTGGTGATCCTCCTCAGAAGAGAAAGAAAACATCAAACTTCTGGACAAAAACGTGTTTGGATTTTGAATCTGCTTACATCAATGCAGGGCATTTTACACTTAATGTGACTTTTTTACTCCTTTTACTACCAATTGCATCTATGGGTTCATGTCTCACATGCAAAATTGCAAAGTTAGAAACATGTTGTGTTCAGGTGGTGTTGGAATAATTGGAAAAATGACGTCCGACTCAGAAAACTCAGAAAACAGACACGAATGGCAGCAAAATCCTCCAAAAATAAATGAAAGCAGATGAACTTTCTGCATGTAAACAAACTGCACTGCAACGTTAATACAATTTATTCCAGTTTAGAAGGTAAACGAGCAGTTTGCCCCGCCTCCTAACTGTATGGTTACAAGATGGAATATTCTAAATAAAATGTACGAATTTGAGATTTTCTGAATAAATAGTGATCTAAAAATGAAATCATATGATTTGGAAATAAGAGGATTGTTAGCATGAGTGTAAAAATAATAATTTCATAAAACATTTGAGGATAGAATGTAAATATAAAAAACAATGCAGGTTTTTGACACATTAAAAAGCTGCTAGGAGCCACAAAAACACTGAAACTAAAACTTAAATTATGTTTTTGTCACATTTACATGTATTAATAATATGATACACTCGACTCACAAAAGGTTTTGGACGTTTGAGAAATGAATAATTATTCTATTAAGTCAATAAATGATCCAACTACAACGGATAAAAACAAACCAGTTCCAGTTTCATGTTCCTGTGTTGTGAGTCCATCAGAACCAGAACAGCAGCAGGTCCATTCATGGTTCTCCCGTAATGAGCCTTTGGATCCGTCTGGAAAGCATTTGAGCGTTTTCCAGGCGTTTTCCAGGCGTTTTCCAGGCGTCTCTTAACGTTTTGTGAGTCTGGAGTGGAGGCGCAGCTGATGTCGTATCTCTGTCCAACACCCACACCTGCTCACAAAAAAGGTGTAACACTTCTACCTGTGCTTTATTTCATAACAGGAAATCATTACAACCCCTTAAAGACACACTCCTTCTCTCCGACAGGAATGATGGAACGGCGAGGAGAGGCTGACATCACCCCCCCCCACCCCCCCTCGCATGCTCTTCCCCCTCCCCTCAGGGTCTCTGGGTTGGTGGTGGTTATATTCCTTTGATTGGGATCTCTGGTTAAATGAAGTTTGTCGTGTGGTGGATATTTGTTTTTACTGACCTGCAGATCTCAGACCAGAAGAATCTGCACGTCCACGTAGAAGTAAAAAACAATCATAACCTCGATCATGAATCTCTGATATCTGCTCATCCTCAGAGAAGCATCACTAACCTCATCTAAATCTCATGTCGTATTACCGCATCCGCTTGCTAATAAACAGTCCAAAGACGTGGATGATGTTTCTCCTTTAGGTCAAAGCCTTCAGATGTGGTCATGGGAGGGGCGTGTTCTGGCAAGAAACTAGCCACACGATACTTATCTTGATTGGTGTCTCACAATACGATAATTATGAAAATTAATGTCTCACAGCAAGTATCGCGATTCCTGTCTCACGATACGATACATATAACGATTCATGTCTCAAAACAAGTATCGCGATTCCTGTCTCACGATACGATACATATAACGATTCATGTCTCACAACACGTATCGCGATTCTTATCTCACTATATGATACGTATCACGATTTTTGTCTCACGATACGATACATATCGCAATATGTATAATATTGTGAGATACAATCCAAATTGCAATTCGTGTCTCATGATAAGTATCGTGATTCGTGTCTCACGATACGATACATATCGCAATTTGTGTCTTAGTATACGATAAATATCGTGATATGTATTGTATTGGGAAAAGCCAATCATGATATGTATTGGGATTCGTGTCTTGCGATATACCGATATACCGATTCTTGTCTCACGATACGATACATATCGCGATACATCCCAAGACTGTACCAGAACAATTTTCCACTTTTTTTTTTTTGTAAAATTCATTTTATTTTAATGATCACAACATTAAGCAATAGACTGACACTGGCAGGAACACGGCTCAGAGTTTTGGTTCGGTATCCATCCCGAGTAAAACCGCAGTAGTTTATGTCTCATAGCAACAAAAACCGCGAGGCTGACTGAATATTTAACACAAGCTGGTTCTCGTGAGATCTTGTTGCTGTTTTGCTCGCTGTGTAGAGCTGCTCAAAGAGGCTCAGTGTGCTGCCAACTAGTGGTCGGAGGTTAAGATGAAAAACAAAAGTAAGACGCTCCTCAATAATCGTTAGAATATCGTCTCTTCAGCATTTTCAATCAATACAAGTATCGAACAAAATATCGCGACACATCACCAAATAGATTTTTCCTCACGCCCTAATTCAAGCTCATCGAACGAGTCGTGGATCCATCAATGAATGTTTCTTCTGTCGTTTAAAGTAATAAATATTAATAAGAGGATGAATCATTTCAAAAACTCTTCTTTAGATCAGATTAGTCAGATTAATCCAAAATTCAGGTTGTTCTCAGGTAGTTTTGTAGTTTTTCATTACATTAAGGACTGCTCTGTGTGTGTGTGTGTGTGAGGGGAAGGCAATCTTAATGCCCCTGTAGACACATTTAAAATACCCTTTTAATCCTATTTAGACGATAAAGAGGT
The DNA here is from genome assembly GCA_003999625.1 of Oryzias javanicus. Lineage (NCBI taxonomy): Eukaryota > Metazoa > Chordata > Actinopteri > Beloniformes > Adrianichthyidae > Oryzias > Oryzias javanicus. The sequence continues at coordinate 27,560,845 of CM012450.1, forward strand.
GATTCACGAGATCAGAGCTCCTGAAGTTCAACATTACAAGAACATGAGGATTTACAGCAGATGAACGAGCAGTCGACCTTTTCGGGCTAAAATCTCACCAATGAAACCAGTTGAGACTTGTTCAAGTAAAGGCTGCTTCATCTGGAAACACACTGCTTTGATTTTTTTATACATTTTAAAATGTCTTGTGGAAATTTGGGCCCAAATCTACCTGAAAATATTGTGGAATCTGCAGTGTTTTTGTGGCCCTGGTGTCAGAAGGTCGCCCACTTCCTGGAGGCTCGTCCTTTGATATCCACACTTTCATATTTTTGATCAGAATTGACAGAAATTAAATCAAAAACAGGTTGAGATAAATCATGTTTCTGATCATGATTTCAGAAACAGAGTGAGCTTCTGTGACTCACAAAGATCCTCTAGAGAAGCTTCTTATTCTAAAACAGTTTCCATCAACTTTTAACTCTAAATCCTGGTGAGTTTTGGACTTTTTGAACACCTACTCAGATAAAAATGGTGTTTCAGTGTCTTCTTTTGGCATTTTTATGATATCGGATGACATATTTATAAACAAAACAAAACCTAAAATTGCATTTCTGAGTATTTCTTTAGTCAAATTCCTGTGAATCAGGAGCAGAGGGAAAAAAATGAGCTTAAAAGGAGTGTATTTGTGATGTAGAAAATACACTCCCCGAGCCAGTAGCCCCGCCCACAATACCAGGTGATTTTAATGCCAATCTGCAGAAACTATGTCTTAGAAAACGACAGTCTTTAGATTTAAGCTGAAAACAGTATTATCATCATTTTAAAAACACTTTGAAAACAGATCAGAAGATGATCAGAGTCGCATCTGTTTTATTTTTACCTTATTGGGTTTTTCTAGCTCCTAAATTGTTATTTTGTCAACAGGAAGAGTTGACTTTTGAGGCAAACTCCCCCAACACACACACACACACATCACCAAACATCCTCCAGTTAATTCAAAGAGTTGAGACGAGAATTTAGCGTGAGATCGACCCGAACGCCACCACGCCCACGCCCGCCCCGGGGACGAGGAAGTGCATGCCTCACCACCACTCTCCTTTGCATGTATATATGGATGTATATTTGGCGTTGTGACTGCAGAGCTGCTCTAAAGCTGCACATTTGTGTTTTTCCGGTTCGTGTTTGTCTCAGAGTGTAATGAGGAGCGTTGTACGGCGAGCTGGGCGGAGCATGGGGAGCTTTGATGTGTTTGAATGTGAAGGCGGGGTCTCGTGCAGATCTGTAGCGACACCGTGTGGCTGTGGAGGGAAGGGCAGGAGAGAAATGCCTGAAATGTTTAATGCTTTTTGGGGGAATTATGCAGGTGGAAGAATATTTTTAAAAATCTGTCCTTTTTTTTTTTTAAATAGATTTTATTATTGATGTTTTTACTGATTTATGTTAAAGATTTGTGTCTACTGGATTAATATCCACAGTTAGAGATATTAAAGCACAAGCTGAGGTAATATCAGAAAAATTATGTGGTTTAAATCTAAAATAAGAAGATTTTGGTCAGAGTGAGCGCTCTTCAGTCACGCTGGAGAATAATCCACTGGACACAAAACCCTGTTTGGTTCAGTGCCGTCATGGCGTCTGTTAGCAGGCTAATATTGACTTTTAGAACTGTTTTCACTGGAAAAACCCTCTCCTTTTTCACTCTAGCAGGAAAAACACATTTTAATAAACTGTTTGGAGCTAATATTAGTTATTTTGTTTACAAATGTTTGTATCCAGTTCTCTTTGACTTCAAAACAACATGTTTGATCTTTTCCAGGCTAAGAATCATTTTACAGCGAGAAATGTTGCAGATTGAAATGTGATTAAATTTAGTAATATATCTTTCCAAAAGTGCACGTGCTTTTATTTCTTATTCTTGTTTTTTTAATGAGTTTGTTCAGTTCTACTGATGATTCCATTAATGTTTGCTCTGGTTTAGACGTTTGTCTATAACGGGGGGTCAAACTCTGTCATACAAGGGGCCAAAATCTAAAACACACCTGAGGTCAGATCAGGACAAACATTTATTGAACACTGTTAAATTACATTTTTAAAACTTGCTAGTGCTGATAGCTGAAAATCCTGAAGCTGATAGCTGAAACCGCTAATACCAATTAGCCTAAAAACTGAAAAATACATAAATTAGCAAAAACAGCTAGCTGGAAAATGAAACTCCAAAATTGCCTAAAAAACTGAAAAAAAGCCTAAATTAGCCTAAAAAGCTAGCATGTAAATATTAGCCTAACTAAATTTTTAAAACTGTCTTTTTAACATAATTATGAACTTGACATGTAATTCTGCTGAGAATTCTTTGAGCTGAATTTGATTTCTGCAGATGCCCGTGCTGATCGCTGAAGATGCTGAAATTTATCACTGAAATACTTAAGTTAATAGTTGAAATTGCTGAAGCTGATAGACAGCTACAATATTAGCTAAATGCTAAATTAGCCTGAAAAATAAAAAAAACTAGGTTAGCCAAAAAAGTTAGCATGTTGCTGAAAAAATAGCTGAACTCCAAAATATCCTAAAAAACTGAAAAAGCCTAAATTAGCCAAAACAGCTAGCATGTAGCTGAACTATTAGCTAAAGTCCAAAATAGCCTAAAAAGCTAGCAGAATGCACATTTTTAAAACTTTAAAACTGTAACTTTTAACATAATTATGAATAATAAAAAAAGCAGGAATATTATTCCAGAATAAATCAACTTAAACCTTAAATAAGTTTCAATATTTTACTCTCCATTAAAATATATTTTGTCAAAATTATACAAGTTAGAAATAAGTGGAAAATAACATCGGATCATTAATAACAATAAAATAAAATGATCTGGAGGGCCGGATCCGGCCCCCGGGCCTTGACTTTGACAGGTGTGATCTATAAGTTAAAGTTAAAAACATACATAGACATATATAAAGAAAATTAAGTTTAATTAGGATTTCTTTGTATCTTTTTATTTAAATTATTGTGAATCAGGAGCAGATGAAAAAATGTTGGAAAAAGATCATTTTTGTGAATTCCCCTGAAGCTCACTGCTCCGGACTCCTAGCAAAGTAGAGCTGAAGAGGGGGCGGGGTTGCTCCGAGGTGAATTTCTGATGATCTATTTCTGATGAAACTGTGTCCTAGAAAATGCACACAGGTTTTCATATTTGATCTAAAAACAGGATAATCATAATTAAAATCTACTGGATCGATCAGAAGTTGATCAGATTGGGTCTTAAAGCAAAAAGAAAAAGAAGTCTTTCCTTTTATTGACAGATGACAGAAATCATGGTGCTACCAGCTGCATCATGTCTGTGGAATAATAGAAGGACTTTTCTGATGGATTCATTTTAACTGTAAAAGGTGCAAAAAACAAACAAACTTTGTTGGCACCTTTGTATGGACTCAACGCCAGAATTCCACCAAATACAAAAACAGAAGGAAGGTGATGCAAATCCTGAAGTGTCTGAAGAAGAGCTTTATTCATTTGTCTTCAGGGTTTAATGTGGACCCAAAACCAGTCAGGATTTTACCATAATTCCTGATTTCAGACTTTATACTTGGATTTTGTCCGATGGGATCGCTCCTAAGTGGATTAAATCAAATCAAACTTGATTTATAAAAGTCTCTTCTCATAGTTAAAGCATTTGTCTGTTAGAGCATACATCATGACCCCCCCACAAACAATAAATATTTATAAATGTAAACTTGAGGTTCAGCTCTGCTGGGAGGAAACAGCATTTGGGAGCAGCTCGGCCACAGTGCCCCCCCTCCCTCCCACCCACCCCGGGGTGCTGCAATGTTGGGCGCCGGCCACCCCAGACGGGCGAGAACTACGACAACACCCACGGACCAAGCAGCAGGAAGGAAACACGGAGATGAGATGAGGATGGGAAGAAGATTAAAATTAAAGAAATAAAATGTGGATAAAGGTTTCCATTCAAGACAGTGTAATTCCTCTTAGCCATAAATAGACATATTTACAGTCATATATACAGTATTTTACAGTTATTCTACTTATGTCAATAACTCATGTCGCTCTGTGTGTTCATCCAACCCCAGAAATGTCAGATATGAGACGTAAAACTAACAAAAAATAAAAGTGTGGCCCTGAAGTTTTTAAATGAAATGTTACGGTGCGACTCCAGCAGAGGGAGGCAGGTCGTCTCCGATGGAGACGGGATGAGGTCATCCGCTCTGCAGGGCTCGGCTGTTCTACAGGAAGCATCCCAGAGAGCGGCAGACGAGTCAAGAACGGGTCAGTGACACGTTCATACAACCATTTCAGGAGTCTGCATGGAATCTGACTGGTTTCATTTGTGCTGAATAATACAATTTGAATTAAGAATTATTTGAAGGACAAATATATAAAATAAACACTTATTTTCATAAAAAAAAAAAAACCCTGAAAATTAAAGATTCACAACCTTTAAGATATGTCCTCCATCACCAGAAAAATACCACAAATGTCTTATTTTATTATAATAATTGAATCACATAATTTTTGTTAATAATTTAAGCATTTTTGAATAAATGGTTTGATGTGGAGCGTTCTGATAGTGCTAAAGGTTCTAAAGTATATATTAAAGTCAAGGCCCGGGGGCCGGATCTGGCATTTACTATGATGTTTTAGGCTATTTTGGAGTTTAGCTAATATTTAAGCTACATGCTAGCTGTTTTGGCTAACTTAGGATTTTTTTTTTAAGTTTTTCAGGCTATTTTGGACTTTAGCTAATATGTTAGTAACATGCTAGCTGTTTAAGCTAATTTGTGCTTTTTTTCAGTTTTTCAAGCCATTTTTGAGTTTAGCTAATATGTTATCAACATGCTAGCTGTTTTGGCTAAATTAGGCTTTTTTTTAAGTTTTTCAGGCCATTTTTGTCTTTAGCTAATATGTTAGCAACATGCTAGCTGTTTAGGCTAATTTATGCTTTTTTCAGTTTTTCAGGCTATTTTGGAGTTCAGCTAATATTTAAGCTACATACTAGTTGTTTTGGCTAAATTAGCCTTTTTTAAAAGTTTTTCAGGCCATTTTGGTCTTTAGCTAATATGTCATCAACATAATAGCTGTTTTGGCTAATTTAAGATTTTTATTTTTTGGGCCATTTTTAGGCTATTTTGGAGTTTAGCTTATATTTAAGCTACATGCTAGCTGTTTTGGCTAACTTAGGCTTTTTTTTTAGTTTTTCAGGCCATTTTGGTCTTTAGCTAATATGTTAGCAACATGCTAGCTGTTTAGGCTAAATTTATGCTTTTTTCAGTTTTTCAGGCTATTTTGGAGTTCAGATAATATTTTAAGCTACATACTAGTTGTTTGGCTAAATTAGCCTTTTTTAAAAGTTTTTCAGGCCATTTTGGTCTTTAGCTAATATATCATCAACATGCTAGCTGTTTTGGCTAACTTAGGCTTTTTTTTTAAGTTTTTCAGGCCATTTTGGTCTTTAGCTAATATGTTAGCAACATGCTAGCTGTTTAGGCTAATTTATGCTTTTTTCAGTTTCTCAGGCTATTTTGGAGTTCAGATAATATTTAAGCTACATACTAGTTGTTTTGGCTAAATTAGCCTTTTTTAAAAGTTTTTCAGGCCATTTTGATCTTTAGCTAATATATCATCAACATGCTAGCTGTTTTGGCTAATTTAAGATTTTTATTTTTTGGCCCATTTTAAGGCTATTTTGGAGTTTAGCTAAAATTTCAGGTATATGCTAGATGTTTTGGCTAATGTAGGCTTTTTCAGGTTTTTAGGCAATTTTGGAGTTTAGCTAATTTTTTAGCTATGTGTTAGCTTTTATGGCTAACCAAAGGTTTTTTTTTCCAAGTTTTTATGCTAATTAGGCATTTAGCTAATATTTTAGCTCGCTATCAGCTTCAGTGTTTTTAGCTATTAAATTCAGCTTCTTCAGCTATCAGTCTGCGATGTGAAAACATAGGAAGTCATTGCTGACGATTTAAAAATATATATATATATATATAAAAATGCCCCCTTGTGTCACCACTTTTCAGTTACTGTTTTTGTCTTTCTTAAAAATATTTTTTTTTTACAAAATGTGGGCTATCCCTGAGCGGGGTTTGAACCCCTGATCTTCTGACTGAGTCTGCAGCTCATGCCAATGCGACATCTAGTGGTGGAAACTGGAAGTGCATATCAGACTTTGTTATCTATTTCATAATTATGTTAAAAAGTTACAGTTTTAAAGTTTTAAAAATTTAGTTTTAGAGTGTTTGATAAATGTTTATAGGTCTGAGACCTAAGATGTTTTATGGAGTTTGGAACCTTGTGTGATTGAGTTTGACACTCCTGATCTAAATTAATCATTCAGATCCAATTTTGTTTTATAAATCAGGATCTTTGCTCAGAGAGGAAATAATAAACCTAAAATTAATCCAATTTTGTTTTTAAACAATATAGGAAAATCATTTTGTAAGGTAAATAAACAGAGCCCAAATATGACAAACATTTGTACTCTTATCAAAGTAATTCCCTGTTAAGTACATCTTAATAATCCATTTTTTAAATATGCAGCAATGGATGCTGCAGTCCGCCTCTCCCACATCCCAAATCCTCACTGCTTCAGATATTTCCTTTCATCCTCATCCTCTTTTTCACCAACTATTTATTCTGAACCTCTAAATCTGTGACATTGTAATAATAATTGAATAAAAATCAATGATCTCCTTCATAACTGCTCATCCAAACGAGCCTGGATCACTTTAATTATAAAAACAAATGTTCTTAACTCATTCATTAACAACATGAACTCTTTTCTTTGTAAAATGACACGGAATGCTGTAATCCAACACTCTGCTGTCAGGACCAGTCGATACCAACGCACTCGCCCTGGCCGCGTCTCGCTCTGAGTGAACCCAATATTCTCCAAGGCCCGAGGGTTTTACCGGGTAAAGGCAGGAAGAGGGAGGCTGCATTATCCACATCAGAGAACCGGAGTTATCAGCCATAATCAATGCTCCCCCCATTACGCGCTCCCGCCGGCCTCCTGCTCTCATTGGCTCTCTAATCAGATCAATAAGCTTTATTGGCTTGAATGGAAGTATGATATTGATATTAGAAAAAAAAACAAAAGGACAATTCATCAGAAAATGTGATTCAAATGAAAAATACAAATGATTCACTGATAGAGAGACACACACGTCATTAAATATGATATATGATACATTATTGTGAACGACACTAAACTCAATATATAAAGGATTTTTTTTTCAATTGAAAACTCCTATAGAAGTTCTTATTTAAAAGAGTTACTCCTCTCTATATTTTTTCACTTCCATCAGTTCATAATGGTAGTTTTGCATTCACATAATAACAGTCTAGAATTCGAATTACGATGCTCTTTTTCTCCATAGCAACCATCATTATCTCCATAGCAACCATTACATTTTTTGGTCGTCCGGAGTAGACGTACAGATCTATATCATTTTTATAAGAATTGGCAAAAGAAAATTTTTGGATTACCTTAGCAACAGAGGTTTTTGGCTAACCACGCCCACATTCCTTATATGTTCATATCATAAGTCACTTTATTTTAATCAGCTTGAGCCGAGGATTCATGTATTAAATGTTCTTAGTGGTGAAATAAAAAATAGGCGAGTAACGGGGGAACGCCACTTTTACGAGCTCGCCACGCTAACGTCGTTGAAAAGCAACAAACTTTAAAACCAACAATTTTTTCCAAGTAGTTTCCAAATGATGGTCGAGAAGTTAGGAGGCGATAGATCAAAATCCTGAGGAAGAATTTTAATTTATAGCTGCTACTAAAGGTGATTTTTAAAAAAAATTCAAGATGGCGGCGTCTTCCCGAACTCAAAAATCGATGAAACTTTGAGCTGGTGATGCGAGTGTGACATGTTGTGAAGATCAGTCCAACAAAAGTTTAGGTTTCTCATATTGTGCACAAATGTGAAACATTGCCAATTTTTTTTATTTTAATTTTTTAATTCTAACCAAAAGATAAAAGTGACGCCATGTTGGACATGTCAGCAAACTATGAGATCCAGCTCAGCAAATACAGTAAAAATGACCATAAAAGTACATCAGATGAAGAACGTTTTAAACTTTTTTATAGATCAATACGTTTTCATATACCCGTCCGCCTCCAGACGGAGAATCGGCGCTCAGCTGTTTCCTCTACTGAAGAAATCCTGGTTAGCTTCTTTTCCTCCACTCAGGTAATCTGATTACCAGTGGGTGGTCTGTTCTGAGATCCAACACATATGCAAATATGATGGTCATCCTCCATAAAACGAAAACGATCGCTACTCCTGCCAGAAAATGTTCAAATAGTGTGAAGTTTAAAGCTCCTCATAGACTAAAGGTTCACTGTTGAGAGGAAACTTGTTCAGATGAGGTTCTCCTATATCAGCCGACTGGAGATTCTTATGTCAGATTCTTGTTGTTCCAGCTCTATTGTGTAATTGTAGCACAGCAGTAAACAGATCTATACCATTCCAATATGGCGTCCAACTTCCAACAAGCATAGCACCTCCGGTCTGTACTGTATATAACTCACTGATTACATTTCATTAATTAAATATTTATTATCTTTATTTAGTGACATTTTTCTACATTTTTATTACATTCATGAGTTTTACTATTTCAAACTTGGATATTAAATGGACGCCATGCAGTAGGTCCTGTGGCCATCCCATAATAACTTTTCTTTTTTTGGTGGGAGAGATCACTTTAACACAAAATGACACAATTCCATGTCTTTGTTTAGTCATTTCCATGTTTTCTGTGCGTTTCTGGTCGAGTTTGAACCGACACAACGTTAACAATCGAGCTGTTGGCCCGTCTTTGTCTCCGGCCTCTGCTGACCCCTCTGCGCCACACTGCCGGCCCATCGACCCCCTCCGAGTGACCCGGGCCCGTCCTCGGGGTCACCGGCCTCGCCGCGTTTGCATGTGTGTGACATCATACGTGGTCATCGACCCCCACATGCGCACCGCTCCACCGTGGAGGTATGAAACCCCAAACAGAACCCACTTCACGAGGAAACACGTCTTTTTATTTCATCTCCAGTCTTCGCTCGGCGATCCTGCAGCATAGAAGCTGCATCCCAGCTCTGAGTTTCTGTCTGTCCGATCCCCGTCGGTGTTTTCATACCAATCTCTGCACCGCGCTGCTTCTTCGCCCCCACCCTGCCGGTAAAGTGATGACAGCTCTCATCTTTCTTCCAGTTGATGCAGTTATGCTCCCTCATGCAGGTTTTAAGCTCTCGCTTCACATTATAGAATGGATGAAAGGTCTTCTCTGCTGCTGCTGCAACACCATGGAGGTGTGATCGGGTTCTGAGGGGCCGGACGACGAACCGGCGAAAATGACCAGATTTTCAGGTCCACTTCAGGAATTCTTTGCATTTTAAACTTTTCTAGAGTTTTTAACTGAAATTTTGACACATTTAAGGGATTTCTTCAGAAGCTCCAAATGTTTTACAGCTTTAAATTTAGTCAGTTTTTCCTCACTGAAGCCACACCCACTCACATCCTCACAACTGGCATTGAGTTATGTCTTTAACTTACTTTTCAGTAAATAAATATATAAAAGAAGAGTCAACAATGTCAAACCTTATCTTTTAAACTCCATCCATCCATCTTTTTCCGCTTCATCCGGGACCGGGTCGTGGGGGCAGCAGTCTAAGCAAAGATGCCCAGACTTCCCTCTCCCCGGCCACTTCCTCCAGCTCCTCTGGGGGAACCCCGAGGCGTTCCCAGGCCAGCCGAGAAACATAGTCTCTCCAACGTGTCTTGGGTCTTCTCCGGGGTCTCCGCCCAGTGGGACATGCCTGGAACACCTCTCCAGGGAGGCGTCCAGGAGGCATCCGGACCAGATTCCAAAAGCCACCTCAACTGGCTCCTCTCGATGCGGAGGAGAAGCGGCTCTACTCCGAGCTCTCTCCGGGTGACTGAACTCCTCACCCTATCTCTAAGGGAGCGTCCAGCCACCCTCCGGAGAAAACTCATTTCAGCCGCTTGTAGTCGGGATCTCGTTTTTTCGGTCACGACCCAGAACTCATGACCATAGGTGAGTACTGGAACGAAGATCGACCGGTAAATCCAGAGCTTTGCTTTCTGGTTCAGCTCTCTTTTCACCACAAGGACCGGTACAGCGACCGCAAAATGGCGGACGCCGCTCCAATCCGCCTGTCAATCTCACGCTCCGATCTTCCCTCACTCGTGAACAAGACCCAAGATATTTAAACTCCTCCACCTGAGGCAGGAGCACTCCACCCACCGAGAGAGGGCAAACTACCTTTCTCCGGTCGAGAACCATGGCCTCAGATTTAGCTTTGCTGACCCTCATCCCAGCCGCTTCACACTCGGCTGCAAACCGCTCCAATGCATGCTGGAGGTCCTGGCCTGATGGAGCCAACAGAACAACATCATCTGCAAAGAGCAGAGAGGAAATCCTGTTGGTCCCAAACCAGATCCCCTCCGGCCCCTGGCTGCGCTAGAAATTCTGTCCATAAAAACTATGAACAGAACCGGTGATAAAGGGCAGCCCTGCCGGAGTCCAACATGCACCAGGAACAGGTCTGACTTACTGCCGGCCATGCGAACCAAGCTCCTGCTCCGGTCGTACAGAGACCGGACAGCCCTGAGTAAGGCTCCCCGGACCCCATACTCCCAGAGCACCCTCCACAGGACACCACGGGGAAGGCGGTCGAACGCCTTCTCCAAATCCACAAAACACACATGGACTGGATGAGCGAACTCCCACAAACCCTCCAGCACCTGAAGAGGGTGTAGAGCTGGTCCACTGTTCCACGGCCAGGACGGAAACCGCACTGTTGTTCTTGAATCTGAGGTCCAGTACCCTGGCATAGACTTTCCCGGGAATTAATATTATTATTTTATTATTATTTTATAATTCTAAATTGCCACCTTTAGGCAAAACAATCCAAACAGCCCATATGATGATGCTGCCACCTTAACAGTTTCATTTATGGTCTGCAAAACTTTTTTTCCCCATAAAATATGAAAACAATCAGAAAATTAAACCTAACTTTTACAGACAAAAGTAAAAAATGAAAAATCAGTCAAACTTTGTTTGTATAGTGCGTTTCATCCATACGAATCTCAAAGTTTTCTTTTCTATGAAATGAAATGAAGCTTTAATTGTCAATAGTGCAATGAAACGCTTGAGATGGAGGAGGTATTAGTAAAAACTAATACAAAAAAAGAAGAGAAAGAAGGTGATAATGATCCAGGTACATTAAACTAATAGGATATGTTAAAGTACGAGGATTAGTAGCACGATCACCTGTTCCAGAAAATACTCTTAGATCTCTTATTCTTGGATTGTAATCGTGAATGTCGCTTTAAATTCATCCATTCTATCATCAGAACCCAAACAATCCCTTTCTGGATCACAGGGTTGCTGGAGCCTATCCCAACTAGTGTTGAGTGGAACGGGTTTCCAGTCTGATGCAGGGACACACTTTTAGAGACACAAATAAACATGTTTTACATATATAACGACAAGAATATATACGGAACATGTAAAAAACCTGTAGAGTCAGGGTAATCTGATGTGTGGGTATGATTTTTTTTATTTCTCTTCAGTTATGAAATCATTGGTTGGTGTTATGTATTTTTATTGTATTTGATTTATTTATTGCTACAATAATTTGCTTATAAGGTTTGGTTTTCTCTGTATGTTTGTCTTAAATGTGTTTAAAAAGGAAAAAGAAAAAGAAAAATATAAAAAAAAACAAAAAAAACAAATAAACATGTCATTAGGTTGTGGGAGAGAACCAGAGAATTCCACACAGAGAACTGAACTGAGATTTGAACCAGAACCTAATCACTTGTGAGGTGAGAGTGCTAACCACTACACCACTGCGCACATACTCACCTTTAATATACAAGAGATATAGGATATATAAGTTCATGGATTTTAAACCCCAACAAATCCAGAATTGGAGTTTTAATTATGATATTTTTTTAATTTCTGGTGATGTTTTCATGAATTGAATCTCTACAGTAAATACATGAAAGTTCTGCTGCAGAAGCTGGAGATTCCATAACATGTCGGTCACCGTCTGATCTCACGAGGTAAACGTCTGAATGTTTTGGGAAATGTTGGCCGTTCTGTCTGTGTTTAGAGACTCCAGGTTCACCAGACACAACCAAAAACAACACCGGCTGGAACATGAAGCCTTTGCTTCAGAATATCAGAACATCACAGAGACTATATGAGGTTCTTCAAGGTTTTAAGTTTGAAGGTTTGGAATCACATCAAATCTGTAGGAAACAACATTTTTCTTCAGTTTTTAATCATTTGAGAAATTATTGACATTTGATTATGTTTGTATTTCTATTCCTATAAACTACACATTAGTATTTTTTTTTTTTTGTCTGTCCAACAGATGTGGGCTGAGAGTCTCTTGTGTTGGGCAGACTTTACTGTCACAACAGAGGTTTATTGAGTATAAACCCCTGTTGTATTTCATGCTAAACTTTATTTATATTGATTATGTTTTTGTTTTGTTGACCGGACAGAAAAGAAAAAGAGGGGTGGGGGGGGTAATAGAGGAGGGGTTTATAGAAAAAACAAGATGGCAACAGAGAGAAGCAACATCCTAAAACAACCAGGTCTGAATAGTAAACTAGAATGGGCGGGGCCTGTCTACACACACTCATCCATTCATCCATTCGGGACCGGGTCGTGGGGGCAGCAGTCTAAGTAAAGTTACCCAGACTGCCCTCTCCCTGGTCACTTCCTCCAGCTCCTCTGGGGGATCCAGAGGTGTTCCCTATTCCAGCCGAGAAACAGTCTCTCCAGCGTGTCCTGGGTCTTCTCCGGGGTCTTTGTCCAGCAGGACATGCCTGGATCACCTCTCCAGGGAGGCGTCCAGGAGGCATCCGGACCAGATGTTGGATACACCTCAAATGGATCCTCTGGATGTGGAGGAGAAGCGGCTCTACTCCGAGTTTCTCCTCCTGTCTCTAAGGGAGCTTCCAGCCACCCTCCAGAGAAAACTCATTTCAGCCGCTTGTAGTCTGGATCTCGTTCTTTCAGTCGTGATCCAGAACTCATGACTGTAGGTGAGTACTGGAACGAAGATCGACCGGTAAATCAAGAGCTTTACTTCTGGTACAGCGACTGAATGATGGTGGAAGATCTCACGCTCCGATCTTCCCCTCACTCGTGAACAAGACCCCCAAGATATTTAAACTCCTCCCCCTGAGGCAGGAGACTCCACCCCTCCAGAGAGTTAAACGTGTCCCGAACCATGACCTCAGACTTAGCTTTGCTTGGCTCTCCATCCCTCTGTTTGGTGCAGTGTGATTCATGTGTTGTCCCCTTTTCCCAATCCTCTCTGGGGGAGCAGGAGAGATTCCAGATTCCAGGAGGCTCGTCTTTGCTGCTGTTCTGAGCAGTGGACCCCGCCTCTGGCTCCATGACAACATCATCTGCAAAGAGCAGAAAGAAAATCCTGTTTTCCCAGAACCAGATACCCGCTACGCCCTGGCTGCACCTAGAAATTCACTTCAAGATCAGTAACCACAATCAGGAGGAATCCATACATAAATACAGACGAATGTGAACGAGGGCCGTCCCGGATCGTGGAGGCTTCACTACAGGACAGGACTAGAGGCTGACATTTTTTCGGGATTCCCGCGGGTCACGGGATTCCCGCGGGATTCCCGCGGGATGGGAGTCATTTCTTCCGTTAATCACGGGACCGGGACGGGACGGGACTAAATTCTGACGGGAGTGGGCGGGAGCGGGAGCTCAACAAAAGCGGACAACAACTCAAGAAACTTGAATGAATTTTTGCGTCTGACGGTGTTGATAATTTCAAATGGGAGGAGAGGAGAGGAGGAGCACGCCATCCCAAATACCGCTGGCTGCAGCACGCAGACGGGGCGTGGCTCAGCATTAAGTTTGTTTCTCCCCCTGCACGTCCGCGAGTCGAGTCGCTCACGCACAGGCGCGCGCGCTCACAGCGAGTCAGAAGTGTTTTTAATCAATGGATTGCGGGGGCCGTAGTTGTCCATATTCGCGAGAGTCTCCTTTCTGGGAGCATGTTTTATTATTATTATTCTTTAATATTTCTTTAAGCATCTCTCTTTTTTTTCTCTTCAAGCTGTGTTTGCGCTGCGCGTGCACGCGCTGAGTCGAACATGAGAGAAAGACAGCTCAAAGTGAAACAGCAGTGGTTTTTTTATAAAAAATAAAATAAAATAAATACTTTTGAAATGAATAAAGATTCTGGAGGAAATATGGATTGTGGATTAACTGCTAATGCTTTTTTTTATTTTTTTATTTAATTTACAACTTTTCCCTGCAGATGTCATTTATCTTTTTTTTTTTTTTTTTTTTTTTTTTTTAAATCTTCTTTTCCTTGGGCTTTCCACGTCAGGGGTCTCCACAGTCTTCCTCCATCTAACCCTGTCTTCATCATCCTCTACTCTAACACCAGCCACCTTCATGTCTTCATTCTCTGCATCCAGAAACCTCCTCTTTGGTCTTCCTCTAGACCTCTTTCCTGCAGCTCAAGACTCAGCATCCTTCTACCAACACACCATCTCTCCTCAGTCTGGAGATGTCTGAACCATCTCAGTCTGACTTTATCTCCAAAACCTCTAACATGTGCTGTCCCTCTGATGGATTCATTCCTGATCCTATCCATCCTGGTCACTCCCAAAGAGAACCTCAGCATCTTCATCTCTGCTACCTCCAGCTCTGCTTCCTGTCTTTTCTTCACTGTTTCTAGTCCAACAACATGGCTGCTCTCACCACAGTCTTGTACATCTTTCCTTTCATTTGTGCTGAAACTCTTCTATCACACATCACACCTGACACTTTTCTCCACCCATTCCAACCTGCTTGCACTCTCCTCTTCACTTCTTTTCCACACTCTCCATGACTCTGTACTGTTGACCCTAAATACTTAAACTCCTCCCCCTTCTTCATCTCTTCTCCCTGTAACCTCACTCTTCCACTTGGGTTCCTCTCATTCACACACATGTACACTGTCTTAATGCAGCTAACCTTCATACTCCACCTGTTCTATAAACCACAATATCGTCTGCAAACATCATAGTCCAGTCACCCCCATGAAAGATTTCTGAAGGCACCACTGCATCTTTGAACTGTGAGAGAAACCAAACTGCCTACTGCCAAGTTAACCCATGCATGGACGGGAGATGATGAACTTCATGTAGGAAGTTTATTGGGGGGAATCAAAGCGATGACCTTGAGGCTGACTGAACACTGCACTACAGTAATTAAAAATGTAGAAATCTGGACTCAGCTACTGCTTTGAAACATGCTGGGAGACGATACAATAAAATTTAATGTTTTACATTATGAATAAATAAAAACATAAAGGAGCGGGACAGGAGCGGGATCAATTTTGAACGGGAGCGGGCAGGAGTGGGAGTCAGGTTACCGGGAGCGGGATGGGACAGGATTATTTTTTAAACTTTGGTCCGGGAGCGGGACGGGACGGGATTATTCCCTGTGGGAGCGGGATGGGACAGGAGTGAAAATCCACTCCCGTGTCATCCTCTAGACAGGACCGGGTTCTGATTAGTGTTTGGTGTCGTGGATCTGCATGGATTGAGGTAAAACCAGAGTAACACTGCAGGGAAACAGACTGCAAGCCTTCACCCCCCCCAACTTTTAACGTCTGGGCTCTGGCTTGTCTCACTTAATTATATCTCCTCATCTCCTGATTCATCCATCAGTGTCACTTTGTCTGGCGTGCGCGCGCCCCCTCCTCCTCCTCCTCAGACTCGATCCCGCTCCATCTCTTTGGAACTCATTTTCACTTCCATCAAGCGTTGTTTCCTCTGTTCTCCCTCCCGTCGCTGATGAGCCGGTGAATGAACGCGGATGGGCGGGCGGAGCCGCTGATGCACTCCTGGTCATTAATAAAAGTTTTATACGGTCAGGAAATGCATTTGAGCCCCGGTGGCTGGAGCTCCTCTCAGACGCACAGGAAATGGGCGCTTGGCCGGCAGCCAATCCGGCTATTTCAGGGGATGGTCCAGAGCCGATCATCAGGCCGCCGCGACACAGCTATGCTATCGTAGCTCCATCAATGTTTGCTTTTGGCTTGCTTTCGTCCTCACGGGACAATATTATAGCAATAATAAATATTGTTGTTTTGTTTGTTTGGAGTGTTTCGGTCCAAGTTTGGGATTAAAAGGGAAAACGTTCAGTTGATAGACATTTCAGATTTAGACTTTAATCTGGTTTAATCTTTTACCCCGGATCTTTGGCTCCAGTGTAGGGCTGCCACAAACGATTATTTTAATAGTCGACTAATCTGTTCATGGCCAAAGTGGATGTAAAGATGCTGAAGTTGATAACCAGCTAAAATATTAGTTAAATGCCAAATTTACCAAAAAATAAAAAGAGCCAAAGTTAGCCTAAATAGCTAGCATGCTGCTGAAATAATAGCTAAATTCCACATTAGCCTTAAAAAAACGGAGAAATCCTATGTTAGCCAAAACAGCTAGCATATAGCTGAAATAAGTTAAACTCAAAAATTGCCAAAAAAAACTTAAAAAAAGCTAAAGTTAACCAAAATAGCTAGCATGCTGCTGAAATATTAGCTAAATTCCACATTAGCCTTAAAAAAACGGAGAAATCCTATATTAGCCAAAACAGCTAGCATATAGCTGAAATAAGTTAAACTCAAAAATTGCCAAAAAAAACTTAAAAAAAGCTTAAGTTAGCCGAAATAGCTAGCATGCTGCTGAAATATTAGCTAAACTCCAAATTAGCCTTAAAAAATGGAAAAATCCTATATTAGCCAAAACAGCTAGCATATAGCTGAAATATAAGCTAAACTCAAAAATTGCCTAAAAAAACTTAAAAAAGCTTAAGTTAGCCGAAATAGCTAGCATGCTGCTGAAATATTAGCTAAACTCCAAATTATCCTTAAAAAAATGGAAAAATCCTATATTAGCCAAAACAGCTAGCATATAGCTGAAATATAAGTTAAACTCAAAAACTGCCTAAAAAAACTTAAAAAAGCTTAAGTTAACCAAAATAGCTAGCATGCTGCTGAAATATTAGCTAAACTCCAAAATAGCCTAAAAAACCTTAATAAATGCCAAAATATTCCAAAAAGCTAGCAGAATGCTATTATAACTTTCAACTTTACTACAATCTGACTTCATACAATATAAAGTAACGACTAATCGACTATTAAATTAGTTGTCGATTATTTTAATAGTCGATTAGTCGACTAATCGTGGCAGCCCTACTCCAGTGTTGAAGTTCTTGGATTTACCTTCAACCGTTTACACTGTTGATGTAACTCCAGCAGATTCTGATGCAGAGGAAAGTGGCTTTACGAACGGCGTTATAGCTACGCGCTGGTAACATGATGCATATCGAAGCTAAGCCCCTTTAGTCCGAGTCAGAATCCATTAAATTTCCTTTGATTGTGTGAACGGTCAAAGAGTTTCGGGAATTTAAAATTCCCTCAGCTCAGGTAAACAATGCTAACATTTGCGCTAAAAGGTGTTAGCCTCTTACTTGCTAAAACGTAGAAAACTGTCTGTATATGAGAACTGGACTCAGTGGTAGGGGTGTGCCAAAATATCGATATTGCGATATATCGCGATATTTAGTCCTACGGTTGATTCTCGATGGGTTCTCATCAAGTATCGATATTATATTTTCATTTGAAGAGGCTGTTGCGTCTGAGTCGCGGACCGGAACTAATGCGCAGCTACTTGTGCTGCGTAGGACAGATTTTCCCGACGCACCGACCTCATTCAGGAAAAAACACCGGCAGGATTCTGGCTCGGTATTGCCTGTATAAATCATGTCTACATGTTCTCAATTATCATCCATCTGTAGAAGAGTCAGCCGGTAAGAAGTGAGTTTGTCTGAGCGTAGAATGACCGCCATGGTTTATTTCCTGTTTGATTGGCGCGCTGTGGGAACGAGGCGCGTGCTTCATAGTTGCTTGTGTGTACTTCAGGGACCGTCAGAATTTTCGCTTTCATGCACTGATATTTACCCTTCTGGTGTAACTTTGTTAAATTTATGGTGTAAGGTTTTCAAATGAACGTAATAACTTTTTGCTAATGTTAATTTAAAGTCATTCTTAAATTAAAAAAAAAAAAATGCAGATTTGATGGATGAACTTAAAAAAAATGTAATTAAAATAAAGTACACAAATTCACGGTAAAATAAGGACATTGCTACTTTATTGAAGCACTTAAAATTGTATAAATTATTATAGATTAAAGTTGTTTATTGCTAATTTGTAATAGAATTCGAATTTTAAAATATATATTGCCATTATTATGAGTGTTTTACCTGTTTTTACCTTTTTACCTGACTATTGACTGACCAAATGGAAAATAAATAAAGATTGGAGAAATAATCTCAAGTGACGGCCTTCAATTTTGAATGCTCAGCCCTTTTCAAATGTGGGAAAAGTGCACAAAAAAATTATGTAACACTTGACAGAGGCTGTAAAACGTTATATTCATCATCCTTTGGTGTGACGTTTCTTTGGAGGTAGATAGCTGTCACCAATTTGAATTATTTAATTTTTGTTCTGTTGCTAACAGTAATTCTGTGGCACTGCTGATCATGTTTACTATTGTTAATATTGAATTTTACAAATAATTCCAATTCAATGGGTGGTAAGTTATAGTATTAGTAACATTAAACAGAAGTGTTTATAATTTGTTGCACAAAATAAGACATAAGTTGTTTATTATGATTGTGTTTAAGCTAAAAAAAATAAAATGGGGATATATTTCTCCCCAAAAAAGTGTTCTTCTATATAATATTAGTAATTAGAGAGGATTTCTACCAACTATCGCAGTATCGCGATATTATCGATATCGTGAGCCATGTATCGTATCGTATCGTGAGGTACCCAGTGATTCCCAGCCCTACTCAGTGGCCCCGCCCCTTTGCATTCCGGACAGTAAGTCCTCCCTTCTTACCTTCTTTGTTCTCTCCTCTTTTTTCCATATTTTTTCTCTTTAGTTCAAGTTATAAACTGACCAATCAGATGCCTCAATAAAAGTAGGTGGAGCCTGCTGCCCCCCCCTCCATGTCCAGTGTTCCAAACATTTGACAGATTTCATGTATCCTGCTTTCAAGTGGTAGGGTGTGGCCTTCCAACAAACTCACCCCTGATCGGTGAGTGTGGTTGCCACAGAAATGTTGACTTTGACTGGTTCAGACCAATCAGTTTACAGATGGTATCCGGTTCCAACATGGCGGCGTCCATCGGGGACTGAATTGACTTCATCTGGTTGTAGCAGGAAGTAACGTATTTTTTAGCACTTTTAGGAGAAAGTCCAACACTTTGAACAAATTGGAGACATTTTCGTAATGCTGCGTCGACACAAAACGAAAAAAAAAGAAATAAAGAAAAAAAATTCAGATTTGATGCTGGATGTTTGTCCAAAAATGTGTTCAAGGGTCAAGTTTTGATCCTCATCACTACATGGTCTGTATTATCTCATCCATTCCGCGCAGAAGACACGGATGATGTTGAGAGATCCGGTTTCTCTTTGTGAAGAACACATCTCCTTTTCTTACAGTAATCTTTACCTTACCCAGTTTGATGACTTGTGTTATTCCGAAGAAACAATATGATAAAAATAATAATAATGTATCGATACAAATAAGAAAAATGTCAGGAGAACAACCAGATTCTCCTCCATGTTTGTTTTCTGTTTTGCTGTCAGTAACAAATACTGCAACAACCGCTAAAGTGCAACTAGTTGTAAGTGGGAAAATTAAAAAAAAAAATCAGATACACGTTGAGTATAAGTGGCCAAACTGTGAAAACCATTAAAGAATAAATCAAAAATCCAGCATTTTATTTTCTGTGTTTGATGTCGTACTTGCTCCAGTTCTCGTGTACGATACATGAGTAAAACTCTGGATCTTCAGATCTGCTGCAGATCTTCTAACAGGTTTACTGCGGGGTGTTACAACAAACCCCGACATTTCCTCAGAAATGTGAGAGTCCTGAAATCTTCACAGAGATCTTCAGCTGTTGGTGATTCTAAAGACACGCGTGTTTACTGCGTGCTCAGTGAGATAAAAATCAGTTGTTTTTCACATTATTTCACGATTTAACGTACAGTTGTCTCTCGTTATTTAGCAGTTTAGTGAGTTTTTTTTGCTGCAGTGGAATTTTTTTTCATGACATCAGCTTGTGTTCTGCACCCTGATTGGCTGTTCATCGATCTCCTGCGTGTTTACATTTGTCTTTATCGTGTAGTACTGGACTTATTATATTACGAACTTTGAGTTTAAACAAGAGACAAAAGTGTGAGAATGTTGTGTTTAAGAAAAGTGAATAAAGTGAGGAGTTTGACTGTCTTAAAGCTGAATCCTTCACAGGTTTGATCTTTTACGGGTTATGGTTAGAACAAAACGAGTCACCACAGTTCTGTTATTAGAAATGATATTCTGATCAAACCATTAAACATTTGAAAATGTGCATCAGTGAATGTTAAACTCCAAAGATCAAAACATCTTTTCAGGAAGAGCAAATGTTCAAACTTTCCTCATTTTTTACCGATTAAAAAAACGAACTGAAACTGTCGATGGAGCCGATTCTCCTGCAGCTCCGACTCTCACACAGTTATACATCGGATCTGTAGATTGCCGGCAGAAATAAAAGACTATTAACTGTATAGTGTTAACCAGGTCATTTGTCATTGATCTGCATGACCCAGAACATCTCTATCTCCCATCTCTGCTCAGCTATTTTCACTTTACTTGAATGGTAAATAATCATCTTTGTGCTGTTGAAGTGACACAAAACTGGAAAAAAATGTGTTTAATTCACTCTGTAAAACTTGATGAGCATCAACCGGCACGCAGCGGAGGCAGTGGACCACAGGGGGCGCTCTCCGATTAGAAAGACTGTAGCTCTAAAGCATCAGCAAAACAGTCAAAGAATGAAAATGAGGCCAATCTGGGTTGCAGAATTTCTAGTCATGGGGCGGCAAAAATACTGGCCCCGCCCACATGAACAGTAACTATATCTTGGTTGGGGGGGGTCATACTGTCTTGACCTCCTGGTAGGGTCGCCCATGGCAGACTAAGAGCAGCTCCAAGTATGATTCATTAAACAGAAAGTTGAATCTTAAAAAGAAACATTTGATGACATCATTGGTTTATGTTTTGATGGACCAAATCAAACTCGGTTCTGCAGAAATCGTGGCACACGTTTCTTACCGTTTGTCCATATTATTGGTAAAATAAAAACACATTTGACACCTTAAGTCTATAAATCTTTTTCCACAGCATCCTAAACAGACGGATTCGGGATATCTGCTGGTGAAAAACGAGAGAACCTGTACGGGACACGCGGGTGACCCAGACAAAATACCAAGGTGGTAGATCGCTCAGTAAACCCGCAGACAAAATGTTAATGCACTTTTTAATCTACAGGTATGCTGCGGGTAACGGGCCGTAGTGGACACTTTTATAACACGGTTACTACAGGGGAAATGGGTGTGGTTAGTTAGGAGCCAGTAATCACACCTAACTAATGACTAGTGTGGTGTAAGAGTAACAAGTTCACAATATATAGTTTAATTCAGGGGTCACCAACCTGGCGCCCGCGGGCACCAGGTAGCCCTTAAGGACCCCACAAGGTGCTCTCAGGTCTCTTCAAAAAATAGAACAACTCACTTGCGAGCTGCATCTTAAATTCAGTTTTATTATGTTGCTTTCCTTAAAATTTTTGCTGCATTTACATAGATTTAAAAATGTAAACATCTTAAAAATATGTTCATGACACATGAACTTAAGATAAGTTTGGGTGACCTCTGACCTACTCCCGTTCAAAGATCATTAATTTAGTTAAAAATGTTGCAGATTTGGTCATTAGTTCTAAATGTGACAAGATTTGCTTAAAAATGTTAAAGTTATTTTTTCTTTAACATTAAATTATTGATAAACATGGAACAACAAAGTGAAAATGGGACATTTTTCCCATGAAATGTAAGAGATAATCTGAAAATGCAACAGTTAGTTAGATTAATAAAGGGTCTAATATTGATATCTGTTTCCTAAGTTGTTGTCATTGTTAATAATTATGGTGAGAAATCAGTGTATTTAAATAGATCAGTATTATTATTCATTATTAATAACTAACTATGACTAAGCAAAATGTTTTATTTCAAAATGGTAGCCCTTCAATTGACTCAGTACCCATGAAGTAGCCCTCGGGTTCGACAATGTTGGTGACCCCTGGTTTAATTACACAAAGCTTTATTTATCATTTGTGCTTTACACCTAACAATTGGGTGGTATGCTAATAGGCTCCTTCAGTAAGAGTTGATGCTCCGCCCTCCTCATTATGGCGGATATATTTTCTTTTACATTTCAAGTTGGTGCTAATCTGATCTTTGTATTTTTTCAGTTTTTGGCACCGAGCGCGTCACATGCTGACACCATATGCTGTTGAAACCAGAATAGATGGAGACTGATCTGAGATCCTCCGGCGTCTCGTGACTTTCTGGTGGAGCGCACAGCGAAAACGAAAAACGGTGACATAAGGACACTGTATGACAACATCACCCGCTAGCCTTAAACATGCTTTGAGATGCACCTACCACTCTCTTGACAATGGTACGTTCCAGTTTCATGAAGCCTCTTGACGTGTCCGTAAGAGGAAGTGTAAGGCCCAATCAGAGTTCTCCGCCTACGGCATCACTACATCCCTCCAATCGAAGTGGAATTTGTAGGGGTAGAGGCGTCCGAAATAATTCTTTTAAGGGTAACCTTTGGGACTTCTCATTGGGTATCAGTACACCACAAGGATGATCCGAGTCGCGCCGTGCCGCGGACGAGGAAATCATTTACACTTAAAAGTTTTTAGTTTTAGCCTGACCTTTTTAGAACTGAAGTTGCGTATTGAAGTGTTGTCCGAGTTAGAAGATACCTCCAGTTGGGGGGCTATATGTAGAGGTAGAGGAAGAATTCAGATTCAGCTGAAGACACCTCCGCGATTCAGACTCTCTACGACCCTCTGGACCCGGACGAACCCGTACGACTAAAGCTTTATGTGTTTCTGTGCACCTTTAACCTCTGAAGTCCCTCTCAGATCCAGGTTTAAGGGTCTTTCTAGGTTGGACTCTGAATCCAAATCCCGCTCTTCTGTCCCTGCACTTGTAATGCTCTTAATCCGTCTTCCCTGGTTGAATAATAGTCGGTCAGAGTTAGAACTGATTCATAATAAAGAAAGTCATTCAATTTAGTAAAATAAAAAAAAAACCTCTTTTGAGAACATTTTTCATGGGAAGGTTCTTCACTGAGGGTGGATTTGGTTTCTTTTAGATAATCTCATTGTCTCCGCTTTTCCCTCCATCTCATTGTCTCTCTATCAGCAGTTTGTTTCATCTCAGATACTTTCCTCAACAGGAAACAGAGCTCCCCCTCAACCCCATTAGGGACCAGTGTCCAGTTACATTAATGTGTGCGCTTCTATGCCTGCACATTGTCTCGCTGGATCTCGCTGTAGCCTGGATCTTGCTGAGTAAGGGCACGGAGCAAAAAGACAGAAAGACACAAAAGAAGGTCCACGTACACACCTGCATGCACATGAAAGAGCATCCCCGTGCGCACAAATGATGAAGGTCGTATTACACTTCTGCAGCAATTTCAGCATTTTATTCACCTGCCAATGTCACCGTCTTTGTGGAGCGAGACCGTCGGGCTGTAAGACGGGGTTTTAAACGTTGGTTTGCTGATGTAAACTCATCTCTGGATCGTTCTTTTGGTTTTTTCATGCTTTCACTGGCAATGAAAATGAGTCCAGCAGAACCTGAACAAGACAGGTGAAGGTTGACTGCAGGACAGCCGCAGTGAATGATCTAAAGTCGTGTATTCATCAAAATAATCATTTTCTTTTCAGGTTATATATATATTTACTGTCAAGATAGTCTTTTCCATTTGTTTATAGCGTGAGAGAAAGTACGTAGATTTTTAGAGGTATGAAGTAGATATTAACTCTTATCTTGTGTCCCATCAATTTTGGTGCAGTCCAATTCATGTGTTGTACTTCTTTCCTTCTGGGGGAGTGGAAGTGATTCCAGATTCTATGTGGATCATCTGTGCTCCTGCTCCTGGCCGTGGACCTCTCCTCTGGCTCAACTTGCCCCTCCCCCCAGCTTTCCATCTTCTACACTATTGAAGCATATAGTTGTAGAGCTAGAGAAGCTAATTCTTCTTGAACAGTCGTGGTAAATCGTCCGTCTGTCCTGAGAGTGGATCTCTCCTTCATGTGAACTTCCCTGAAGTTTTTCCCCCATAATCTGAGTTTTTCCTCACCGAGAAGGAGGGTCTAAGGGTTTAATGGATTAAACAGATGGTTAAATCTGGTTCAGTCATGAACAAAAAAAGAAAAAGCACGTTTCTAGCTCATTCCTGCGGCGAGTTCTGGTTCTTTAAAGAAATAACCGCAATGCACATGTCCACCACTAGAGGGAGTGAAGGAAAAGCAGCCAACGCAGGAAAAGATTTTGGGACATTTCTTTGTATTTTGCACGCCGACAATGACGTGGTGAATTTTTTTGTTACCTGATATTGACGGGCCATGTTTCAAGAGAGAAAGGGAGTCAACTCCAAATTATTACGTTCACAAATATTTATATGTTTAATTTTTTTTTTGTTTTTTTACTGATTTGCACATTTATATTTTAGGCAGGGTTTTTATTTTTTTTCTATAGCCTTGAGTAGTTTACCATCAGGATTACCTCAATATCAGATGTAAAATATTCAGTCTGAAAAAAATTAAATAATCAATAAATTGAAAAAATTGAAATCAATTTTACTTGAAATCCATTGGCCTCTTTAAAAAAACACGTGTACTAATGAGTGATAAGGTTACTCGGTTGTTTGTGGTATTCTTTTCAACTGAGCAAAAAACAAAATAACATAACAAGTCGACTGTTGGTTATTTTGATATAAATTATTGGTCCGGTCCACTTGAGATCAGACACGTTGAATATGAACCAAAATGAGTTTGACCCCCCCGGTCTAAGGACAGGGATAACCAGTTAAGTTTAGGTTATTAATCAGCTATTGTTGTTGTTGTTTTTTGGACATTTACCAGTGATAATTGTGTGTTAATTGTGTAACTGGAATATATAAAGAAAACTGAACAGCACTGAATACAAATGTGTCAAATTTGACCCAAACAACAACAAAAAGAATTAACAAACTAAACATATTAATTCAATTAAACTCAGTTAAAGTCCCATTTTTATCTTCCCACAGCGTGTTGGTAGAGGAATCAGATCAGATCAGATCAGATCAGGCTAAAACCAAACAGAAACATGAATTCACTTTTGACAGGAAGTTCAGATGCAAACACACAGACCCGTTCCTGGTTCTGGTTCTGGTTCTGGTCTGATCATCTCGCTGTGATGACAATAAAGACAGAAAAACATGTTTGCTCAGGAATGGGAAGGGGGCGTGTGCTGTTTTTGTGAGTCTGGGGATGGAGGGGGCGGAGCCAGCAGAGGAAGGGAGGAGAAGGCTGACAGCGGCGTGCGGGTGGGAGGGAGGGGGGAGAACGAGAGCGTGCAGCTCTCAGTCATTCATCTCTGGGAGAGACGAGGGGAAACTACAGCGCAGAGGAAGAGGAAGGTTTCCCAAACAAAGTTCCCTCCACTCCATTTTCTTCCCTCTCAGAAGGACAGCTGCTAAAATCCGAGCTTCCACCTCTCTGATCAGTTGATCTTCAGCCTTCAGAGGAGAAAAAGAGTCAAGCGTGAAGCACGGGAGTGGAAGTCCTCGAGTGCAGCCTGCGTCTCTCCATCTGACCTGCAGAGGAGCTCCGGATCCTCCTGGAGGAGCATCCTCTGGGCCTCCTGATACGGGACCGACCCGGCAACAGTTCTCATCAGAGGGATTTAGCAGCATCATCCGGGACGCTCCACCACAGCGCCGCAGAATGGATCTCCCACCAATCAGAGGTGAGCGCATGAACCCAGAGGACATCTGAGCTGCTGGTTCACTATTGATGACGGCTCTGACCTTGGAATGATCAACTTCCGCTGGCATTTGGGATCAAATCAGGAATTGTTGATTAGCTCTCTGCTTTGCACAGGATTACTGAAATTAGTCACTTTTCTTAACTTTTTTTACTTTATTGTGTAATTAGAGGGGAGAACTTCCTCAAATCTGGTCAATCTGATGAGTTTTTGACTCTAATTTGGACTCTAGAAGTTTAGAAAAGTTAAATTCCACTGATTTTTGTGGAGTTTAGATACGATTTTTGCTCTGAAATCCAGAGAAATCCTGACAGTAAATCAATGGAACATGTTTCTGTTCCTACAGTTCACTCATGTCTAAAATGCCGTTTGTCTTTCTGCCCCACGAAGACTTTCGCTGCCAGTTTGTCGAAACTCTCCGATCGCGTCGGTTTAACAAACGCAACAGGAGTTTGGAAAAGAATGTTTGAGGCGGGGGGGCTCTGGTGGGGACATGTGGGACGGGGATTGATCGTCCTCAAGGTCGGATGTGGGACGTCAATATCCATCTCCACTGGGGTGGGACTGGAGGGAGGAGGGAGGGAGGGAGGGACCGGATGGAAGAATGGATGAGGGAGGGGGGGGGGGTCAGAGGAATATGGCTGATACATGAACAAATGAGGAAATGCTGAATGTGTGGATGGAGGGAGGAAGAGGATGAATGGGGGGGGGGGCGTTTCTAATGTCACAGCAGAACCACTAATGCAGCGGCTAATGCTCTGCAGAAACCACAGATGCCAGCACTCACACTGCCCGGCAGAACCGGAAAACCGCCGCTCCGAACGGGATTTCCTTCATTTTCCTTCAAAGTTTGTGTTAAATGTTTTTCTGCTCCGTTTTCCTTGTTTTCCTTCCGTCACGAGGAAAGACACTTTTCTGTTTTTAATTATTGTGTCTCAAACATGAAGCGTTCTTCACTCTCACCACCCTCAAAAACCTCCAAAATCCATCACGACCAGATTCATATCTGGACCGGTTGAACATGAAAGACGGGGCGGTAACTAAATTAAAATTACAAATGTTCACTTTTCTTTCCAGAACCAAAAACAAACTGCAAAAAGTGACATTTAAGTGAGATGAACTCTTCAAAATAAAACTATAAATGCTTATTTTTAAACGGTAATTCTTCTCACTCAGTAGATTTGATACTAGACGATTTCTCTTTTTTTTTCTGTTTTGGTACTTACTTGTTAAGTTTTTATTACCTATTATGAGTAAAAACTTGAAACTAGAATCTCAACATTTCCAACAATAACATTATTTTCATTCAAGCCTGTTACATTCGTGTGGCTGAGATCAATGCAGGAGTTTTGCTTTCATTCAAGAATTACAAATAAATGATCATTGATAATGAGAAAACAACAGTGCTAACAATTCACTCTTCTTATGGAAGAATAGAAAAGTACTTTTGTTTTTAGTGTACTTGAGATCCTAGTGGTTATCATAATGTCAAGATTACCTCACTAGCAAAATCTTAAAGTATATTTTTGAACATTTTGAGAAAATTAGTCAAAATGAGTTTGATATTAGTAAAAAATACTAATTTTAAGATATTTGTGGTTCCTGTGAGGCTGGATATTTTTACTAGTTTTCAGATGTTCTTGCTCTGTTTGTGATAATTTTTGTTATTTAAAGCAATTTTACATTATTTTTGTACATTTTTTCTTGCTTTTTTTAAATTTTTGCAGTGTCCCGTGTTTTCCGGAGTATAAGTCACAAGTTTTTTTATAGTTTAGCCAAGAGAGATACTTCGATACTTTATGACGGACTCAAGGTCCATTTGCCACAAGAGACACAATAGAATTTAAAATATAAATAAATAAAAAACACTCATAATACAAATGTAAAAACTAATAAAAACAATTACATAAAATGACAGATTATTATAAACCTGAAAAACTAAAATCAGTTGCAGACTTTAAGTTTAAAAGAGACCAAAACCTCCAAACTGGGGAGTGGTATTTTAGTCATTAAGGCTCATATATTAGTTATTTTTCCAGTGAACACCAGTTGTCTTTTAGTTCCTCTAACAACCACTAGAGGGCGCTGCATGTGAGTATTTGCTCCTGACGGCAGCAGAAGAAGAAATGTCGTCCAAAACAAACAGGATAGAGAATCTGATTGTTTTCCTCTTAAACTTTGATATTTTTCTCATACAGAATAAAAGATTAATATTACTGCATTTATTTTAGCTACGCTGAGCTTTGAGGATTTGTTCTGAAAAGTCAGACTTTTCTCCCAAAAGTGCGACTTATACTCCAGAGCGACCTGTTTGTGGTAGGTTTTTTGCTCTTGCCACTTATATTGGGGAAATACGGTAATTTCCTGTCTAATGAACACTCATATATTTCACCAGGCTAACGCTAACAGCCGTCTCTGTACGTCTGTATTAGTTTTATTCTGTAAAACTTTTTCTGCCAAACAGGCTGAACTTCTAGAAGCGTCAGAAGTAAAGCCAGTAGTATTCACTATATAGTATTCACTTTATAGTCCGTTATATGTTTTCTAATGTTTTCTGAATCTACAAGTCCAAAATTGAGAGCCCTAGAAATTTCCCAGAAAAACTAGCATGCATTGATGCTCACGACTGTAGCTAATATAGACCAAAATGCATTGCGGTCTAACAATATTTTTTGAAAAAAAAAACATGTTTAAATGTAATATTTTGATGAATTATCCACATTTTCATCATTAAAACACAGTAGAGTCTCAAATATGATGTGAAATGTTCATATTGATGATATTTTCACTTTGAGTAATCTGTGATGTCATATCCAGCGTTTAAAAAAAAATCAAAAATAGTGAGGATTGTGTCCGAATTATTTTAAAATCCAGTTTGGGACCGAGCCTTGCTCCAGCGCTCATCCAATCACAGCTGCAGACGTTTCAGAGGAAAACCTTCTCGCTGGACTTGACGACACAATCTTGACATCTGATTGGTTGACTCCACGGCCAGCACCAGACAGATTTTAATAGAACCTAGCAACAGGAGAGAGCTGAAACGTGATTGGATAAAAACTCTAACAGAATGTAGAATTCTGCCTGGAGCTGAACGGTCATTTAATGTGAAGGAGACAGATTTTAACATTTATTGTGACTTTAAATTAAAGTGATTTTAATCAAACGTCATAAAAATAAAAACCATAAATTAACTTTTGGCCAGCAGAGAAAACCTTAAAACAAACGATATCTAATGGTATTCTGTATGTTTTACTTTGAACACAGACAATACAAAACTTATTTTACTAACATTTAAAGTGATAAAACTAAATGTTCAAACATTTTATTTAAAAACTTTTTCCTTTTTTAAATCTAAAGTTGTGTCAGTATCAAGTTTTCCTGTTAACTTTGTGATTGTGGTGGTACTTAGCAGTTCAGTGGCCCTGTGGTAGAGTGTCCGCCCCTTAACTGAAAGGTCGTGAGTTCAAATCCTGGCCGAGTCACACCAAAGAGTTACCCATGCTGTCCCGCTTGACACTCAGCATGAAGGGGTTGGATTAAACCATCGAGTAGTTCCTGAATGCGCCTGTGTCTGCATCTCACCCCTCCTGCAGGGGAGGAGTCAAATGAGGATTTTTTATAATTTTGTTTTCAAACAAGAACAACAACAAAACAAAAGAAAACAGTAATAAAGAAACAAATATATAAGAAACAATGCAATTTATCCCACAATCAATCTCGAATGCACCAAAAGATGTTCAGATGAAGCTGAAAGCTCATCAACTCTGAGCTCTTTTGTTCTGTTTCAGCCCAAATTAAATAAACATTATCTCATTGACTACACTGAGCTACATGAACGAAAAACAGAATATATTTCATTCATGAAAACAACAGCAAAAACAATTATGACATTTATATATGCACCAATATTCACATAAAAATCAACATATTTGATCCATTTCTTCATATTTATTAATTACGATATGACTTTAAATTAAAACAAAAAAAGTCTTGTTTTGTTTGCTTTTATTTTTTTGCACAACAATCAAACTTTAGAACTTTTTTAGATAAAAACATTTGTTAGAAATCCTAAAAAGCAGAGTTTGGTTATGGTCTGGATGTTCTAGTAGAACCCGACGGGTCGGACGGCGTCGGTCCACCTCGTGATAGTTGGTGAAATAAAGCTTTTAAGTTATTCTCTCTCGTCTGTTTTAAGTATCTAAAAAAGAAAAAACTATTTTTTGTTGCATTCGTTTATCCAAAAGCAGCTGAATTCATTTCTCCGTTCCTCCGCCCCTTCCTCCTCCCGTCGCTCTCCTGCCTGGATGCTCTGCAGTGTCTATTTCAGTCTTTCCGTTGGGGTCACATTCAGCACATCCGGTGTCTCATCCAGTTTACTGTCATCCAATCCGGCCCGGCTCCCCGAGGGCATCGGCAGGAAACCCCCGGGGCATTAGCGCCGCGCCGGCCTCACGTGCACGCGGCCCGGCAGCCAGAAAGCTCCGTTCCTCGTGGTCAAATGTTTTGACCTCATAAATCTGACGGTGTAAAACGCTCTGGAACGCGTCAGAGCAAAAACATTTGATTATTTTGAATAAATATTTTAAAAAAAAAAAGATGTTTAAAGCAAATTATTTCAACTTAATCTCATTAACTGACCCAGCTGCAGCATCACAGCAAACAACCGTTCGGTTTAGAAGTTCTAGATTCGCTGGAGAAAACAAATCTTCGTTACAGACGAGTCTAAAATGAAGATTTTTGTATTTTTTTCCCACATTTCAGAAGATAAGCAGATGAATGAAGCAGATTTATCTGGACGAGAGTTTGAAACTAAACCTTGGCCGTCTGAAGGCAAATGTGAGGTTTAAGAATTTATTTACACAACATGATTGATTGATTGATTGATTGATTGATTGATCGATTAATCTGGTTGATTTCAACATTAGATTGTGAAAAATAAAAGACAAAGAAACAGATTTTTCAAACTCATTACAGAAATGATGAAATGCATTGACTGGAGATTGAAAAAAAAGACACATTTAATATAATAAATATTGTAATTATCAGCTTAATTCTTTTCAGTCTTGAAAAGTAGAGGGAAGAAGCAACATGTGAACACAAACTTCATCAGAAACGAATACAACAATTGTAAAAACTGCATGTCTTTCCAAATAAAACCAACCCCAATATTTCAGAAAAAAACCCCTCAGAAGCATCAGGCTGTAAAAATCTGCTGCATTTAAAATAAGTTAAGAAACTATCATGAGAGGGAAATATGTTATTAAATCACTCAGTTGAATTAAGGTCAGAGTTTTCTCCAGAAATGTTGCTTTTTTTATTTTTAGATCTAAGTTAGATTAAATTTAATTAAATTTTGGGTTTCCTCTAAAAACAGGAGTGTCAAATCCAAAACACACCTGAGGTCGCGGCTGAACAGGATAAACATTTATTGAACACGCTAAAACTACATTTTTAAAACTTTTTAACATAATCATGAACCAGATACACAGCATTACATGTGATAATGCTAGTGTGAATGCTGTAATGCTAATTCTGAAAACGCTCAAGATGATAGCCAGCTAATATATTAGCTAAACGCCAAATTGGCCTAAATAATAATAAAATACAAGTTAGGTTAGCCAAAACAGATTGTAGCTGAAAAATTAGCTAAAATTCAAAATAGTCTAAAAAGCTAGCAGAAGGACAATTTTTAAAACCGTAACTTTTTAACATAATTATGAATAATAAAAAGGCAGAAATATTATTCCAGAAAAAAATTATTTTTAAAATTACGACTAATTCTTGTAAATTTATGAGAAAAAAGTCATAATTGCTAAATTAGGAGAATAAAGTCGTAGATTTATGACTTTAAAAGTCATAGGCTAAATTTAACTCGTAAATTTATGAGAAAAAAACCTCTTAAATCTACGAGATTAAAAGTCGTAATTTAATGAGAAAAGAACCAAAGTTGTCTGTTTATCAGAGCCGAGCTTGAAGATGAAAGACGTGGAGAATCTGGTGTAGATTATGTCCAGATCGGTGTTAAAAGCAAAGAAATTCTGAACCTTTTGGTGATTCAAAATCAAATTATTTCAAGGTTTGGTGTCGTTTCATATGTAAAATAAAGAGCTCAGAGATCCATGTTCATCAGGATCGTCACTTTATTATACCTTTCATTTCCCAGAAGCCCTTTCTCCACCTTACATCATGTCTCTGTCATGCACAGAAACCAAAAGAGAATGTAAACAGAGCTCCGGACGCCTCCTTCCCCAAATGAAACGTCCCGTCTCGACACAAAACAACATTGAGAAATGACAACGTTAGCACAAGAACATTGAACATTCCTAAAACTCGTCCTCTTCACACAGAAACATCAGAGTTGGAGGAGATCTGGTCTGTCAGAAGAAGAAATGACTGGAAGAGGACGGATATCGACGTCTTCATCAACATAATCTGCAGAGATCCTGCAAGAAACCATCAACCAATAAAACATTAATAAACTGTAAATCAAATAAAGGAACTTCTAAACATTCAGTTTACCTGATGAAATCTAAGACACTTCCACAGTTTGGTCGGTCTGCTTCAGCTCACCGCATAAATCTGCTGGACTGTAAATTTCCCTCAACTTTCATAAATTCACAAGAAAAAAGTCGTAATTTTACAGGATAAAACTCATACATTTACAAAATTAAAAACCAATAAATTTACGGGAAAAGAACTTGTTATATTACTTGTATTTATTTATTTTTGGTGGCACTAAAACTCCGTCATCCAGAATAAATCAACTTAAACCTTAAATAACTTTCAGTATTTTACTCTCAAAAAAAATATATTTTGTCAAAATTATACAAGTTAGAAATAAGCTAACATCGGGTCATTAATAATAATAAAATGATCTGGAGGGCCGGATTCGGCCCCAGGGCCTTGACTTTGACACACGTGATCTAAAAGCTAAAAATGAACCATTTCTTTGCATATTTTTCTGCACCACTCGATAAACATGAAAAGATAACATTAGGAGATATAAAACATTCCAGTTACTCAACGTCGTGTTAAATGTTCCAGAGAGAAATTTCGTTTTGTTTCAACAGAGCAAAAGTTTGTGTCAAAGAAACAACCAAATAATTCAGTTTGGTTTTAGACTTTTATTGAACATTTTTACAAATTACAAAATTTTGGTTCTATAACCAGCAGTTCTAATGAAATTTTGTGCTTTTTCGTAAAGTTCTGCATAAAACTTGACTTTTATTTTGTTAAAACAGACAGTAAAAGACACTAGAATTACAATAAAAACCTCACATGATTCACAGAACGGGTTAGGAAGACGTGGATGAGAAGGGAGTATGTGGAGGTAACGGGGTGGGGGTGGGGGGGGGGGGGTGGGAGGAGACGACAGGAAACGGGTGACCCCTCCTCACTCCTGGGGTCAGTTTTAAAATAGCCTGAAACCATGATGTCATCTGAAGGAGAAGCAGCCAGCGACGCTCCGTCCATTACAGTCCATCGATCGCCAGCGGGTCCACGCCGCATTCAGGAAGGAAGTCACCGGGGGGGGCGAGGGGTCAACGGGGACCCCCCGGATTCTAACGTTTCTGTCCAAACAACCCAACAAAATCAGAAATGTGCAGTAATGATGGAGTTTACAGGAAAATACAGTAACATCTGCTTTCATTCAAGTTTTTACTGTTAGTAAATCTGATCAAGTTCTGTTTTGATTTATCACAATGGGGGGGAAACCTTCTGACTCGTGGGTCACAAAGTTCTGGATTTTGACAGAAGAACCAGGAGCAGATTTGAGTGTTTTAGAAATCCAACTCATTAGGGAAAAAATAACATCAAATCTGGATTAAAATTAATTTTATTTGATTAATAGTAAATATATACATTATAAAACAGAACATTTTAGAGGTTTTATTTTAAAACTGTGACTTTAGTTCTCATTCTAGTACCAGCTCCACCGATGGTTTGATGTTCTTTAGGAAAAATGGAAATTTAGAGAAATTCCGCTTTCATTCGTTGTCAGAATTATGTGCCGAGAAATGACCAAAAAAATGACAAATCTTCCACATAAATGCAGAATATATTTCCTGCACCTAAACATAGTTGAATGTTCTGTATTTACAGTGTGCAGGAGGGAAAATAATATAAGGAAAATGAAGCAATTTAAGGATTATCATAATTTATTCCCATTTTGTGGGCCGGATTAAATACTTTAAAGGGCCGTAGTTAGCCCGCCCATAAATTATGACATCAAGATGTTTTTTAAAAAAAGGTAGGAAAGTAGTTTGAAAATCCTAAAGAAGTTAAAAAAAAAAGTCAAAACCAAAAACCAG
Source organism: Oryzias javanicus (assembly GCA_003999625.1). Classification (NCBI taxonomy): domain Eukaryota; kingdom Metazoa; phylum Chordata; class Actinopteri; order Beloniformes; family Adrianichthyidae; genus Oryzias; species Oryzias javanicus. Next base: position 27,595,139 of record CM012450.1, read on the forward strand.
GAGTAAAAAAACTAAATTGATTATAATCTTTAATTAAAATGTCATAATCCTGTGTTCTATCATGTAAAGCTGAAAAAAAAAAGTCTACATAAATGTCAAGATTCTCTGAAAATGGTGCATAAAAATGCCAAGAAACAACTAAACAAAAATGTAAAAAAAGCTCTTAATACCAAAATAAAACTCTGGTTGAATTATTATCATTTAATTAGTGAAATCAGCTACAATAAGGTCTTCACTTTGATGTGACCAAATGCCTGGACTTTTATTTTTGTAGCAACTTCTGCAGGCTAAAGTCGGTGCTTTCAAAATAAAAGTTTCAAATCAGCTGATCGAGGATCTGAATGAAAAACAACGCAGCATCTCGCTGACCAGAGGTTTTCTAACGGTTACCATGACAACAACACTGACTGACAGGTCAATCGAGAAAATTGATTGTCAAAGAAAAAACACAAAACAAGCTGAGACTAAAACTTTATTTTGAAATTAAAAAAGGAAACAGCATTACTTGAAATGGTTTAAAAAGTTTCAAATAATTCAAATTGTTAAAACTTTAAATGTATCTGTCAGTAAACATTTCAATTTATTGAGATCAACCATGAATGAGATCAACGTTTGTTAAAGATTTTAATGAAGTTTTATGATGAACAATGAAGTCAAACACGAACAAAAGCAGGAATCCAAACAGGACGTCCCGCATCAGCAGAAAGGCTGCAGGTCTGAAGGTGATGAGCAGCAGAGACGGAGTGAAAGTGGAGGAGTGTGCATTTGTGTGGCTGTTCTGGGCTCAGTCATCACCGATACTCCCTCAGCTCTGAGCGCCGTCCTCAGGTTACCGCTGACGGCCTCTTTAAACGACACTTCTCTTTCACTTCTGCTGCTCGTTCTGCTCCACGCATTTACACCAAACATGTTTGTGTTTTTGATCGCTCGCAGTTTAATGCCTGAACGGGTTCGCGTTAGTCAGGAAGAGTCAAAACAAAAGTGAGACGCGTCTCTTTGGCTTCCTGGACTTTAATCCAGATGGACCGTGCCCCCCCCCCCCCCCCCACCAGCACAGCTGGTTACATCAGTCAGGATTCAACCCTCAACCTCGAAACATTCAGCAGGTTTGAGGAGAAACGTCTGCTGGAAACACAAACGTTTCAGCTCATGGAGGAGAACATTCTGGATTTATAAGAGTTTGTAGACTGAAGTACGGTGGCCCTGAAGGGAGGTTTGAGTTCTGAAGAAGAGGAAAACCAGAAGGATGTTCTGCAGCAAATGTGGTGAAGAGTTCATTGATAAACCATTGACTTTTTGAAGTGGGCGTGGCCAGAAGCTTCAAAAATTTCAGAAATAAACCATCATGCCAAATAAGCTAAAAAAATATCATCATCCAATCAGTGACATCCCATAATACCTACAGTTTCAGGTTTATTATTTTATATATTTTTTTTATTTTTCCTTTAGAATTTTTGTTTTGATTTCTACATTTTTTTTTTTTTTGTGTAATCTTTAACCTCCTCAGAACCAGATTAAGTTTTATTAAAGAAAACATTTATTTGGGGAAATGATGATTATGGAGTAGTAATAATAATAATAATTTAATAATTAGCATTTAGCTGTTGCAAATCTGCGACTTATGAGACTGATCCGGCTTCATATTTTCACCTTTATGGGACAAAAAGCTTCAAATCGACTAAAGTAAAGACATTTACTATATTTCCTGTAAAAAGATTGCAACTTTTCCGCACAAATACCAACTGTTGAGCATGGCGGTGGAGGAGTAATAATTTGAGCCCAATTTACAAGACTTTAACACTAAAATATCCATTTGGTCCAGTATTTTACTGTCCAAATCAACAGGAAGAGACACGGAATCCAACTTCCTGTTTAGAAAAATACAATTTATGTCTTTTTGACTATTGAGCTGTACATTTATAAAACATGATGCTTTCAAATACTTACAATAATTGAATTAGATTTTTATTTTTACATTTTTAACAATTTTAACATTTTTGTTTAATACGTTTGAAGTTCCTTTCAAAATAAAATACACTCTGCTGCAGCAGATTTACTTAAATTAAAATAAAACACAGATTTTTTGTTTTCAATCATTTTTACCTTCAACCTTTTTCTCATTTTACAATCAATCATAAACTTGATCATGTTTGTGTAGATTCCAATTTTCCTACTAAAAATCTAAACATTTAAATTCTCTTTCTTCAAGGACTCTGAACAACTTCCAGACACTAAAACTGAAGTAAAACAAATGAACCAGAACTACAAACCCATTATTTTATTTTAATTTATTAGAATTTTTCCTTGAAGAGCAACAGTGGACGGATGAAAGAGTTTCAGAGCCTCAGGTCACAGACTCCTGTTCAATTGATCTTTATTGTCATCGTCACATGTACAAAGACATTCTGTGAGTTATTCTGGATTTAAACTAACTTTATCACAGTATTTTTAGGTGTCTTTGTAAAAGCAGAACTGCACGGGGCAAATATAAATAAAAATGTGGGACTTTAGCTTCCAAACTCAGTTTTAAACAGCTGTTTTCTGACAGAACGCTAAATCAACTTTTGTCCATTGAAGCTTTATTTATACAGTTAGATCGACAGAACAAACTTCTCATTTCTGACGACGACCTGAGAACGCATCAATGATACAAAAACAGTACAGTAATATAAAAAACACGACATCTTCTCTCATCAACATTGACCGACATAAAAAGGACTTTAAAAGTGCTGTCTTTTTGACAATTTAAAATAAACGTGTTCAATTCCTAAAATATAGACTAAAAGGTGTCTGTGTGCTGCCCCCTACAGGCTGCAACAGTGTGTTACACTTTAATTATGATCGTCAACTGGTATGAGTCCCACATAATCATCATTCTCTGCAGCTCATGATGTTTTGGATTTTCTTAGAGACGATAATAAAAAAGTTCCTTTAGTTACTTCAAGCTAACCTCCCATAGCCCCGCCCCTTTTTTTGTTGCATTTTTCCAATCTGGGCTGTGAGTGGAGTCATTTAAAAACTAAAAGAAAACTAAAAACTCATCTTCGTCTCCCTGCAGTTATTCTAGATCTGTTCTTATTCATTTGGATTTGTAAAAATATTGATTTAGTTTCATTTCCGAATCGTTTCATTTTCTGTGCTATAGCAGTGCGGACGCATCCTCACTGGTGAGTTCAAGGACTGTAGGAACTTTCTGCATCTATGCTAGCTTAATGTACTATAAATCATGGGACGATCGAGTCTAATAACAGAACTGACACACACGCCCCTCTGTTTAATACGTTACATCAATTGTCGTTCCTGTATTTTGGCTAACCAGCATACAAAGAAATAAACTTTTATTTTTTTATTCCGTCAAACGTTACAGTCTTTTCTGAATTTAAATGAGAAACTCTGGTAATGGCTGCAGATCCCCCCCCCCAGCCCTTTACTGGAAGATGTATCCATGGAAACCACATTTGGGAAGTGAGCTACCCACAACCCTAACACACTTGGATGCATAAAACAGCAAACATGTGACATAAACACACACACACACACACACAGCTGCACTTGCAATATGAGAGGGGAAGATGCTGCCCGCCCGCCCCGCCCCGCCCCGCCCTGCTACATCCTCCGACACACAGCGCCGATCCCACTTCCTGTCGCCGCAGGATTGATAACAAACGGCAGAGATGGAGTTAATGTCGAGGATTATTTACACCAAAGAGCTAATGTTGACATTTTTGTGAAAGTTTTATTTGTTTGCATTGGGAGGAATAACATCCTCCTCAGAGTTCCCAACAGCCCGCCCCCCCACACAGGCGGCGGTTTGCTCTGCAGTGTGGATCGCCGCGGTTTGAAGTAAATATGAGGTCATGAAAATGAACAGCAGACCTTTTTCTCTTTAGCGATTAGATGGGCTGATAGAGAATGAGTGAGCAGAAGCCACCATTCTGTCTGATGTGATTAGCTGCCAGGACCTCTCCCGGATCCTCAGACCAATTTGAAAAATGCATCCTCATCGAGCTAACCTGGCCCCCCTCCTTATCTGCTGCTTTACGGCTGGACTGGACACGGGGTCGGGAAGTGCTGAGCGGTGCGGTTCTCATCAAACAGGAGGATCTCCTTAGTCTGAAAGCTAGTATGTTTCTACATTTAATCTTCTGACAAAAACTCAGGAAAAAAACAAAATAATTTGTGTCTGCATCTCGTTTATGTTGCCGTGGAAACAAGTGAAATCAAAGCATCACAAACGGAACCTGTTCAAACCAAATAAACCCTTTAGTGAACTCTAACATTTGAGGAAGATTCAGAGACATTACAAATAAAAAGTTAAAATCTGTGTACAAAATGTAAATGCGTTGAGTTGGTTTTCCGGCTCTGCGTGTAGCGATTAAAGGGTAACCAAACCCTAAATTAACTCAGTTTATCTCTATAAATGGAGATTTAAAAGTGCTGCCTGTTGGTCATTACCAAATTTTTGATAAATTTAAATAAATTCTTGAATATATAGTCAAAAACCGTCTGTGTGCTGCCCCCTACAGGTTGAAATGAGGTACTTCAGTTGAATTTTGTGATTGGTCAAACCATGTAAGTTTCAGGAGTCTGACGTCATGATCTGCAGCTCCAGTAATGATAATAGTCCAGCCCCCCAAGCCCCACCCCTCTGATTGGATTTTCCCCATTTCAGCTGTGGGCGGAGTCAGCCACCAACTTCCCTGTTTGGTTACCCTTTAAGCCCGTGTCAAAAGATAAACCAGAATGGATTTGGTTTTGACTGTTTTTTAAAACATGAAACTGTTTGAAAAGGGGCCACAAAAGAGAAATGAATCATTGACGTTTTCACACGACTGGAAATATATGAAACCAAGTCTTTCATATATCGGAATAGAGCTGTGAAAGAAGAAGTCTGGAGGGAGATTCAGACTTTGACAGCTTTTCCTAAACCTTTATTTAACCAGGTTATTTACAATAACAACCTGGACACATGTAGGTGTAGATACGTGTTCACATCTAGTCCAATGTAAACACGTATGCTAATCACACATACATGTGGCCAATCAAACAGAGTCCTTTTATCTTAGATGTCCGGCTCTTGTGCAGACGTGGGTCATTTAGAGGTTCAGTTATGTTGACTTTCATTTAAACAAAAACAGTTGCAGGTAAATGGACGTGATGTATTGATATATATCTTTATTTCCTATTCATATTGTTATCGTAATATTGATCACTAATATCGCTCATCGCAAGATTCTCTCATATCGTACAGCCGCTCTGTCCAGAATGCCTCTAAAATAGTTTCATCGTTACTGTATGGAGTATAAAAATATACTTTAAAATAAAAACTGAAAAAAATAAATAAATAAATAAAAGACAATATAACACGTGTCAAAGTCAAGGCCCAGGGGCCGGATCCGGCCCTCCAGATCATCTTATTCATTTTTATTAATGACTCGATGTTATCATGAGTTTATTTCTAACTTGTAGAATTTTGAAAATATATATTTTCATAGAGAATAAATTATTTAAAATTATTTAAAGTTGAAATTGATTTGAATATTCCTGCCTTTTTAGGATTCATAATTACATTAAAAAGTTACGGTTTTAAAGTTTAAAAAATTGGTATTTTCCTGGCTTTTTGGACTTTTTTGGAGTTTACCTATTATTTACACACTAGCTGTTTAATCTAATTTAAGCTTTTTTCAGTTTTTAAGGATATTTTAAAAGTGTAGCTTTTTTTCAGCTACATGCTAGCTGTTTTGGCTAACCTGATTCTTTTAAAGCTTTTAAGCTAATTTGGCATTTAGCTAATATATTAGCTGGCCATCAGCTTATGCGTTTTCAGTTATCAATTTCAGCATCTTCATCTGCAAAATTGAGCTTACAGCATTCACACTAGCAGTAATTGCTGGTAATGCTAGAAATCTGGTTTATTATTATATTAAAAAGTTATATTTTTACGCGTTTTTGTGCGCAAATGTGGCCCTGCGACAGACTGGCGAACTGTCCAGGGTAAACCCTGCCTCCGCCTATCAGCAGCCGGGATAGGCTCCGGCATCCTCGCGACTCCAAAAGGGATAAAGCGGCAAGGAAAATTAAATTTCGTTTTAGTTTTCAATGAATTTTTATCCTATTTGTTTAGGATTTTTGTGGGATTGAGTTTGACATCCCTCTACTATAAAAAATATATCTACGTTGTTGGGTTAAATTCACCCCATGTTGCAAATTATTTGCTATATCCTTATAGTTACAATAGAAACCGCACAGTGTTTGTAAAAACTGATCAAAACTTGTATTTTAGCTGTGAATATTCAGACATTTGAAGAACTTCTATCAGTCCATCTGGGAAAACTGTCAGGAAGAATCCAAAGTGCACAGGAGTTTGAGCTGTGAATGAGGACGAACTGAAAACCAGACGTTTAAAAACACTGAAGGTAATTAGCTGGAATGAAGGCAGCTGTGGATGATCATCAACTGAGAGCGGGAAGACACAAAATGTGGAGAAAACACAACTGAAAAAAATGAACCAGAAGATAAAATCCTTCAGAAAACCAAAAAATGTTATCTGGTTAGAGGAATCACTCGGGCTTTTTTCTCTACAAACACCAAAAACAAGTCAAATTTAAAAAATAAACTAGTTCTCAGTTTTTTTTTTTTTCTTAATGAAACCAAAGTGACTGATTCAGATGATTGTTCCAGAAAGGTCAGAGGTCTATCGCAGCTTCAGGGGGAAAAAGAAATGGTTATCTAGTGTACATCCTGTCTAGAACATGAGGGGGGAGGGGATGATCAGTCCAGTTCTCTATATACTGTCTCTATAAACTGACTAACTCATTAACATATTTTTACTCTTTGACTGATAATGTGATCATCTGACACGCCACAGAATCAGCTGATTGATTGCATGAACACTTCTCTACTGTAAAGAGTTAAAAAGCTGCTTTTTAACTAAAGCTCTGGTGATAAATGGTTAAAAGATCAGCCAAAGATAAAAGACAATAACTGATTATTGAAGTTCCCAATTTATTCTGAAGAAATTCTCTTTTTCATTTGCTGCAAGGAGTTTTAAAGTCTCTTTCGGGTCATCTTCTGATCTGTTTTCAAATTGGTCCAAGAAGTCTTTCAAATATGATGTTTCAACTTTTAGCCAAAATTACGGAGCCCAACCCCCCTTGGTGAGAGCTCTCTGTTTCCAGGGGAGCTCACATTTTTGTGCTCAAAATGGGATCCCGGTCCGTGGGCCAAATACAAATTTTTTTGCATATAATGAAATAAAAAGAGAAAATAAATGTATTTTTTTATATTCTGTATTGATTACGGTAACTGACATTAGTGAGAATAAAAAGCAACATTTGTCTTTGAAACCATGAACAACAACAAATCCTCACGGAACCTTTTTTGCAAGCTGAAACAAACTTTCTTCAAATGAAAGTAGCTGAAAAAGGCGCTGAAAGCATCAGAAGCTACTGTGAGGCTCTGAGGGATTTCTAACACGACAAAAAGCCCGGGAATGACTCACTGGGAGGTTTTTTCACCCACAGCTGCAGGCAAAGAAAGTGCTAACAGCGCCACCCGGAGGTGGAAAGTAGGGATGTTCCGATCATGTGATCAGAAATCTGGCCCGATCAGGTGGTTGAAGACTCGATCGGAATCGGGCTCCGTTGTCCGATCAGGATTGGATATTTCATTTATTCTTATTCTGATCAGCACTTTATATTTCAATCTTATTATTCTGGATAAATACTCCACTAGAAGTCTGCATGTCAAGAACAGATCATGAAATGTTATTCCTGGAAAACGCAGCAGAAAACAGCAACAGTTCAAGCAGAAGACTGATGTAAAGTTAGCTAGCTAGCCGATCACAGATTCAGACTTCCGGGATCAATAACTCTTTTGAAACACTTTAAACTGACAGTTAGTGTCTCTAAACAACAACCTCTAAAGACATTTCAACAGAAAAAGAGAGTTTGGTTTCTTTTAATGTTAAACTCTTCCAGCTGCAGACAGATGCTAAACAGCAGCTGCTAACTGCTACATGCTAGCACCGTGATTTAACTCCTAAGGACCCGAGCTGTCCTTTGATATGCCTGTTTTATTTACCTGAAAGAGAAATCAAAGTTAAGAAAATGAACTTCTCTGATAATAAAACTGAAAATGGGATGTGTTAAGAATTTAAAAAGAAGCAGGTAATCTTAAAAAACAAACAAACAAAAAAAACGAATAAATTAAAATTAATAATGATATGAGCTAGTCATGAACACTCATTAAATTCATGCTAACACAGTTAAAATATTTTTAAGAATTTTAAATGAGGACAGGAATCATATTTGGTCAAAAATGTTCAATAACTAAATATATTAAAGCTAAAGTCACTAAACTTTCTCACATGACTAATTATCACTTATAGAACAAGAAAATAAGATTTTTTTTCCTAGTTTATATTTGATCTATTTTTACTTGTTTATTAAAGCTACTTCACAGAAGTGTTCTATTGAAGTCTTTAATGATAAAAGAAGGTTAATGAAATATAAATAAGGGACAACACAAATCTGTTTATTCTATTTGTTCATGTTTTAAATATGTTACAAAAGTATATACAATATCTGAGCTATCCAGCCGTACAGCTTTGATCCAGATTCCAACTCAGACGAGGAAAACAGAGACGTTCATGGATCTATTTGTCTGCAAGTGGTTGCATCAGAATGGGGCGGAGCCGGGACCTTACACAAAAATATGATCATTTTTCAAATAACCTTTTTTAATAAAGAAATACTCCAAAATTCAGTTTTAAGGTTAATTTTCTTCATATATCATCAGAAAAATGCCACAAAAATCACGTTTCATTGGCATGGGTCTTTAATTCTATGATTTATTTGCAGTTTTTGTTTGTAATTTGAACAGATTTCTGCACCGATGCAGTGAAACCAACAGTTTTTTCCACCCCATCCGTTCTGGAATAATCAAGTGTATTAACTGTTCTCGCCGAGCTGCCCGGACCAGCGCTGCAGGTGGGATTCCTCCACGGCGGCGGCGGCAGCTGCGCCGGACAGATGCTAAATGACAGGGTTGCTGGCTCCGGCTCCGGCAGGCTAATAACAGCGTTAGCTCGTGGAGGCCGAGCGAGCGGTCATGATGACATGGCGGCTGCTCGCCTGGAGTCTCTGCTGCCAAGATGCATGTTTGGCCGAGTGATGCTTAGATTTGTGGTGCAATATGTTGGCTACCATCAGCTACTAAACTGTCAGTCCTCTGTAAATATATTTGGGGTTGTTTCCCCCAAAGAAACTAGTAGGAATGATGAGTCCAGCTGGAGGTTGGTCCGATCCAAAGAGTCAAACTGATTGGATTTCTGTTGCATGTTTTTCGAGTAACTCAGGATTACAAACCGGGTCTGATATGTCAGAGTCTATTACATTAGCTCAGTCAATAACCAGTACTAGCAGGTTAGGTAACCCGCCTGTGGTAGAGTGTCCACCCTGAGAATGGGAGGTTGTGAGTTCAAACCTCTAAAAATGGGACCTGCTGGACACTCAGCGTTAAGGGGTTGGATTGGGGGGTTACGGTTCCCGAGCGCGGCTGTGTCTGCAGCTCACCGCCCCCCATCCCCAGGGGAGGGGTCACATGCACATTTCTCACTCTGATGGGATGTTAAAATCCACTTGTGCAGATGAATCCTCCTCATCTGGACCCTGAACCCCCTGACTGAAGCTGCTTCCTCTTCCTTTGTGTCTGCAGGGATATCTGATGTGCCGTGAGCCTCGGGGGCACTTCGCTCCTGCCCCGGCCCCCAGCCCCGCCGCTGCCCTCCCGGAGCAGCCCCGCCTCTCTCTCTGAAATGGAGATGGACTCCGTGTTGTCGCTTGACCAGATCCGCGCCATCCGGGCCAACAATGACTATGTGGACCGACCTGTGGCGCTGGAACCCGCCACTCAGTCTGGATTTTTTTACGCCCACGAGGACCGCTACCCTCATGGAGTTTACCCCCACTACCCCCAGCCCTCCTACCCCTCTGCGCTGTCCCGCAGCCAAAGTCAGCAGCAGCACGCCTACTTTCCCCACCTGAGCCGCTCCAGCACCGTAAGCTCCTCCATGTCTCGGACCAGCGCCACCTCGGACCAGCGGCTCCTGGCGGGTTTGACGCCGTCTCACTCAGGTTCTGGTCCGGTGGTCCACGCTCAGCCTAAAGGCGAGCTAAAGCCCGACGTGGGTAAAAGCCTGTCCCGTGACGAGTTTGGACTTCACCAGTTTATCTGCGAGGAGTGCGGCCGCTGCAAATGCCAGGAGTGCTGCGCCCCTCGCCGCCTCCCGTCCTGCTGGGCCTGCGGGCAGCGCTGCCTGTGCTCCGCCGAGCGCGCCGTCGAGTACGGCACGTGTCTGTGCTGCGTCAAAGGCCTGTTCTATCACTGCTCTGCGCAGGACGACGAGGACAACTGCGCGGACCGGCCGTGCTCCTGCACCCCCGCCCACGCCTGCGCCCGCTGGAGCACCATGGCACTGCTGGCGCTCTGCCTGCCGTGCCTTTGTTGCTACCCCTCTGCCAGGCTGTGCCTTGCCCTGTGTCAGCGCGCCCACGACCGCGCCACGAGGCCCGGCTGCAGGTGCAGCAACACCAACACTGTGTGCCGCAAGATTTCCGCCTCCAATCCCAACTCCCATCATCCCTCGCTCCGCAGCAAAGCTCTGGAGAAGCCGTTATGACAGACTCAAAGAATCCTTTTTACTCCGCTGTGGCCAAAGCAACACCACTCAACAGTTGTGACGACAGAACCTCGCGACCCACACGCCTGTGTATGACAATCCCACCATGAAGTGTTGCCTACCCCATGTACCTTGAATTCTCCACCTCAGGAGGGACCAAAGCTTTACTGTGCCTGTTCCGATTCTACTAAAGACGTTCCTGGAGAAGATGGCACTGAAGAGCGACCTTAACCAAAAAGTCCCCTCTGCATTCTTTGCTCAAGTCAATGCCTGACAGAATCTATTTATTTATTGTAACTAAGCCCTCTTCCTCCCCACCCAAAGAGAGGGGCGATGGACCAAATCAGGAAGGAGAGACGCCACTGCCAACGTGCCTCTGTCCTCTCGAAACGTCCAGGCGAGCTGAGGCAGAAGCTGAGGCAGAAGCTGAAGCAGAATCTGAGGCCAAAGCTGAGGCAGAATCTGAGGCCAAAGCTGAGGCAGAATCTGAGGCAGAATCTGAGGCCAAAGCTGAGGCAGAAGCTGAGCGCGGCGGACAAACGATGAAAACTATCAACAACTTTTAGGAGTGTTGCACTGAGCTGAACGCCAGACGGGGACCCCGAGCTTTAAGGGTATCGAACAAACCAAACTCGTATCAAAAAGAGACTGAAAGAACGTCCGATGTGACGCTCGTTTGTAAAGGGAAGTCACTGTGATGTGGCGGACAATGTTTCAGCCGCCACCTCCAGCTGCGTGGGTGATTGTTTAACCAGAATGAGGATGCATCCATTGTGATGAGGCAGCGTGCGTGTCTGTGTGTTTCCTCCTACTGTACAACAACCTGTGTGTGTGAATTTGTGTGGATGTTGTTTTGTCAGCAGAAAGAAGCCTCCCTTGTCTTTATTTTTAGCAGTGCTGCTTCAGTTGAGCTAGGAGGGTCCGCTCGGGTTTCCTCTCAAAGTCAGTCTGTCGCCAACATGCCCCTCTGATTGACCTCCATCCTCCTCCTCCTCCTCCACCCAAAGAATCCACTTTTCTAACAGAATGAACCGGTTTCTCCTTGTTCCAGACCGGGACGCTCCTTATTTTAGGACTGTACAGGTGTGGCGTAAACAATGACAAAAATGAAAGCATTGCTGCTCAACTCCGGACACTTTAATCACTGAGAAAGACTAAGTTTCATCTGTGAATGAATGAAAAAAGAATGTCTCAACACATTCAGTGTTTACTCTGGCCACATTATTAACATTCCCCTGATTGATACATATTTATAATATTTTTATAATTAGTTATAAGAAGCTTTTATGATATTAGAATAAACCAAATAGTCCAAAACAGAAGATAAGCAACATTTTTCAGCTGCTCCTTTTAAGACCCATTCTAACATCTACACAAGAACAACAAACAGAAAGCTGAAGCAAGAACACAACAAACAATATCCCAACAGCTGCTCATGCAACACGGACTTCATTTAAACAATCAGTTTAGGATGACTGACATGTTTTATGGTATTTTAAATGAAATTTGTGAAGACTCAGTGCAGCCAATGACAAGGTAAACTTTGAGAGAACAGAACTGAAGCTACCCTCTCATTCTTAAAGACCCCTCCGTGTCAAATATAGACGTTCTGGGGGTCCCCGACTTGTTGTTTTTTGACGTGCTGGCTGTTCCGATTAAATCAATGTTCCCCAACAACATCACTGCGCTGCAAACCGATACCGGGACGTGGACCACACCGGTATCCTAGCCTCAACCCGGTACCGAACGTGGACCAGGCTAGAGTTAAGCCTCGTTTCCACTGAGCAGTCCAGTAGGGGTCTAGTAGAACTCTGTCAACTCTGCCGAGCGGTTCCACTCAGTTCAGCCTCGCTTCCACAAAGTGGTTTGTTTTCACGGCACTTACGTGGTGCAGACAGCTAGCGTGACGTTGTAGTGCGACAACTAGAAAAACAACAACAATAGAGATCATCCACCACTCGTCTTTTTCTTGTTTTTCTTTTGGTACATCGTGTAGAACAGGAATTTAACATTGTTTGAAAGAAGATTGCGGGCGGCTAAGAAGAATCCCGCCGTAAAGAGGAAAACGGAATCGCCAGCTTTGGGCTATATTGCTGGTTTCTAGTGTCATCATCACTTTCTGCCAATCAGGGAGTGGAAACAGCGGCTCCATCCAAACCATCTTGTTCTATTTTTCTATGGATCTACAACACATTAGAAATGATAGAAATTAGAACTGATTTATCTCAAAGAAGCAAGAAAAATAATTCATGTGCAATACAATCATTTAATAGATTACCTGAACAGGAGTGGGAGGAAGCAAATTTATATAAGCCCATCCCGACTCGACCTTACCATTTCCTTCATCATTATCTGGTTCAGAACTTAAGATCAGATATTCATATATTTGCAACATAAATTCGGGTTATAATGAATCTTCAAGTAACAATATATTACATGACTATTTAAGTAGATATGACACTATTTCAGACTTTGTCAGTGCAAATGCAGAACTATGATCAAAATTCTGAAAAAAATGTCCGATTATTTTTCATTAGATGAAAAAATCATTAATATAAATTAAACAAACATCAACAAAAATACATTTATAAATCCAGATTATTTTCATTAATGAAAAGCACATTTAAGAATGTATGCTCATTTTCTTTTTCAACAGAAAAATAAAAATAAATAAATAAATCAGGTAACACAAATGAAAAAAAAAAATAATAATAAATATGTGCCAATGTTTTTCATTAGAAAAAGACCCGCAGGAGGAACAGGTCAGAACTGTTTAATGGGTCCATTTACAATAGAAACGCTCAAAACACTGGATCAAACTGGACCGTACTGGACTGCTGAAAGGAAAAGAGTCTTTACCGTACCGGGTTAGGGTATCGGTACCAAACATGTTGCGAGGTGAGGTCCACATCAGACAAAACCACCTGATTTAATTGGAACAGTCAAAAAATGACGAGTCTGGAACACTTAAAAAGTCAAAATGTGATAATTTGGGAATAAGAATGTATTGGATATAAACACCAAGAACAAAAAGAATATCACAGCGTTTAGGAAACATTAATTCTTTGCAAATGATGGTCCGCAAAATTTAGCTCATCCGCTCAAGTGCAAAACAGGCTAATTTTACACATTAATTTGCTTTATAGACCAGATTTTTTAAAGAAGCAAAAACCAAACATATTTTATATGGAAATATAAATTTCCCAGATAGGCTGTATCATTATCTTATTGTTCAGAACGTGTGGATAAAAAGTGCATGTTCCTGTTTTTTCCGGTCTTTCTTGCTGCCTTTTCGGAACCCATTAAAATGACAATCCAACCGGCCAAAGCTGAGGGAGCACCAGCTGTTATTACAACACTTCCATACTGGATCTTCCTCTACCGCTCAGACGGCTAAAAGCCTGCAGATGCAGCTCCACTGAGAGTTGATCAGAAAGGCAATTAGCCTCATGATAGCTCCTAATGGGCCGGAGAAGACTGGAGCGTGGGAGGGGGGGCAGGATGAGGGGTTTCTTTGGCTGATGGAGATTACAAATGAGAGGGAAAAGTAAGGTGTTGGAGGAAGAGGATGTGGATGACGTGCATGTTTGGAAACAAAACAACAACAGAAGCAAAGCCGCTTCTTTTAATGCAACATCTTGTTTTTATGGAGGGAGTGACAAAAACAACATTTACACTGATTTGTGAGAGTTTTAACTTTTGGAGAGTGTTTGCACGCATGAGTGAGAATGTCCCGTCAAGCACAGCCATACCAATTCTGTTACTTTGCTATATTTTTATATGTAAATATGGCTTGTAAAAATATTTTTCATTTCACTTTTTTCTTTCCATATGAGTGAAACAAATATTTTACATTATTCATAATTGTCATGTGACATTTTCAGGAACTTTTTGGGCAACTCTGCACACGAATTCCCCTTTGACAGAAACAATATGCAAACTCCTCGGAGAGACGGACGAAACTGTCCCGCTTCGTAATGCTAGCTAGCATGGTTAGAGAAACGTTGCCCTGAATGTTCCTGTGCTCATCACTTTCACAAAAAAAACTTATTTTCATTTTAAGCCACGCCCTATTAATACTGATTTATCTGAAAGTTGTTAAGTTGCATGCAGCTCTGAAAAGTCCGCGCAAGAGCTTCCACGTTTACCAGACGGACGAGGTCTTTTTCACTACTTCGTTTCACAGTTTCACCTGCTTTTCAATGTAAACTGAACTGACACAGAGGAACTCACATCCATGAATTCTGACTTTACTCAAATATTCAGCTAGCTTACCAAAAAAAAAAAAAACTGTTTTACGAGGCTTTCCAATGTAAATACAATAGAAGAAGAAGAGAACAACCACCTGGTGTCTCGGTACATTGTTTTTCTGTGTGCACAAACCCTTAAACATTTGTAACATTCCTCCTGCAGGAAATCTAATCCTGACCGTTCACAGGCTGCCGGTGTAACCACTCCTCCTCTTGTGTCTTAGTGAGCAACGCTTCTGGTACAGATTGGCATCTTGTTTGTTGTAAAACAAAAATAATAAGAAGAATATATAGAACAAAAATATATAAACATATAAATCTATCTATGAGATATATTATATACAGAACCATATGCATTTCACACATGCGTTTCATTGCAGTTATTGCTTCATCGATATTTATTTTAACGGTTGCAACAATAGTGGAAACACTGATCATGAGGTTATTTATTTGACACTGAAAAGTGGAGATGAAGAGCACCAATTTTTGTTGTGTGTTTTTGTCTTTAATTTGTTCCTCTCGGTGTGGTGTGACTGCTGCTGCCCTCAAGGCTAAAGACGAACCAATAAAAACAAGTTTCAAACACAACCACGGCTGCATTCCGACTCATTCTTTTCATTATCGTTATCAGGTTTGATGTAAAGCTCTTGCCTGTTAGAAAGTATAGTCCTTCGAATGCAGCTCTGCAGCTTTGGGACTCAAAAGAACCACAGTAAGGTCCTTCATCCACAGAAAACATAGAATCGCAAAGTTCAAAAACCAAGAGGAACGGCAAAGAACCAAGAGCAGTCTGGGGATCTTTTCAATTAAATTCTTCCATTAAATGTTCCTTGTTGGTGCGAGGAAGTCATCAGAGAAGATGTAAAGACCTGCAGGCCTCACTGGACTCAGTTCAGGTTAAAGTTCACGATCCAACAGTCAGAAAGAGACTTTTGGACAAACATGCATCCATGGGAAAGTTCAAGAACACAGAGAAACATCTGGAAAAGAAGTCTGGGACAGTCAGAAAAAAACCCCCCAAAAAACTCTGGGTTGTTGCCATTCTACAGAAGACGATAGCAAAATAAACTAGAAAAGTATCATTTCCTACAATAATGCTAGTGTGAATCATTTTTGCTTAAGTAGTCGCTGAAGATGCTGAAGTTTTTGCTAAAAATGGTGATGCAATTTATTTTAATAGCTGAAGGGATTTGGAGAAAATGCAAAAGCTAATTGCTAAATGTTAGATTTGCTAAAAGAGGGGAAATTTTGTTTAAGTACTATGAAAGAGCACTGAAGTTGAGCTAAATTTCAGAAAAATTTGAAACAAAATTTTTTTTAAAATTAAATAAATACAGATTTTGCTAAAATATTTTTATTTTTACTTAAATTTGAGGAAAACTCCAGATTAGCCCAAAAAAGCTAGCTTCTTGATTAAATACTAACTAAACTCCAAAATAGCCTAAAATTAGTCAGTAAACTAGTCAAAAACGTTA
Organism: Oryzias javanicus; assembly: GCA_003999625.1. Classification (NCBI taxonomy): domain Eukaryota; kingdom Metazoa; phylum Chordata; class Actinopteri; order Beloniformes; family Adrianichthyidae; genus Oryzias; species Oryzias javanicus. The sequence goes on from CM012450.1 coordinate 27,611,545, forward strand.
GCCTGTTGCTAAAATATTAGCTAAACTCCAAATTAGCATGAAAAACCTCAGTAGAGGCCAAATTAGCCAAAAAGCTAGCTTGTTGCTTAAATACTAGCTAAACTTCAAAATAGCTGAAAATTCCTGCACAAGCTAAATTTGTCTAAATAGTTAGCCTTTTGCTAGAATAAAAGCTAAACTCCAATTTTTTGAAAATTACTCAAAAAGATGAAAACATAACCCATTGATATATTTAAAGGCTTGCTGTTATTCAACTTAAAATGTTGACATTTTAAGACTTTGTCATTAATTCCCTATGGGACATATTTTTCTCAATATTTCAAAAACTGTAAAGTTTATGAATACCAAAAATACAGGAAGTACTGTCCTGAACAAGCTGAATGTTTCGATATCAAGATTGATGAAAATCGCTGAAAGTGACTGAGTTTTTACGTGTCGATCACTATAGTGTGAATGCTTACTAAACATTTACACAATTAAAACTGCATTAAAACACTTCCATAATGCAGTTATTTTGTAATTTTTTTATGAATCCATAAAAGACCAGCTTGTAAACTGAAATCTCTTATAATTCTAAATTTACCGTTTACCAAAATCTCTGAACTTAAAATATGCCAGAGGTTCATTAGAATCCACAGATTTTGGAAACCAAAACATCAGATGGGGTTAGACTTCGGGTGAAGTCAACAGCGGTTTGCCCCCAGCCCCCCACCCAAGGGGTCCATTCCCCTCTCTTTACTATGTTGAGTCCATAAATAAATAATCAAGGCTGGATCAGACTAATGGCTTCCTAAAGCAGTGAATACAAATGTGTGCACGTGCGTGCATGTTAGAGGCACACGGAAAGAGACAAGAAATGGATTACTGGTAAAGGAAAAAATAAAAACCTATGTGTGTGTGTGTACTTGTATTTATGACCTTTTTAGGCCCGTCCCCTGTTTGACCACTCACTGTGTGGGGACATACGTCCTCATGAGGACCAAAGATGAGATCAAGCACAAGTAAACATCCTTGGATATTGGTTTGGTGAAGGATACAGAATGAAAGAAGGTTAGGTTATGATAAGATATGTTTTAATGATCATTAAAGGTTAATTGTTAACGTTTGACAGACATGAATGAGAGAAAAATGTGTGTGTGTGTGTTCATTCATGTGCAACCCTGGAGGAAATATAAAAAACGCAACCTTGACTCAAAGTGCATCACAAATGAGCTTTCAGCATGCCCCCTCCCCCTCCAGCACAAAAAACCTTCTGGAAGTTTTTACTCGCCGTCTGATCTGACCCCTCCAATGAAAATGCTGCGGTGATTTTAAAGCACATTCACAACATGGCTCTTCCTTTGGAGTTCCTTTGGAGCAAGGCTAACCAAGGAAAATCAGAAACACAGGGACCACGGGCAACAACCGGGTCAAACTGCCCCTAACCACCCCTAATTTCATGCAGGTGGTTTGGGCCACTCACACTAGCGAGAGCTAGCCAAATAAAAGTTTGAAGATCGTTGCCATCCTTCCTGGAGATTTACAGTGGGGCTGAAAAAAGGCTTATTAGACAGAAAAAAATAATTAAGTATATAGAACAAATTCAGTTACTGATTATAATGCTTTAGCGTATTAGCAGAAAAACAGGTCTAGAGCAGAGGTCGCCAACCTTTAACAATAAAAGAGCCATTTCTACTGATCAAAACCTAGAAGGAGACGCACATTCTTACTCTTTAGACTCTAAGAAATTCATGACCTTCTTTCTTTTTTGAAACAGTAAACATGAATTATGTCTAATTTTTTTGGCAGAAACAGCAGTAAAAAATACAAAAGAGCCTAGCATCTCTCAAAATGTTTTTTTTTTCTTTTTACATTTGATAGAAGCTCAAATAACTTATTTTCAAAATGAAAGACTCTCTCTGCCAAACAGGATCATCTCAGTGCAGCTTGTAGCCAACGTTATGCAGCATAAGATAATGTCCTTTTACCTCCTAAAAGATCAACTTTTTACCAAAGTGTTTCTTTGCATATAAAATCTGTTCATTCTGGAGGTAGAGTTAATCAAACAAGACATCTAAAGGTTAACATGGATGTAAAAACCTATATAGTTTGTCATCTAAATGTAGTTTATCATTTATAAATGTAACTAAATCAAATAAATTCTGATTAAGTGATCCTTATTTTAAAAAAATGCTCTTTTATTTTTTTGTTTTCTTGTTCTTTTTGCCCACTTTGTCGTCAGCAGTCTTAAACTGCTGGGTTTTGTTATAGTAGTTGGAACTTGGTAGTCTTAGTTTGTGGGCTTTATTTATTTATTTATTTATGTAGATTCGGATATGGGGAGCTGCTGACTCTGGTGGTCGACATGGCTGGGTCAGCCAAAGAGCCACCACGGAGAGACAAAAGGACCACAGGTTGCAGACCTCTGATCTAGATGGACGGCCAGATTTTTTCGCTGCTCTTTTATCTGGGATAACTGCAGGAGACTCTAGTGGTTTTAAATCTGGACGACATATATGCAGGAGAATCAGAACTATTTCCAGAATTTCACCTTATTGACCAACTATGCAACATTTAGGCCATTTTCAGACATTTAAATGATTTTTTTCTTGCTAATATAATATTTTACTGATTATATAAATGTAAGTTTCTACTATTAGCGATAAATTATTTCCATAATTCATGCAGAAGCAATCATCAAGTTCAGTTCTGAAACTTTTCCAAAACAGACACTCGGCTGGCGTTTAGGGCTCAGTAAACCACTTCCCCTCATGACTTCTGACCCCGCTGTTGAGGCGGTGGGTGACTAGAGGTGAAAAGTCGTTTCCCCCTGAACCAAGTGGGCCCTCTGCCCTCCCGGGCTGCTGTATCTTCCCTGTGATTCTTGTTGTTTCTACAAAGCCGCTGCACCCCCGGAGACGCCCTCACAGTGAATCAGGAACAAAACCGCCTGTCCATCAGGAGCCTATACAGCTGTCAATCAACCCCGCGGCCATTCTTAGGTCACTGCGCTGGATCCTCTGACTCTGCCACCGCCGTCCTCACGCGAACTCCCCGCACAACTGCTGCAGCTGGGTTTTATAGCTGTCGACACAAGGAGAGAGCCAAAAAGGTTAGACTCTGAGGAGAGAGCCGTTCAGGAGGTGTGGAAGGATTCCAGATGTTGCTCAAGGACACTTCAGCAGCTGCTGGGACGTTCTGGCGTTTTAGGCAGCAGCATTAAAATATGTTCACTAATCATATATTTCAGGGGTGTCAAACTCAATCACACAGGGGGCCAAAATCCAAAACACACCTTCGGTCGCGGCCGAACAGGATAAACATTTAATTAACACTCTAAAAGTACATTTACAAAAGTTTTTACATAATTATGAACTAGATTTTTAGCATAATCTACGATGAATGCTAGTGTGAATGCTGTAAACAGAGTTTGGCCGCAGAAGATGCTAGTCTAATAGCTGAAGATTCTGAAATTGACGGTTAAAAAAGCTGAAAGCGCGGAAGTTAATAGCCAATTAAAATATTAGCTAGATAGCCTAAAAAAAACATACAGTAGGTAAGCTAAAACAACAAACATGTAGCTGAAGAATAGCTTAACTTCAAATTAGCCTTAAAACTTAAAAAAAAAAGTGTAAATTAGCTAAAATAGCTAGCACGTAAATATTAGCCTAACTAAAACTCAGCCTAAAAGATAAAATTTAAAAAAAGCCTTAATTAGCCACAACAGCTAGCGTGTTGCAGAAATATTGGATAAACTCTAAAACAGCCTAAAAACAGAAAAAAGATTAGCCAAAACAGCTAGCTGAACTCCAAAATAGCCCATAGAAATATTAATAAATACCAAAATAGTCCAAACAGCTAGCAGAATGCCAATTTTTAAAATAATTTTAGCATAATTATAAATAATAAAAATGTAGGAATATTATTCCAGAATAAAACAACTTCAACCTTAAATAACTTTAATATTTTACTCTCCATAAAAATATATTCTGTCAAAATTATCCAAGTTAGAAATAAGCACAAGATAACATCAGACCATTAATAACAATAAAATAAAAATATCTGGAGGGCCGGATAGAATTAGCTGGAGGGCCAGATCCGGCCCCTGGGCCTTAACTTTGACGTGTGATAAAATAACTTCAATAGTTTAGAATTTCCTAATCAGTAAAAATTGAGATCACAAGGTGGGCTCATTTTGATGTACTTTGGTGTATCAGATACTTGGATACAGTTGATAAAAAAGTTTTACGAAAAAAAAAAGTTTTGATTTGCTTTTAGGTTTATTTGGAAAGGGTTTGCAAACATTGAAAGGAGGCTTAATGACTTCTAATGATTCTCCTAAATCGATCAGTGAATTGATGCTTCTCCATTTCCATCTGTAGAATGTCCCAAACCGGCTGAACTTAACCTGAAAGTTTCCCCGGTACCTCTTAGTATATCCTCAATCCAATTCTCCAGTCAGAACTATTTACCCTTTTGATTTAACAAAGTAATTGTTTATTATTTATAATACTTCTTGTGTTTTACTTGATTAAAAACAAACAATTGTTCAAGTCAACAGAAGACAGCATTTGCTTGTGACTGAATTCTTTCCATTTTGTCAATGATCTGTCGCAGTGTACTAAATATACTCATTTCTCTGCAATAGAGCTCAAAAAAGACTCTTGAGTCCCTTAACATCTGTTAGTGAGAAACACCTCGTTATACTACGGTCTGAGTGAACACTTTTTAATGGGCGTCCATTCAAAAGTGATAATAGTTCCTAAAAAGAAGTTCTGTTCAATTAGCCTGAATGTTCCGTGTTATTGCACATGCAGGCCTAAGCGTCTGCTGCAAACCGGAACAACAGAAACTCGGAACATACACTGAAAAAAATTAAACATTCCATCAATTTGTAACAATTAAAATTATTAGTTTTTATCAAATTAAATGATTAAGTTGATGGTTTACTCAACTTAAAAATTAGATTTTATAAAAACTAAAATTTTTGAAATGTAGCTAATAATAATTTGTTAATTGATCCAGTGTTTAACTTTTTTCAGTGTATGTCAGGGGTGGGCAAACTACGGCCCGGGGGCCACATGCGGCCCCCTAAGATACTTAATCTGGCCCTCCAAATTAAAATACATTGAATCAACAATCCTAATTATTGTTTTATTTTCATTGTATTTCTGTTTTCTTCTCATGAATTATGTTGTTTCTCTGGTGTTCGTGTGTGTTCCTTTCTGAGTCAGATGGTGATTTTTCAGATTTCTTTGAGTTCACATTTTCCTCTGAAGAACATCAACCCATTGGATCACCAAAAAGAGAACAAAAATCAAAATTTAGAAATTAAAATTCCCAAATGTTTTGTTTTTAAATGAATATATGTGAATTTTAATCCAAATTAAAGCATGTTTTCCTCTAAATTCCATATTATCTTTTTAGTTTATGAAGTTCATTACCAAATCACTCCTTCCATCTGCTCCTTGTCGGCCCTTGTGCCAAAATTTAGAACCCTTTCTGGCCCACAAATCAAAAAGTTTGCCCACCCCTGCTGTAGATGGACAGACATTATTCCATCAGAGAAGATCTGTGTCCTTTAAATGTTCACAATGGACCTGACATGATCTCCTAACACATTGTACCTGTTGCCTTCAATTTGAATAGTTTGTCGGTCTTGTTTACCTTATGCTGAGTAGCCGTTACCATGACGATTTGCCCCTCTACTTAGTGCATACTCTGCTTCTGGAACTGTCCCCCAGTTCAGTTTACTCTTTCTGGGTCAATGTCACTGAAAAAGTAAAAAAAAAATTGTAAGTTTTAAGATCTTTGTGTCTCTTTGTTTGTTTGGAAATATAACCAAATAAAATACAAATCCTCGATATTAACATTTTGCCAGAAAAACTATTCTCAACAATTGGAAATCAAAGCATTACACTACTAATAACCATTGGATCAATCTTCTGATACAATACATTTATTCTGAAAAAATTACGTCTGCTAAAAGAAAATTACGTGGAATCCTTTTATCAATAACTTTAAATTATATTAAATTCTGGAAGAATTTTAATTCTTGTGGTCTTATATTAAAGTTTGATCATATATAATATATATATATATATATATATATATATATATATATATATATATATTATATATATATATATATATATTATATTTTACTAAACGAAGAGGAAAAACGGAGAAGTGAAGGGTAGATTATATATTGTTATTTTTCTATATACATCTGTTCATTCATTGATTTATGTTTTCACACAGTTTTTTCTCTCTGTTTTGTCTTTCTTTGTTAGTTTATTATACTGTTTGTTAAATAAAAATGTAATAAAAAGTTAAAAAAAAGAATGAGTATTTGATGTAATTTTTTTTTAAATGATATAAGCGGGATAACGTCCTTTCAGGTGTTTGTTAACAGAAGGGAATGGACTTTGCAGAGGCAACCGTCCTTCGCTCCGGTCCGTATTGTTCATGCTTCTGTGTCGTCCATTAACTTCTGATAATGTAAACCTCATCAGGGATTATCCTTTAAGCATCTATGCAGCTAATATGGTTAAAAAGAATCATCAAATTGAAGGAAAAGACAAAAAAAAAAACAAATTTAACCGTCAAAATTCTCCTTGTTTCGCCTCCATTTGGCATCACAGTAACAGCAGATGTTAAACAGGCTTTCCATTGTAAACTATATAAGAGTCACATTTATTTTTTTCTCTCAGTCGCGTATTTTTCCATGAAGACAAGAGTCTTTCCTGGAATCTGTGATGCTGCAATCATAAACATTACAGATTTTTTTTTTCTTAAATATCAGTATTTTGTAAGTTAAGCATTATGTAAGAAATATAGATCGTTTAGATTAAAAAACTGCCCTAAAAAAACCCTGGAGGGACGTCTCAGGAATGATCCATCAGATTCCCCGTAAACAGCTGAGACATCCACTCGGGTTTTCCGAGGCGAAACACAGCCTGGAAATGACCGCAGAGCTGTCCCCAAATTCGCCTCTTAAACGGGCTTAAAGTGATTTACTCCGCGTCCCAGAAACAGACGGAGGAGCAGCAGATTCATGGGGTTGGATCAAGCTACAGGAAACCAGCGGAGGGATTTAGGGAGCCGGGGTGGGGGGGGGGGGGGGGGGGGGGGGGGGGGGGGGGGGGGTGCATGCAGCTGCACGGACGGGGGAGGGTGGGAATGTTATCTGCGGAGGTCGAGAGGTCAGGAAAGAGGTTTTAACTCACTTCCTGTTTCTGCTGCCGGGATGACAAATCTCCTCTCCCGACTCTCTGGAATTCACATCCCTCCCTCCCACATTCATTCTTCCATCCCAAGTTCAGCTCGGCTCCTGCTGCTGCTCAGACATTCACCAGCTTTCAGCTCCCATTCACATATTTCAGCGTTTCCTTGAACCGCTCTTAAATGTTTCTTCATATTTAATTTCCTTATTCCTTCCTTTGACCCGAAACGTTTTTTTTTTTTTTTTTGAGCAAGCCCAAATCCCTGAAGATTTCACCCGGATCTCTTCCCGTCTGTTTCACAGATGCATTCTGCAGCTGTGGTCAAGGACTAAAACAAACCGCTCGCTTCAAATATGTTCCCACCCACGTTAATGGCTCCGCTTAGACGTGTTTGTTTCATCGGGTCACAGCGAAGATCCAAAACAAAACGTGGCGTCGAGAATGAAGGAGATAACGGCCGACAAAACAACATCTGCTCGCGAAACCTTTCAGTCACATGGAATTAAACGGACGAAATCATGAAAACTCTCTCTAGTTCTAACATTTGGCTTTACTGTGCAGGCTGGCTGTGACTCCGCCCACTCACCTGTGGAGCAGTCACAGCTGCCTGCACACAGATCTCTTTTTGTGTTTGTCTTGTTTCATACCTACTCCTGTGTGTCTCTGTGCTTGTAAGTTGTGTGTTTTGTGTATAAATGTTTTGACAAAAGTTTGATTTCTTCAATAATTTGAACGAATAAGAATCTTTTATCGCTTTTTATTAACTCTGAGATTTTTATGGTGATTGTAACTCTTTCTTTATTTCTACAGCTAGCATAGTTCCAGTTGATTCTGAAGAACTGATACGACACTTGAAAGTAATAATAATGTAAACAACATCAGAACATTTGGACCAATAACTGCTGCATATCGATTCAAAGCTAATGTGGTCGATTCACATTAGCTGCGTTTCCATTACACTTTTGCGCAAAACTTTATCGAAATTTCTAGAATTTCGATAAAACACTGTTTCGAAAAAACAGCGTTTCCATTAAACCATAATTATGCGAAAAACTCGAAGTAATTCCCGCGATAAGTCATTAAAAAAACTTGGCGACGGATATAAACACTATTTTGATGTGCAGTAGATTCATTCACATTTCTGCCACGGCGCTAGCTCTCATCCTTCCATTCAGAGAAGACGTCTACGTCTGATCCGAGCCTCGGAGCGGCAGGCTCCTTATACGTGGGAGCGACGTAGAGTCAAACATTTTTGGGAAATCGTGGTTGAAGAATTCACCGAAGAGCTGTGGATTCAGCATTTTCAACTTTTGATGAGCTGTGCGATGCTGTGGGACCTCTCGTGGCGCCCGCTGTGCGGTGCCCAAGGCAGCCAGTTGCTGTGAAAAAGCTTTTCCTGCTTCCTGTCCGAAACGTCATATCCGGTTAATGGTCACGTGACTCGTTTGTTTCAAAAAAAGTGTTTCCATTACAGTTTTTTAGAAAAACTACTGTTTCGATACGGCCCAAATACCACCTCCTCTAAGCGCAAAAACTTTATTTAGAAAAAGGCGAGTTTTTTCAAAATTGTGGTGTTTCCATTAGGAGAATTTAATATCGAAATTCAGTTTTTCGAAATTTCAGAGTTAATGGAAACGCGACTATTGATTGTGTTGACCAGAGATGTCCAAATCCTGGTCTCCCGCTGGTTCTCTACACATCCTGTCTTATCTGCTGTTGATTACCTGGATCAGGTGTGCTTAACCAAGAAGGTGCTTCAATAACCGGAAAACCCTGTAGAACACCAGCCGTCGAGGCCCGGATTTGGACACCGCTGGCGTAGACGGTTGGGAAGTTACGGTGGGTCTAAGAGCGCGAGTTATTGGTGTCGGGTTACGTCCACGCCAGCCTCTGCGACACATGTTCAAGCGACGATTCCAATGAAAAGCCTGTATTAATGCGTGTTCCTGGTTCAAAACCACGTCTGCTTTTGGGCTCCGAGTACAAAACACGCTATTGACCAACAGGAACTGATCAGTTTGTGACCAATTGGAATTCTATGACACAAATCCGAATTCCTCCAAACGGTAATCGTGTCTTCAAATTTGGACGTCCCTCCCACTTCATGACATCAACAGTCGGCGGTCAGCTACTGTCTTTATAAAGATGTGCCAAAACAAAAAGTCATCACTAACATTTAAATGTAAACTTCTGCGCTTCAGAGCACACCGATGTGAAGAAATACGTGGTGCAGCGCAATCCAGAGACCACTCCTTAAAATAAACTCTTTTGGACACAACTGCCCCTCTGCATGAGCCAATAATCGGAAGAGGGGGGAGAAGCCGCAGGGGAAGAGTTCTGAGTCGGGGACCCAAGCTGGCATGGACTCGTCGGGACATCCAAAATGTCAAAAAGTGACACAAACTGAATGGGTCCGACGCACACGTCCGAATACGACGAGTTGGGAGTGAGGATGAGTCCATCTTCATCTTTAGACGTATTAGATCAACTGTTAGATTTAGTCTTAATATGGTTTTGTATCACTAAAGACCTTTAATGGAAGGATTTTAGTTCCTTCGATCATGTTACACGTGACGTTTCTACAGGCTATCTTTCCATGTAGCAGACACAACTCTAGCACGGCTAAGTGGGCCCCACCTGTGTTGGCTTAAATGGGTCGCTACGCTAGCTAGCTGCTCCGTGGACAGCGAGTCACTGCAGCGGAGCTCGATGCAGATGAGTTTAATGTGACAGAGCACACGTCTGACCTGTTTTTGGTTGTTTTGTGATTTATTTGTTCACTTCCTGTTTTATTTTGGAGCACTTCCTGTCTCAGGAAGTCCAGTGATTTTGGTTTCCTTTGACAGGCCTGTTTAAAATAAAAAAAAATGTTTCTTTGTGTTTTCTATTTGGAACTGACGTTTAATGCGAGACGTATTTTTGTTCTGTCATGTTGAATGAATGAATGAAATGATTTATTACAAGCAATCAGGTTAAAATACATGAAATAATATCACATAATGAATCACAAGTAGATCTCTTGAAAGGGAGCGGAAGCAAACGAACTTATATAATCCGACCATTTTCTCTACATAATTATCAATATCCGGTTCAGGACTTAATATCATTTATATTAATCAGTAACAATAATCTAATATTCTCAAAATATTATGCAGATTGTATTCAAAGAATTATAATAATTCTAGAAGTAATAAGTAAATCATCTTCATTTGCTAATGCAGGAACATCTAAACATTCTCATTAAAATAAGACAATTGGTATTTTATGTATCAAAGATTTAAAAAAATTCAAAATGTAGTTATTAAAAATAAAAATAATAAAATACAATTTGTTCAGATTGTGTTCATCAAAGAATGATTATAATGATACAGAAATAAGTTGAAAAGATCATGAATTTGAGCGTTTGTTTCTTATGATATGTGTTTAACTTTTGATTAGTAATTGGGTTGGTTTGGTGAAGGGGTGGGGCTAGCCACCTATAAAGAGGACCTCTTCTGTTCCTCTTCCTCCAGGTTGATGATCCAGCGTTGTAGGTTGATTTCCTGCCATACTTCCTTTAGAAACCATGTATTTTCTCTAAAAACAACATAAAACAGAAGAGATTCTTGACATTTTGTGTGGACAGCTAGCATGCTACAGCATAGCTCGCTAGCTGACTACATAGAAGTTTGCCAGCTCGATACAGTGGCGCTCGCTAGCTCGCTACGCTGACTAATACCCACTGAGGGTCAACTTAGCCCACCTGGGCTAGCACAGGTTGGGTCACCCGGTGCCCACTTTTAAACCGTATGGGCCTCGCTGAATGGAAACCTGCAGTAAAAAGGAATCTTAAAGCTACAATTATATATATATATGAGCTGAAATTGAAAAAAAAAAAAATCTTTATTTGTTGTTAAAATGTTGTTTTTATTGTTTGAAGGCAGAGGAAGGATGTGGGTCAAGATCGACCATCATCCGTCAGAAGACACTCAAACAAACACAGACACATTTCTGCTACTTTCCTGTGACACTTCACATCCTGCAGGAAGTGATTGAATAATTCAGCATATTTCCTGAACAGTAATGGCCTGCTGCTGCTGCTGCTGCTGCTGGTGGTGGTGTGGTGGTGGTGGTGGTGGTGGTGGTATTCAGCCGGGGGGTTAAGTGCTGCCTGCGCTCATCCAGCCGTGCAGCTCTTCCATCTGCAACATTATTCACAACAAAAGCCAGAATAAAGGTCCAAAACTCGGTTCCGCTGCTGGATTTGGGGGAATTGGTGACCCTGGTATATTTAGCAGTTTGGTCCAGGAAGCAGGATGAGAAGGGGGGGGGGGGGTTGTTAAGATATTAGAGAGCCTTGTGGGACAAACCGGAGTTCCCACTTTCCCACAGTCTGAGCTGGAAAACGCTGGACGGACGCCCTGACAGCTGGCCTCGCCGGGGACTCTGGGTAACGGACTGCCCGCTGGCTCCACAGGAAGCAGGGGTCACGGGGCAAACACACACACAGCACTTTCCAAAAATATCCCCACTCGATCATCAATGATCTCTCAGCTGATCGACTCCATGGAGTTTCAATAATGAGACGTTCGAGTCTTTATTTCTTAATGGGGGGGGTGGGGGTGGGGGGTGTCACTGTTTACATGTTTGTTTTAATCTAATCACTTGGAACCGACATCAGTTCATTAAAAGATTCATGGAAACGACTTACAAACCTTCCAGAAGCTCCAAACAGGTCAGGTTCTGCAGGACCGTTACGAGTCTTCATCAGCTGACGTCAAACATGGACCTTCAGGACCTGACGGAGACGAATCGGATCTTATTTGATCATCTCACAGCGCAGAAAAACATGTGGTGGTTTCCTCTCCTCTGGTTCTAATCCTCACATTCAAAGTGTTCTTTTAATTATTATTATTTAATTTTTCCCAAATCTACAAACGTGTCATTTTCCAGGACAGTTTCTGCAGGAGTTCATTAGAAATTCACCACTGAGTAAGACTCCATTTCCCATCATCCTTTTGTTCTGATTCCCAACAGTTTGAATAAAAGACTCATTGATGTAGTTTTAAGCTTATGTTCCTTTATAAATGTCCCCAGGTCACCAGCAGGGGGCAGTGCGGGGCAATAACTCCAGACTTTTGTCTATTCATAAGAATATGGAGTTGAATTCTGTGATTGGTCCAACCATGTAAGCTTCAGAAGTTCGTGATCTGAAGCCGTTTTCCCACTAGGTGGCGATGGCGCTTCAGGATTACACCTCAGAAGAAGAAAGAATGAGGGAAAGAAACCATGTTTCAGCTCACAAATGTTGTATGTTTCCTTAAAAGAGTTTAGAAAATTCATACAAAGATGTTCATTTAGTCAGAATGTATGTTTAGGTAGCGTTAGCATTAGCCGTCTAATGGGAAAACCCATTATAAGTTAGCATCTAGCTAGCAGACTTTAGCGTTATGCATTAGATTGATCTCTAATTTTATCTATTAAGATCGATTCATCAGTTCTTATCAACCCAGACTTGGTAGGAACCAGGAAGCTGAAGTGATGAAGACGAGAAGAAGAAGGATTTCATCAGCTGTTACAGTGGTGTATCGTGACAGAGCAGCAGTACATGTTGACTTGATCAAGACAAACGCACAATGGGAAGACTAAGTATCTGTTTTTGGAGTTTTTTTTCTTTATTTTGACTTAAATCCATCAAAATGATCCATTAATTTCCAAAATAAAAGAGTTGAAGCTACAACGACGATAGATTTCTGATCTAACCTCGACGGCGGCTCTCCATGGTCACGTGATCATGTGACCTGTGCCCTCTCCGTAGGATTTACTCTACGATTAACTAAATCTAACAGCTTTCAAAAAGTTTTCCAAAGAATGACAGAATATCTGTCAAAGATCCTCAGATTTTTTTGACGCAAATTTCTCAAAAACTTTGAAATATTCATGTAGATTTTCTTCCTCGAAGCATTTTTTTAGTTCATCTTTATGAAGCGTTTGTGGGTTAAAAAGAAAAGCAATACAGAATTAAACTTTGGGGGAGGGATCTATAAAAACAAAAAAAGAAATTGAACTTTCAGGATGAGAAACTCCAGGAAAATAAATGGCTAAAAATGTTGCAGAAGTTTTTTTGTGAAAAATCGATTCAGTCAGACTCGAATGGAAATTTCTATGTTTTGCGTCTTCGAGGCGACACGGAAACTTCCTGCAGAGAAGGATGTTAAAATCAGTTTCTGATTTAATGATCTGAAACAGATTTACAAGAGAAAAGCATTTATCAACAGTTTGTTCCTGCAGACAGATCTGCTCCTTCAGGTTCTGCATCTGCAGTAGAATTCTCTTCATTCTAGAAGTTTTGGATCTAGATTGATTCTGCAGAACGTTTCATTTGGTGGCGAGCCGCTTTAATGCACTGAAACGTCTCATAAATGTGTCTTTTTCTGGGACATTTTATGGACTACAGGAACTGCGAGTGTTTAGGAGTTTCAGACTCTTCTGAGCAGATCGCCCAGAAATTAAATTAATGTCACAAATTTCAAAAGATTTTCTCCAAAAACATCTGAATAAAAACAGATGGAGTCTAAATAAATGAGAAATTGCTGCTTATTTGTGTTCTAAACAATATAAATAACCTAAAATACAAAAATGTTTATGTTCTGTTGTTGTTGTCTCTTCTCTTTTCTGTTTTCTTGAAACAGAATAAATTCTAAACAATCAAATCCTGATGCAAACACATACAAACTGAATTAAACTCAATGAAAATCTGCAACATATTCTCTGGACCATTTTCTTCAGTTTACGTTAGAAAAGGTTTGGTGGGCTTTTAGCTCCCTCTAGTGGTGACAGTCACACATGACTTCCAATGGAAGAAAAGGAAATTGATCATTTTTTTTATGCTGGAAGACACAGAAACAAACTCTGCTAGATCTATGTATCAATAGAGCTGCAGCAGATCCACCAGAGTGAAACTTTTCTAGTCTGTGATCATTTTTACCTTTATTTTCAAAAAACGTCTTTGTTGTACCAATGCAGCAGCAGCAGCAGCGGTCTGTTTATGTATTCTTTTGATTTGTCTTTTAAAATTGTAATTTTCAACTGCTTATATGTGTGATCATTTTATTCAAATTCCTGTAAATCTAATTCTTGCAAAAAATAAAATAAAAAATTAAGAGACAGATTCTGTAAAAGCTAAAAGCGTTCTGCTTGGATCCAAAAATGTCCTAATGTTTGTAAAACAGAAGAAAAACCTATAGGAGAGTTGATGATTTATCTCAGCTATTAGAGTGAAACTGTAGTTTTTGAACACACAGGAATCCAAATATTCTTAAGACTAATTTCTGGATTTTTTTTACCTTCCTGGTACAGTAAAGCTTCATCCAGCTGTGATGAAACTCTAAACTCCCTCCGGATGAATGCATTTAGTTCATCAGTATAAATGTTCAAATGTAAAGTTGAGGCGGGATTCTGGGCAGAGATCTGAAAACATCTGAAAGACGTGAGGAAATCCAGCGACGCATGTACAGAAATGTAGGACCACACCTGCAGAGAGGAGCTCTTCATCTGTCTGCTTCACCTGAAGGGAAAGGATCCACCTTCCCCATAAGTCGACCATCTCACACCTTCTTTATATCCCAGGTCGGATTTTCTAATAAAGAAAAAGGAGAAAAGTTAAGGAATCAACGTGTTTATTTTTGACATGAAACTCTCAAAATTCTAGCAAGTTTTCTATCAAAATGTCAAAATCATAAATTTAAATACAGTAACAAACCAATAATGCTCGCAAAAAGTAAATTAAAGTGTTTTTTGTTCTTTTTTTGGTTGTGCTTTCTTAAGCCCTTATGTACATTTATATTGTTTCATAAATTGTTACATGTTTTTTCATATATTTTTGTAAATAAACACCTTTTAAGGAGGCATTCTGGCTGAATCGATCTCTTACATTTCCACGCCTGTTTTTGAAAATATTTTGTGACCAGATTTAATTTTTCTTGTCTTTATTCAAAGAGGAATACGTAGAATTTAAAAATGTAAATGGAGTAATTAATGTTGAAGTGCTGGTTTAGAATTTGGCAGAACTGTATGGTAACAGCTCCGAGTTCTCCTCTTTATTTTTGACAGTCAGCTGTAATTAAGAAGTTTGTGACTGAATGGAAATATTAAAATGATAAAACATTGGATCTGAAAACAATAATTAAAAGGATGGTGACAGATAACGGGGTCATGTGAGCTTCACTTAATTCAAGTTTTTTTTTTTCATTTTTTTAAAGTAAACTTATCTTATTTTTATTGGATTTTTGTCAAAACTTTTACCTGAAAAAAATTGGAAAAAATGATTAGAATATTTTTACACATTTTTGTAAATGTATTTAGGAAAGAGGCAGTCTGGCTGAATTGATCTATTATATTTCCATTCCCATTTTTCAAAATAATAGTTTTGTAATCAAACTTTATTTTTGTTGTCTGTATTTGTAATGGTTCCGTTTTTTTTAGTAAATTTCGTTTAATTTTGTTGGATTTTTGTCAAAACTTTCACTTGACAAAAACCTGTTAAAATAGGATTAAACTCTCACAGGATGTTGCAGTATCGCTTTTCACCACCAGGTGTCAGTGTTGTAGCAGTTTTGGGTGTTCCTGCCTCCACACACTCAGGAGGAAAATGACATTTAGGTTCAAAAGTGAAACCATTTAACCGGATTTGAATTTAGATTCAACAAGCTTCATTATTCCATCCCAGAATGCCGAACTTTGGCTTTAAAAGGAAACTTTTGGACCATATCTATTTTTTTTTTTTTTAATAAAGGATAAGAAGTTTAATTGAATTACCAAAATAAACTGAAACAAATCAACCTTTTTGAACCCACTTAATCCTCTATCTGAAGACCAACATCCTCTGAATCTGAGAAAATTGTCTTTCCTTTAGGGTTTATTGAAAAGCAAAATGTTTGAGTGTCTAAAACAGCTGCTCTCAGATATGTTCTGTCATTGAGATCTCTGATCTTTACTGTGGAAAAACTATTTATACATCATCATTATTATTACATGAAGATTTGTAAAGCTTATTTATTGGTAAATAAACCTGGAAGATAAGGAGAACTTTCTCAGGAACAAGTGAGAAGACAGAAGCCTCATCCAGGAGGTCATGGAGGAGCAGCAGACCTGCAGGCCTCACTGGATAGTTCAGAGACCATCGTGGATCCATGCCAGAACCAGAGAGAATCTGGATGATCCAAAGATGTTCTGATGACACACTGGAGCACACGTGACAAAATCAAGGCCTGGGGGCCGGATCCGGCCCTCCAGATTGTTTTATTTTATTGTTATTAATGGCCCGATGTTATATTATTTCTAACTTGTATAATTTTGAAAGTTATTTAAGGTTTAAATCGATTCATTCTGGAATAATAATAATAATCCTTTTTCTTTTTATTATTTATAATTATGTTAAAAAGTTACATTTAAAAAATTAGCATTCTGATAGCTTTTTGGACTATTTTGGCATTTCCTATGAATTCTTTTTAGTCAGTTTTTGAATTTAGCTAATACTTCAGCTACATGCTAGCTGTTTTGGCTAATTTAGGATTTTTAAGAAGTTTTTAGGCTGTTTTGAAGTTTAGCTTTTTTTTTTATCACATTTAGTTGTTTTGGTTAACTTAAGGTCTTAATTTTTTTGTTTTCAGGCTAAATTGGGACTTGATTAACATTTTAGCTGGTTATCAGCTTCAGCATCTTCAGCTATCAGCAAAAGCATTTTCACAGGTAATTCTATATGTCTAGTTCATAATTATGTTAAAAAGTTACAGTCTTAAAAATGTTTTTCTGGATCTTAAGCTTGACGCTCCGTCTCTGGAGGAAGAACTTTCTGGGTGTTCTTCCTTTTAAAATAAACCAAACCTGAAGGAACATTAGAGAACAAGCCAAACACGGAGGTGGTGGTGTGATCATATGGGGTGTCTTTGGATCTGTTTCAGGTCAGTGTGAATGCAGAATGACCTTTCACCTTTCGTGCTTCCTGGTCAGATCTCATCTTTGGTAATGGAACTGTTTGAGTTTTCTGTTTAGAACTTCATCTTCAGGAAACTGTTAGTTTTCATGATTTATGACAGAAATTTGTTTTTTTTTTTTCTCTCTCTGAATGTTTTGCACCACATTCATGCTCACATCCCATGAAAGTGTGGAAAAAAACTTCCCAAAGGTTTGGACTTTCAGTGTAAAACAGAAGAAGAAGACAGATCAGGTGGACTGAGGAGATGTCACCCGGCTGACAGCTACAACAGAGAGAGAGGAGGCTGGATTTTTGTCAGGTAACTGCAGAATCAACGAGCCGGCAGAGCAGCTGCTGACAGCAGGAGTTTTCAAAGCGTGGGGGTGACAGGCGGAGCGAGCAGCCGGTCATGCAGGAAACCAACAACAAAAACACCGGCGCCGCAGCCGTCAGAGCGCCAGCCGTCAGGAAACCCGGCGCCGGCGGGCCGCCGTGCGCTCGCACTGGGAGGCGGGATCCGGCTCTGCTGCTGCGGGGTCGAGGTGTGAAGGTGGAGCGGGACTTCAATGCGCCCGGCGTGGGCCCCCTGGTGCAGCTGCACCAGGAGGCTTCAAAGGCTCCAGTGAAATCCGCATTAGATGCTATTTTTTTAAACCACGGACACATGGAGATGGTTCCATATTTTACTGACGAGTCAGGATCCACTCAGAAAATGGTCCACAAATGCTTCAGTTTAGGACTTCACTGGTGAAGTTTGTTTATCAAGTTCTCCCAAACTTTTCTGGAAGTTTAAGTCATGTTTGGAACTTGACGGAACATTTATCTTTAATTCTCCGTTTGATTTCTCATTTTATTCTTTTGTGTTTTTATTTGTTTCAATTTGTTTAAAGACCAAAAAATATACATAGATAATAAACCAAATAAAGATTTTTATACATAAATTGATTGTAAAATATAAATTAGTTCATATCTGGACTACAAAGCTTCATCAAACATTTACTTCTAAACTCATTTTGGTTCAAGGACAACGTTCAACCGTCTGATCTCAAGTGGGCCGGACCAGAACCGCGCTAGCAAAACGACCAACTTGTCTTTAACTTTATTTTTTGTCATGATTTGGTGCTTAGGTTTTGTCATGTTCTGTTTTCCCTGTCAGTTTCACCATGTTCCAGTTAACCATCCACAGCTGTCTTCATTTAGTTAATTGCCCTCAGTGTATTTAAGTGTCTGGTTTTCAGTTTCTCATTGTCAGGTCATCTGCTCTTCTGTTGCATCACTGGTTTTGTCATGTTTAAGTTACTTTAGTAAATGGTTATTTTTCTGCCACCAAGTCTGGTCTCCTGCATTTTGGTCCTCCACCACAATCCCTGAAATTTTTGTTTTTTTCTCAGTTAGAAAAATGCCTCAACCAACATAATAGTCTAATCACTTAAAATAATGTTATAAGAGTTATTTCTTGATCTCTTGTATGGAGTGATTTTTGTGCCACCATATTGTAAACAAAAGTTGCAGTTTTGAGATTAAAATTTTCTAAGTTGCAAACAAAACGTAAAGTGTTACAAATAAAATATTTGATATTTGCTTTTTTTTTTTTTTTTTTGCTTGCAAAAAATATTTTTGCCTTTGCAAACATTTTTTTTCATAAAAAAAATTTCGAACAAACATTTTTAGATGCGTAGTGCCTCATCTTACTTTCAACCTATCTTTGACTTTGCGTTTAACTTTTTCTCTCAGCGTTACATTAATTTTTTTTCTTTTTTTACAAAAATCTCTCCATACTTGGATGCCAGTTTTGCGTTTCCTTTGCTCCCCCTACTGGTGGATTTGTGTATTGCGGCCATTTCTTTAAAGACCCATAACTCTGCACAGGCTAGAAACTTACTTTTTTTGGCCCTGAAATCCTTATATTTTTTTGTCTCTTTATTAAGGGGCCAGATTAAACCATCTGGTGGGCTTTGTGTTTGACACTCCTGAGTTAAAGTTACCTGAAAAGACCAGGAAAAAAAAAAAACCGGCTTGTTTCCTGTTCCGAGTGTCTACATGAAACTCTACTCTAGAGACTAAACCAAAAAGTTGAATGCATCTGTACAGGGATCGACCCGTAAATGTTCTGCAGGTTTTTGGGCCGTTCTGGTCCGTGGAAGGTCATAGAGAAGAGCGGTCGCAACTTTAGAGGAGCGCAGGTGTGGAAAAAATGGGACGTACCATTTTGGAGTGAATCCTGAAGTATTAGTAGAACTAATGAACTTACAGGTAAAGCATGGATAGAATGTCACGTGCGTCGTCAATGCTGCGTGCAATATCTTGTGAAAAGCACTAATGGACTCTCCTCTCATCTGGATCTAGTCTTTTATCAGTTCCTAGAGTCAAAACTAAACGAGAAGAAGATATCTATGCTTGATTTATATTCATTTCGTTGTACTTTCTTAGAATTGTTTTTAAAGATCCAACCTTTAGTATTTTGATTGTTTCTTTTTAATGTTTTGCACTTTGAATTGTCTTTGCATGAAAAGTACTGTACAAATAAACTGGAGTGAAAAAAGTGTAAAATCTGCATGGCGCACCTGTGTTTCACCTACTTCTGTTAGAGGTGGGCCGGCAGGAGGAAAACCAGATGCAGGAAAGAACCACAAACATGTTTCTAGCAGAATTTACAAAAGACATAACAGAACAAGGTTCTAGTGCTCAGAAAACAGAGACTTGATTACTGAAGTGCAGGCAGCTGTGACTTCCACAGGAAAACTCCTGCACAGAAGCAAAAGGAAAGACTGGAAAAAATAACAAGCAGCTTCACCTTTACTCACCCTTATGTGTTGTAGAAGTATTCACTACGTCCTGCAGCATACCCGTAGGAAAAGGGAGCCTTTCTCTCTACAGGTTCACTGATTGGTCGACCACCTTCATATTTCATGCGGGTCACCTGCCCCATACAGGGGTAACCATTTTTCACCCATAGACAACTTTTCTCCAGCTGTTAGGAGAGTTCGGACTAAGGTTGTAAATATGGAAAACAAGGAGTTGTTTGAAAACCACCGAACTGATGCATCCAGGTAAGGTAGTCAAAGGTAGAAGATCCAAGGTGGTAGACCAATGATTAACGTTTCTAAACCAGTGGAAAAGAAGCAGACGATTGTTCTTAAACAATCCTTTAAATCAGGAGTTTCCACTCAATCGCAGAAGAAGCCGAAATCCAGAACACACCTGAGATCGCGGGACGACCAGGAAAAACATTTACTGAACGCTCTAAAACTACATTTTTAAAACTTTAAAACTGTAACTTTCCAACATAATTATGAACTAGATAAATAGAATCATCTATGCTGGAAGCTGAATTTGGCCACTGAAGATGCTGAAACTGATAGCCAGCTAAAAAATTACCTAAGTGCAAAATTAGCCAAAAGAAACAAAACAAAAAAAACTTAGGTTAGTCAAAAAAAGCTAGCATGTAGCTAAAAAACATGTCTAAACTTCAAAATATCATAAAAGATGGAAAAAAGCCTAAATTAGTTGAAACAGCTAACATGAGGCAGAAATATTAGCTAAACTCCAAAATAGCTTAAAACATTTTTAGTTAATAACAAAATGGTCCAAAAAGCTAGCATGATGACAATTATTAAAACTTTAAAACTGTAACTTTTTAATATAATCATGAACTAGATATATAGCATTACCTGGGATAAAGATGGTGCTGATAGCTGAAAACACTGAAGCTGACAGCTGAAATGTTAGTCAAGTCCAAATTTAGCCTGAAAACGGGGGAAGAAAAAAAAACTTAGGTTAGCCAAGACAGCTAGCATGTAGCTGAAATATGAGCTAAACTCCAAAATAGACTAAAAAATATTTTAAAATTCCACAATAGTTAAAAAAACCAGAAGAATACCAATGTTTAAAACTTTAAAACCGTAATTTTTTAGCATAATTATGAACTAGATTTATAGAATTACCTGCAATACTGCTAGTGCTGATAGCTGAAGATGCTGAAACTGATAGCTGAAATGTTAGTCAAGTCCCAATTTAGCCTGAAAATGAAAAAAAAAAATCTTTGGTTAGCCAAGACAGCTAGCATGTAGCTGAAATATGAGCTACACTCCAAAATAGACTAAAAAAATATTTTTAAATTCCAAAATAGTTCAGAAAACCAGCAGAATGCCAATGTTTAAAACTTTAAAACCGTAATTGTTTAGCATAATTATGAACTAGATTTATAGAATTACCTGCAATAATGCTAGTGCTGATAGCTGAAGATACTGAAATTATTAGCTAAAGATGCTGAAACATATAGCCAACTAAAAAATTACCTAAGCGTGAAATTAGCCTGAAGAAACAAAACAAAAAATTTAGGTTAGCCAAAACAGCTAGCATGTAGCTAAAAAAACATGTCAAAACTTCAAAATATCCTAAAAGATGGAAAAAAAAAGAAAAATTAGCTAAACTCCAAAATAAATAAAAAAAAATCTTAGTAATTAACAAAATAACCCAAAAAGCTAGCATGATGACACTTTTTAAAACTTTAAAACTAACTTTTGAACATAATCATGAACTAGATTTACAGCATTACCTGGAATAAAGCTAGTGCTAATAGCTGAAAACACTGAAGCTGATCAAGTCTCACCTTAGCCTGAAAGAAAAAAAAAAAAAAAAATTGGTTAGCCAAGACAGCTAGCATGTAGCTGAAATATGAGCTAAACTCCTAAATAGACTAAAAAATCTTGTTAAATTCCAAAATAGTTGAACAAAACTGGCAGAATACCAATTTTTAAAACTTTACAACCAAAAATTTTTTTAACATAATTATGATATTAATTATGATTATTATAATAGATATATAGAATTACCTTTAATACTGCTAGTGCTGATAGCTGAAGATACTGAAATTATTAGCTAAAGATGCTGAAACTGATAGCCAGCTAAAAAATTACCTAAGCGTGAAATTAGCCTAAAGAAACAAAACAAAAAAAACTTACGTTAGCCAAAACAGCTAGCATGTAGCTAAAAAACATGTCTAAACTTCAAAATATCCTAAAAGATGGAAAAAAAAGCCTAAATTAGTTGAAACAGCTAACATGTGGCAGAAATTTTAACTAAACTCCAAAATAAATTTAAAAAAATCTTAGTAATTAAACAGATTACCCAAAAAGCTAGCATGAAGACACTTTTTAAAACTTTAGAACTGTAGCTTTTGAACATAATCATGAACTAGATATACAGCATTACCTCGGATAACACTAGTGCCAGCTAAAAAATTACCTAAGCGCGAAATTAGCCTGAAGAAACAACAACAAAAAAAACTTAGGTTAGCCAAAACAGCTAGCATGTAGCTAAAAAACATGTCTAAACTTCAAAATATCCTAAAAGATGGAAAAAAAGGCCTGAATTAGCTGAAACAGCTAACATGTGGCAGAAATATTAGCTAAACTCCAAAATAGCTTAAAACATTTTTAGTTAATAACAAAATGGTCCAAAAAGCTAGCATGATGACAATTTTTAAAACTTTAAAACTGTAACTTTTTAATATAATCATGAACTAGATATATAGCATTACCTGGGATAAAGATGGTGCTGATAGCTGAAAACACTGAAGCTGACAGCTGAAATGTTAGTCAAGTCCATATTTAGCCTGAAAATGAAAAAAAAAAAATCTTTGGTTAGCCAAGGCAGCTAGCATGTAGCTGAAATATGAGCTAAACTCCAAAATAGACTAAAAAAATCTTTTTAAATTCCAAAATAGTTCAGAAAACCAGCAGAATGCCAATGTTTAAAACTTTAAAACCGTAATTTTTTTAACATAATTATGAACTAGATTTATAGAATTACCTGCAATACTGCTAGTGCTGATAGCTGAAGATACTGAAATTATTCGCTAAAGATGCTGAAACTGATAGCCAGCTAAAAAATTACCTAAGCGTGAAATTAGCCTAAAGAAACAAAACAAAAAAAACTTACGTTAGCCAAAACAGCTAGCATGTAGCTAAAAAACATGTCTAAACTTCAAAATATCCTAAATGATGGAAAAAAAAGCCTAAATTAGTTGAAACAGCTAACATGAGGCAGAAATATTAGCTAAACTCCAAAATAATAATAAAAAAAAATCTTAGTAATTAACAAAATGGTCCAAAAAGCTAGCATGATGACACTTTTTAAAACTTTAGAACTGTAACTCTTGAACATAATCATGAACTAGATATACAGCATTACCTGGAATAAAGCTAGTGCTAATAGCTGAAAACACTGAAGCTGATCAAGTCCCACCTTAACCTGAAAAAAAAAAAAAACTTGGTAAGCCAAGACAGCTAGCATGTAGCTGAAATATGAGCTAAACTCCAAAATAGACTAAAAAATCTTGTTAAATTCCAAAATAGTTGAAAAAAACTGGCAGAATACCAATTTTTAAAACTTTACAACCAAAAATTTTTTTAACATAATTATGAACTAGATATATAGAATTACCTTTAATACTGCTAGTGCTGATAGCTGAAGATACTGAAATTATTAGCTAAAGATGCTGAAACTGATAGCCAGCTAAAAAATTACCTAAGCGTGAAATTAGCCTGAAGAAACAAAACAAAAAACTTAGGTTAGCCAAAACAGCTAGCATGTAGCTAAAAAACCTGTCTAAACTTCAAAATATCCTAAAAGATGGAAAAAAAAGCCTAAATTAGTTGAAACAGCTAACATGAGGCAGAAATTTTAACTAAACTCCAAAATAAATTTAAAAAATCTTAGTAATTAACAAAATAACCCAAAAAGCTAGCATGAAGACACTTTTTAAAACTTTAAACTGTAACTTTTGAACATAATCATGAACTAGATATACAGCATTACCTGGGATAACACTAGTGCTTAAAGCTGAAAACACTGAAGCTGACAGCTAAAATGTTAGTCAAGTCCCAATTTAACATGAAAACGGGAAAAAAAAATAAACTAAGGTTAGCCAAGACAGCTAGCATGCAGCTGAAATATGAGCTAAACTCCGAAATAGACTAAAAAATCTTTTTAAATTCCAAAATAGTTCAGAAAACCAGCAGAATGCCAATTTTTAAAACTTTAAAACCGTAATTTTTTAGCATAATTATGAACTAGATTTATAGAATTACCTGCAATACTGCTAGTGCTGATAGCTGAAGATGCTGAAATTATTAGCTAAAGATGCTGAAACTGATAGCCAGCTAAAAAATTACCTAAGCGTGAAATTAGCCTGAAGAAACAAAACAAAAAACTTAGGTTAGCCAAAACAGCTAGCATGTAGCTAAAAAACATGTCTAAACTTCAAAATATCCTAAAAGATGGAAAAAAAGGCCTAAATTAGCTGAAACAGCTAACATGTGACAGAAATATTAGCTAAACTCCAAAATAGCTTAAAACATTTTTAGTTAATAACAAAATGGTCCAAAAAGCTAGCATGATGACAATTTTTAAAACTTTAAAACTGTAGCTTTTTAATATAATCATGAACTAGATATACAGCATTACCTGGGATAAAGATGGTGCTGATAGCTGAAAACACTGAAGCTGACAGCTGAAATGTTAGTCAAGTCCCAATTTAGCCTGAAAATGAGAAAAAAAAAATCTTTGGTTAGCCAAGACAGCTAGCATGTAGCTGAAATATGAGCTAAACTCCAAAATAGACTAAAAAAATATTTTAAAATTCCAAAATAGTTAAAATAAAAAACCAGCAGAATGCCAATGTTTAAAACTTTAAAACCTTAATTTTTAAACATAATTATGAACTAGATTTATAGAATTACCTGCAAAACTGCTAGTGCTGATAGCTGAAGAGGCTGAAACTGATAGCTGAAATGTTAGTCAAGTCCCAATTTAGCCTGAAAATGAAAAAAAAAAAATCTTTGGTTAGCCAAGACAGCTAGCATGTAGCTGAAATATGAGCTAAACTCCTAAATAGACTAAACAAATCTTTTTAAATTCCATAATTGTAACATAATTATGCACTAGATTTATTGAATTACCTGCAAAACTGCTAGTGCTGATAGCTAAAGATGCTGAAACTGATAGCCAGCTATAATGCTAGTCAAAAGCAAATTTAGCGTGAAAACAAAAAAAAACCTGAAGCTGAAAAAAATGGCTGATTCCATATAGCCCAAAAAAAAAATCTTAAATTAGCCAAAACAGCTAGCATGTAGCTAAAATATTAGCCAGAATAGACAAACAAATCTTTTTTAATTCCAAAATAGTCCAAAATGCTAGCTAGAATGCTAATTTTAAAACTGTAACTTTTTAACATAATTATGATTAATAAAAAGACATGAATATTATTCTAAAATAAAATTAACTTAAATAACTTTCAATATTTTACTCTCCATGATAAGTGCGAGATGACATCGGGTCATTAATAACAATAAAATAAAATGATCTGGAGGGCCGGATAGAATTACCTGGAGGGCCGGATCCGGCCCCCGGGCCTTGACTTTGACACGTGCTCTGAAGGCTTATCCAGAGTTCTTCTTTTGCGTTTTTTGTTTAATTCTTGCAGGAGTGGAAGCCGATGGTTTCAGACGGCTACAACACTGATTATTGCTTCATTCACTACATGCTAAGCTTTTCCTTTGCATTCTTTTGAAGCTGCACGTCTTCCAGACTCCCATTTGAACTTTGGGGAAGAACGTAAGCCGGGATGGAGAGGATGCAGCTTCAGTGTGGCGGGGGAGCTGAAGTCTTCTGAGGAGAAAATGGAATAAAATAGAGAAACGGGGGGATGATGGGGAGAAAGAGAGTTTGTGTGATAAAGAGGTGTCTGAATTCAAATATCATAGGGATTTATTTATTTTGGAACAAGGGGAGGGCGAGGAGAGGGCTTCAGAAACTGTTTGGGTAGTTTTCTGCATGGAGGTGCAGCGCTGAGACATTTCAGGGCCAGAGAAATTAAAGAAACAAAAGTCCACGAAAAGACCGTCCACACAGATATTTGTGTATTTATTATTGTCAATTCAAAGAGCAAACAATATTATTTTTCTGCAAAGAGAAGGGATAAAGAGAGGGATGGAGGTGGGGGGTGGGGGGGGGGCAGTTGATTTTCTTTTTTCTCTGTTATTTTCATCTTCTCCTTATTTTTCAACTGATATAAAAATGATTGAAATCCCAGCAGGCCTCATTACCGGGGTCCTCCGGAGAGGCGGGAGAGGGCTTGAGGTCTTCAAGTAACGATTGAAACATGATTTGTATTAAAGCCAACGATCTTTCTCGCCAGAGCATCAAATTAGCAAAAACCTCTGGTGAAGAAAGGAAGACGTATCACCAAAATGTAATTGTCTCTGATGCCCGGAGCCATGGAGAAGATTAGGAGTTAAAACCCGGGGAAAGCTCTCATGAAAAGTTCACTGACACAGACGTTTGCTGGGAAAAAGCTTCAGTGAATCATAGAATCGGAACGGTTTCTGAAACATCCTGCCGTGTTTTTAGGGTCTGAAGGCTTCTGCTGGAGCGCTGTGGTGTCGGCGGTGGGATGGTTAAGGTTCTGGTTTGGTCATGAGTTTGATTTAACCTCTAATTCTTCAAGGTGTGTCATAAAAACTGCTGATTCTTTACTGAAAAATCGTGTTTTTTTTTACTTACTAGAAGAATTAAACTATGTTTCCGTTAAAATTCTTTGAGTTTCAAATTAACTAAAATCCAATCAGCTTGAAAACCAGAACATCGAGTTGGTGGAGATCTGAGTGTTCAAACTTCATCTGGTAGTTTTAGTGTCTAAACCAGAAGAAGAAGTGATGAAAGAGAGTTGAGGTGAGGAGTTCTTCAGTTTTACACGTTTACACAAACATCTGCAGGTTGATGGACTTCATGTCATTTAGTCCATAATCCGTAACTCCATTCTGTATCTGCAACAACTTATATTTCACTTGGTGTCTGAAACATCTTCAAAACTATGAAGAGTTTGGAAGATTTGAACTACGGAGTCCTTAAAGGGACATTAAAGTAAAAAAAATTTAAAAAGTAAAAAAAAAAAGAAAAAATTCTGGTCACTATATAGGGATCACCAGATAGTAACTGGAAAAAAAATTCTAAAAATTAAAGTGGAATAAAGGGAATCTGGTTATTATCTGGTCTGCATCAGATAGTAATTAGAAAAAAAACAAAAAAAAAATACACTTTTAAAAGGAAACTCTTGTCATATATTGGGTCCGTATTAGATAGTAACTAAAAAAAAAATTCTAAAAATTGAAATTGAAAAAAAAAAAATCTAAAAATTAAGTGAAAAAAAATTTGATTATCTTGTCTGCATCAGACAGTAATTGGAAAAACACAAAAATAAGCAATTCTAAAAATTAAAGTAAAAGAAAAAAATCTGGTCATTTCCAGGTCTGCTCCAAATAGTAAGTGGAAAAATTTTTTTTAAAAATCGAAATGGAAAAAAATATATAAACATTAAAATTGAAAGAAGAAGAAAAAAAAAAAAAAGATTCTAAAAATTAAATCCAAAAAAATAAATCTGGTTATCTAGGATTCACCAGTCAGTACCTAGAAAAAAAAATGATGAAACTGAAAGAAAAAAAATTGAAACATTTGAATATAAAATTGTCAAAAAAAATTTAAATAAAAAAACTCCTAAAAATTAAAGCTAAAATAAGTCTTATCGGGTCTTAATAATTAAAGTATTTTTTTTTCTTACAAAAATTAAAGGTTAAAAATGTTGTTTTCTGGTTACTTCTATGCCACTCCTTCAGTCTGCTGCTGAAAGAGAACCAGCAGCTCATCTTACATGGAGCTAGATGACCTTCCTGACCAGATTCTGCAGTTTCTTCCAGTCTGTCACTGAGATGCTGCTGCACCAGCAGAACCCCATGAAAGTCATAAAAGGTCTGCAGAGGTCTTTGGACTCAAACGCCGGCTCCTCAACAGAAAGAGCTTCCTTAGATGTTCACCCTGGAGTTCCTCTGAGTCCACCACCAGCTCCTTTGGTTTTCCAGAACTATTCCATTATAAATATACACTAGTTTGTTAAATCTCTACAATAGTGAAAATAAAATTGAATTCTTTAAGATCAGATTTTCTTCATGTTCATTCTGACAATGTGTTTATTAATTCATTAAACATTAAACATTAATTAAACATTTTTATGTCCCTCCTGTAATTGTGGTAACTCTTTAAAAGTTCTTAGAAAAATTGTGACTCCGCCCCTTTTATGCAGCTTCTAAATGACAAATATTCAGGTTCATTTGGGTCTAAAAGATGTGAAACAGCATTTAAAGAACCTCCCCGTTGGTTGATGATTCCACCTTGCATTAAAGTACAAAACTGCAGTGAAAACATATTTTTATGGCCTTCAAACGTTTGAGACCGTAAAGAGGAAATTAGAAAAACAAGATATTAAAAAATGTCACATTAGAAAACATTTTATCTAAAAATGTACTTTTATTAATAAAGTCGAGAATATTTTTATAACCATACTTTTTATACGCACTGTATTGCGATCATAAGATGTTTTTTTGGAATAATATTTTTAGTTGTTACTAAAAACATTCTATCTACCTTTTATTGATTGTAAACTTTTTATCACCCGTTCACTTTTTTTGTAGTTGTAAATTAATTTGTTTTTATTTCTTTGGGTTTTTTTTTTTTTTTTTTTGCTTAGCCCCTAAAAGGACATTGAAGCAAAAACAAAAAAACAAGTTAAAAAGAAAAAGAATTCTAGTTATTAAAGTTCATCCGTTCATCTTCTTGGCCATTTGTTCCTTTCGGGGTCGCGGGGTTGCCGGAGCCTAACCCGGCTACTGATGGGCGAAGGCGGGGTTCACTCTGGCGGGTCGCCGGTCCGTCGCAGAGCGTTTAAGTTAAAAAAGAAAACCGACTAGTAACTGGTGCACACCGGTTAGCAGCCAGAAAAAAACATTATTTATGTTTTACTTGCATTTTTAGAGAAAAAAAATGTCTTTAACTTTAATTTTTTGAAGAAAACTTTTTTTAAACTTAAATTTTTCCCCCAAAAACCATTTGGTGCGGATCGGTTAGTAACCAGATGTTTTTAACTTTAATTTTTTATGTCCCTTTATTGGCTCAATAATAATACCTTCACTTTTTTTTACTCTTGTTTTAAACATTTTAACAACTTTTCATTAATTGTAAATTCTTGTTTTCTATGACCGCTGATCTTTTTAATAGTTGTAAATTAATTCATTGTATTTTTATGCTTTTTTACGGAGCCCCTAAACGGACATTTCCATCCACTGAATGGTGCACATCTAGTTAGTAAACAGATTTTTTTTTACATCAATTATTAGAAAATAAAAAATTTAACTTCAATTTTTAGAATTTTTTTTTTTTTTTACTTTTTATGTCCCTTTATTGGCTCAGTAGTAATACATACACTCTTTTTTTTTACTCTTGTTTTAAACATTTTAACAACTTTTCATTGATTGTAAATTCTTGTTTTCTATGACCGCTGATCTTTTTAATAGTTGTAAATTAATTCATTGTATTTTTATGTTTTTTTACGGAGCCCCTAAAGGGACATTTCCATCCACTGAATGGTGCACATCTAGTTAGTAAACAAATTTTTTTTTACATCAATTATTAGAAAATAAAAAATTAACTTCAATTTTTTTTTAAAATGTTGCAGTCACTTTCTGGTGCGAACCGGTTAGTAACTAGATTTTTTTTACTTCAATTTCTAGAAAAATTGTTTTTACTTCCTTTTTATTTATTTTTTTGTCCCTTTAGGAGCTCCGTAGATTTTTCAAGAATGAAATATTTTGTGCATTATTTGTAAATTAATTAATTAATTATATCTTAATAATGAATGAATGACTGACCAAAGAACACTTTTTAAATTTCCTTTTATCACTTTTAATAATTCAAAGTAAGTGTGTGTCCATCAGGATGGTGTATTTAAGAGAACATCATGCCAGTGGCGGATTCTGTTTTGGTGTTTTCTTCTTAAATTAAATCATTTTTCAGAATATTTCTTTGCATGATTGAGAGAACCACATACAGCGTTCCAGGTTTGTGTTTGCTGGAGAGTAAACTGCAGAGTTGACTTCACTCAGAGGCGAGTTTGAGGGGAATAAAGAGAAAGTAGAAAGCAAATGTTTGTGTTGAAGAGAGACAAACTGGAGCTGAAGGTCAAATGAAGCAAAGAAACGATGAAAAACTATAAAGGTATGGGGGGAGAACATGAAGACGATGCTTAATTGATATAATGACCTTCAGGTGGAAAGTATTGAGCAGACTACGGGAGCTTGACCCCTGCAGAGTCCCGCTGAGGGCAGACCCTCAGGTTTACCACCCCTCCATCTTCTCCTTTAACATTTCTCGCCTCCGTCGCTGAAATTAACCAAAATCCCAGACTGAAAAGTCTTCTTTTCTACCCGTAAGTCTGTCCTCTTCACCTCTTCTGCTCCGTCCTTCCGGGATGAACCCAGAATAAGAGGATGAATCCAGGAGAAACTATTGTCATTCACTGGTTTCCTCCTTCCTCACGTCTGCTTCCATGAATGAAAGTCTCTGAAGGGGAGAAAAGGAGTCGGCATCGATCGGCCCTCTGAAAGATTCAGCCCGAGCAGGCGGACCCCCGCTGCATTGTGAACGCGCCTCCCACCTCTATCGCACCAGAAAATCGATAGATCTCAGCTCGGAGCGAGCCGGGAGAGAGTGTGGTGTGAAGTGCTTAAGGAGGAGGAGGAGGAGGAGGAGGAGGAAGGAGACGAGGGAGAGGACGGTTTCCACTAGATTTACTGAGGAGTGATGGACGGACACGAGACAACTGAAGGATCCCGCACTCTCTCTATCGCTAAAACTCATTTTAAAGACGACGTTTATTTCACATTTTTCCGTCAAATATGTTGTTCCAAGCACAAATCTGAAAACAGTTTTCCTTTAAAAGAATCTCAAAATATCATTTAGTGGAGCCTTCATGCTGCTGAACTTCATTCCAGGAGAACTTGGGTCAGTCTGTGGGGGTGGGGGGTCGTCCATTCACTCCAGTGAAAACACCTGAAGACCCGTTTGGGTTCATTTATCGTCGACCACAAACTCTCAGATCACTCTTTAGAGAATTCAGAGAAAGATTTCTGATCATTATATGTATCTTATTATTATTAATATAAATTAACATCAATTAAAAATAGCATTTTTTCAAAATATGAATTATAACTTTTTGACAAAGGTTCCTATGGACAGATTATTCAAATACATAGTACAATATGTGTAACAGGTGTTTGTTTTGTTTATTTAATTCCACCAAATTCATTGTTACGACGGAGTATTAGGGTCACCGAAAAAAAAAAAAAGTAATGTTACAAGTTTTTTTCTCGTAGATATACGACTTTAAATCTCGTAAATTTATGAGAAAAAAGTCGTAACTGCTAAATTATGAGAATAAAGTCGTATATTTATGACTTTAAAAGTCATAGGTTAAATTTACAACTTTTAAAGTCGTAAATTTATGAGAAAAAAACCAAAGTTGTCTGTTTATCAGAGCCGTGCTTGAAGATGAAAGACGTGGAGAATCTGGTGTAGATTATGTCCAGATCGGTGTTAAAAAGCAAATAAATTCTGAACCTTTTGGCGATTCAAAATCAAATTATTTCCGGGTTCGGTAGTGCGTGTGTTGTCTTGCGTATCTTCAAGTAAGCAAAAGAGGCGCTATTATTGTGTTAAACAGACTTTTTATTAACAGTCTCTTCATACTGCTGCACTGTGCATGACTAGCGCTCATCTGCTAGCTTACTACTTGCCGTGCACCGAACATGTGACCAGTCGCTTGGCCTTCTGGGTAATGCAGTTCTTAAACAGCTAACTTCAATACACAACAGTGCGAAGTTTCATATGTAAAATAAAGAGCTCAGAGATACACGTTCATCAGGATCGTCACTTTATTACATCTTTCATTTCCTTTCTCCACCTTACATCATGTCTCTGTCATGCTCAGAAACCAAAAGAGAATGTAAACAGAGCTCCGGACGCCTCCTTCCCCAAATGAAACGTCCCGTCTCACACAAAAACAACATTGAGAAATGACAACGTTAGCACAAGAACATTGAAAATTCCAAAAACTCGTCCTCTTCAGACGGAAGCATCACAGAGTTGGAGGAGATCTGGTCTGTCAGAGGAAGAAATGACTGAAGTGGACAGCTGGAGGATATGGACCGCTTCATAAACGGGATCTGCAGAATCCTGCAAGAGCAGCATCATACCAATAAAACATATAATACACTGTAAATCAAATAAAGGAACTTCCAAATATTTGAAATATTTTAAACATTCAGTTTACCTGATGAAATTCCAGACGCTTTTCACAGTTTGGTTGGTCTGCTTCAGTTCACGGCATAAATTCACTGGAATGTAGACTCCCCTCGATTTTAATAAAGTTATGAGAAAAAAGTCCTAAATATACGAGATTAAAACTCATACATTTACGAGATTTAAAGTCGTATATCTACGAGAAAAAAACTTGTAATATTACTTTTTTTTTTTTTCGGTGACCCTAATACTCCGTCGTACATTGTAATAGTCTTTTATTAACATTTCTACCTGGGTGTTTGTCTGTCTGAGGGTACTTGAACTCACCACAGTGACGCAGCAGAGAGTGCCGCGCATGCGCACTCAGACTGCTGCGGGCTGTGGCTGCGGTAAGACGTGCTCCTCCTTGTGTCCGTTTTTCGTAATTATTTATTTGCTTAAACTGTGTTTTTTGTTTGTTTTATCTGGATGTAGTAAAAGTGGCAAGTGTTCTGCATTCATTTTCTTTGGTTTGTGATATATTATATTTGTTTTGAGCTATTTTAAATGAGCCGATGTGCCACTTTCGCGCCATTTTTCATATATTTTTATATTGACTTTTCTTTCTTTTTCGTGTAATTTTCAGCCGTTGGGGGAAAGCATTGATGAAAATCCTCGGCAGAAATATAATGTGATTTTCTGTTAACTAGAATAAAAGAGAATTAATCAACGTTGGAGCCTGATCCTTATTCACCCACCCATGAACACAACGCAGACCAACCGAGACAGACCAGTTACATATGTAATGTCTAACAAAGTACAATGCTCATGTATAAAAATACTAAGAGTTGGAGTTAAGTATTAGCATGTTTAGCAATAACAGTGTTAGCATCCTCTTGTGTTAGCTTTCTGTTAGCGTCCACATAGTAGCTTTAACTGAATGACAAGTTTTTTTCAAGCAATCAGGTAATAATGCACAAAATAACATCTTACATAATTAGTCACAAGTAGATTGCTTGAAAAGGAGTGGGAGGAAGTGAACTTATATAATCCCACCCGGATCAAACATACCATTCTCTCTACATGAATCCAACTTATTATCAAATATTTATACTCTACGATTATAGATTCAGGTTATTAAGAATCTTTAAGATCAGGAATGTAATTCAATTTCAAGCATCCACAGACACGCCATTTATATTAATCAGTACCAATAATCTAAATATACTCCAAATCTAAATATTATCATCAGGAAAGAATCATCCACATTAATATATTACAAAAATCCAAACAAATTCAGACCATCATCACCAAAAAAAAATCCCCCAAACCAACCAGCACCAAAAATCCCAGACTCCCAGCACGATCAATGCAAATGACTTTCCCCAATAATAATCAATAATTATCATCAGAAAGAAAAATCATCTACATTATTCAATGCAAAAAAATCCAAATATACTCATGAAAAAAGATCATTTGCGTTTATTGTGTTTATAACAGAAGATCAGTCATAAATCAAACTTTAGGAGAAAGAAAGTAAAGAAAAAAAATGTGCAGAATCATTGATACATCATGTTTAAAGCCCCATAATCCTTCATTGTTATGACCGTCCTTTTTCAGCTTATTTAGTTTGTTTTCCGTTTCTAGGCTATTTTTGAGTTTAGCTAATATTTTAGCTACATGCTAGCTGTTTAGGCTAACCTACGTTTTTTTTTGTTTGTTTTATAGGATAATTTTGCAAATATTTTAGCAACGTGAGCATTTTCAGCTCTTAGCACTTACATCTTTAGCGGTCAAATTCAGCTTCCAGCATTCACACTATCATTATCACAGGTAAATATATGTATATATCTAGTTCATAATTATGTTAAAAATTACAGTTTTAAAAAACCACCTTTATCGTGTTCAATAAATGTTGATCCAGTTCGGGCCGTGACCTACGGTGTGTGATTTGTATTTGACACCCCCGACCTAGAAGTTGTATGTTTTTATAACGTACACGTGCTGTGGTGCAGTGTCCTCTCGCCACATTCTAGTCGTTGGCTCCTCACTGAACTCGTGAAAACATACTATCTGCAAAAGGTGTGCATGTGACGTGCATGTTCCCGTTGGATCTCCACATCAGGTTCATTTCTAACAGTCAGACTGCACATCAGGAGCGTGCACGTATCACAGTCTGCACATCAGGAGCGTGCACGGATCACAGTCTGCACATCAGGAGCGTGCACGGATCACAGACTGCACGCCAGGAGCGTGCACGTATCACAGACTGCACATCAGGAGCGTGCACGGATCACAGACTGCACGTCAGGAGCGTGCACGGATCACAGACTGCATACCAGGAGCGTGCACGGATCACAGACTGCACGTCAGGAGCGTGCACGTATCACAGACTGCACATCAGGAGCGTGCACGGATCACAGACTGCACGTCAGGAGCGTGCACGGATCACAGACTGCATACCAGGAGCGTGCACGGATCACAGACTGCATACCAGGAGCGTGCACGTATCACAGACTGCATACCAGGAGCGTGCACGGATCACAGACTGCACGTCAGGAGCGTGCACGGATCACAGACTGCACACCAGGAGCGTGGCACAGATCACCAGGGACGTGACACGTCAGGAGCGTGCACGTATCACAGACTGCACGTCAGGAGCGTGCACGTATCACAGACTGTACACCAGGAGCGTGCACGGATCACAGACTGCACATCAGGAGCGTGCACGTATCACAGACTGCACATCAGGAGCGTGCACGTATCACAGACTGCACATCAGGAGCGTGCACGGATCACAGACTGCACATCAGGAGCGTGCACGTATCACAGACTGCACCACGTGCACATCACAGACTGCACAGGAGCGTGCACG
Organism: Oryzias javanicus; assembly: GCA_003999625.1. Taxonomy (NCBI): domain Eukaryota; kingdom Metazoa; phylum Chordata; class Actinopteri; order Beloniformes; family Adrianichthyidae; genus Oryzias; species Oryzias javanicus. The sequence goes on from CM012450.1 coordinate 27,646,748, forward strand.
GATCACAGACTGCACACCAGGAGCGTGCACGGATCACAGACTGCACACCAGGAGCGTGCACGTATCACAGACTGCACATCAGGAGCTGTGCAACGGGATCACAGACTGCACGTCAGGAGCTGATGCACGTTATCACAGACTGCACATCAGGAGCGTGCACGTATCACAGACTGCACACCAGGAGCGTGCACGTATCACAGACTCATTGATTAGAGGAACATCTGTGCATGATCATCATCTCTCCGGGGTTTACAGAGCGGTCCACCACCTTGAGCGGTCCACCACCTTAGCGGTCCACCACCTTGAGCGGTCCACCACCTTGAGCGGTCCACCACCTTGAGCGGTCCACCACCTCGGTGTTCGTGCAGACCACCCTCACGTCCCGCACAGGTTTGACCATTTCTCACCTGAATTCACCTCTGGGGCTTTTTTGGGCAGACTCGCTACATCCTGAAAGCGTTTGAGAACATCAATGTTTCTTTTTATAATCTGAGTTTTACTTAAGTTGTTTTTAAGGAAATAGACTTTGACACGTTGCTGTGAAGTGGGAAATGGTGAAACAGCCTCAGAAGTGGAGAGAAATGAAGAAGCTGATGCTTCCAGCTGCCAACTGTAAACGTGACTTTATATCCAACAAAAATGAAATATTTTGAGACAATCCGGAGAGTTTTGTGAAGCGAGCGGCGCCCGGCGTCTGAGATACTGAAAAGAGGGAAAGGCGTCTGCCGGCTCATTTAGAAAACATCTCTTGTATCTTTGTTGTCCGTGACAGATAGATGAGTCGATTCCCCTGGAAGGCCCCGACTCTGGGGGCAGAGGGGGGGGGGAGCGTGCAGCGATGATGCCTTGATCAAGTCCTGATCTGGGGAATACGACCCTCTCCGTGCAACAGCCCCACATGCGCGCACGTCCCACTTTCGCCTGATCTATGCAAACAACATGGCTGAATGGTAAACAGGAGAAGCAGGAGGCAGAAAAGAGCAAACGAATGAGCGGGAGAGGAGAAGCGAACGAGTGTCGTCTGCTCCAAACATGCCGCTTTGGCTGACGGGAGGAGGACCACCAAACTTATCTGGGACTCTTTCAGTCGGGGCCTTTGCGTTTCTTAGATTTTTATGCAAAAATGTGGAAAACATGAAGAAGATGTCCACAGTGATATCTGACAGAAAATGAAACATCAGGAAATGAAGTGGAAAAAAACCGATAACAGTAGAATCCAACAGTAGAATTCTGTCTCTACTTTAGTTTTTGGTCCTCCAAAATACTTGAACTGGTTCAATAAATAAACTCCACCATAAAGACAAAAAAAAAGCAAATCTAGCAGTTTAGAAAAAAAACAAAAACTCTAATTATTACATTTTAATGCAGAGAAACCGCAGGTGAATTATAAAACAAAGTGACTTGTGTGAAGACTTGTGTGAAGACTTAGCTCTGACATCGTCTCTGAATGAAACAAAATGGTACGGAGCACCTAAAACAAATTAAAATAACATAAATAAATACAAAAATAAATACAAAAATAAAAAAAATACGGATCCGGCCCTCCAGATCATTTTATTTTATCGTTATTAACGATATCTTGATCTCATTTCTAACTTGTAGAATTTCGACTAAATATATTTTTATGGAGAGTCAAATATTGAAAGTTATTTAAGGTTTAAGTTGATTTATTCTGGAATAATATTCCTGCCTTTTTATTATTCATATTTATGTTAAAAAGTTATGGTTTTACAGTTTTAAAAATTGTCATTCTGCAAGATTTTTTGACTATTTTGGCATTTAATAAGATTTTCTTTAGGTTTTTTAGGCTAGTATTTCAGCTACATGCTAGCTGTTTTGGCTAATTTAGGCTTTTTTCTGTGTTTAAGGCCTGTAGGGTATCTGCTAAAACGAATATATTTTTATACGTTTTGGCCTGTCATCCACACAAAACCGAAGATTTAAGTCACTCAAAACGGTGCATTTGGAAAACTCCGGTTTTGCGTCTGACTGTGGGCATGAATGACCGATGATTAGGGTTGGGCACCGATGGGATCTGATGCGGTTCCGGTGCTACCGCGGTTCTTTGGTTTCGGTTCCCTTTCGGTGCTTATTGCGGTACTTCAGTAATAAAAAATAATGCCTTTATCTTCCTAAATCCAAAGCAGAACGGCTTCAAACAAGCGCAGACTCCCTCCTGTGCCGTGCTGTGCCCACGTATATATAAAGCATAATATAAAACTCCGTCTTTACATAAACTTAAACTGTTTTATTAAATTAAATCAGGAATGTGGCATTTATTTGCAGTTGTTTTATTTTATTTCAATAAAATAAGGCGGAAGATAAATGTCAATCACACGGCTGCAGATGACGACCCGCTGTGGTGGTGGGCGGAGCCGAGCCGAGCTTTCTGCTATTAGCAGCCCAACAAGGAGGAAACATTCATTGTTTCATTTTGGGATGGGGCTCCAGCGTTGTTTAAAACTTGCGGAAACTCCACTATTCACAGCGAAAGTCCCGCCCACCGACGTTGCGGAAGCCGACCATCTCAAAGTGACACTCCCCCACTTGCTTTCATGCATTTTAGACGCGCGCGCTTGCGCTGTTGGCGGTTTTATATGAGCCCGCCCACGAACACAAGAAAGTAAATAGATAGGCTGAATCGTAAAACATCAGAAGGGAGTACAAGTGATTGACATGTCCACAGACAAATGAAACTTCAATGAAATTTGGAACCGAAATCCGGCACCGTTTGCAGCCGCATCTTTCGGTTTCGGTAGAACCGCGCAAATCATAAGAACTTCGGTGCCCAACCCTACCGATGATTTACGTTTTTAAACTTCACTTTTTGTGACAATTAATGCATACACGTCACAGATGCGGCGTTAACTCGAGGAGTCTGTTACTTATTATCCTTTTTTAGAAACTCAATTACTGCTTCTTGTCGAGGAGAAAAGGAGAAGAAGAGCTTCGCAGTCGGTTATTTTACACCAAACATCCCTTCCTCCTCCTCCTCCTCCTCCTCCCTGGAGGCGTGTCACTCGAGAAAGACGCCGTCGGAGATTTTGGGTCCGACCTGGATGATAAATGTACACTTACTTTTAGGAAAACACTACCAACTACTGTTCTGGCGAGCTCATAACCGCGTCCAAGAGCGCAAGTATGAAGGGACGTGTGGATGGAATTATTTTAAAATGATCAACAGTTTTTATAAAACAGAGGTCAGGAGATATGCGAAATACATGTGTGGACATGGTCAAAGACTATTTTAGAGTTTAGCTAATATTTCAGCTAAAGGTATTGCTATATATCTAGTTCATAATTATGTTAAAAGGTTTAAAGTTTTCAAAATGTACTTTTAGAGTGTTTATTACACGTTTATCCTTTAAGGTTTTGGATTTTGGCCCCCTGTACGATTGAGTTTGACCCCCCCGGTTTAGAGACTCTGTAAAATGGCTGCTGTCGCATGTACGCTAATGCAGAGTTTGATCAAAATAAAATCAAGAGAGAGTAAATATGAACGTGGACACGTCACACAGAGGCAGATACTCAAATTATTTCTATTTTGAAAATAAAGATAAAAACTTTTAAATTGTGTGCAACTTATATCCTCGAGATGAACAGCTTCTACTGCTCTAAATCGTCACTCAGATACTTTATTTCTACAATTCATTATACATTTAAACATGTTTATGTGGTGAAATCAATTTGTATTTTTTTTTTTTGTAATTTACTTTTAATTTCAACCTTGTTATACAGTTTTCAACAAATGATGATATGTCACAACTTCTCAAAAGATGATATTAATAGTAATAATAATAATAAATAAAATTAAAGTCATAATTTTAAAGTAAACTAAGGTGAGAGACAACAGTTTTTGGTCCGGGGCTCCAGTCCTTTTCCCTATAATAGTAACAAGTCCAACCGATCCAATTCTAGTGTCCATCTTACTTTATAAAACACTGTTCGCCCATCATATTTAGACTTTATACATTTTAATTCATATAAAGTCAGATCTGGATTTTTTATAATGTAACCATTTCTTCCACATAGATTTGAAGAGGATCTTCTTTATTCCTTTCAGAGTTTGTATGTGAGTGGAAAAAAGTAAAGTACAAGTACTAAAGTACTTTTTAAATTAGTGAATAAGAATAGTCATTTCATTACAATATCATCCAGTAACTAAAGTATTCAACTGATCTTTAAAAGTGCATGGAACTTCTTGTCTCTTGGGCGCCGGTCTCCTGGGCTCTGTGACCTCCTCGCCACGCTGGGAGAGGGATCCCCAAGATCTAACAGGGGATCAAACTACATCGGAGCCATGGGGTGTCCAGGTCTCGGTGGTTTGGGTCCCTCGTTCCTCTTGGGTGTCTCTCTGCTTGGCGGGGGTGGGCGGCCCCTTCCCGGCTCGCCCCTGGACCTCCTGCGGCGGGCGCGGGCGGACGTCTGGAGCATAGAAGCGGGTCATCCTGGAGGAGCTCTGGCTCGTGCCTGGGGTGGGGCGGGGGGATGCTCGGCGCTGCTGGGTGGTGGTGGGCTGCTCCTCTGGGTTGGGGGCTCTCTGGGTGTGGGGTTTCTGGCTCTGGTTTTTGCTGGCTGGGCGGTCCGCGCTCTCTGTGCTCCCGTGCCTTCCGGCTCTCGGGCGTGGGGGCCTCTGCGGCGGTCCCGCGTGCCCTGGTCTGGGTTTCTGGCGGGACTCTGTGGCTGACTGGTTCTCTCCATGGCCCCTGGCGGGTGTTGGGGGGCCCGTGCTGCTGCTGCCGCCCCGGTGGGGGGCCTGGGCGTGGGGGTGGCCGGGCTCTCTCTCCTTCTATACATTCCATCAACATTCACATCAGCAAAACATAAACACTCACCTGAGCACAGGTGTCAGCTCACCTGAGCACAGGTGTCAGCTCACCTCGCACTAACAGAATGTGTGATGGAATGAAAGGCTTTATTTGTGTCAGCTTCTATGATTGTGTGTGAGCTGCAGTGGTATTGTGTACATTTTTGACAACTTTAAAGGTAAAGATTAGTCTAGCCAAAAGGTATGTGTGTAACTGAGTGTGTGTGTCGACAGGCTCCGCCCATTCCAGATTGTTATTTAGACCTGGTTATAGGATGTTGCTACTCTGTGTTACCTTCTTTGTTATCTTAACCCCACTCTTTTACCCCCCCATTTTGTTTCTGTCCGGTCCAACAAAAAAAAAGAAAAAGATACAATATAATTAAAATAAAGTTTAGCATGAAATACAAGAGGGGTTTATACTTAATAAACTATGGAGAGAAAATAGACTCACTCTGATTTGTGCGTGCATAATTCTTGATTTGTGCGTAACTTAGGCTGCGTGCGTGCGTAAGAGGTGATCCGTGCGTATTTTTAAAAGATGTTTTTGTGTAATTAGTTTCAGGCTGTTGTAATTTTAATTTGTGCATGTGTAAATTGTATTTTGTACTTTTTCAATTTTTGCAATTTTTTTAATTTTGCAAAAAATTTATTATATTAGTTACAAATCAAGAATTATGCATGCACAAATTCAAATTTATGCACAAATCAAGAATCACGCACGCACAAATCCGAAGTTATGCACGAATCAAGAATTATGCACGCACCAATCATATATACGCACGCACAGATCCTAATTTACGCACAAATCAAGTATTATGCACGCACAAATCAGAGTGAGTCTATTTTCTCTCCATAATAAACTCCTGTTGGGACAATAAAATCTGTCCAACGCAAGAGGCTCTCAGCCCGTATCTGCTTGCTCAGCTGTTGGACAGGACAAGTTAAAAAAAAAAAAAAAAGTGCATGTAACTTACATTATCCTCAGGAAAACTTCCCGATACACTTACCACACCCCCGACAATGGTTCGTTCCATTTTCATGGTTTAAGGTGGACGTATGAACCTCAAACGAGCTGAAATACACCTTAAGACTCTCATTAATCTCTCATTAAAGTGACTGTATAGGAAAAATGAATCTTCCATCAGACACGAGTGGTTTGGAGCTTCAAAGTGCGACCGTCCCACCACAGTGATGTGGTTCTTGCATCATCAGACTAAGAAAAAGAATCCTGAATTCAAGCACCCGTATTAGAGGTCCATGAGATCCATCTGGAGAGCAAACGATGCAGCATGAATGGAGAAAACAATAACGAGGGGATTTAATGAAGGGAAAAAGGACGAGGGGAACCCGAGAACAAAGAGAGGAACGAGGAGATGGAGAACGTGTAGACAAAGAGAGAGAAATGGAGAAATTGGGAAGCCAGCAAGGGAGCAAGGAGCGGGGTTAAAATTCTTCAGATCAGGTACACATAATAGGCCTCGTTAATATTCATAGTTTCCTCAGGTACAGCGAAGGTTAAATTTGACTTACTTTTCAACTCTCATTACTAATACATGACGCCAATAAGAATATTCAAAGCGTCCGGGTGACCAAAGGTTGATGAGAACCTTACCTTTCCTCTGACATTTAAGCGCATTACCATTTCAGGACCCCTTCCTCTCAAATCGCGCCCGCCAGAATAAATTGCCGGCTAATCACGACTCGGCCCGAGCGGCCGGTGTGAATGATGATGTTCCAGACGGGGCGCCCCCCTCCTTCAAAAGAACCCGACTTCACCGCGTGGACGGAGAGAACGAGAAAATGTAGTTAGACCCATCATTTACAGAAACAAAGCCGTCTAAAGTTCCTGTTTTGGCTGTTTGACTTTTATTTTATTGACGTATTTGGAAGAAAAAGTCGAGTTTTGATTGGCTAAAGTCAGCAGTTTATTCTGAAAGTGGGATTCTTTCTGAGTTATAGTTGACGATACAGTAAGACTTGAACCCATAACCTGTTAGACCAAAGCCCACTGTACCACAGCCCAGATGACGTCATGATGTGAGTCAGCAGGATGTAAAAGGACAGCAGTGTTGCATACGGTGTCCGTCTGTGGGAAAAATAACAATAAAACTGTTATTTATTATTATTATTTATCATTATTATTTAAAGAAAAGAGAGCTGAGCCAGAAAGCAAAGCTCTGGATTTACCGGTCGATCTTCGTTCCAGTACTCACCTATGGTCATGAGCTTTGGGTCGTGACCGAAAGAACGAGATCCCGACTACAAGCGGCTGAAATGAGTTTTCTCCGGAGGGTTGCTGGGCGCTCCCTTAGAGATAGGAGGAGGAGTTCAGTCACCCGGAGAGAGCTCGGAGTAGAGCCGCTTCTCCTCCACATCCAGAGGAGCCAGTTGAGGTGGCTTGGGCATCTGGTTCGGATGCCTCCTGGACGCCTCCCTGGAGAGGTGTTCCGGGCATGTCCCACTGGGCGGAGGCCCCGGGGAAGACCCAGGACACGTTGGAGAGACTATGTCTCTCGGCTGGCCTGGGAACGCCTCGGGGTCCCCCCAGATGAGCTGGAGGAAGTGGCCGGGGAGAGGGAAGTCTGGGCATCTTTGCTTAGACTGCTGCCCCCGCGACCCGGTCCCGGATGAAGCGGAAGAAGATGGATGGATGGATGGATTATTATTTATCGCGGTAACCGTGACGACTCTCCATCTACCGGGCAGCCAAGCGTCGGCGTGCCAACATAGTTAGCTTCACGGCCTTGTGAAGCTAACTATTCTAGTTAGCTGGCTACACTATCCACAGCCGGCTGGTTAGCGTAGCGGGCGCGGCCGCGTCAGTTCTGTGACAGACCGGCGACTCGTCCGGGTGTTGTCCCGCCTTCAACCAACCAATATGGATGGATACGGTGGCCGACACGGCTCACATGAATGCAAAATCCACAACACAACGGCAAAAGCCAAAACACAACGACAAAAGCCAAAACACAACGGAAACGAATCAGAACGGAAGTGAATAATGGACTTTTTTTTCTTAACCTTTCATTCAGTTTCAAGCTATTGGCGATTCTTGAGAGATACGTGATTTTGGTAAGGGATAGGTGAGGGTGGACGTTCGGTGTTGCCGCTTTTATTTCTTCTTTCAAAGCCTTCACGGAGAGCTTTCGGGGGAGAAAAAAAGGAGGGCGGAGGAGGGAAAACGGGATCTGGTTTTTTGTCTGCCATTCTTTCTTTTTTACCTATTTTTATTACTTTTAAATATCGTCCATGTTCTCGTCAGTGTAACCCCTAATACTGGGGATCTCTATGTTGAGTTTTGCACGTGGAGTTATTCAAACCTTAGGGTGGCCTAATGGTTGCGTGGGCTGCATGGCGAAAAGGGAGTTTTGGCGCCGCATGCCACACCCCCACCATCCTGAACAAAAACAACTTAACTGCCTGGAATTATGTTGCAAGAAGTATTTATTTATTTTGATTCTCAAAATTTATGTAAGAACCACGTATGATCCTTTTTTTTTAACAGAAAAAAAAAATACATATACTATAATAATTGATGTTCGCAAGCCTCGAACTCCTATCCCGTGGTACCCTAACCAAGTGCGCTAACCATTAGGCCACCCTTACGCTTGAATAACTCCATGTTCAAAACCCAATATACAGATCCCCAGTATTAGGGGTTACACTGACGAGAACATGGAAGATATTTAAAAGTAATAAAAATAAGTAAAAAAGAAAGAATGGACGACAAAAAACCAGATCCCGTTTTCCCTCCTCCACCCTCCTTTTTTTCTCCCCGAAAGCTCTCCGTGAAGGCTTTGAAAGAAGAAATAAAAGCGGCAACACCGAACGTCCACCCTCACCTATCCCTTATCAAAATCACGTATCTCTCAAGAATCGCCAATAGCTTGAAACTGAATGAAAGGTTAAGAAAAAAAGTCCATTATTCACTTCCGTTCTGATTCGTTTCCGTTGTGTGTTGGCTTTTGTCGTTGTGTTTTGGCTTTTGTCGTTGTGTTTTGGCTTTTGCCGTCGTGCTTCGGCTTTTGCATTCATGTGAGCCGTGTCGGCCACCGTAGGATGGAAGTTCAGAGTAAAAAGCCCCGCACCGAGCGGCCATGTTGGATTTATTTTTCTACCTCTGATCGAGTCACACGCTCAAAGCTGAGTCTCTGATTGGTTGACGTGGCGTCATGCCTGATGCCCGAATCTCGCAGGAGGACCTCAGATTGGATTCAAAATTAACAAACTTTCATTTATTTATTTAATTTTTTTTTTTCAACAAACTTTTAAACCAAAAATGTTTTCTCAAAGAGTTATCAAAATTCTTTAGAGGAATTTTATTTTGAAGGTACAAATTTCATGAAGATGACTGGAAACTGAACTTTATTTTCCCTTATATTGTACAAAAATGTTAAAAATTGGCAAATGTCATACTTTGCCACACAATGGTCAACAACCTGCAGGTCTTGTGGCCATCCCATAATAATTTCATATGTCCCTTTAGATATTCCAGATAAGTGTGCTTAGGTTTTGTTGTTATGAATTTCTTTATTTATACTATTTTAAAATATTTTCCAAAAAAGAAACATTTTTTGAATTCCATTAGATATAAGACATTTTTATTTATTTATCTATTTTTAAGTCAAAATTCATCAGTTTTTTAATTGCAAACACAATGTAATCCAGGAGTTCTGGAGATATTAAAGTGTTAAAGACATCGTCCGGTTCCTGACTGACTGAACAGACTCTCTGATCCTCAAAGCGTCCTGTTAAAGTGACATGTTCAGCATATGCAGAAGCAGACGCTGTCAAAGCCTTAACGTCCGGTCAGAAGCGTGCTTCTCTCCTCTCCCAGGTGGAGCGGCGGCGTGTCGTGGCTCCAGGTGAACAAACAGGGACAAAGCTCTCTCCGTCAGGACCGATCAGCATCACGGCGGCCTGACATGACATGGAAGTGTCTGTCGCCCCGAGGCAGAGGGGGACGCCGAGAGGGCGAGAGAAGAGGGCAGGTGAGGGAGGCACGCAGACAGATGCAGCTTTGGGGTTTCTCCACAAAGCTTCGACTTTAGAAACTGTTGAAGGAATAAAAAACAATTCTGGTTCCTCTTTACTCAGCATCTCCTCACTTCCACTTAAAACAAACATTATGATCCCACAAACTTCCTCAATAAATATGAACATTCCATAGAGGATGAAGAATCAAACGGATTTGATGATCTAAAGATGTGATCATGTTGATTTGTTCTTTGTGTTATCAGAAGATACAAATTTCCACCATATTCTTCATATGTTTTACTAATAAACTTGAATCCGCTGATGTTCAATGAAGCTAAATGTCAGTTTTTGTTCCCATATTTTGTTAAATAAATTTCTCACAGAAGTGGAACGTAAACTCTAGTATTACATGTATATGATTTTGAAAATATTTGATTTAGCATTTTTTGAGTACTGCGATTTATACTCTGGAGAGATAAATAGTCTAAAAACTCTGATAAATATCTTGACTAGTCTTCTCCTAAGTATTTCTTTTTTATTTCACATATTTGCAGATTTATTCTTCAGTCGTGTGACCCTTCCTGCTCCTCAATTTAATTTAATGTTATTTCTATAGCCAAAATCGGAAAGAAAATTTCCCTCATAGGGCTTCATGCAGGTAATTTTACAGATGCAGAAATTAGTCATGAAATATGAAAAAACAGACTAAACTGGTTATCCTGCCCTTAGACCCTCCCTCCCGGTAAGGAAAAACTCCTAAAAAACCTGAGTCAGGAAAAAGAAGAAACTTTAGGGATTCCCACAAAGAAACTCAACAACCCAAAACGCTTTAATGAAACTTTTGCATCCAAGAGAGGTGCTACGTTGTTCCACGCCGGCCCCTCAGCTACACCCGTCTTGACCCTCCATGGAGAAATGGCATCAGCCGAAAAAAATCCTGATATGTATGGAGATAAATCGGGGCCAATGTTATTTGGAACCTGAACAAAACAAATTAAAAAAACATATATTGGTGTTTGGCCAAAAAAAACAGTAAAATGTCCAAAGCTTTTGACTATTCTAAAATAATCTTAATTATTTTCAGCTTCAAACGATCTTTTTTTTGTGATTCAAAACTTTAAAATTTCCATTTCAAAACTTTTATTTTTCATATTTGAATCTAAAAATTTCAGTTTCAAAACTTTTGGCTCTGTTGTGGTGCTTTGGGGCAGGGCTAACGCAAAGGACCAATCAATCGAAGGTGGTAACTTCAGTCCCGGTGCGTTCACTGACGCTAAGAACTGCGATAATTACAGTCAGAAAATGGCCGTTTAGTCTGTACTGTCATAGTCTGAAGTTGTCCCAAGACGGGTTTTAAAAGAGTTTCACCGCGTACAAACTGAACGTCCAAAACTAAAAGGATAATTATCACCTGGAGCAAATGTTTATTGTGGATGAAACCGGAAATTTCTGGAAGTGGACGCCCTCTCGCACTTTTCTGATGGAGGAGGAAGCTCCACGCGCTCCTGGTTTGAAAAGTAAAAGTACGCTGCTGTACAGTCTGATTTTCTACATTTAAAACTCTTTTAGTTGAGCAATATTCCAATTTTCTTTAATGAAACGTGTACAAATCACGGACGTTCTTCTGCTGAAAGGGTGGGGTGGGGGGTGTCTCCGGTGGTTTCCGAACCCCACGAAAAAAGGGGGGAATATTGTATGTGTAATACTAAAGTATTGATCATGTACATGTTTGTACATGATCAATACAAACATGTACAAATATCATTGTACATACATTTTAACCAAAGTGTTTTTGAAATGTTTTGAAAAAGAAAAAAAAAAAAAAAAAAAACTGTAAACTTAGACCAAGGTCACAAATGTCGTAGAAAGGGGTGGGACCAAAAAAAGAATTTTCTTCTACCCACTTCCGTTTCAAGCCATATTGTTTGCTTCACTTGTATATTTGTATATTTGTATTTTTTTTTTTTCCAATTTTCTATATTTGTATTTTTTTTTAGATTCTTACGTTTTTTAGTATTTTTGTATTTTAATTTCTTTATATTTGTAATTTTATTAATTCTTATTTTATTTTCATTTTGTGTTTGTGTTTGAAATTAAAAAAAAAAAAAAAAGTGGGCCTAAGTCCCGACCTTGAGGGACACCAAGGTCACAGAGGAAAGAGGTTTGAGGGTCTAAGACTGGAGGTCTACACTAATGTCCAGGTAAGTGTTCAAACCAAAGACGAGGTTTAAAACGTTCTCAAAGTTTATGTAAAACTATAAAGAGATTTTGAAATTCATTCATAAATTACATAGCAGATAGTTGAATTTGTTTAAGAGAGAAGTGAATAAGTAGATTAGGTGATTTTATTTTTTTTTTTCTTTATAATTTTTCATGGGTCGTGCTGATTTGCATTGTCTAATGCAGTCTGTGATTGACAGTCGAGGTTATCTGGGTTGGAGCGCCCGTTTCTCTTTCCTGGGATTCTCCGATGTCGACTTCAAAGGATCCTTTAACAGATCAAAGTGAAACCGTAATGATGCCAAATGATCCCTGTGGGCGGAGCTTATGGATCCTTCTGTCCGTCTCACTGTATTGTCTCACCTTTTGATCCTTCAGGAAAATGAATGGGATCACAGACGTATCCCAGCATCCACCTTTTAATTCCAGTCTTCTTCAGGAAGGAACGTCCTAAAATCCTCAAAGGACGCCGGGACGAACGCTCCTCGACTTCAAACTTCTGATCCGTTCGTCCGTCTCCTGGTTTCGCTCAAATCCCCGCTCGCCTGTTTGTCGCTTAAACGAGAACTCCCGAACTGACAGGCCAAAAACGCAGTTTTTAAACGAAACGACCAGCCGATTAATTTTTCATTTTTTTCTATCAGTGACTGATGGGCCGTCGAGTCCCTCCCCGAAAACCCTCGGCGTCCCCGCGGGCGAACTCCTGCAGCCCAGGAACCAAGGTTTCCATCCTAAACGCTGGTAAATGGCTCGCCGCACAAATAATGCATAAACAGCTGTTTTGCCCAAGTAAGTTATCCTCTTAAAAGATTCAGAACCCCCCCCACCCCACCCCCACCCCCCTCGCCGTATCTGCCGTCCCACACTCGTGCTCTCTCTGCCTAACTCTCAGTTAATTCATCAATTTCTTATGATAGCAACAGTTCTGCTCAGCGCTGGTGTTAAGTACCAATTAGGGGGGGGCGGGTTCCCCTCGGCCCGTTCCGCCACGCCTCTCCCCCTCCTCTTACAGCGCCGCTCTTCCCGTCGCCCTGTGTCCGGTTTCTTGTCATCTTTTTGTTTATTTCCCAGCCCCCCCCCCCTCCTCATGTCTGTCAATCTCTGAAATCTAAGAGGGAAAGATTTTCTCGGCTCTTTATTAACTTTTCAGTACTTTAAATTATTTATACTTGATAATCGCTGATCAAACGGGGGGAAAACACATCAATCAGGAGAAAGTTCTAGTAGAAACACATACATGTTTGACAAAGTTGCCACCACCACCCTCTTAATTTTGGGTTTTTCACACACCTGGAACCAGAATCCGACTCACTGTGGGACCGAAGCAGATGGTTCGTCTTTGTGTGTCAGAACTTCTGTGGTTTCATCCTCACTGTGTGGATCGTCGCATTATAATTAGACAGAAAAGCAGAGGGAATCTTCACATGTGAAGTGCTGCCACTTGGCCTCAGAGTGATCTTCAGGGCTCCTGCCGGGACAGTTTGGGGGGGGGGGGGGGGGGGTCTCCCGGGGGCGCTCAGATGTCACTGCCAAACGTCACACTTGACTGTCTGCTCACAAGAAAACAATCCTGCCAACCAAGCGGAGACGCTGGAGAGGTCCTCTCCGCCGAGCGCCAAAGGGGAGGCCGGGATCCAAACGGGGAGTCAGAACGTTGACGCGGGGAATTAGAAACACTTCTGAGGCGTCTTTGTTTGCCCTCTCGCTGCTCTGACCGGTTCTGAAAACTCAAAAATTCATATTTCCATTGTCTCTGTGACCCCTTAAAGCGGGGGTGTCGCACCGTCACACAGGGGGCAAACTCCAAAACACAGCTTAGAACAGGACAAACATTTATTAAACACATTAAAACCACATTTTTAAAACTTTAAAACCGTAACTTTTCAACATAATTATGAAAAAGATAAATAGCATTAACTGTGTGAATACTGAAATTGTTATATAAAATCACTGAAGCTGATAATCAGCTAAAATATTAGTTAAATGTCAAATTAGCCTAAAAACTAAAAAAGAAACTAAAAGAAAGGTTAGTCAAAAGTAGCTGAAAAAATAGCTAAACATCAAAATAGCCCAAAATACTTAAATAAAAAAGCCAATTTTAAAACTTTAAAATCGTAACTTTTTAACATGATTATGAAAGATAAAAAGACAGCAAGAATAAATCAACTTAAACCTTAAATAACTTTCAATATTTTATTCTCCATAAAAATATATTTTGTCAAAATGAGCACAAGATAATAACGGGGGCCGTTAATAACAATAAAAGAAAATGATCTGGAGGACCGGATAGAATTACCGGAGGGCCGGATCCGGCCCCCCATGACTTTGACACGTGTTCCTCAAGATGTTCATGAAGCCAAAAGCATCCATGTTTAGTCCATTCTTCCATCTGCGTTCCTTTCAGGATCAGTCTTTCAGTCAGTTGCAGGACACATTTTAAGTCAGTTAAAGATCCTCTTCAATGAAAATAATATTTTTAACACCTTCTTGGTGTATTTTCTTTATGAAATGAAGGACAAATAAAAGTGAAATTAAGATTAAAAAAGATTAAAAAATGCAGTTGGCTGTGGCGTAAAAGCCAAAGCCAACAAGCTCCGCCCCATTCTGATGCATCCACTTTGAGACCAGTAGATCTTTGTTTTTGTCGTTCGTCATTGTTGTTGTAATGTAAGATTGAGGTTGTGAGGGGCAGTAAACTATAGCAGGAGAGTGCAAACGAATAGATGATGGGAAGTGGGGGCAGGCTTACTTCACACCAACGATCACGCCCCCACCTTTGAGGTGAATGTCTAACATCCTCCTGCCAGTATGTTTCTGACAGATCACTAGAGCACTTCCCACTGCACAGAGCCTGACAGTGGGAAGTATTGTTTGTACCACTCATTACTGAGCATTTCCATCTGGACCTGATCTTCTGTTTCTGACTCTGATTGGCTGCCGCCTGCCCTGACCCCTCGCCGGACTCTGACATCTCGAGTTTCTTATTAATGGTCCCGTGCTCTTGAATGACCCTTTTCCTGATTTAGCTTAGTTGGTTTTTAGTTGTGCTTCGTTCCTGTCTGAACTATCCTTCTTGGGGTCACGGGTTGCTGGAGCCTATCCTAGCACCTTTTGGGGGAAGGCAGGGTTCAGAATGGACAGTTCCCCAGATTTTGAAAGATACAAAAAAAATATTTGTAATTAACGTCAATTTCAGTAACTAATACAGTATTGAACCAAAGTCAAACACAGTGGTGGTAGAGTTATGGTCTGGGACTTCAGTGCAGCTTCAGATCTGGACAGCTTTGCTGTTTCACCAGAACACTTGAGTTTTTCAACAGGAGACTCAAGTTTATCAAGCCCAGCTACAGAAAATAAGTGTGAATGCTTTCTGCTGAAGATGGTGAAGAAATTCACTGTAATTATTGAAGGGATTCTGCTGAAAATGCTAAAGCTATATTCATACCGCTAAAATTACTAAAGGACTTAAAGTTTCTGATATAGAAATAAGTGTATAAATTATTGGAAGAATTTCTTGCAAAATTGAAATAAAGGTATGAACTCAGAATTAGCCCAAAACCTTAATAGATGCCAAATTAATCAAAAAGTAAGCATTTTGCTCAAATGTTAGCTTACCTCCTAAAAAAGCCCCAAAATCCTTAGTAGATCTCAAATTAGCCAAAAAAAGCTAGCACATTACTAAAATACTAGCTTAACTCTTTTCCCAAAAAAACCGCAGTTAATGCCAAATTAGCCAAAAAAGCTAACAAGCTGCCAAAACGCTAGCTTAATTGAGAATTAGCACAGAAAACCTAAGTAAACCCCGAATTAGCCAAAAACATAAGCATTCTGCTCAAATGTTAGCTTACCCCCAAAAAAGCCCAAAAATCCTCTGTAGGTTCCAAATTAGTCATAAAAGCTAGCTCATTGCTAAAATGCTAGCATAACTCAGAATTGGCTAAAAAAATAAAAACTCAGTAAATCCTGAATTGGACACAAAAGCTAACACGCTGCTAAAATACTAGCTTAATGCAGAATTAGCACAAAAAACTCAGTAAATCTCAAATTACTAAAAATGCAAGAATTTTGCTCAAATGTTAGCTTAGCCCCAAAAAAGCCCAAAAATTCTCTGTAGGTTCCAAATTAGTCATAAAAGCTAGCTCATTGCTAAAATGCTAGCATAATTCAGAATTGGCTAAAAAAATAAAACCTCAGTAAATCCTGAATTGGACACAAAAGCTAACATCCTGCTAAAATTCTAACTTAACGCAGAATTAGCACAAAAAACTCAGTAAATCTCAAATTAACCAAAAATGCAAGAATTTTGCTCAAATGTTAGCTTAGCCCCAAAAAAGCCCAAAAGTTCTTAGTGGGTGCCAAATTAGGCAAGCAAGCTAGCACATTGCTGAAATAGTAGCTTATCTCAGAGTTAGTAGCACAAAAAAACTAATTGTGTGAATGCATTCAATGCATTCACACAATTGTTTTTCACCTATTTACGTTTTCTTCTGTACATTTTTTGACACGTAAAAACTCAAGCACACTTTATGCAATTTCAGCAATCTTGGTATCAAAACGTTTGTCTCGTTAAGGACATTACTGCTTGTATTTTTGGTTTTCGCAAATTTTATGGTTTTTGCGATTTTGCGCAATTTATGCTAATTTTTAGCCCTATTTCTAGCCCTTCAAATCGTTATAAAACTTTCTGCACTTATGCTTTTTCGGCTAATTTGGCAACTTTTCAGGTTTTTTTGGGCTAATTTGGAGGTAAGCTAATACATTAGCAACGTGTTAGCATTTTTGGCTAATTTGGCAACCTTTTAGGTTTTTTGGTGCTAATTCAGGGTTAAGCTAATATATTAGCAACGTGTTAGCTTTTTTGGCTAATTTGGCAACTTTTTAGGTTTTTTGGTGCTAATTCAGGGTTGAGCTAATATATTAGCAACGTGTTAGCTTTTTTGGCTAATTTGGCAACTTTTCAGGTTTTTTTGCGCTAATTTGCAGTCAAGCTAACACATTAGCAACGTGTTAGCTTTTTTGGCAAAATTGGCAACTTTTGAGGGTTTTTTGGGCTAATTCTGAGTTAAGCTAATATATTAGCAATGTGTTAGCTTTTTTGGCTAATTTGGCAACTTTTTAGGTTTTTTGTGCTGATTTTAAGCAAAAATCTTCAGCATTTTCAGCAATCGCATTCCGCAAAATGCATTCACACATGCATTATCGGAGGTAATGCACTTTTCTAGTTAGATTCTAAATTACCAAAAAACATTAGCGTGTTAGTAAAACGTTAGCTACACTCAAAATTAGCCTTAAAAACCTCGGGAGCATTGATGTTTTAATATCAAAATTTCATAGATTTTAAATTCCTCAAAAAACTTGAGGAATTGGATTAAAAAAAAAACGCAAAATCGCGTACAATCGTAATAAATTGCGTAATATTTCTACACTTGCTTGAAATTTAACAATACTGAAAGTACGATGCATACATTTCCTAAACATGCTGAAGTTTTTTAATTGATTTAATTTTAATCACATAAATCGCATTAATTTGTAAAAACGGTGACGTTTCTGATGACCAAAAATGCAAGCGATAACGTCCTTAACGAGATGACGGTTGGATATCAAGATTGCAGAAATTGCTGAACGTGTGATTGAGTTTTAACGGTCCTAAATGTGTACGGAGGATAAATAAATAAGAAGAAACAGAATCACTAGAGAGGGAACGCTTCCAGAGCATGAATGAAACCTCCATGTTCTAAATGAGTGAAACTGTGATGCAGAGCTGGGTTTGTTCACATTTCTACTCCAGTTTCGGTTGGAGATCAAACATGTTTCTGTTTGTAAGATCCTCCTCAGAAAGTCCAACCCCGTCCGATGTTCTGGTCAGGCTCCTGTCACCACGCCGCCACACGGGGAACCTGCATCCAATCAGAGAGTGACAGCTGCCTCATTATGAGGAGTGGCATGTTTTTCCAGTTCATGTGTGACTGAGTCAAAGATCTGAAGCTCCACTTCAATGCCCCCCCCCAACACCCCCCAGCTCAACCGGGCTGCATGAAAATGAAAGTTAAGTATAAAATCCTGATCTATCTGTCAAAGCAGACCTGCAGTGTCCAGAGGTTGATCTTTGGAGGAGATCGGCATTTGTGTGTTTCCTTCCGGGACAAAACAACTTTGTCATAACACAGAGGTCGGTGACTTTTAACAGTAAAAGAGCCATTTGGGTTCGTTTTCTACTGATCAGAACCTAGAAGGAGACGCACTGATTTACGTTAACCTTTGAAAAATTTGGATTTGCATTCATAACTTTCTTTATGTTTGTTTTTTTAAAATAAACGTGAAAAATATCTATTTTTGACTCGAACAAAAGCAAATATATATATATATAAAGAAGCTAGCATCTCTCAAAAATGTATTTTTTTACGTTTTTAACTTTAGTAGCATAAAAGCTAGCTTGTTGCTTAATTACTAGCTGAACTTCAAATTAGCATAACATTTCTCTGTAAATTAAATCAGTCAAAAATGTTAACATGTTGCTGAAATTAAAGCTAAACTCAAAATTAGCCTAAAACCCTCAGTAGATAACAAATTAGCTAAAAATGTTAGCATATTGCTAAAATATTGGCTAAACTTCAAATTAAAATAAAAAACCAATTGGAGGCCAAATCTGCCAAAAAAAAAAGCTAGCTTGTTGCTTAATTACTAGCTGAACTCCAAAATAGCCTGAAATTCCTCAGAAAACTAACTTAGTCAAAAACGTTAGCATGTTGCTAAAACAGAAGCTAAATTCTAAATTATCCAAAAAAATTCAGTAGATAATAAATCAGCTGAAAACATTAGCATTTTACTAAAATATTTGCTGAACTCCAATTTAGGATGAAATTGCTCAGAAAACTTAGTTAAAAACGTTAGCATGTTGCTAAAATAGAAGCTAAAACTGTAAATTAGCCTAAAAACTCCAGTAGGTAACACATTAGCGAAAAACGTTAGCATGTTGCTAAAAAATTGTTAATCTCCATTTTTTTTTTTAATTTATTATTTTATTTTTCTTCATCCAGAGAGCTGCTATGGAGAGATTAAAGATCCACATGTGGATCTGGAGCCGCAGGTTACAGACCTCTGTCAGAACATAACGAGAAGGTTGACACGTCAGTGAAGTTGGTCAAAGTTTTCTCTCTTTTTTAATGATTTGTGTTAATGTAACTAACCAGCATAAAAGACTCCTGGGATGCAAATAGAAGTCTTTAACTAAACTGTAAAATCCTTTATTTCTGAATGATGTGGTCCATGATGGAGGGTTTCTGGTGATCAGAACATCTTCTCAATGCACAGAAACTGATGACTCATCAACAAACTGATTTCTATTCCTACGATTCAACCAGATCCATCCGTCTGAGGCGGAGTCGAATCGAATCGAAAACATCCTTTCAAAATGAAAGAACTTGATCTTGTATTGAGACTGGGTATGTTTATCTCAGTATCACAGTGACAGCACACATGTGAAGCAGCAAAAATCCATTTAGATCGATCAAAATGAACCAATATCGTCGATGAATCGAATTGTTGTTCAAACTGGGGCGTCTGGAGAAAGGCTGTCAGATGACTGTATAATCTGAGTCTGGAACGGTCCAGAGAAGGGAAACAGCAACACTAAAAACATGTAAAACAGCAGCATTAAAGATCTGGAATCCAGAGCGAGAACAGTCAGACTGGACGATACAGGAAGGAAAGTGAAGACGAAGGTGGTTGGGCGATGGTCTGTACGTCTGAGATGAAGGCTTGAGTTGAATGTATCTGAGATCTGGAGTGGCTGAGTGTGACGTCATCCATAGAAAATGGTTCATTTATGGCTCCATTTTATTTGCCATACAGACGCCCCCCTCTGGTCTGAGTCAGCGTTTCTATGGTAATGCTGGAAGTGGGGGCAAGCAAGCTCCGCCTACTTTCACCGAGGCTTCAGATTAGATATTTAAATCCCTATAGAAGTTTGGCTTCCTGGATCTTACAGTCCTGGTTGCGTCACTCAGTCCAGTTCTCATGTACAGTCAATGGTTGAGAGGACGTTTCTGTCTTGTCGGTGCAGAGAACTGAAACATCTGGACATCTAAAAAAAGGGGCATCCCTGCCTTAAACAGCAAGGCACACAGGTCAAGTGTACCTGGTTTTACTGTAGGGGTCAAAACTGGACATGGGGTCCCATGAACGGAGCCGCAGCTTTGATTCCAAGACCAACAATTCTGGTTTACGGGTAGCAAAACAGGACATTTCTAGTGTCTGGAGACACTAAAGTACAAGGTAACCATTGGAAACACACACTTATGATTTACCAATAAAAACCCATGATACTTCTATTGTCATTGATTTTCTATTAGCAGGATTTAAATGTCAAATAAAAGCAAAAAAATCCCACAATTTCTTCCCTTTTTACCACTTACATCACACAACTGACAGCAGGTTCACATGCTGACCCAAAGAAAAGGTTCACTGGTGGCCTGTTGAAGGACCAGCAGGTGTTCAGCAGGAGACGGAGCGGAACCAGAACAGAACATTGACCGAATGGTGCTAACAACGCTTCCTCACATCAACAAATTCAACTAAGAGGAGAAACTTTGCTGAGAATATTTAGTTTAGTTTAGTTTAGTTTATTAATTTATCAGGACAGTGTACAAATACATTGAGCTTAGAAAGCAAAGATGTTTGCACCAGATTGTAGCTTACTAGCTAATTTCCATCTGTAGTCCTAGTACAAAATACATCATATCTAAACATTATAAACATATTAACCATTTTAAGACATTTTAAAAGAATGTAAAACAAGTTATCAAGGAAAAAAAAACACAATATAAAATACAATATGTAATCTAAAATATTTTATAAAACTAAAACTACTGCAGTATAAAATACACACACCAATTTATAAAAACAACATAAAAATAAACATATTTCCAGTTAAAAATAGGATAAAACAATTAAAACAATTACAGCAATGGTCTTGTACTCTGATAGCCATCATTGGTGCTCCAGCATCCAATTCTTGGCAGTTTGTGAAAAACTGTAAAACTCTACTCTGGAAAAAAAAAAAGAAATTGCATTAAGAGTCCAAATCCTGATCCAATAAATATAGATCGGATCACAACAACGTCCATCCACTTCTGGATCCAGTTGGTAAAGCAAAAAAAAAAAAAAACTAATTTAGTTTTAAATGAAGATCATTTTATTTATATATATATATATATGTGTGTATGTGTATATATTTATATATATGTATATAAATTTAAATGACATTAATAATATTAATTATATTTTACATAACAATAATAATAATATAAATATATAGGTATATATGTGCGTGTATGTGTCTATATATATATATATATATATTTATATATTTGTAATATCCCTTCTGTTCTGTTCTTACTTAATATTTTGCTGTTTCTATTTATTCCTGAATGCACCATCATCACCAAGACAAATTCCTAGTATATGTTCAATTGTACTTGGCAATAAAGTTGATTCTGATTCTGATTCTGATATATTTGCATTTTTAACTGTTTAAATAATACTTTATGTTTCTGCCTAAAATAATCAATCAATTTGTAAATTTCTACTAAATTTTTTGCCTTAAAACGACGTCTGCTGGAGGTCACCTGGTCAGAACCAGAACCCTAAAAGAAGTTTCATTCCAACGGATCGGAACCGCCACCTGAAGATGTGAGTACATCATCTGTCGTCCAGGATTTTAAAGTCAAATTTGTCTTTTTAGCTTCATTTCTTGCACTTCCTCGTGTTTCTAATGATTTCATGGAACGGGGGGGCGGGTCATCATGATTATAATTATTTTTATTATTAAATATTAATGTGTTTTAAACAAATCATTGTTCTGTAACAGAAAAAAATGTTTTGTAAAGGAAGTTAAAATTAAAATGTAGTGTTTTAAACTAATGTATTTTAGTCCCTCCCCTTTTCTAATGTCAGTTTTTCTGTAATTAGGAGAATTTTAACTGGAGACGCATCATTTCTTTGTGTATTTACCTCCATCTTTTATCCTCTTTTCTTCGCAGACGCGCTTTCTTCCTTTGAGATTTTTTTTCTCTTTTACCGTTGGGTCAAATATTTACAATGCTGTGATCTTCCTTCTTCATGCAGGGTTTTATTCTTAAAGAAATAAAGAAGCCAGCTCTTCCTCCATCTGCTTCCCTTCCTCACCGCTTCCTCCGCTTGACGTGGAGTTAAAAGAGATCTCTTCTCCGCTCAAATTACGCCTGTTTTCCTCTCTCGCAGCCTGCGAGTCGGAGCCCAGGGAAAAGCCGACCAAGAATATAAAACCCCTCTTTGAACGTGTCCCCAGATTCCTCGGGCCTTTCAAGTGCACCATCCACATTCATTTACTTCTCGTTTCAAGTTAGAAATTTGGTTTCATCATGGCAATTAGCCCTTTCGTGTCCCGGCCAATTATTCCATTAAATTAACGGCTCCTTCCAAGATAATACGAGCTGTAATTGATTTTATCTGGGCAGCCCGGCTTCCATTTTTGCTCCAGTGTGTGGTTACGCCTCATTTAAAGGGCTTTGCTACCATCTTGGCCTCATTAGCGGCTAAGTGTGAAGCCGCACCCCCCTCACCCCCCACACGCTCTGCACACACACTGTGTAAAGTCATTTGTCAAACACTGCCTTTAATGAAACACACGGAGGACGGTGCAGCACAGAAGGCCGCCGCGTCGTCCTGTCGTTGACGGGACGTCTCCGCTCGCAGGACCGGCGGTTGGTCGGAGCGGGGTGTTTGCTGGAGGGGTTGGATGAATGATTCATGAGGTCCAGGAGGAGAGAAGGAGCAGCAGGAAGCAGAGGAGGAGGAGCTGCTTCAAAGAGGGAACGGCGTGGATTTTTCTGGCCCGGCCGCAGCAGCGGGAGGTCGGTCGCGGGAGACCCGAGGGAACCGGGCCCTTCTCCAACCAGGAGACGGGTCTGCTTTAGAATCCCCCCCCCAAATACCCCAGGGCTGGAGGGGTCGGCCTCCACGTCTCTCTAATGAAGCCTCCGGCCTTTTCCCTGCAGGCTGCAGAAAATATCAATGCTGCAGAAAATGTCCTGTTCTAAGCAGGAACCATCGGCTGAGCCAATCACAGACCGGCGGGATTTCGCTCCTTTTAACCGGATTTGAAGCAGTTTTTAAAGGTTTGTTGAAGATTCCAGAAAATGATGTTTACATCTGGATCTTCAGACTAAAAAATAAGATTACAATAAATTACAGAGAAACAAGAAATCTTATTTAGCTATAATCTTCTGCTTTGGTGAAACAAGATTCATCTCCACAATAAAATATAAGATTTTTATGTATTATGTACATATATAATAAAAATGAGGCATGTATGGAGGTTTTGGTAAGAATTTACCAAATATGTAAAGATGTTTCACCTTTATTTTTTTTGGTTTTACACTGAAGCTGCAGAAATAACCATGACAAAAGATAAAGACATAAACGTCAATTACATTTCTCTAAACCATATTCAAAGTATTTTTATCTCTATACAAATCTAAAAGTGTAATTCACCTTTTTTTAAATATAATTTTAGTGTTTTGCAGAAAAAATCTGCAAATCATCTGAAGTCAAGTGACTTTATTTTCTCTAGTTTGAAATAAACCTGAATATTGTAGTTCCCCTAATGACCACTGGAGGCACAAATCAAACGGGAGAAATTCACAAAAGGCTGTGTTTACATATACAGTTTATGCAAAATGTCTGTAATTGGATCAGATTAGAATTATGCTCTTTATATGGCCCTAAAAACTTGATCTGATTATCAATCTAAAAGGAAAATTTTGATCCAAAGGATTCTGATTGGGTCTGATTGGCGTGTTTACGTGACGCATTTTCACCCTGATCAGGAATTTGTTCAAAAGTCCGACCTCACATCAAATCTAAATATGTTTTAATAAACGTATTTTATCTAAATAGTTTCTCTTTTTGTTAATAAATCCTGGATGACTTTTATTCCTGGAGTCATTGTTTTCAGAGTTTTTGAGCCATCAAGGCTTTTAAATGTGTTTTTCTTTCTTTTTTTATCTTCCATCCTTTTAAACTCCCCCAGACCGGGATCAGACAGAACATGAATTGGGGGCTCGTCCGGGATTAATACAGTTTTTGTGCTGAACTGTGTGAACGTTTGTCTTCAGTTTGAGGAGTTGTTCTTTATTCATGTTTGCTTTTCAGTTCAGTTTCATCAGATGATTTCATATTTTTTCTTATTCTGTTGTTTCTCATTTTTTCCACATTCCACATTTTTAATTATGAAGTTTAAATCTGAAGTTTCAGCCACAGGTATGCATTTTTCATGACATCACCTTACTTTATTCGACTTAATCGTCATCAAACAGACCCACTTCTTTTTACTTTTGAGAATCTTTTCGGTGAAGTCAGAAAGCATCGACTCATTGTTTGCACGTCTGTCGTCCAGACTTCAGTTAAAGTTTGACACTAAACAGACAGAGTGGATTATTAAAGGAAACAACATGAAACAAACAATGATTCAACTGAAATAAACAAAGCTAAAGATTTACTTTTATGTTATTTATTTATCTACAAAACACTTTCTTATGCATTTAATGGATTAATAAAGAATATTGACATATTTGATGCCAATAAAAAAAGTTTGTTTTAACCACTTCCACTTGAAACTAAGAAATAAAGATCTAGATCAGAGGTCGGCAACTTTAAGAGTAAAAGAGCCATTTGGGTTTGTTTTCTACTGATCAGAACCTAGAAAGAGCTGCACTGACTTACATTAGCCTTTAAGAAATTTGGATTTTCATTCATAACCTTCTTTATGTTTTTTTAAATAAACGTGAAATATGTTTATTTTTGGCACGAACAAAAAAAATATTAAAAAAAACTAGCATCTCTGAAAAAGGTACTTTTTTACATTTTTAACTTTAGTAGCAATAAAGCTAGCTTGTTGCTTAATTACTAGCTGAACTTCAAATTAGCATAACATTTCTCTGTAAATTAAATCAGCCAAAAATTTTAGCATGTTGTTGAAATAAAAGCTAAACTCAAAATTAGCCTAAAACCTCCAGTAGATAACAAATTAGCTAAAAATGTTAGCATATTGCTAAAATGTTAGCTAAACTCCAAATTAACATAAAAAAACTAATTAGAGGCCAAATCTGACAAAAAAAAGCTAGCTCGTTGCTTAATTAGTAGCTGAACTCCAAAATAGCCTAAAATTTCTCAGAAAACTAAATTAGCCAAAAACGTTAGCATGTTGCTAAAATAGAAGCTAAAATTCTAAATTAGCCAAAAAATGCCAGTAGGTAACACATTAGCCAAAAACCTTAGCACGATTGATGCTAAAAAATTGTTAATCTCCATTTTTTTTTTTACTTTACTATTATTTTATTTTCTTCATCCAGAGAGCCGCTATGGAGAGATAAAAGATCCACATGTGGATCTGGAGCCGCAGGTTACAGACCTCTGGTCTATAGTGATCATCCAGCTTCTCCTTCCTTTACATTTCGTCCTCTAAAGGGAAAAACACTGAAAAATAGAGCCTTTAATTTGGATGTTACTATCACTTGATGACATCATCCATAGTGTGTAATTGTGTGGCTGCCAATGCTCTGAAAATCCATGAAAACATTGGTTTTATCACTTTAAAAGTCATGCTAAAACAAAAAGTCATTATTTTTACTGACAGATAAACTTCTCTGCTTCAGATCACACCAACGTGAAGAAAAGTGTTTCTCCTCTGCAGTACATCTTGAGACGGCGGAGGGATACAAAGCCTTACGTCACCACGGTTTTCCCTTAAAAACAACAACAACTAGAACTCCAAATGCTCCAGCAAATGGAGGGATAGAGATTTGACGATCTTAATGAGTTTCCATCAGATTTATTTACATGAAAAATTGAAGGATTTTTGTGTCATGAAGATCACACGTTTGACTTCAACCACGAGAAAATTCTTTGTTATGGGGGAAAACATTAAGAACACGTGAACGGTTGAAACTCCTGATCAAATCAAATCAAACTTTATTTATAAGAGAACGCTTCTCATACTAGCGCTTTACATTAAAAACAAAAACATATACCCATCACCCTCTATCAACACATACAACCCATGATCCCACACAAAATGAATACAATGAAAAATGACTTCTAAATGAAAATTGTAAAACAGACATAAGGCTCGGCTCTGGGAAACACAGGGGTTAAAAATAATAGTAAAATACTAAAATGAAATACATCAAATATTGGTGAAAATAGAAATAAATTCACAAGATAAAATAAAATAAACAATGTAAAATATAAAAATAATAACATTAAAACTAATAGAATAAATAAGGATGCTAAATCAGATTTTCTTTATCATGAGATAAAGTCCAAAAAGACCAAATCCAATACGTTTGAGGCTCCGAGATGGATTCACTCCTCCAGCTTGACCTCACCTTCATCTCTTCCTCCACCCATCAATAGCCTCTCCTCCGCTCTCCCTCCTCTTTGATTCAGCCCTGCAGAGCAGCGGGAGCCTCCAGCCGCCGCCGTAACCACCAGCTAAATGAATTCCTGTCATTAATCCCATTAAGGTTTCTGTTAATCAGAAAACAACCAGCTCCTATGATCGTGCATAGATTAAATCCTGGAACTGTTTCCAGTGTCTAATTTGAAACATGTTCAAACAAAAGGACCAGCGCAATTAATTCTTCAATCTGCAAACAAAAACCAAAGGCAGAGCAGCATAAATTAAACACTTCTCACCGCGGCAGACTGTCAATTAACAGATTCTGGCTTTGATAAAACTCACTCATTTCCTATTGCATCAACTCTGCTGTAGTTAGCAAACTGCAGATGTTCCTCTTCTAAATCAGCGCTCTCTCATCACTTTTTCTGACTTTTGCCCCTTTATGTAATTCCACAAGTGCAGTGAAATCCCCCCTGACGGAAAAATCCAAGAAATCACAATTTCTTTGTAGGACTGGCTCATTTTCCCTCCTTTCCTCTCCCCCAGACCACTACAGAGGGTATCGGAGAACGCCACTAATTAGAGAGCGCGCTAATACGACTAATTAGATTAGCAGCTAAATTAAAAGTTGATGAATCCCCGGACATCCCCTAGAAATATATTTACACGGTAGCATTTAAGTTGGAAAACCGGCAGCTTTTCTTGAACTCTCCGCCGCTTTTGTGCAATTCCTGGAGGCCGCGTCTTCGGGGAGCGAGCGTGTTTGGAGTGCGGCCGTGCACGCCGGCTCACACGGGCTGTGCGCACCACAGCTAATTAAGTTAATTTAAACAGTATAAAAGTCCTTCTGATGAGGCTAATTACGACGGTGGTTCTTGATTATCGCTGCCTCATTAGGAGATTGAAGCCACGAGGCGCCGTCAGGACCACGGCTCTGTTTCTGTCGGTTAACTGCAGCTTCAGTGTGGACCACAAAAGTTATTTCAGCTTTGAAAATGTTGATATTTTTAATCTGAAAATGATCTCCAAACTTGCCAAACTCTTAAAACATTGTTTAATTCATGAATATATTTCTGGGATATATGTATTTAAAATTACTGATGCCATTTCACTCTAGAATCCTGTATTGTAAAATAATTTTAATAATAATAACAAAAAAAACTAAAAAAGTACCTCCGATAATGCAAGTGTGAATGCATTTTGCAGAATGTGGTAGCTGAAGATGCTAAAAATATGATAGCATAACTCCAATAGCCCAAAAAAACTCAGACGTTGCCAAATTAGCCAAAAAAGCTAACACGTTGGTAATATGTTAGTTTAACTCCAAATTAGCCCAAAAAACCTCAAAAGTTGCCAAATTAGCCATAAAAGCTAACACGTTGGTAATATGTTAGTTTAACTCCAAATTAGCCCAAAAAAACTCAAAAGTTGCCAAATTAGCCATAAAAGCTAACACATTGCTAAAATGCATAGTTTTTTAAGGATTTGAAAAATTCCCATTCCTTTTCAATAAGGCTAGTAATTAGCATAATTTGCGCAAAAACCGTAAATTTTGCGAAAACCAAAAATACTAGCCATAATGTCCTCCACGAGCTGAACGTTTTGATAACAATATTGCACAAGTGTAAAAAGTGCACAAAGTTTTATAACGATTTTAAAAATGTCCAGTAATTGTCAATGAGGCTAGTAATCTAGCATAGATTGCGTTAAAACCGTTAAGTGAACGAATTTCAAAAGTACAAGCATGAATGTCCTGAACAAGCTGAACGTTTTGATACCACTGTTGCATTAATTGTAAAAGTTTCTAAAGGATTTGAAAAATTCCCATTCATTTCCAATGAAGCTAGTAATTAGCTCAATTTGCGTAAAAAACGTACATTTTGAGAATATCAAAAATACAGGTATGAATGTACTAAATTTGCGGAACGTTTTGACACCAATATTGCATAAGTTACAAAAGTGCACAAAGTTTTATAACGATTTGAAAAATGTCCCATTGACTTAACATAGGCTAAAAATTGCGCGAAATCGCGAAAACCAACAGACGTTTTAATACCAAGATTGCATAAATTGCATGAAATGTGCTTGAGTTTTTACGTGTCAAAAAATGTACAGAAGAAATCGTAAATAGGTGAAAAACAATAGTGTGAATGCATTGAATGCATTAGAACTCAGCTTTGACATTTTCAGTGACTCGATCAGCGGGTAGAATACTAGTCCAGCGTTTTTGCCCTGAACTTTCATCTTTCTCCTGCAGGTTTCTCAGAGCTCATCCAGCTTCTTCTGGATACATACGGGACAGATCGGCGCTTTTCATTCCCGGGGCGGAGCTTACTCGCTCGATGTGCCGGCAGACGGAGAGCCGCTGCGTGGTGCAGGGGCAGCCGGCTCGTGTCTCATCGAGACATCCATAAAAAAGGTCCTCTGATTTATTATTGTGTGAATGCATCAATACATTCACACTATTGTTTTTCACCTATTTACGTTTTCTTCCGTACGTTTTTTGACACGTAAAAACTAAAGCACACTTTATGCAATTTCAGCAATCTTGGTATCAAAACGTTCGGCTCGTTAAGGACATTCCTGCTTGTATTTTTGGTTTTCGCAAATTTTACGGTTTTTGCGATTTTGCGCAATTTATGCTAATTTTTAGCCCTATGTTAAGTCAATGGGAACATTTTTCAAATCGTTATAAAACTTTCTGCACTTATGCTTTTTCGGCTAATTTGGCACCTTTTGAGGTTTTTTTGGGCTAATTTGGAGGTAAGCTAATATATTAGCAACGTGTTAGCATTTTTGGCTAATTTGGCAACTTTTTAGGCTTTTTGGTTCTAATTCAGGGTTAAGCTAATATATTAGCAACGTGTTAGCTTTTTTGGCTAATTTGGCAACTTTTCAGGTTTTTTTTGGCTAATTTGCAGTCAAGCTAACACATTAGCAACGTGTTAGCTTTTTTGGCAAAATTGGCAACTTTTGAGGGGTTTTTTGGGCTAATTCTGAGTTAAGCTAACATATTAGCAATGTGTTAGCTTTTTTGGCTAATTTGGCAACTTTTTAGGTTTTTTGTGCTGATTTTAAGCAAAAATCTTCAGCATTTTCAGCAATCACATTCCGCAAAATGCATTCACACATGCATTATCGGAGGTAATGCACTTTTCTAGTTCCCCTTGAGTTAAAGAGAGCCTTCAGGCTCAGACACAGAGACACAGAAACACAGTGGAAGCGGCTGTCATACAAACACAACTCCCTGTGAAATCTTTAATAATAATCATATAAACCCGAACATGGAGACATGATACTGATGTTTTTGTGGAACTTTTCATGATAAACTTCATTTCTTACATCATCTGTGTCTTCCATGCACTCTAAGTGAGATATCCACAGACACCGTTCCCAAAAACATTAGCTGGTAGCTCCTCCTACATGCGGCCATGGCGTCAAACTAGGAAGGGTAGGGGGGGATCACGTTCAGTGTGAGTTCATGTTTAAGGGTTTACGGATCACCCAAAGACTGGATTTTTCTAGAATTACCCTTAGAATGTGTGATGGAGGGTAACACCTGAAGCACTACATTGGATCCAAAAGAACCAAGTTCTAACCAAGGGATTATAGGACCCAATCCTGGAGTTGAAGAACCTTCCTCAGAAGAGGTCGTCTCCTCAACATGACAGGAACGTTTTATGATGCTGCTGAAAACAACTAACCACACATTCAGATTCTTAGTATCTTCCAGAAATTTCGGCGTTGTGGTAGAGCGTCCACCCTGAGACCAGGAGGTCGTGAGTTCAAGTCCAGCCTGAGTCCTACCAAGGACTCTAAAAATGGTACCCAGTGCCTCCCTGTTTGATAAAGGCAGCTGTGTCTGCAGCTCACCGCTCCCCAAGTGAAGGGGTCAAAGGCAGACAACAAATGTCATACACTGAGGTTCATGACAAATGATTGGACTTTAACTAATGAGGTCACATAATACAGCACCCGATTTCCACTTAGTGTAAGATTCATCTGTAATCGTGAGGCTAACATTCTAAGTAAAGGCCCGGGGGCCGGATCCGGCCCTCCAGATAATTTTATTTTAATTAATGTTATCTTGCGCTCATTTCTAACTTGTATAATTTTAACAAAATATATTTTTATGGAGAGTAAAATATTGAAAGTTATTTAAGGTTTAAGTTTTAATTATTTTGGTAAAAAATATTCCTTTTTGTTATTCATAATTATCTTAAAAAGTTACTAGTTCAAAGTTTGAAAAATTGGCATTCTGCAGCTTTTTGGACTATTTAGATATTTACTAAGATTTTTTAGGCTGTTTTGGAGTTTTGCTAAAGTTGACATGCTAGCTGTTTTGGCTAATTTAGGCATTTTTAAAAAGTTTTTTTTAAGCTGTTTTAGGCTCAAATTTACATGCTAACAGTTTTGGGCATTTAAGTCTTTTTTCCATTTTTAAGGCAGTTTTGGAATTTAACTCATATTTCAGCTACATGCTAGCTGTTTTGGCTGATTTAGCCTTTTCATTTTCAGGTTTTTAGGCTGATCTTGAGTTTAGATATTGTTTCAGCTACATGCTAGCTGTTTTGGCTAACTTAAATTTTCTTTTTGTTGTTTTTTTTTTTTTGTTTTTTGGCTAATTTGTCATCTAGCTAATATTTTTTCTGCTATCAGCTTCAGCAATTTTACCAATCAATTTCAGCATCCTCAACAGCCACATTCAGCTTCCAGCATTCACACTAGCCATAGTTGTGTTAAAAAGTTACAGTTTTAAAAATGTAGCTTCAATAAATGTTTATCCTGTTCGTCCCGCGACCTCAGGTGTGTTTTGGACTTTGGTCCCTTGTTTGATTGAGTTTGACCCTCCTGCTCTTTGAGGCTCCAGGATTTGGTTTCCTATATTTTCACTCAGCTGTTGTCTTCTTTTGTCAGTTTGGGATGTTTTGACAAACATCAGATGTGATCAGATTTTATCGGCTTCAGCTCAGACGGTTTGGTGAAACCCTGGCGGAGTGCGACTCCTGCCAAACCTCATCAGCGCTCAGACGACCTGATCCTCACGCCGTCCCATTTCTGCTCCGACTTTTAACGTGAAATGTGCATGTACAGTAGAGTGCACTGAGTGGACAGCGGGCCGGCCAGAGAAAAACAAGGGGGCCGCTCCATTCATAATTCACAAGGTGAAAGAGTACGGTAAGAGTGTTGGCGGTGGGGGAGGCGGGCTGCTCCGTTAATGGAGTGATCTGGTCCTGATCAGTCAAGGAGGTAAAAACATCTCAGCTGCTGTTTCCTTCATGTTTTCTGCACTAAAGCTGTGAAAATAAAGATGGATGTAACAATGATCCCAAACAGATTGTTCTCTATTTACTGACTAAATCTTTGATATCAGTGAAATCCTAAAAATGTGGAACTTCTTCAGGCCGGAGACGGAGATCTACCATTTACTGTCCTGCTCGTTCGAGTGTGTCTGTAAAGGTTTTGTTGTCGTTTCTCCACTAATATGTCTGTTCTGTCGATCCGTACGACACGTCTGTGGGGACATGAGGGCAGCAGGGACGGCTGCACGACCTGCACCTGCTACCTGAGGGTATCATGCACGCTTTAGGCTTTCCATTAGCCGTAGCGTGTAGAGCCGGTTCGGGCTGGCCCTGGGGACGGTTGTGGAGAGCCTCTATTTTTGAGAGGAATTGATGTTTTTGTCAAACTTCCATACTGGGATTCTCTGCTTCCATCCCTGTTTTCTCCTCCAGTTCAGAAGAGTCAGACTCATCTGGAAAACAACCAAAATTGGGTTTTAAAAAGTTTCATTTCTGTCACTAGGATGGAGTTTTTGTTTTAACAACAATTTGTATGTCGCACCTTTGGTCGTCCTCTCATTGCACGTTTACTTCCAGACTGTTGCATCTCATTATTTCTTGATGTTTTTTGTTTTTTTGTTTTTAGTTTGTTTAGCACAAACATTCAGGAAAATAAACTAAAGTACGTCACAGCGAGAGGCATATGAATATAGAACATTTTTTAAAAACAGGGGGAAAAAAAAATCAAATGAAGAGCAAAGAACATAAAAAATACATTCTATAAAATAAACACAATTTAGATAAAAGAGCATAAATAAGTTAAATTTTAAGATATAAAAAAACAATTTGACGTGAACAAGTGAATTTTTGAAAAACAAGAAGAAATCCATCAAACAAAATATAAGAGACTCATTACAAAACAGAAATTAAATGCTTTTATAAACATCCTTTAACATTTTTTGAAGACTTTTAGGTTTTTATTACTTTAGAAACGTTACTTGAAAACCAACCCAGTGAACTTAAGTAACTGAAGAAAAAAATGCGTAAATGAGAATGAAACTGAAAATTAACCATAAAAAATGCTGAGAATTGCTCAGGAAAAATATGATTATTTTAAATGGAGAGAATCTGAAGTCTCTTTTTATAGTTTTGTTTTTAAGACAATTTCTTGACTTGTACATGAATAAGAAACTGTCAATCACATCTTTTAAAATAGTCACAAAAAAAACGCTAATAATATAAAAATCCATAAAAGGTATGAACTTAGAATTTATTCAAAACCATAGTAATGTAAAATAGGAAAAAAAGTGACCACATTGCTAAAATACTAGCATAATTCAATATTACCCCAAATTACTTCAGTAGATGCCAAATTAGCGTTAAACAATACAAAAAAGCTAACACGTTGCTTAAAATATTAGCTTAACACAAAATTAGCCCCAAAGAACCTAAGTAGATGCCAAAATATCCCAAAAGCTAGCATGTTGCTAAAATACTAGCCTGACTCACAATTAGTCTTAGAAACCACAGCAAATGCCAAAATAGCCAAAAAGCTAACACATTGCTAAAATACAATCTTAACTCTGAATTAGCCCCAAAAACATTAGCAGATGAAAAATTTGCTAAACATAAATAAATGAATAAAAAAGTGAACACATTGCTAAAATACTAGCATAATTCAATATTACCCCAAAATACTTCAGTAGATGCCAAATTAGGTTAAACAATACAAAAAAGCTAACACGTTGCTAAAATATTAGCTTAACACAAAATTAGCCCCAAAGAACCTAAGTAGATGCCAAAATATCCCAAAAGCTAGCATGTTGCTAAAATACTAGCCTGACTCACAATTAGTCTTAGAAACCACAGCAAATGCCAAAATAGCCAAAAAAGCTAACACATTGCTAAAAGACAATCTTAACTCTGAATTAGCCCCAAAAACATTAGCAGATGAAAAATTTGCTAAAAATAAATAAATAAATAAAAAAGTGAACACATTGCTGAAATACTAGCTTGACTCAGAATTAGCCTCAGAAACCACAACAAATGCCAACATAGCCAAAAAAGCTAACACATTGCTGAAATACTAGCTTAACTCTGAATTAGCCTTAAAAACCTGTAGAAAATGCCAAAATAGCCACAAAAAAGCTAGCATGTTGCCAAAATACTAGCATAACTCTGAATTAGCCTCAGGAACCACAACAAATGCCAAAATAGCCAAAAAAGCTAACACATTGCTGAAATATTAGCTTAACTCTGAATTAGCCTTAGAAACTGTAGAACAGGGGTCACCAACGTGGTGCCCGCGGGCACCGGGTAGCCCTCAAGGCCCCCACAAGGTGCCCTCAGGTCTCCTCTCCTCAACACCACTTGTGAAGCAACATACTAATTGAGCAACATCTAAAATTTAATTCTGTTGATTTTTTTTTTTTTAATTACTCTTGCATTTACTTAGATTTAAAAATTAAAATGTATTACAATATTACAAATATTATGATGATTCATGAACTTTAGATAAGTTTAGGTGACCTCTGACCTATTCCAGTTCAAAGATCATTCATTTTTTTAAAAATTATGCAGATTTGGTCATTAGTTCAAAATGTGACACGATTTGTTTAAAAATATGTAAATTGATTTTTCTTTAAGATTACATGATTGATTAACATAGTACAACACAGGGAAAATGGGACATTTTTCCCATGAAATCTAAGTGAACATCTGAAAATGTAACAATTACTGAGATGAATAAAGTCCTGAATATTGATATTTCTTTCCTAGTTTGTTGTCATTTTTGATAATTATAGTGAGAAATCCATATCTTTACATAGAGGAGTATCATTATTCATTATTAATAATGTTTAACTAACTATAACTAAACAAAATTTGTTATTTAAAAATGGTAGCCCTCCGTATAACTAAATACCCATGAAGTATCCCTCAGGTTCAAAAAGGTTGGTGACCCCTGCTGTAGAAAATGCCAAAATAGGCACAAAAAAGCTAGCATGTTGCTAAAATACTAGCTTCACTCAAAATTAGCCCAAAAACCTCAGTAAATGCTAAATCATCCCAAAACGTTAGCATGGTGCTAATATATTAGCTAAAGTCAAAATGAAGGTTGTTAAAAACCATAAAATTTGTCAAAACCAAAAATATAAGCGATAATGTCCTTAATGTGCTGAACGTTAAGATGACAGATTTTGCTGACTCAGCATTCACACAATCACCTGAAGTAAACCCATTTTATAATTTAAATTCTTTGCATTTTTATTCAGAGAGGATGAAGGGTCCGGAGCCTCAGTTACAGACCTCTGTGATGAGACATAAAATGGGTAAAAAAAAAAACTATTTTCCAAATGTTTTATAAGTAACTTTCTGCCAGTTTGACTAAAGTTGAGGTAAAAAGTGAAGATGAAAACCCAGTTTGCGCTCGCAGAGAGGAGAGAACGGCGCTCAGCCTGGAGGACTCTCTGGGAGTCTCTCATTGATTCTCGCTCACTGTCTGTCCCACCGGCCGTGTCCTTTAAAACATGGCCGTTAGTCAAGGCGCGGGCGTGTGCGACTCCGCGCGTGTGCGACTCCGTGCTCCCGAGTTACTTCCTCGGATCATCTGCATGGCTGCTCTCGGAGCACTAACACAGCCATGATTTCTGTTAGCCGGGCAGCTCTACAGGGAGACGCGGAGAGACGGAGACAGCTCGCTTTGCTGGGAGGTTAGGGTTCAGGAGCGTCACGCCACAATGTGTGTGTATGTGTGGAGGTGTTTACGTCCCTCCTTCACTTTCGCTCTGTTAATTCTGTATTACTCTGTAGGATTGTTGTTTCTCTCTTGTCCTTCCAGGCTTTTGGAGACAGCCTCATGTTTAGGTTTGCATCAATAAACTGGCCTTCATAATCTCTATTTTTCATAAAACCAGCTGCTTCATGAAGCCTTCAAGAATATAATCTGAGCAGGAAAGTCTGACAGACGTGATTCAATTGTACATCAAGCATAGAAAATGTCTTTATTTGTGGTTTATTTTAATTTTCTTTTATTTGCAACATGTGGCAAAACTTCCTCCAAAATCGTCTTTTGGCCAAAATCAAAAAAGACACCCAGAAGCGAGTGATCCGACTAACCAAAGCAAAAGTAACGAAAACTAGAAAGGTTGCATTACCTGCAACGATCCAAGTGTGAAGGATTCTTGATGAAAGTAATCGCTGAAGCTTTTTGCTGAAAATGTTGACACGATTTACTTTAACTGCTGAAGGGATTTGCTGAAAACACTAAATGTTTGCTTGAAATTTCTTTAAATTTACCTAAAAGTCTCTTAAGCCCCTGTCACACTAGGCTGCGATTCTACGGAGTTCACACAGCGTTATGAAATTTCTCAGAACGCCATAGAAACGCAGGAAAATGAAGCGAAAATTGTTTCAATTTTCGCAAGATGGAGATGTCTCCGCGCTTTCACGGTGATTATGGCGTTCCTACGGCGCATCCGTGTGGTCGTGCTACTGCGTTCCCACAGAGTTTTACTTGGCGTTTCACTGCGTTGTCACGGCGTGCTGACGGAGTTCACACGGCGCGCCAAGAGTTGTCACTGCATGCCCATGGCGCGTGCTCGGCGCAGGTGCCAGATCATCCCTATGACGTCACGGCAGCGTGTATATATAAGCCAATAGTCAGTCAAACCCGCACTTTCCTGCCTGTTCCCCAAAGCATCATGACAGGAAAAAAAAGTCGAGAGAGGGCTACGAAAAAACAGCCCCCCAACCCCAATGCACCACCGTCTCCTCAACAGGAAGTGGAGCTGCTTCCGCCTGACTCTCCAACCCCATCAAGGTCAAGCAGCCCTTCCATCCAGGCACAAAAGACGATGACGGACCTGACTCCTGCTGAGGAGGACGATATCTCTGTATGATATCTCCGTTCAAGCGCCCCTGTCTACAGCTGCGTCCTGTCCTTGTGGCGGATTATGTGCGTCCTGAGTGCGCGCCTACGGCGCTGCTGTGGCGCTCTCGGCGTTCTCAGTGCGCTGCTACGGTGCTGCCACGGCGCGCACATCAGAACGCCATGAACACGCCGAGCCACGGCGCGCACTTTGTGCATGCACAAAGTACGCGCCGTGGCTCGGCGTCCATGGAGACACCACGGCGTCCACTGGAGATGTCACAGCGATGCTACGGCGCTCATGGCGACCTTACTGCGTTCACCTCAGCGTTCTGCATTTTTTGATGGACGCCGCGCGATCGCAGCGAGAACGCTGCCCTGGTGTGACAGGGGTTTAATACATGCCAATTTTGAAAAAAATAAATAAATAAATAGCCTGTTGCTAAAATGGAAGCTAAACTCTAAATTATCTTAAAAAACCCAGTAGATAGCAAATTAGCCAAAAACGTTAGCATGTTGCTAAAATATTAGCTAAACTCCACTTTTTTTCTTAATTACTCTAAAAGCTAGCTCATTGCTTAAATACTAGCTAAAATCCAAAATATCTTATAATTGATTATAATTATAAAGCCAGTTGGAAAAATATTAGCTAAACTCAATTTTTTTTTATTACACTAAAGGATGAAAACATAGCCCATGAATGTATTTAATGTCTTGTTGTTAATCTACTTAAAATTTTGAAATTTAAAGTCTTTCTCATTCTACGAGGCCTATTTTGCTCAATATTTTTTATGAAAGTTTATGAATACTAGGGACGTCCCGATCAGGTTTTTTTTGGCCCAATCCGATTCTGAGTCATTGGATTTTGTGTATCTGTCGATACCGAGTCCTGATCCGATACTTTTATAACACATGGAAAACATGAACAAATTGAATAAACAGATTTGTGTTGTCCCTTATTTATATTTAATTAACTTTATTTTATCATTAAACTTAAATAGGACACTTCAATGAAGTAGCTTTAATAAACAAGTAAAAATAGAGCAAATATAAAAAAAAACAACTATTTACTTGTTATATAATTGATAATTAGTCATATGAGAAAGTTTAGTGACTTTAGCTTTAAAATCTTTAGAGCTAATGAACATTTTTAATCAAATGTGATTCCTGTCCTCATTTAAAATTCTTAAAAATGAATGACGACATTTTTTTTGGCAAGAATTTGTTCATGGGTGTTCATGACTAGCTCATAAAATTAGAAACAGTTATTATTATTTTTTTATTTTACTATTATTCTTGGGGGGGGGGGTTGTTTTTAGATAATGTGATTTGCTTTTTAAGCACCAAAGACATCACATTTTCAGTTTTATTACCCAAGTAGTCATTTTAATTTTAACTTTTATTTCTGTCAGATAAATAAAGCAGGCATATCAAAGAACAGCTCGGGTCCTGAAGAGTTAAATCACGGAGCTAGCGCTTAGCTTAGCACAATTAGCAGCTGCTCTGCAGCACGAATGGCTTAGCATTAAAAAGAAACAAAAACTCTTCTGTTGAAATGCATTTATAGGTGGTCGTTTACGTTAAGACAAACTAATAGAGACGCTTGTTGTCAGTTTAAAGCGCTTTTAAAAGCGTCATTGATCCCGGAAGTCTGAATCTGTGACCACATCGCTAGCTTGTTCATGTTAGCATCCGGTTTAAACTGCTGCCGAATTTTGCTGGGTTTTACGGCAACAACATTTTGTAATCTGCTAATGACATGCAGACATCTAGTGGAGTATTTAGCCGGAATAATAAGATTGAAATATAAAGCGCTGATTATAAAAAGAATACATAAAATATCCGATACTGATCAGGAGAAGGATAGGCCTACCGATCGAGTCATCCACCATGTAATCGGCCCCGATTTCCGATCACGTGGTCGGATCAGGACATCCCTAATGAATACTAAAAATACAAGCAGTAAAGCTGAACATTTTAATACCAAGATTGATGAAAGTATGAGTTTTTATGTGCGGAAAATCATTCACAAAGGAGCAGGAGAATCCCTGTAGTTAAAATGCTGTGAAGCGTTCACACAGTTGTAGCAGTGAAAAGTCTCGTACTGCCTGTAAGCGCCCTCGCCATCCTCATATCCCACCCTCCCCTTCTGCCCCACTGTCCTGAGTGGCAAATCCATATAAAAAAAAAAAAAAACACATTTTTTTCTAGCACCCATAATAATTTTTGCCTGATGATGACGATGGAAAAATCCGTAAAAGTAAACGTTTGGATTTCCTCATCAACAAAGGCTTATTTGTTAACCATTCCCACATCCTGTTGTTTTGTTCAGCTTGAGGCATCAATTAGTGTCGTTAATCTTTACAATATTCTCATAAAAACGTGTGTGAGCAGCAGAGAAACGCCACTAACATTTGCAGGCTCACCACCCTGATGCTGTTTAAAATCAACACATTTTAAAACCAACATTTTTCTCAATGATGCTTGAGGAGTTCGGAGGCGGAAGATCGAAATCTCTGGTTGGAATTTAAAAACTCTTGAGGAAATTCAAGATGGCTGCTTCTTCCTGAGGTCAAAGGTCAACAGAACTTTGGTTGTGGTTGAAGACTTAACTTTATGGCGTGTGTGACAAAAGTTTTCTTGGTTCCAAAAAGAAACGTCAAAATCTACTAAATAAACCAAGACACAAGTGTTGAGGATATCTATAGAAAGTGTTTAAACTATTATGGTATGGCCGCAGGACCCACGGCTTGCTGGGTAATTTGTGAAATTTACCAACCTACATTTTCTCACAACATGGCCACCGTATTAAACACGAGTCCCCACAAACCAGAACCGGTCCAGTACCAAAAACCCTGGAGCCCACCAGTACCCAAACCTGGTACTGGTACCTTAACCGGGTACTGGGTACGAACCGGCCCAAATGTATGTAGCGGCAGTGCGGCATGGCCTTAACTCAGACTTGTTCCAGGAAGACCAGAACTTGCAGAACTAAAGTTAGACCAACTTTGTTCTGGACTAAACTGTAAAGTTTCTCCATCTTCTCAAGTACAGGGATATGCAACTCCAGGCCTCGATCGCGTCTGCATGATTTCGGGATATCCAAGCCCTACTCATGACTGATTACCTGGTTCAGGCCCTCGAGGCCTGGAGTTGCCCATCCCTGCTCAAATATTCATCCGGTGAGTCACGAGGCTCACATGAAAACCCATCAATAACTCCCCTCATTATTTTTCATCTAAACGTCGCCTCACCAAACAGAAAATAGACAAAAGTGTTTTATTTGAATGGACACATACATCAATACTGAAAGAGAATATTCTAAAACATGAGATAATCCACTTTTTTATTTTCTAGAAGGATATAATTTTACAAAATTTGACCTTTTTTAAGTTTTTGTTTCTCATTGAAAATAAGTTCTCCCTCCTCGAGTTAGTCTGGATTTTTCTTCCCATCATTCCTTCTTGCTCTTGGCACTCCTCCTCCTCCTCCTCCTCCTCCTCCTCTCCCAGTTTTCACCTGCCTCACTCCCTGCTCCTCGTCTCCACCTCCAACCCCAGGAGGATGTTTCATGCTGGCCATGCTGGTTTTTACGTGCCATTGGCTTTGCCTTGTTACCGTTCTGTCTGCTGTCTCCTGCATCATTTAACAGAAACCTCCCACAGCGGACAGGTGGAGGAAGATAACAAGAGGAAGACGGATGAGCCGAGGAGGCTGAGGCCGATGAAAAATAGAGATGAATGTAAAAAGAATTTTTTTCTTTTTTTTTTTTTAGGGGATGACAGCACATCACTGCAGGAGGCTTTCTGCCATCGTGACATCTTCAACTGAACTTCATTTGTTTTAGGGTAAATTCCAAAACCCCGAAGAGTTTAGTAGTTTTTGTTCGTCTGAACAAATTGTTGTGGACTGCAGATGGAGTCGATCTTCTGTAGCGTTCAGAGCTCCAGCAGACTTTGTTTTTGTTGGACCTCATGCCTTTCGTCTCAGCGGATTCACCTCCAGAGGTTCAGGTCTGATCCTCAACACCAGTCTGGATCAGTATTCCCATCTTCTCCCAGTCTCTGATGCAACAACGGATGGCACAGTTACGCATCATGGATCACACCACCTGTCAGCTTCTTTTCATCATTCTGGACCAAAACGTTGGCTTTGAGTTTCCAGAATGAAATGAGTGTTTATGCAGTCCTGATATCATTTGGGAGTTCATCTTGGAAAACTTAGAATCTGCAAAATAATCTAATCTAATCCATGAAAAATGTCAGAAGACTTTTAAGAAAAATGGTTTGAACTGATTCCCGAGTCACCAGGTCATAAAAAAAAAGAATCTGTCGTGAATCGGTCCCCTATCTCTCCCTCTGGCCATCAGCGGGAACTAACACCAGAGTACTAACACTTCCTGATTCTCAACACTTCACTTCCCATCAACCCCTACTGTCACTCCCAGGAGCCAACAATTCTTATTCAAGATCACCCCCAGCTGTATTTAGTTGCTCAGTGCGAAGTCTTGTTTGTGCCACTCTGGCCGCATCACTGAGCGTTCTCATCATGACCTGATCTTTTGCTTCATCTTCCACTCTGATTGTTTGCCGCCTGCCCCGACCCTCGCCTGGACCCTGGCCACTCTGATTGGCCTCTTGCTCGTGTTTGACCTCTGCCTGCCTGACCCTGATTTAGCTTTGTGGACTTTTAGCTGCTCCACGCCCGTTCTCCTGTCTGAGCCAATAAAACCTGCTGCACTTGGATCCGGCCGTCTGCCCGTTTGGGAATAACAGAGCCGTCCCCTTACCCCTCCACTATTTTTGGGTCCAGATGACTCCAACCATTCATTGATGTGTGATTCCTTCCATGACAAAAGGTGGACAGGATTTTATGTCTGCCATGGACATTAGTGAAACTCAAATCAAAAATGAAAAAAAAGTTCAGCGCAACTTTTAATGTAAACAAGCCAAGGAGAGTGGAAGGGTTACACAACATGAGACATGTCCAAAGATTGTCAGGATTTTTTTAGGTCAGACTGATATTGTACATCATCATCTCCTGCATGGGGGGGCAGGGTCCAGTCTTCATGTAAAGATCTCGATCAGGTGCATCCAGCAGCTCTGTGTCTTCAACTTTAATTCTATCATGTTTGACTTCTGCCGCTATGATACATCACCATCAGATACGAGGATTGCCTCAAGGTCATCTCTTGCCTCTTTTCCAGTCAAACAGGAGAATGGTTCAAGTGGTAGGTGCAGGACACTCTGGGCCAGCATGTTTGGGTTCTTAGCACTTTGTTGGAGACACTATAGCCTCGTTTCCCCTGAACAGTTTGGTACGGCACGGTCCGGTTCAATCCCGTATTTTGTGTTTCCATCGTGAAATGAACCATTAAACAGCTCCGACCCGTACCTCTTGAGGGTTCCCATCTGTTGCAGGTTCATAGAAAAATAGAACGGGACAGTTGGGGCGGAGTCGCTTCTGCCACCTGCTGATTGGCAGAAAGTGATGATGACTTTAGAAAGCTAAGCTAGCTTTCCTGTTTTCCTCTTTATGGAAGTATTCTTTTCAAACAACATTAAATTTCTTGGTCTACAAAAATGGATGGATGACCTCCATTGTTGCTGCTTTGCTAGCCGTCGCATTGACACGCTAGCGGTTTACACCACGCATGAGAAAAGAAGTAGAAGCGAGGCTTAACTGAGTGGAAACACTTGCCAGAGTTAACTGGGCTGTACCGTACCACTCCTGACTGGACCGCTCAGTGGAAACGAGGCTTTTGGGGTTATGTGATGTTCTGAATTGTTCTGAGAGAATCGTATAAACACTACAGCCCACCATTGATTGCTGCTCACCATGTTCGTCCCTTCATGACCACAGTGGAACCATGTTCTGATGGCTTCTTGTAGCAGGAAACATGCTGTGTCATGAGACCACACGCTCTTGAACTACCATAACTCTTCAATCGTTTCTGTAATTAATGTAATAACATCGGATTATATTGCAGAGAAAATCGCTTTACAAAGTGCTCCAGGTCAGAGCTAAGAATCAGGGCTGGGAATCACTGGGTACCTCACGATACGATACACGGGTCACCATATCAATAATATCGCGATACTGCGATAAATGGTAGAAAAATCTCAAATAACTCACATTATATAGAAGAACACATATTTTTGGGGAAATATATCCCCAATTATTTTTTAGCTTGAACACAATCATAAAAAAAACTTGTTTCTAATTTTGTGCAACAAATAATAAATCGAATCAGTAATACTGTCTTTAACAAGTATTGACACCAATTGAATTGGAAATATTTGTAAAATTTAGTGTTAATATTAGTTAACATGAACAGCAGTGCCACTATTTAGTGCAAAACTTTTTTAAACAGCAGAAAAATAACTTAAAAATTCAAGTAACAGTGTGCCCCCTATCTATCTCTAAAGGAACGTCTCACCAAAGGATGACATATATGAAGTTTTACAGCCTCTTTAAGGAAAATATAAGATCGATACTTAACAAGAACCCATCGAGAATCTATCGCAGGTCTAAATATTGCAGGATATCGCAATCTCAATATTTTGGAACACCCCTAATCAGAATATGTTGGAATTACATCGATTACACTTTATTATTTCGAATCTGCTTGGATTATGTCAAAAACAAGTCAATGAGGTTCAATAATTCAGAGCTAAAAACTCTGCTTTTTTCAGGTTAAAGAATCTTTTACTTACTCTCTCATCAAACCTGTTGTTTTAAATATCAAATGACTTTGGACAGAAAGAGAATCACATCTGACTGGAGAAGACACTCTTCCTCGCTTGAGTCTCACCACAGCTGGTGGTTCCTCCTCTTTGCTGCTGATCACCTAAATGTTTTAGGAAAAGACATAAGTGGGAGAGTTATTAATTCATCCGCTCTCAGGCTCTGGAGCCGATCTTCACTCCTGCGCCGCCCTCCGGGAGCTCGGCGAGTGTTTTCTGCTCCTGATGAGGTCCAGTCGGGGCAGATCTTTTAAGAAGATCTCACTCACACCTCCACTGCCCAGAGGAGGGTAAGTTATCCTGGCAGCTGGCCTTGAATCATTCACTCCTGGAAGGAGGAACCACAAGAGAGGCTGTGAGGTAGAGGAGGAAAATGGGAGGGACAGGAACGATGTATGAAAGTCCCATTGATGAACAATCCAAAACATGTTAACGGAGTTCTGTTGGAGCCATGGACAGAAAATAATGGACCCAAACAGGACGAATTCCTTCAAGTTTTAGTGATGATGGAGAAAATAAAAATGGCTTGTTTTAGAGAAACATTAAATAATAATCTGCTTATCTCCACCTTGTAACATCCCAGCTTAAGAAAAAAAGACAAAAGGAAAAAGAAAACACATGGCCTCAACAAAAAGGTACTAGATCATCAGGCCATGAGTCAGAAACATGGCACTGGTTGGAGTCAGTCTTAAGCATGGAAGGATTTCTATAGTCGTGTTTCCATTAACTCTGAAATTTCGAAAAACGGAATTTCGATATTAAATTCTCCTAATGGAAACACCACAATTTCGGAAAAAACTCGCCTTTTTCTAAATAAAGTTTTTGCGCTTAGAGGAGGTGGTATTTGGGCCGTATCGAAACAGTAGTTTTTCGAAAAACTGTAATGGAAACACTTTTTTCCGAGACAAACGAGTCACAGTGACCATTAACCGGATATGACGATGTAGATGCGATGGCGATGCGCTTTTTCACAGCAACTGGCTGCCTTGGGCACCGCACAGCGGGCGCCACGAGAGGTCCCACAGCATCGCACAGCTCATCAAAAGTTGAGCGTGTCATGTGAA
Source organism: Oryzias javanicus (assembly GCA_003999625.1). Classification (NCBI taxonomy): domain Eukaryota; kingdom Metazoa; phylum Chordata; class Actinopteri; order Beloniformes; family Adrianichthyidae; genus Oryzias; species Oryzias javanicus. Next base: position 27,691,154 of record CM012450.1, read on the forward strand.
AATGCTGAATCCACAGCTCTTCGGTGAATTCTTCAACCACGATTTCCCAAAAATGTTTGACTCTACGTCGCTCCCACGTATAAGGAGCCTGCCGCTCCGAGGCTCGGATCAGACGTAGACGTCTTCTCTGAATGGAAGGATGAGAGCTAGCGCCGTGGCAGAAATGTGAATGAATCTACTGCACATCAAAATAGTGTTTATATCCGTCGCCATGTTTTTTTTAATGACTTATCGCGGGAATTACTTCGAGTTTTTCGCATAATCATGGTTTAATGGAAACGCTGTTTTTTCGAAACAGTGTTTTATTGAAATTCTAGAAATTTCGATAAAGTTTTGCGCAAAAGTGTAATGGAAACGCAGCTTATGACATCATCAGTAATCGCCTGATTCCTGATTCAGGAAAATGAATAAATCTTAGGAATGTCCAGATGAAGGAGAGAGACCAGGAGATTCACCAAGTACTATTAGAGAAGAATTCACTTATCTAACTCTACAACTACATGTTCAAATAGTGTTCATCCACATAGAACTGGGGGACGGGGGTGGGCGTGGTCCACAGCCATGACGAGTCGGAGGTGAGGTCGATCCACCTGGAAGCTGAAATCTCTCCCACTCCCCTCCAGAGGAACAACACATGAATCACACTGCACCAAACAGAAGCGCAGAGAACTAAATATCCTAAACAATAAAGAAAGAGGAGAAGAAACGTTCACTCAGACCGACTCGTATCAGTCACTGCTTACTGTCAACATCTGGTTCCAACATGGCGGCATTCTAACAGCAAACAGCCGATGAATTGACTTCATTTGGTTGGAAACCAAGCGCTCCAAAACACTCAATATTCATTTAAATTTAATTAGAATTGTTTTAGAAAAAACTTTATTAGCGTGTCCATGTGTAAACGGATGTTCAGACAGATAATAATAATATCAGTTTGGGCCTAAAAGAAAACGTTGAGATTATTATCTTGTAATTCCTGCAGAAAACCTCAGAAATGGCACCTTCAGTCCCAGAAAGCAGCGATGGAGCCTTGAAGACTCCCTCTGGTCGCTCTGAGCGCGTCTTCTGTGAAAGTGGAGGCAGAGATGATTCCTGTCAATAAATTATTTACAGCAGAATTTAATTTTCCCAGCTGTGAGTTTCACACACATGAATGTTTCCTCTGATGGGAACGTCGGCGAGTAGGTGTCTTTTGAGTTGAAAACTGTCGGACTCCGTCCCGCCGCGCACGCTCGGCGTAGACTGGAGGAAGCTGGGGTGGGGGGTGGGTTAAGCGCCGGACACCTGGCAAGGGGTCAGGAAAGCACTCTGCACCCACAACCAGGTTAATGGGTGGGTGGTGGGTGAGAGGGGGGGAAGATGGAGTGGATGGGACAGGCTGTGGTGATGGAAGAGGACGGGGGGCTGTTTATGAGGAAGACTAAAGTAAAGCCGACAGGAGGAAGAGCAAGAAGAGGAATTTTTATTCTTCTCCTCCTCGCCTGTTTTAATCGGACTAAATAGGATAACCTGCTCTTCATAAAAAATGGATGCCACTTCATTTGACGGGACCCACCGGCGGGGCCCCTGGAGGCCACGGCCAGCCAAGTGGTGGTGGTGGTGGTGGGGGGGGATCAGCCCAAACCAGTGGCCGTAATTAATTAGCTCCCCCTTCCTGACGTGCAAACACCGCTGCCACCTCATTCCTTGGCACCGAATCATCCAGACTGAGGATCCAACTTCTCTTAAAGAGCAAGAGGGGTGAGAGGGGGGGTGGGGGGGGGAGTAGGAAGCGCGGCGAGAGGCGGACGGGGTGACGCGAGGGGAGAAACGAGCCGTGCTTGTGAGGCAACGCGAGTGGCTTTTTACCCAATCACGTGGGGGGAGTTTGTCAAGCAGGAGATTGCAGTCTGAAATATTAATGCGGCCCTCCTGCTCCTCCTCCTCCCTCTCCTTCCTCCTCCGAAGAGCGAGCGAGCCAGCTCCTGGAAGGGACACTCGCCCTCTCAATATTTCATGAGCCGGGCCCCGGCCCAGACGCGGGCAGGCACTGCTGGGCCGCCCGCCCCTTTAACGCTACACGCATCAGCCGTCCCTGCCTTTAATGCAGCCGGCGCTGGCGGAGGCTGGGGAGGGGTGCGGAGGGGCGGGGGCGCGGGAGCGTCTGAGGGGGAGAACTTTGGGGTGGAGATATTGGAGTAAAACCAGCTAGAACGAGGAGGAAGTCAACGTAAAAATGTAAATATTGAGTCAAAAATGGAGCGAGAGAAAATCTGAGAAATTAAAAGCAAATAGATTTAAATCTAAAGGTTTTTTTTTTTTTTACCTGAATCCTTAAAAGCCTTTATAATCAGAAATGTTGCCAGTAATGCCTAAATCAGGGGTCACCAACTTTTTTGAACGTGAGGGCTACCATTTTAAAATAACTAATTTTGTTTAGTTATAGGTAGCTTTACATGATCAATAATGAATAATGATACTCCTCTATGTAAAGACACGGATTTTCATAATAATTATCAACAACGACAACAAGCTAGGAAACAGATATCAACGTTGAGCATTTTATTAATCTCAGTAATTGTTAAATTGGAAAAACGTCCCATTTTCACTATGTTTATCAGTAATTTCATGTTAAAAAAATCAACTTACACAGTTTTAAACAATACATTTTGAACTAAGGTCGGCATTTAAACAAATTGAATGATCTTTGAACAGGAGTAGGTCAGAGGTCACCTAAACTTATCTAAAGTTCATGTATCATAAACATATTTTTAAGACGTTTTAACTTTCAAATCTTTGTAAATGTGAGTGTGATTTAAAAAAAAAAGCAACAGAGAAAATTTTATTTTAGTGCAGCTCACAAGTGAGTTGTGTTGTTTTTAGAAGAGATCTGAGGGCCCCTTGTGGGGTCCTTGAGGGCTACCTGGTGCCCGCGGGCACCACGTTGGTGACCCCTGGCCTAAATAATCCTCGCTCTTTGACATGCAGTCAAACTTGGCTGGCGTGGCGGCGGTCAATGTAAAGACGCGATCTGCCGCGGCGCAGTTTCAGCTTGATGCAGCGCGTCCAAAAATCAGGGACCCAGCTTTGGGCCTGTGACGTTTTCAGCGATCAAAGAGTAGAAATAAACATTCAAGATGGCCGATCGACTTCCATCTATTTTCTCATTCCATGGGGTCCGCCAGGTTCCCGGAAACTGTCCCAGTTACTGATGGGTGTAAGCGGGATACACCCCGGTACAGATCGCCAGCTCGTGTCGCGTTTAAAGCTGTTTTAATGAGAATGTATTCATCCCACCACATTTCAATGAGTTGCTGTTCTCAGAGCTGAAAAAGGAGTAAGTTCAACCTCCAAGCTAGCTGTTAGGATGGCGTCTCAGCGGCGCCACGTGGCGCGTAACGAGCCTCAGAAAAGCAGTTGGATTAAATATTTCCTTCCTTTAACACCACGACCATCCACGCTTTCATTCGTCTGCAACTCAACGGTTGCCTCGGTTCTGGAGTGTAACCCACACTGGAGCCAGGCTCAAAGGCGAAGAGCTGAAAAAATTTGGATTTCAAAATTACACACTCTCCATCCACAGGGCCTGAATGAGAGGGAACCCTTTTCACCCTGGAATGACCTGAGAGGAAGGCCCAAACCTTAATCAACAAAAATAATTATTCTTATTATTTCCCCTGATTAAAACCTTCCCCTTTTAGAAACCCTAAACTTAACCCCAGGGACCCTGGCTAAATAGGCTGATCCTTAGCCCCCCTTCCCCCTTTATAAACCAAACCAGGTAAACTATCCCTAACCCTAACCACTCCTTCACCTGCTAATTAGAATTCCCCCTAAAAGCCCTGAAGCCCTCACCTTAAGCCCTATCTGGTACTCCACAATTTAATTTATTGTTAATTATTTTTTCTTTAAAGATATAATTTTTGGATGGAAGCTCTGCCCATGGGCGGACTGTACGGAGTGTGCACTGACCTCTGCCCTCCAATTTTTACTGGGGGGCGGGTCCAAACGCTTCTCCTTCTAACCTGTTCACGTCACGTGACCAGCGGCTACGGTGGCCGTTTGAGTCCAGCTGTTCCACTCCGAGCACAGAGCCTATTCAAGGTTGAGGAACCTCAGAGGTCAGTCCGATTGGAAACAAACCAAGACCACCTCAAAGATGGACCGGAGAGCGGTTCGTGGACCTGGTCCAGAGTCAGTTTAGGTGTTTCAGACTGATGACTTGTTCTGGATCTTTGGGGGAAAGTGGTTCACTTTAAGCAGATCAAATGTGTCCAGATGGAAGGAATCCTTAAAAAACACCAAAGTAATTTCCTTTTGTTAGTGTTAAACAATTGTTGATTCTGTGGTGAAAAGAATCCATCTTTTCAAACATCAGTGGAACCATCAGCTGTCCTTCAAAGTCCTCCCAGATCTATGTGATGTGAGTCTACAGAACTATTCTCCTCCCGGCCGTGCATGTGTGAACAAGTGTGCACGTGGCGAAGGACACTGCTGCCCTGAAAGCCCTTCGGATCCTCGGTCTCCTGACCCGTAACCCCCCCTTCAGAGCTCTCGGTGTGTCCCGACAGCTTAATAATTGATGTGAGGGAAAGGGACGTCTCGCCTGGGGAGCAACTCTCACCTGCACACTCGCCCCCCCCCCGGCGGCGCATACACTCCTCACGACACGTTCACACACACGCAGCCGTATTGATTTTGTTAACTGAGCCAATGCTGTGGACACACGGGCCGAGTGGCAGGTCGGGGGAGCAGAAGTGAACACATCCGTCCCGGCCCAGACTCTGTCAGCACCTCGATTCACATTCACGCCCACCACGGCGGGCCGCCGGAAGACGCCGAGAGGCCCCACTGCCTGACTTTAAAAGCTGTTCAAGGGGAATAAAGACAGGAAGACAGTTTCAGACGACCTTGGACTTCTCCAACTCTGATTTGCCTTGGTGACAGTACTCCATGGAGGTGTCAAAGCTGGCCCCTCATTGGACAGTTTTGGTTCTTCGCACTGTGAAATCCCATAAGACACCACACCAGAGAGCCGCAACACTCGTAGGTTTGAGTTGACTGTTGATTCCCTCAAGGGCAGCTAGGGTATAGACGTGAAACAGTTGACCAACTTTGGACATGTTCTTACATTTCTCTTCATGGAGCGTCTTCGGATCATCGTATGAACTTCAGGAAGACGCCGACGCCGTTTCTAATCGAGAAGAAACTTCAACATTTGCTCGGAGGTTTCATTCTGAGCTTTGACTCTTGATGACTTAAACGAAGAGTCACAATACTTCTTCTCATCGTTGTCATTGAAAGTTAAGACGATGTTTCAGCAGAGAAACACTCAAAAGTCCGCCGTCCACTCATGGAGACAACACTGAACAGAGAACATACATGTCCAAACCTGCAGCCCTAACCAGACTCATCTCAGCTCAGAGTTCATGATCCAACACTCTGAAGACGTTTGGAGATACCAGGAACCATGGGAGAGTTTAAAGAGAAAGTGTTGAGTCGGGTTCTGGTTAATGTTTACGGGTTGGACTCATTTGATGCTGCAGGTTTTTTGGGTTATCTGGGCCTGAAGATCCTTTTGTTATCTTATGGGGTCCAGATGACCCCTTCCTGACTCTGAAGTGTGATAAATGTGGACAGATTTAATGTCTTCCATGGACACCAGAGAAAATCAAAAATCATTGAAAAGCAAAAGTTCTCCTAACATCAACATACCTGAGATAGCACAAAGGTTAAGATGAGCGCATGAATGTTTTCCAGATCCCTTGAGGCTCGTATGATCACCTCAAAGGGTGAAAATGGAGCGTATCATTGTCGTCATAAGGTAACTGTAAGGAAAATGGAAGTTACACACTTGTGACACCCGGGTGATGCTGTCTTACGGTGTCCTTACATCACGCTCTAGTACTTGCTCCCTGCTGACTATATGTGAAATTCCTGTAGAACGTCAACACAAACCACACTCTGACGGTCTAATTTCATCTTTTTTTACCATTAGCAGGATTTGGCAAGTTGAGAAAGGGAAAAGTCTGTACCAGAAGCCTATCTGAGTCTCATACAAGTCTTCACTACAATCACAGAAAAAACGTGCATGAACATTTTCTCTCTACGGTTTCACTGAGCGCTCTACGACCTGGACGTTTCATGAGGGACTTCTGCATCCCCCAGAGAGGTTTGACCATTTCTTGCCATTGTCCACCTGTAGAGACGGTCGGGACCAAGACTGAAGACTCTGCTGAGTTAGGGTTCTGTGAACCTACTGGACTCAAACTGACTCAAGGTGGTGGAAGTGTGCTTCACTGCTTTGAGAAAATGAAAACATTAATTCTGAAAAGAAAGGATCCTCAGTTTCAGATCTGAAGAACTTCTTTAGAAACTGGTCCAGAGGCAGGATAGTCTCCAGACCTCAACCAGATTCATGCAAACCAGTGAAGAAGAGTCAAACAGAATGGATTGAATTTAGTAGTTCTTCATTTCTAGGCTTGAATAAAGCTGATAACCCTTTAACACAGGAGCTGTTGTTCATCCAACCTCAAACGACCTCAACTCTTTGACAATTTACACAATTAAAATCAGCTTTTCTCAATTTCAGAAACCGTTGGAATTCTCTGAATTAAAGAGTCACGGTAGTTTAAAGAGTGTTACTTCCTGTCATCTCTGCTGTTAAATCATCTTTAAACTTCATAAATGTGTAAAACATTTGACAAACTGGGTCAGTATAAACCACCACAGAAGTAAAACTTTCTGGATTCACCAGCGGACCTTCTGCTGGTGAATCCATGTGTCCAAACACATGGATGAACACACGGTGGATAGTTGCCACTTCCCTCCGCCTCCTCTCCGCCCCAGGTGTCCTGTCCTCTGGTCTTTGCTGTCTTTTGTCGGCTAAGTACCGGTGTACAATATTGATGAGGCCCGGAGGTCCGGCGGGCAGCAGGACACGCGGTCAGAGGGGCAGCTTACACAGGAACCGTGTTAGAGGGGTTTGAGTATTCAAAGGCAGTACATGGATGCTGTGGACTCATGGATGAGCGGGACGGGGCGGGGCGGGGCGGGGCGGGGGCGGGGCGTCCGTTCAGTTGTTTGTGTGAAGATGAAACAAAGACGAATCAGAGAACAGGATGACAGAAAAAACTATGATGAGTCCAGATATTCAACAAGAACTAGCTGAAACTTTACTGCATTTATATTGTTTGTAAAAAAGAAAATAAGTAATATTTTCATAATAAAAATCAAGAAAAAATTCAGATTGATTTATTTCCTTACTGAGAACTTCAGAATTGAGGCTAAAAATTAAAATAACTTTTGACATTCTCCTTAGAAATTTGCATTTCTATATTTACTAAACTTAGTAAAAAATACAAACTTTTAATTTTATAGATGAACTGAATTAATTGTTCTATTAAAATCAGTGGTTCTGTCCAGATTCACTCACTGTTTTGGGCGTAGACCGTCTTCTGGACTCCAAATCTATAACTTCAGTGCCCTGGAAATTTCCCAGAAGTCTCTGGAAAAAACAGAGTACATCAATGTTGACTTGACAGGTGAATATGGACCACAATGCATTGTGTTTGAACAGTCATAAGAAAAAAATGTATTAAAATTAAATTTTTTTTATTAATTATTCAAGTTTTTCTCAACAGAACACAGTGGATTCATAAATAGTCTTTGTAAAATGTTTTTTATTTTTAATGTTTGAAATGATTGACGAAACATTTGCTGTTTTAAAGAATTACGTTAAAATCTGGAAGATTGGATAATTCTCCATTATTTAGTCTTTCAGGAGTTATGGAGAAATGAAGCAATTCCGACATAAAATCTGTTTGATGCCAATTTTAAATCAAAACTTCCACCACAAAAGCATTTATCTTTACAGAATGATGTCTAACAGTCGCCTTTTATTCTACATTTACTGCTGTTGTTCTATTTTCTCTTTATAAATGTTTTTTTTATGAGAATAAAAACCAAAAAATATAAACTTTAGAAAAAGTATCTTTAAAAGAACAATATAATACAATTATTTTATAGAAAGGGAAAAAATGGTAACAAATTAATCAGCTTTATTTTTAATTTGTTCATTTATTTTACAGGTTCATCTGCTTTTATCTTTAGTTTTATTTTATCATTTGTATTTCCTTTTTTGAATTAAATGTTTCTTATTGCTGCTTTTTTAATGTTTGCTTTGTAAGCGTCTTTGAGTATCTTTTAAAAGTGCTTTATAAATAAAATGCATTAGAATTGTACTTTAAAAGCCTTGCTGTCCGTCAGTGGGTCATAATAACATCAGCATTGAATAAATGGCAGCATTTTCTGAATCTAAAATGTAAATTTCTTTCTTCACTCGTTGCTGCAGAATATCTATAGAAATGTTTCTTTGTTGTGTTTAATTCTGTGAGGTTTCATCGGTTTGTGTCTTTGTTCTGAGCCGTTAACCAGTTCAGGTTTACTAATCATTCAGCTGTTTCTGCTTCACTAATTAGTCCTCAGAGTTCATAAACCTGAAGTTTGAGCTGCGGACGGTTGTTTGTTTGTTGTCTTTGTCACAGTTTTGTTGTTGTGAGCTGGTTTTTTTGGTCATTTAAAACTCATTTAAGTGTTTTTTAAGCAAATCCAAGATGCTGAAGAAGTTACCAGAAGTTTTTATTTTTGTGATCATTGAGGGAGAAAAACAGACTCTTGAGAGGCTGGAATGATCAAAATCTCACAGATAATACATCTCAGGCCCATCACACATCTGTGTTAAATTATACATTAAATTCCAGCAGAAGTGACTTTTGATTGAAATGTAAAGCTTAATCTTTACTTCCTGATGTCAGGAATCTGTTTCCTCTTTCTACCTGCAGCTGTTGTACAAAAAAAAGACTAAAGTGTGGTCAAAATGCATCCATCTAGTGAACTGATCCCTTTATCTACAGACAGACCTGAACTGATTTCATCTGAAGATCAACCAAAGATGTTCTGACAGCTTTGAAGCTCAACACTTCAGGATGGATTACTTTTTCAGAGAAACACAGTTCAGCATTCACCAACAGAGTGATCAATTTGGATGACTGGAGTCACACCTGAACACAGTTTTTGCTGTAAATGATGTCAGAAAACCAACTTTTTGGTTATGTTCACCAAGAATTCATCAAGCAGAAACAATCTTTGGGTTCCAGGCGACGCGGCGACTCTAATCTGACGACGCTTCCGTCAAACAGATTTTTTTGTGATGAGATTTAGTTTTAGAGCATCTTAAGTATCTATTAAACAATTAACAAAAGTAAAAAAGATCTATATCCTCGAAGAAAAGAAGGAAATCCATCATCTGTTTCAGTCTAACGCAATACGAAAGCTTTCAAAACTTTCCAGCTCACCAGTTTTTTTAACTCTAGGAAAGACCCTGATCCTAAAAAAAAAAAAACACTTTTTTTCACAAATTTTTGTCCTTACTGCCAATATTCAGTTAATGCTTCTATTGTTTTTCATCTCACACATGCAGTTTGCTTGCAGTTCTAGTCAGAATAAAATCCCACTCCTGCCACCAGGAAGACTGAAGGTTCTGTCTGAGAATCCTGGGAGAGTTTGTGGGCCGTCACCTGCGCAGGTGTTCAATTGTGTTTACAGTAAACTGGAAAGCAGTGAAGAGTGACGATCGCGTCTCTGAGCAGCAGCTGGGAGGGAAGCGGACGCGAAAGGAAGCGTGAAATTGAAACTGTTTGCCGTGTCTGAGTCCGACCTTGGAACGCGGAATTCACATTCCTGAATGTTCGGATGCGTTGGGAAGACTCATGTCTCTGCAGTCAAATGAAATGATCAAAACTGTTTTTTATGTTTGGATGCTTTTCTCACGTGCCTTAAATACTGAGAGTTTGGGTCGATCCTGAAAAAATCAGTTAAGATGAAAACCGACTTTATTTCTTTAAATCAGGAAAGGACGGAAAAATGGAGATGTTATGTAACCATAAACTTGCCGCTCCGCTTCATTCTGATTTGAGGAATTCTTTGAAATCATGAAACAGGATAACAACATTAGTAAACAGGGAAAAGAAGACCACCTACCCAAATTCAGAAACGGCAAGAGAAAATGCCAGTATGTGCGACAGGAAGTCTTTTATTTTGAAAGGAAGTGACACGAAAACAAGTTGCTTTTTCTTTGTAAATTCCTGGTTTTATTCACGAAAAAAAAAATAAATGTAATTCACATTTTCAAAAGAGTTAAAGACGACGATAAACGACGGCTCCTATTGGTTCTGATCCGTGAGAAACGGGTCCAAATGGTTCTTTTGGTATAAAGGTTGCAGACCTCTGGTGTGGTCGATGCTTCCGTGTTACGATGAAGCTTTCGTAGCGTCAAGTGTATGAACACGTTTTTGGACAAACATTAAGTATTGAACTTAAAATAAAGAGAACTTTGATGCGTCAAACACATCTAGTGTGAAGAAAACCAGGCTTGTTGTTTATTTATTTTATTTAACCTTTATTTATCCAGGCAGGACAGATTAAGAACAACATTCTTATTTGCAACTGTGGCCTGGCAAAAGGCAAGACCTTTTGAGAAAAGGAAAGAGGTTAAGAGATTTAAGAAAATAAAAATAGAATAAAAACGGAAAGGAATCAGATGCAAAAAACAGTATAAAATAAAATACCCTAAAATGTTGGAAATAAGTAAATTGTATTTTGAAAATACAGGATTTATATGGAGGGATTTTTGTGCCACCATAGTTCAAGCAGAAGTCACAGTTTTAAGATCAAAATGTTTTAATTTGCACAAAAATATTTAATAACATTTATTTCCTTTTTTTTTTTTTGCTTGCACAAAGATATTTTTGTATTTACATTTTCACACTGTTTTAAGAAAAAAAAAGTTTGTAAATGCAAAAATATTTTTTGCAAGCAAAAAAAAGTTTGAGGAAAAAAAATTTTCAAATCAAATATTAAATTTGCAACACTTTACATTTTGTCTGCAATTTAGACAAATTTGATCTCCAAACTGTGACTTTTGCTTGCAATATGTCTACACACAAATCCCTCCATAGACGTTTGAAGAGTGAAAGTCACAGAACGGATTTAAAATGATCCCAGATCTCCCTGTGAATGTCTCCAGCTGGAGCCAAATGTCCTGCCGGGTCTGTTTGGTCACTTGGGGGCTGGAGTTGAACCAACACAAGCTTCTGTCTGGTCTTTGTAGAACCTTCCCTGATCTTCCCTTAGATCAGAGGTCGGCAACCTTTGAGAGTAAAAGAGACATTTGGGTTCGTTTTCTACTGATCAAAACCGAGAAGGAGCCGCATTGATTTATGCTAGCCTTTAAGAAATTTGGATTTGGATTCATAACCCTCTTTTGGTTTTGTACATAAATGGGAATGTCTATTTTTGGCACGAACAAAAGCACAAAATTATATTAAAAAAAAAATAGAATCTCTCAAAAAGTTATTTTGTGATGTTTTAAACTTAAGCTCGTTTCTTAATAACATGCTGAACTTCAAATTAGCATAACATTTCTCTGTAAATTACATCAGCCAAAAATATTAGCATGTTGCTGAAATAAAAGCTAAACTCAAAATTATCCAAAAAACCCCTGTAGATAACAAATTAGCTAAAAATGTTAGCATATTGCTAAAATATTAGCTAAACTCCAAATTAGCATAAAAAACTAATTGGAGGCCAAATCTGCCAAAACAAAAGCTAGCTTGTTGCTTAATTACCAGCTGAACACCAAAATAGTCTAAAATTCCTCAGAAAACTAACTTAGTCAAAAACGTTAGCATGTTGCTAAAATAGAAGCTAAATTCTAAAAAGAAAAAAATCAGATAACAAATTAGCTGAAAACATTAGCATTTTATCAAAACATTAGCTAAACTCCAATTTAGAATACAATTTCTCAGAAAATTTAGTTAAAAACGTTAGCATGTTGCTAAAATAGAAGCTAAATTCTAAAAAAAAAAAAAAAAAAAAAAAAATCAGATAACAAATTAGCCGAAAACATTAGCATTTTACCAAAACATTAGCTAAACTCCAATTTAGAATACAATTTCTCAGAAAATTTAGTCAAAAACGTTAGCATGTTGCTAAAATAGAAGCTGAAATTGTAAATTAGCCTAAACACTCCAGTGGGTAACACATTAGCCAAAAACGTTAGTGTGTTGCAAAAATAATAGCTAATCTCCAATTTTTTTTAAATGTACTATTTTATTTTTCTTCATCCAGAGAGCCACGATGGAGAGATGAAAGAGCCACATGTGGATCTGGAGCCGCAGGTTGCAGACCTCTGCCTTAGATAAAGAGGGACGGGTCCCTTCAAAATAAAAGTCCCCACCAGGAATTGCAACTGAAAATCTCAATCTTTATTTTATTTTTTGATGGTATCATCAACACCTGACCGTCCGCTTGTGGACGACTAAAGTCCCTCAAACTGTCCCAATCTTCCGGATAACCAGAGGGAGTTTCGTCCACATCTTCTCACATCTCGGATGTTTTCGTCCCGTGAAGGAATGGGACCAGCAGTTTGACTCTTTTCACCCCCACTCCTCATAAACTATTCAGAACATGACAGCAGACTGTAGAAAGTTCCTTTATTTAGAAACATGCCTCTCCACTTCCCTAACAGTGTGCAGCTCTTTTCTCTCACCACAAACTACAAATATTCATGTTTATCTTTGAAAACATTTAGAGATCTTTCTGCTTAAGAATTTCAGATTTATGTTCCTTTTCTTTCTTTAGATCGTTTAAATTATACAGAACTTCCAGTCGTACAAATGACAAAAACAAAAAATGATTTATCATTCAACAGCAGCCTGGTGCAAAGACTGAAGATGTATTTAAATACTTTTATTTCCAAATGTTAAGGATTTTATTGCATTGCAAAAACAAAAGATTAGTTGGAAATTGGATTGTCCTGGAACAAATGTGGCAGAACCTCTTGAAGAATTCCAGAACGGATGGATTTCTTGTTAATTTCGTCCCATGACTTTGTTTTTTTTTTTGTTTTTATCACCACTTCTTTTTTTTACATTTTTGCTTTCTTTCTCAAACCAACAAACTGCATTAAATGTGATATATGGATATAATATTTAGTGTATTTTTGTATGATAAGGTGCAATATATTATTGGGTACATTCAGGGAAACGGGAACATCAATGATGCGATATGACCATCAGTCATACTTTATCAACAGTTACTTTAATATTTATTTGTTGTCCGTTCATACATTTTCTGAACCCTTTTGGAGTTGCATAGTTAGTTGCTGGAGCCTATCCCAGCTACTGTTGGGCGAATGTAGGGTACACCCTGCACAGGTCACCAGTCTGTAGCAGGGCTACGCACTCAGATTCACACCAGGGGCAATTGTTTTTGGACTGTGGGAGGAAACCGGAGCGCCGGGGGAAAAGCCACATGTGTAACCATGACCGTCTCATTGTAAAACCACAACAGAAGCACACAGGGCTCATTCAGATTTAACATGCATGACTCTTTTTTTTTTTTCTTTATTTTAGTTCAGTATGTTGAAGCAAAGTGTGTCTCATTCTGCTCGGCTCCGGACTGCAGTACCCATAATGCTTCAACAATCCATCAAGTGAGGCTATTTCACCAAAGTCGTACTTGAAGGGTAACCAAACAAGACAGTTGGAGGCTGACTCTTCTCTCAGCCCAGATTTTAAAAATTGTGGGAAAAAAAGGGGGTGGGGCCTCCCATCCCACAGCGGCTCTGTCTGCCAATCAGCTAGCTTTCCAAGAGCTGGATTAGCGAGCAGGCAAACTCCGCCCTGCTTGGTGTCAGCATCGTGTAGTGAACTCCACCCCTCTCTACACTGCAGGGAGAGTTTCAATGCTCGTCGTCTCAGTGTTGGCTCACACGCCTTCCACTTTAGCTCCAACGTTCTCCGTGTTAGCTCCAACGTTCTCCGCGTTAGCTCCAACGTTCTCCGCGTTAGCTCCAACGTTCTCCGCGTTAGCTCCAACGTTCTCCGTGTTAGCTCCAACGTTCTCCGCGTTAGCTCCAACGTTCTCCGCGTTAGCTCCAACATTCTCCACGTTAGCTCCAACGTTCTCCGTGTTAGCTCCAACGTTCTCCGCGTTAGCTCCAACGTTCTCCGCGTTAGCTCCAATGCCTTCGGCGTTGGCTCACACGCCTTCTGTGTTAGCTCCAACGCTCTCTGCAGTAGCTCCAACGTTCTCCGCGTTATCTGCAACGTTCTCCGCGTTATCTGCAACGTTCTCCGCGTTAGCTGCAACGTTCTCCGCATTAGCTCCAACGTTCTCCGCGTTAGCTCCAACGTTCTCGGTGTTAGCTCCAACGTTCTCCGCGTTAGCTCACACGCCTTCGGCGTTAGCTCACACGCCTTCGGCGTTAGCTCCAACGCTCTCTGCGTTAGCTCCAACGTTCTCCGCGTTAGCTCCAACGTTCTCCGCGTTAGCTCCAACGTTCTCCGCGTTAGCTGCAACGTTCTCCGCGTTAGCTGCAACGTTCTCCGCGTTAGCTCCAACGTTCTCCGCGTTAGCTCCAACGTTCTCCGCGTTAGCTCCAACGTTCTCCGCGTTAGCTCCAACGTTCTCCGCGTTAGCTGCAACGTTCTCCGCGTTAGCTGCAACGTTCTCCGCGTTAGCTGCAACGTTCTCCGTGTTAGCTCCAACGTTCTCCGCGTTAGCTCCGACGTTCTCCGCGTTAGCTCCAATGCCTTCGGCGTTGGCTCACACGCCTTCTGTGTTAGCTCCAACGCTCTCTGCAGTAGCTCCAACGTTCTCCGCGTTAGCTGCAACGTTCTCCGCGTTAGCTGCAACGTTCTCCGCGTTAGCTCCAACGTTCTCCGCGTTAGCTGCAACGTTCTCCGCGTTAGCTGCAACGTTCTCCGCGTTAGCTGCAACGTTCTCCGCGTTATCTCCAACGTTCTCCGCGTTAGCTTCAACGTTCTCCGCGTTATCTGCAACGTTCTCCGCGTTATCTGCAACGTTCTCCGCGTTAGCTGCAACGTTCTCCGCATTAGCTCCAACGTTCTCCGCGTTAGCTCCAACGTTCTCGGTGTTAGCTCCAACGTTCTCCGCGTTAGCTCACACGCCTTCGGCGTTAGCTCACACGCCTTCGGCGTTAGCTCCAACGCTCTCTGCGTTAGCTCCAACGTTCTCCGCGTTAGCTCCAACGTTCTCCGCGTTAGCTCCAACGTTCTCCGCGTTAGCTGCAACGTTCTCCGCGTTAGCTGCAACGTTCTCCGCGTTAGCTCCAACGTTCTCCGCGTTAGCTCCAACGTTCTCCGCGTTAGCTCCAACGTTCTCCGCGTTAGCTCCAACGTTCTCCGCGTTAGCTGCAACGTTCTCCGCGTTAGCTGCAACGTTCTCCGTGTTAGCTCCAACGTTCTCCGCGTTAGCTCCGACGTTCTCCGCGTTAGCTCCAATGCCTTCGGCGTTGGCTCACACGCCTTCTGTGTTAGCTCCAACGCTCTCTGCAGTAGCTCCAACGTTCTCCGCGTTAGCTGCAACGTTCTCCGCGTTAGCTGCAACGTTCTCCGCGTTAGCTCCAACGTTCTCCGCGTTAGCTGCAACGTTCTCCGCGTTAGCTGCAACGTTCTCCGCGTTAGCTGCAACGTTCTCCGCGTTATCTCCAACGTTCTCCGCGTTAGCTCCAACGTTCTCCGCGTTAGCTGCAACGTTCTCCGCGTTAGCTCCAACGTTCTCCGCGTTAGCTCCAACGTTCTCCGCGTTAGCTCCAACGTTCTCCGCGTTAGCTCCAACGTTCTCCGCGTTAGCTGCAACGTTCTCCGCGTTAGCTGCAACGTTCTCCGCGTTAGCTGCAACGTTCTCCGCGTTAGCTCCAACGTTCTCCGCGTTAGCTCCAAAGCCTTTGGCGTTAGCTGCAACGTTCTCCGCGTTAGCTCCAACGTTCTCCGCGTTAGCTCCAACGTTCTCCGCGTTAGCTCCAAAGCCTTCGGCGTTAGCTGCAACGTTCTCCGCGTTAGCTGCAACGTTCTCCGCGTTAGCTCCAACGTTCTCCGCGTTAGCTCCAACGTTCTCCGCGTTAGCTGCAACGTTCTCCGCGTTAGCTGCAACGTTCTCCGCGTTAGCTCCAAAGCCTTCGGCGTTAGCTGCAACGTTCTCCGCGTTAGCTCCAACGTTCTCCGCGTTAGCTGCAACGTTCTCCGCGTTAGCTCCAACGTTCTCCGCGTTAGCTCCAACGTTCTCCGCGTTAGCTGCAACGTTCTCCGCGTTAGCTCCAACGTTCTCCGCGTTAGCTCAACGTTCTCCGTGTTAGCTCCAACGTTCTCCGCGTTAGCTCCAACGTTCTCCGCGTTAGCTCCAACATTCTCCACGTTAGCTCCAACGTTCTCCGTGTTAGCTCCAACGTTCTCCGCGTTAGCTCCGACGTTCTCCGCGTTAGCTCCAATGCCTTCGGCGTTGGCTCACACGCCTTCTGTGTTAGCTCCAACGCTCTCTGCAGTAGCTCCAACGTTCTCCGCGTTATCTGCAACGTTCTCCGCGTTATCTGCAACGTTCTCCGCGTTAGCTGCAACGTTCTCCGCATTAGCTCCAACGTTCTCCGCGTTAGCTCCAACGTTCTCGGTGTTAGCTCCAACGTTCTCCGCGTTAGCTCACACGCCTTCGGCGTTAGCTCACACGCCTTCGGCGTTAGCTCCAACGCTCTCTGCGTTAGCTCCAACGTTCTCCGCGTTAGCTCCAACGTTCTCCGCGTTAGCTCCAACGTTCTCCGCGTTAGCTGCAACGTTCTCCGCGTTAGCTCCAACGTTCTCCGCGTTAGCTGCAACATTCTCCGTGTTAGCTGCAACGTTCTCCGCGTTAGCTCCAACGTTCTCCGCGTTAGCTGCAACGTTCTCCGCGTTAGCTGCAACGTTCTCCGCGTTAGCTCCAACGTTCTCCGCGTTAGCTGCAACGTTCTCCGCGTTAGCTGCAACGTTCTCCGCGTTAGCTGCAACGTTCTCCGCGTTATCTCCAACGTTCTCCGCGTTAGCTCAACGTTCTCCGCGTTAGCTGCAACGTTCTCCGCGTTAGCTCCAACGTTCTCCGCGTTAGCTCCAACGTTCTCCGCGTTAGCTCCAACGTTCTCCGCGTTAGCTCCAACGTTCTCCGCGTTAGCTGCAACGTTCTCCGCGTTAGCTCCAACGTTCTCCGCGTTAGCTCCAAAGCCTTTGGCGTTAGCTGCAACGTTCTCCGCGTTAGCTCCAACGTTCTCCGCGTTAGCTGCAACGTTCTCCGCGTTAGCTCCAACGTTCTCCGCGTTAGCTCCAAAGCCTTCGGCGTTAGCTGCAACGTTCTCCGCGTTAGCTCCAACGTTCTCCGCGTTAGCTCCAACGTTCTCCGCGTTAGCTCCAACGTTCTCCGCGTTAGCTCCAACGTTCTCCGCGTTAGCTGCAACGTTCTCCGCGTTAGCTCCAACGTTCTCCGCGTTAGCTCCAACGTTCTCCGCGTTAGCTGCAACGTTCTCCGCGTTAGCTCCAACGTTCTCCGCGTTAGCTCCAACGTTCTCCGCGTTAGCTGCAACGTTCTCCGCGTTAGCTCCAAAGCCTTCGGCGTTAGCTGCAACGTTCTCCGCGTTAGCTCCAACGTTCTCCGCGTTAGCTCCAACGTTCTCCCCGTTAGCTGCAACGTTCTCCGCGTTAGCTCCAACGTTCTCCGCGTTAGCTCCAACGTTCTCCCCGTTAGCTGCAACGTTCTCCGCGTTAGCTGCAATGTCTTCTGCATTAGCTCCAACGCTCTTGGTCTTTGCTCCAATACACTCCACGTTAGCTTAAACTCCTTCCACATTAGATTCAACACTCTTGGCGTGAGCTTCAACTCTGTCGAGCATTCAAAGATGGGCGGGGCCTCTACACTGGAACTTCCGAGCATGACGACGTGAAACTTCTGAAATGATGTGGGACTTACACCTGCCGACCAATCACAAAACTCAGCTGTAATACCCCATTTCAACCTGTAGGGGGCACACAGACGGTTATAGTTCATCATTTCATGAATTAAATAAGTTTATTTAAAATGGTCAAAAACGTGGTCAGGAACAACAGATATCACTTTTAAATCCTCATTTATGGAGATCAACAGCTAAAAAAGTTGATTTGCTGTTTGGTTACCCTTTAAGCATTTTGACAGACAGACAGGCTGGTAAACTCAACCAGAATTCATACAAAAGTCACACAAGATTATAATTTTAACAAGAGTTTAATTTCAGAGTGCTTTATAGTCCAATATTTATGGTAACCCTGAATATACTTTACCATAATGCAACAATTAAGGCCGATCTAGACCATGATCCCCATGTTTGTGAATCTCCCACATGATTGGCTAATTAAGCCGACGCCATCAAACATTCAGAGCACCTATAGGCCGGAGCCCGGATCACTCCCGCCCTTCCTCGTGGGTATTTGCTGGATTTTTACTCTCCAAAACAAACCTTGTAAATTTAACATGGCCGCTATCGCTTTATGTTTGCCCCCAACAGATCTAATCGTGCGCTTGGGGGAATTTTACGTATCAAATATTTACTGTCAGGTTCTAGCTAGCAGCGACATGCCCCGCATGAATTTAACATGGCCGCTGTAGAGACAAAAGCGGGTCTGTGTGAAGCACGCTTCCCGGAGCGTCGTCTCGGAGAGACAGAAGTCCGGGACGGGAAACCGAGCGGCGAGGATAAGAACCGGGACTGGGTCACAAAGCTGTCATTTGACCTCAGCCGCTTTGCTTTTAGCGGGAAGTCAGCCAGAGGTCGCGAGGGTGAGTTTTAATGTTGCATGTGTGCCGATGGAAATCCGCGCACGCATCCCGGCGTGCGTGTGCGCCCCTCGCCCGTACGTGTGTGTGTGTGTGCGTCGGGTCTTGAATTACGGCTGCTGTTTGTTGAGCGGTCCAGTGGAGCGCGCAGTGACAGATGACGTGAATTATTGATTGCAGACTTTTCTATAGCGGGAGTGTGGCGGCCCTCGTCCTCCTTCCCTGTCTTCTTCCTCTTTGTCTCTCTCATTCTCCTTTCAATCGTAATCTTTCTCAAACTTCAAATTCGTCTTTCCTCTTCGCCGTTTCCTTCCGCATCTCTCTTCCTCTTTAAACCCGAGATCAGCTGAAGCAAAAGGACAAAGTTCTTCTGGTTTGGTCAAAAGGTGAAAGAAGAAATGTTGTAACTCAAAATCATCAAAAGATTGAGATTTATTTGGTCCAATAACTCCATAACTATGGACCTGCATGGCTTCATTTTGTTTGTCTTCTTGGTTTTTTCGGTTTGATTCGCTGCACATCCAGAGATTTTGTGTAAATCGTTGTCTGTCCTCTCTTCAGCTCATGCTGCTGCTTCTTCTTAAAACCAATCAATAATTTTGTGACATTATCAATACCTGTGAATGGATTTTTATTGATAACTTCAAGGGAAAATGCAAAAAATCCCACCAATGTGCAGCACAAACACTTAGATTTTTGTTTGGAAAATGAAAAAAAGTTTTGATGTTGAGCTCCTTTGATTGGTTAGATTTATGTTTAACCACGGAGTCTTTACGTAACTTGTAAAGTGTTAGTGAATCTGGTACTAGCTCAGTGGTCCTGTGGTAGAGTGTCCGCTCACAGACTAGAAGGTTATGAGTTCAAATCCTGTCACAACCAAAGACACTAAAGCTGGACCCAGTTTCTCGCATGAAGGGGTTGGACTGGGGGGTTAAACCCCCAAATGGTTGCCGAGTGCAGCTGTGTCTGCAGCTCACCACTCCCCCAGGGGAGGGGTCAGATTAGCTGTATTTGCTGTTTCCACGTTGTTGTAAACACAACGTGATTGTGATAACCAACCCCGGTCTCCTCCACCTGTTCCACAATCATATTTGAACATTTAAGTCTGTAGAAGACAAAAGTATTAACAGTTCTGTCCTTAACCATCTTATGAAGACGAGACACAGAAAAAGAAATGAAATTACAGCAGAACGATTGTTTACTAGTACTTACTATGTTTAATATGAACTCCTGCAGGAGAAAAACTGTGAACTCTTTGGAATGACTTGGTTTTATGCATAAATTGGACACAATTGGGTCCAATGAAAACAGAAATGGGTGGGATTTAAGCCGGCGATGCTTTTCTCTTGTTGTGATTTAGATTGAGATAAAAAGAAAAACACGTTTTCTATTTCTTACAGAAATTGAAGTTCTCCCAAAGGGTTCACATACTTTCTCTTCCAACAAGTCATCCCTATTAGAATTTACTGAGTCGGACACCCAAGGAGGAGCACACTGAGGGCTAGATATAGAATTTATTATGCTAAAGGTGGTGTGGAAACTTCGTTGTTGCCAGATTCACAGGGGAGTAACGAAGTTTCCACACAAATGAGTCATTTGAGGTCAGATTAAGGGAACAAAGCACAGGTGTTGGTATAACCTCCAGGAGAGCAGACTTTGGGGGTGTCCATATGGAGATGAAGGGCAGTGAAGAATCTTGAGGAATCCAGGCCAGGGTCGTACACGTGGGGTCCAATCCAGAAGAAATGCTGCACACCAGGGGAGCAGACTTGAATCAGAGTCCAGGGTCAGAAAAACAGTCAAAACCAGCAGGATGGAAGGAGCGGGAAGGAGCGGGAAGGAGCTGGAAGGAGCGGGAAGGAGCGGGCCTGAACTTGGCAAAACCAAAACGAACTGGCAAGGAGGATGCGGAGGAGAGAAACTTAAGTCATTCAGAGCTCAGCTGTGTGGAATCAGCAATCAGGAGTGAGCAGGAACAGGAAGCCTAGAGGGAAAAAACCCCACAGATCCTGACACCCTTGGGCCCTCGACCTCCGGGGCTGGACATGAACTCAGAGGTGGTTCTGACCAGAACTTCTGGACACCAGAAAAGCTTCAATCTATTGTCTTTCTGGAAAATTGACCATTTACTTCTTTTAGAAAACGAAGATACTATTTCTTAATTCTTCTCTGCACTGGAAATGACCACATTAATATCTGCCCTCTTATGCTTTTTAACCTTTTTATTGATTCTTTAATCATTTGCAGACTTGGTGGTAATTGGAATTGGTGTTCAGACTTTTGGGGGCCCACTGGTTGATTCAGGACACCCGAAGGACATAAACCCTCCAGGAGGAGCTGCAGGAGAAGGAGGACTGAGTTTCTACGGTTAATGGATCCAGTTTGACGAACATTTTACTAAGATGGAGAGCAGAGCGGATGCATGCGAGTCGTCTCAAGATGGCGTCGGTCACACAGACGCTCGGGAAGCTGCAGTCCCGCCGCCGCCGCCGCTGCAGCTCCAGGGTGACGAGACGCTGCAGATGCCCTGAGTGCCACAGCGTGTTCGTTTCCCTACTTGCAAATGGGCTTCACGCTCACGCGCACGCTCACGTGCACGGCCCTGTCGAGACCATTAGAAGCCGCACACACTCCGGGTGTGTGGTTTCTGCGTGTATTTCCGGAGGTGGCGACACATCTGCTGACACTATGAACAAGAGGAGGACAGAAAAAAAATTACTGCAGAAACGTTACGTCTCATTAATATTTCACCGGCCTTTGTCTCGCCGCGGTCATCTCCGCAGACTCGCTTCTCTTCCATTTTTCTGGAATCTCAACTGTATATTTTAAAATCCATTTTTTTAATCATCTATTTCACTCAAAAAGGTTGTTTTAGGTAAAAACTATAAATACAAATTGTGGCTCAAATTTATGTAGGAAAATAATAAAATATTGTTTTATAGTGTTGGTGGCGTTTTTAATGAAACTACAGGAGGTCAAAATCCATAAATATTTATTAAACTCTCTAAAACTATGTTTTTAAAACTTTAAACCCCATAATTATGAACTAGATATATATTATTACCTGTGATAATGCTGGTGAGAGTGCTGTAAGCTGAATTTAGCCATTGAAGATGCTGAAACTGATGGCTGAATGCGATAAAATTCATAGTGTCTGTATTATCCATCTCTGTTTGCATGATTTTGTTATCAGATAGGGCTGCCACGATTAGTCGACTAATCGATGACTAATCGACTATTAAAATAATCGACAACTAATTTCATAGTCGATTAGTCGTTACTTTATATTGTATGAAGTCAGATTGTAGTAAAGTTGAAAGTTATAATAGCATTCTGCCTAGCTTTTGGAATATTTTGGCATTATTAAGGTTTTTAGGCTATTTTGGAGTTTAGCAAACATTTCAGCAGCATGCTAGCTATTTCGGCTAACTTTAGCTTTTTTACGTTTTTTAGGCAACTTTTGAGTTTAACTTATATTTCAGCTATATGCTAGCTGTTTTGGCCATTATAGTATTTTTCCATTTTTTTAAGGCTAATTTGGAGTTTAGCTAATATTTCAGCAGCATGCTAGCTATTTCGGCTAACTTTAGCTTTTTTACGTTTTTTAGGCAACTTTTGAGTTTAACTTATATTTCAGCTATATGCTAGCTGTTTTGGCTAATATAGGATTTTTCCTTTTTTAAGGCTAATGTGGAATTTAGCTAATATTTCAGCAGCATGCTAGCTATTTAGGCTAACCTTGGCTCTTTTTATTTTTTGGCTAATTTGGCATTTAACTAATATTTTAGCTGGTTATCAACTTCAGCGTCTTTACATCCACTTTGGCCATGAACAAAGATTAGTCGACTAATCGGAAAAAATAATCGGTGATTAGTCGACTATTAAAATAATCGTTTGTGGCAGCCCTATTATCAGACACACTATTTGTTTTCGTACCTGACATGTTTTGACGGAGACGTTCCGTCTTCATCAGGGTCGTCACTGACGTGTATAAAACAGCTGATTGTTTCTGAGGCGGAGTCACCTGTCAAAGTCTGACAGAATAAAGATAAAATATTAGCTAAATGCTAATTTAGTCTCAAAACTTAAAAAAATCCTTAGGCTAGATAAAACGGCTGTCATGAAGCTGAGAAAATAGCTAAACTTCAAAAAAGCCTAAATTAGCCAAAACTGCTAGCACAGGGTTGGGCAAACTACGGCCCGGGGGCCACATGCGGCCACTTAATGTGGCCCTCCAAATTAAAATACATTGAATCAAAAAATCCTAATTATTGTTTTATTTTCATTGTATTTCTGGTTTCTTCTCATGAATGATGTTGTTTCTCTGGCATTCGTGTGTTTTGTTTTGAGTCAGAAGGTGATTTTTTCGGATTTCTTTGAGTTTGCATTTTCCTCTGAAGAACATCAACCCATTGAATCACCAAAAAAAGAACAAAAATCAAAATTTAGAAATTAAAACTTAAAAATTTAAATTAAAAAATTAAAAATTTTCAGTTTTTAAATTAATATATGTGAATTTGAATCCAAATTAAAGCATGTTTTTCTCTAAATTCCATATTATTTTTTTAGTTTATGAGGTTGATTACCAAATCTCTCCTTCCATCTGCTCCTTGTCCGGCCCTTATGCCAAATTTTAGAACCCTTTGTGGCCCACGAGTCAAAACAATTGCCCACCCCTGTGCTAGCATGTAGCTGAAACATTAGCTAACCTCAAAAATAGCCTAAAAAATGTTAGTAAATACCAAAATAGTCCAAAAAACTTGCATAATGCCAATTTTTAAAACTTTAAAATTGTAACTTTATGAATTGTTTGTAAAGTGTTTTTATTAAATGTTGTTTAAAAAAGGTTTAGTAAAAAAAAGAACCTCCATAAGAAACAGTTTATTTCAGTTATTGCAAACGCTTCTCAAAGTAAACCTCTGTAGTGCTATCATGTATTTTTCTGATGCATTTTTCATCCTTTTTTCACTTCCCAAATCAAAAATTTATCTGCCCATCCATCCTTTCAGTCTGACTCAAGGCTATGGAGGGGGGGGTTAAAGTCACAACCCCCCCCCCCCATCAGGGCATGTGAGGCACAGCCCGACTGCACCGTCCTTTCACCCTCTCCCACCAACGGGCAGCAGGAAAGTACCCCATCCGAGGTGCAGAAGTTCTGCTTACTATTTCATGAGGGCACTCTAACCCCCCCTCCCTCCCCCCCCCGCCCCGTTTGCTTTCCTCACCTTGTCCCTCCATCTCCTCTCGACTCTGTTTTTCTGTCCATGTCCGGCTCCACTCGGCGACCCAAAGTGCATTGCAGCTTTTATTTCAGTTGACCTCATCTTCGCGGGATTCGTCTGGATTCTGGAAACTTCAGGATCTTTTTTTATGCTTTTCGTCATCGTTGGCAAACAGGGACGTAAAATATCTTCTATTTTTGTGACATTTGACTCGAGTGAAAAATGTTGTAATGAAATAATAAAATGATTAATACATTTAATCCGAACCTCTTCTGCTAACAGAGAGAATGTGGTCGAGAAAGTCAAACTACTGGATCCAAAACGTTTTAGATTAATTTAGTGCAGATTAAATGACAATAGAAGTTAAAACCTGTTAAGTGTTTTTTTTTTCTCACGTTCACGTTTTTAAGTCTGTGGGCTCCACGTAGAACATGTGGCGGCAGTAAAGCCTGTTGACCAATCAAGGATTCGGATAAAGTAAAGGTATCGTGTCCGTTTCAAGTCATGGAACCGTTTATAGACTGATCATCCGTCCATCTTCTTCCTCTCATCTGGACCGGGTCGGGGTGGCGGCGGTCCAAACAAAGATCCCCAGACCTCCCTCTCCCCGGTCACTTCATCCAGCTCCACTGGGGGGACCCCGAGGCGTTCCCAGATAGTGTCCTGGTCATTCCCGGGCTTCCGTCCAGTGGGACGTGCCCAGTAAGGCTGTGGATCGTTGCTCAGGTGGCGATCCGATTCACAAATGGAACCACGATTCTCACTCTTTAATATAATGTTTATTACTATGTGAATGTCTATTTACTGGATGGATAAAAAATTTAATTATTTGGTTTTAATCATTATTTATACCTTTAATTAAAACAGGAGATCAGAATCAACAAAACTGAAAAAAAACACAAAGATTCAGAAAGAAAGAAATGCAGTTTGTCATTTTAAACTTTTTTTTTCTTTCGTCAATCTTCTGGTTAAGTAACATAAAAAGGACAAAAATCACTTCTGTTTTGGATAATTTAAAAGCAAAACCTGAAAATTCTCTCCCCAGTTTTGTATCCTCAAAGTTCTTTAACATTTTACGTTCCAAGCTCTACATGTTGCTGCAGAACCCGTTTAAAAAAAGGCGATTTTTCCGCAGCAGAATCATCTGATTCATGTTGTTTACATCCTCCTTTCAGCAGCGTTTCTTCAGAATAAGATGGAGTTTTGTTATTGCGTAAACTGTTGAAGAGTTATCATAACCAAAAGAATGTAAACACTGAGATAAAGCTCCGGTGTTAAAGCTAATTTTTTTTTTCAGAAGTTTTTTCAGAGAACGGAACTTCAGTCTTGGTTTCTGAACGGAAAAATGCTCTTGCTAGTTTTACTTTGAAAACCGGAAGTTCACCGTCACAAAGATGTTTATGTGATGAACGGCGGCTCTTTCTGCTCTTGTTTTAGTTTCTAAGCTTATAATCCAACATTAATCTGCATTTCAGAGCAAAAATATATCGTCCCCTGATCATATTTTGATCATATTTTACTACAGTTTACTATATTTATGAAGATCGCGAATCAGCGATCTTTGACGTCGAGAATATTCGTACTTGTAATTTTGGAACCAGATCGCGAGTACTCGAGCACCCGCGTACTCGTTACAGCCCTAGTGCCCAGAACAGCTCAGCTCTCCCTTCACCACAATGGATTGGACGCCGCTCCGATTTCCCGTCACTCGTGAACAAGACTCCAAGATATTTAAACTCCTCCCTCTGAGGCAGGAGACTCCACCCTAACCCTTTCTTTCTCCGGTCCAGAACCCTGGCCTCAGACTCGGCGGTGCTGACCTCATCCCGGCCGCTTCACACTCGGCTGGAGGTCCTGGTTCCGTGACACAACATCACATCATCTGCATAGAGCAGAGATGAAATCCTGTGGTCCTCAAACCAGATCCCCTTCTGTCCATGAAAAACTATGAACAGTGTTGACTAGGATCTGTCGCCCGCAGCGTACCCATAGGAAAAAATGTACAGAAACGTTAGCTCTTCATGGGTTTACTGAGCATTCTACCACATTGATGTTTTGTGAGGGTCGTCAGCAGGTTTCACCTCGTTTCTCTCTCACCAACAATTATCCACCTGTGAAGGCAGGTCAGGCTTCAGTGAAGCAGAGATACTGAAGCATCATGTAGTTTACCAACTATCTGTAAGAAAATAAAGATTCAAGTCTCTCTGGAGAAAATCTTTTTAAAGATTTTTCAGTGATTTAGAGAATTTTAGTGGAATTCTGTGGGTCACGTTTAACTCTAAGACCAGCCAGTGAACGTTGACTCAAAAACTGGTGAACATGAGTTCTGAAGGTCAGATTCAAGTATTTTATATGTTGAACATGATACATGGTATATAGAGAACATGTGTTTTACTTCTCCTTAAATGACAGTTCTTCCCCGCTAGTATAACATTTTTTTTTTTTTTCTCCGACTTCGATGGCCGCTCTTACCAAAAAGAAGAATACTTCAAGTAGATGTTTTAAAGTAGACTAAAGTATAGAAATTTCCCAAAGTTTTACTTAAAAAGTAGAGTTCACTAACAAGTTTTGCCTGACTTTTAGTTGTAAAATAAGTATACTTAAAGTATCAGTTTCTAGTATTGTATTATTTTACTGGTAATAAACTCAAAGTTTATGAAAGTAAACTTTGAAGCATATCTAATGTAGCTTTTCATTCATAAGTGCTGATTAGTTTGTTTAAAATACATCTTTAATATACTGGAAATATCCCAAAAATACATGTACTCCATGCTGTGTAAGAATATATTTCTGGGCAATAACAAATATAAGAAATCTATTCAGATTTGTCACATAATTCTAAGTATAATCCAAATATACTCAACATGAACGTGTAAAGTTTACCTAAAAAGTAAGCTGTAGTTTTAAAAAAGTATATAAACTTGAGTATGCTTGTACAATAAATGTTTATTTGTCAAAGGAAATGTTTTTGTAATTAGATCCGTTATCATTTTTGACTAGAGAAACCCTCAACAGAATCTGGACTCAATTCACCAGAAGACGGACGGCCACATTCAGTGTCGACGGACGTCAGCCTGACTCCAAAAAACTCCTTAAAGCGAATGCAACTTTTCATTAGTATAGGCAAACAAATGTACGGATGAAAAGGAACTCATTAGAGAAGTGATATTAAAGTGGTTAGGGCCCCCGCTGTGTCAGTGGGGGCCCTCATGTAATATTCACACATGTTTAAACAAGTTGTTCTGGCAGCAGCAGTCAAGCTGAGCTGTTCTGCTTTATTCATATTATAATGTATATTTCACAGAAAGGAAAATCAAGCAGTTCGGCCAGCTTATATGATCCCAAAATGGAGTGATGGTCGTATTCCTGCCCCCCCCCTCCACACCAGCGCTGATGGACTCCAGCACAGGCAGGAGCAGTGTTTATTGATTCAGCTATGAAAAATCAATCACTCGCACAATTAATTGTTCATTGAGGCCTAGCAGCTCCGATCAACTTCAGGTCGAGATCAATAATAGACGGACGGGGGGTGGAGGGGGAGGCGGCCTAAAATGAATGAAAATTTCTGTGTTAAATAGAAGAACGAAAGCTTTTCACCTTCAAAGATCTATTTTTATTTGTTTGGTTATTCAGTGTTCGCCTGAAGTCATGAAATAAAAAATCCATTGAGAAGAAACTAGAAGTCATCTTTCTGATTAAATGTTTTCAAATCCTAAAAATTAAGAGTTTACATTCGGACAGAAAATAAAAGCATCAAGTCAAACAGGAAAATGTTGAAAAAAGAATCAAAAATGTCAATTTATTGTAACAGTTTTGCTGCAAAAACAATCATGTTTTTGAAATAAATTCATTTTTTTTTGTTAGTATTTATTAACCAATCATGGTTGTAGCTCCTGATGCACCTCCCCCCTCACCGCCTTGTTTTATGGGAGTTTTTCATAACGAATCTGCGGCTCGTTGCATCACCGGCGGAGCGTTTTGCATCACTCGCTTGCACCGATCGATCACTGCTGTTTTCTTTTTCTTTATTCGTTCTAAGTAAATGAAGAAAATTAAAGTTAATTGTCACATATTTCTGCACTGAAGCTTCATTAATAATTGACTCTGCCCCCCCGCCCCCCATGCAGCTGCAGACACATGCATTTTTTAGAAGAAAATTTACAGAAAAACAACAAACTGAGGAATTTAGTTGCAGTTGGACACAATAAAAGCAAAGATTTCAAACAACAGTTGAAGCTCCATCATCATTATGCAGTATTATATGGATTCATAATATTATATATTTATTCTTTTTAATCCAGTTTCATTTTTTAGCCAAAAAAACCAAATATTATGATTAAACAAAAAATCCTGATCACTTTTTTTTACTTGTTATCTCTTAATTTACTCTATTTTATTGTTATTTTGAGACATTACATTTACTCTTTTACTCTTTTGCATCCCTGCTTACACTGAAAAAATGTAAATGTTGGATCAATTATAAAAGTTCTGCAATTAAAATTATTTGTTTCAATCAAAAGAAACTTTTGAGTTGAGTTAACCATCAACTCAAAACTTAAATTTGATACAAACTAAGAATTTTAAGTGTAAAAAAAATGACACGACTTTTGTTAATTGAACCAACATTTCAGTTTTTTCAGTGCACCTGCATCTATCCACACTTCTTTTTTTACTATCTACCTCTCATTTGGCACAGTTTTAGATCCCATGTTTCTGAGGGGGTTAAATGTTTTTATGTTTTTTTTTTTAATTATTTTACTTCTGATTCTGGTTTTTGCTCATGTCACCAGTTAATGTTCTGAAATTCAAAGCTTTGTTTCATTAAAACGAACGCTGCATCTCATTGGTTGGTGGAGAACCTGGAGACACGAGAACCTTCACGGATGCAACATTTCTATAAATAACATTGCTGATCTTATTTAGAAGAGCTTTAAGATGACTTTTACTGGTGCTCACTTTAGTTTTACTTGTATGTTTTACCTCTTTTCACTGTCTGCCATTTTGTTTTGTTTTTTATCTTGTTTTAACATCATGTTTCTCTCTGAGAAAGCGATTCATAAATAAAGATTTACTTCCTTAAACTCTACTGTAAAGCTTGCCCTCAAAGCTCGATTCAGAGTCATTCAAGAAGACCTCAAGTGGTTGGAGGTTCAACTCCAAATGCAGCAGAAACCTGAAGATGTGATGACCCTTTATAGACGTCCTCTCAAAGTTCCCTAAAAACACGTCAACAAACAAACAGTAACTCAATAAATCCACGTGTGACCTGTAAGAAAACCAACCGATTCTAGGATCCATTTCCATCTCGTAAATGTTTTGACTGATTTCTTTTCTTCAGGCAGAGAAACTGAACGTTTCCAAACCAGATGTGCTTCACGGTAGAGCCGGAAGTTTCTAACTGGTTCAAGCAGAAGTCACTTTGAAATGCTTGGAGGTACCATTCAAACCGGGGGGTCAAACTCGATCACAAAGGGCAAAATCCACAACACGCCTCCGGTCACAGGCCGAACAGAATAAACATTTAACTACATTTTAAAAACTTTAAAAATGCAACTTTTTAACATTACTGTGAATAAAAAGAAACAGGAATATTATTCCAGAATAAATCAATAACTTAAACCTTAAATAATTTTCAATATTTTACTCTCCAAAATATATATTTTCTCAAAAATATAAAAGTTAAACTAAACATTAACAGAAAAACACTCAAATTTCTTTACTTTTGTCATTTTATATGGAAAATTAAACTTATACATATCCTAAAACAGGGGTGGGCAAACTTTTTGATTTGTGGGCCAGAAAGGGTTCTAAAATTTGGCACAAGGAGTAGATGGAAGGAGTGATTTGGTAATCAACCTCATAAACTAAAGAGATAATATGGAATTTAGAGAAAAACATGCTTTAATTTGGATTAAAATTCACATATATTCATTTAAAAACAGAAAATTTGGGAATTTTAATTTCTAAATTTTGATTTTTGTTCTCTTTTTGGTGATCCAATGGGTTGATGTTCTTCAGAGGAAAATGTGAACTCAAAGAAATCAGAAAAATCACCTTCTGACTCAGAACGCCAGAGAAACAACACCATTCATGAGAAGAAACCAGAAATACAATGAAAATAAAACAATAATTTGGATTTTTGATTCAATGTATTTTCATTTGGAGGGCCAGATTAAGTATCTTAAGGGGCCGCATGTGGCCCCCGGGCCGTAGTTTGCTCACCCCTGTCCTAAAAGGTAAAATACAATTTCTGCTTTTCAGCAAAAACAAATCAAATCATTGCACTGACTCTGTTTTGTCCTCAGTAATTTTATCCGGTTATGTTTATTTCTGCACCATGAGTGAAGGAGAGAATGATAACATCCTTGTGTTTTAAAATTCTGTGTATTGCACGAAGAAACCCAGAGATCATTATAAATCAAGGGTGGATAAACTACGGCCCTGGGGCCATATGCGGCCCATCAAACTCTTGAATCTGGCCTTCCAGACTGGATCAAATGATGATGATGATGATGATGACCCCAGTTAGTGTTTTATTTACTGGTGTCGACCCATAGATGTGCGTTATAAATACATTGACCTCTTGGTTAGAGACAGAAAATGTGTGGATTTGTTGTATTTTTTTATTATTATCGTTTATTTTTAGAGTCCCAGAATCATTTTTCTAATCATTGTATCACCGTTATGAGTGCAGTGTTGTCGTAATTTGGGTTTAGTCCTGATACCAATCCAATTAACACTAAAATGATAACAAAGTTCTGAAATAAAAGCTCTCAAGAGTTCGTGTTTTATTGAAATGAACTTTAACTGTTCTCATTTTTCTCAAGTTTTATTTAACTATTTAGATTTTTCATGCATTTTAAAATGCTTCCATAAATATTACTAAATACATTCAATATTTTGCATTACTAAACGATTCAGGCAAACGATTATGCAACACTTGAGTAGAAAACGAAGAATATTTCTCCTTTTTAGGATTCTGTAGTTGATTTAGAAGTACGGTTCACAACAATTAATCAATGTGGTTGAAGCTCATAAGTAAATTAAAATTCAACTTGTTAGATAAACAATAACAATCAAGTAATATTAATAATAATATTTGAGACTGTTATTTTTTACAGCACTAATCCAAACCCATTTATTTTAGCTTTTACGTTTCTAAAACCAAATTTTAATACATTTTCTTCTTGCTTTTGTTGCAACATATGGTGATGCACAAAATAAAACACTTATTATTGGGAAATTTCGTCTAATATTAAGTGTTTCAAAACACAAAAACAAAATGAAAGTATGTTTTTGTCTAGATTGAATGTTATTTTTTTCTCTTTTGAAGTGGATTAACAAAACTCTCATCTTGTCCTGATCCGGTCCTTCTGTCATTTTTCTGTTATAAATGATCTCTCAGACTCCATGATTGTAGTTTTGATTTAAGATGGTACCAGAGCGAGAGCATAGAGCCGTATATCAAGTTGAAGTCCCATTCTGTGTCACACACCTCTATATCCACATTTGACCCCTCCCCTGGGGGAGGGGTGAGCTGCAGACACAGCCTGGTGGTTTGACCCCCAAATCCAACCCCTTCATGCTGAGTGTCAAACGGGTCCATTCTGAGAGACTTGATTGAACTCACGACCTTCCAGTCTGAGGGCGGACACTCTACCACAGGGCCACAGAGCTGGTGGGCTGAATATAATTACCAGGTGGGCTATGACTGTCACATTTAAATGATAAAAGCTGCTTTTGATATTTAGTTGATTTCAAATTCTTACTTTACTAAAAGATGCCCTGAAGCTAAGCCTCAGAACAAAGTCATGTTTTTGATAAATACCTGTTTGATATGGAAGTTTTTTTATGTCAAAATTCAAAGTATTATGCATTGTTCAATTGACAATTAGGTTTGTAAATTCATCATGCAATTTGAAAATTCATTTTTCAATTTGAAATTCAATATTAATTTCAGGCTTGCAAAATGACAATTCATTTTGCAATTTACAATTCAATATTAAAATTTACAATTCAATATCACAATTTTTTAAAACAAAAAATTGAATACAAACAAAATCAATTGCATTGTATATTGTCATGGGTTTTTGATGTCATAATTCAAATGACAATTCATTTTGCAATTTACAATTCAATATGCAGTTTGACCTTTCATTTTGAAATGCATTTTACAATTGACAATTCAATATTCAAATTAGACTTTAAATAGGAAAATACATTTTGCAATTTACAATTCAATATTAAAGTTTTAAAAAACACAAATATTGAATATTAATCTAATATTGAATTGTAAATTTTCATATTGAATTGTAAATTGCAAAATAAATTGTCATTTTGCAAGCCTGAAATTAATAATGAATTGCAAATTGAAAAATGCATTTTCAAATTGCATGATGAATTTGCAAACTGAATTGTCAATTGAACAATGCATAATACTTTGAATTTTGACATAAAAAAACTTCCATATAAAACGGGTATTTATCAAAAACATGACTTTGTTCTGAGGCTTAGCTTCAGGGCATCTTGTAGTTTTTATTTTGACATTAAAAAACTTCCATAGTTTTAAACTGTGGTTTTCTGATAAAAAGAATACCTGGCACCTACTTTAGTATAAATCTGTTTTTTCTTTTATCGGATTGTATGAAAGCAAAATAAAGCAAATGTCAACTCTGCAGCATTCCATTGACAGGATTTAGGGTGAAACAGACGCGTGGTACGTGGATGTCAGGCTCAGAAATGGCCGGAAGCTCGCAGTGGAATCCATCCAGTGATCCCGCCGGCTGATGGCGAACTCTAAAATCAGCAAAAGAGGCACGGACAGCTCAAAGTAGCCCCAAAGCAGCCTCCTCCACGCACGGCAAACCCAGGGAAATCTCCAAAGACGCTCTGTGAAGCTTCAGCTCTACCAGCAGCCGGCCTCACTGGGGAGGAATGGAGGGAATTATTGGAAGATGCAGGGATTAGAGGAAAACATGCGCGAGTCATGACGGCAGGAGGAGCCGAGCCCGGAGCTGTCGGCTCAGCAGACGAGTGGAGGTCCTCCGTGACGGACCACAGACTCCTGGACGAGGAGAACGGCGGTAAAACCAACCTCCTAATCAACTTTTTTATTCCTTTTTAAAACAAATATTGCTCCCCTCCTCGTGAGTTACCCCCCCCCTCCATCTCTCTCCTTCCACCAGGCTTCCAGCTTCAGAGCCAAAGCTCCATCTGATCAATAATGGATGCTGCTGTCTCCTACACTGCTGGAGAAGGGCCAGTACATTAGGTAATGCAGGGGCTACATTTAACTGGATGGGCTTGTTAATGCGTCCCGCTGGGGAAACACCCGCATCAGCCCCCCCCCGCCCTCCACGGCTGCACCACACATATATGTGCACAGACTTTACCCATGCACTCACCCTGCTCGGTGATCCGCCGTCGTCCCACTTCTCCTGCACGGGAAAAACAAACATTTCTTCACTTTTTCTATCAGAAAACTAAGTTATTCTCTGGGATTTGCTGCTGTTGTTGGTGCTAAATGTGATAAGATGTTGTTGTGTTCTCTCACCACTAAGTTATCTTGTCTTCCTCGATCAGCTTCAGACACACGAGGAGAAAGCATCCCTAAAACGGTCCCGATCTGTCAGTCACGGCCTGAATCGGTCTGTTCCTTCATCAATCTTTGACGTGATTGCATGACCATTTGCCGGTTACGTAAAGGCACGTGCCAAACAGCTACAGTTACCAGTTAGGACCAAAATTAAGAGACTGCAGCGTTTAAAGTACGAATAAAGTTCTGCCAATGTTGGAAGGAGTTCTCCTAAGGCTCCTCAGAACCACATCTGGATGATGTAAATCTTTAGTGGTCGCAAGCCACAATTTCATTTCAATTTTTAAAAAGAAAGTCTAATTGTAATATCAAGAATATTTGGCTCAAAAAGCACTTCATGTTCCGATTAATGATAAGTAACAAAACATACAGAACAGTAATGATAAGTACAGATTAGGATGCAGTTTATGCAAAGTTGCATGAAGCTAGCGTCAATGTTTTTTGCTAAATTTGGTCCAAAACGATGCTGGATCTTTTTGCTAAACATGCTTAACAAATTATCTGTAACTGCTAAAGGAATTTAAAATGCTAAAGCCATTGCTTAATGCTAAAGCTGCTAAACGACTTAAAATTTAAGAATGTGCGCAAAGAATCTAGAAAAATTGTTACTAAAATATTAGCTAAAATCAGAATTGACCCCAAAAATCCTCAGTAGATGCCAAATTAGCCATAAAAACTAACATGTTGCTAAAATGTTAGCTTAACTAAAAATTAGCCCTAAAAAAATTCATTATATGCTAAATTAGCCCAAAAAAAGCAAGCATGGTGCTTAAATACTAGTTTGACTCATAATTAGCCCAAAAAGTCAATAGATGCCAATTGGCTAAATAAACTAATATGTTGCTAAAATATTAGCTCAAATCTAAATTAGCTCAAAAAAACTTAGTAGATGCTAAATTTACCCAAAAAAGCTAACACCTTGCTACAATATTAACTCAAAATTAGCCCAAAAACCCCAGTATGTGCTAAATTAGCCAAAAAAAAAGATAGCATTTTCGTGAAACATTAGCTAAACTCAGAATTAATCCAAAACCTAAATAGATGCCAATTGACTAAGAAAAATAATTGTTTAAGATTTTAGTCTAAATCAAAATTAGCCCAAAAAACCTCAGTAGATGCTAAAATTAGCCATAAAAACTAACATGTTGCTAAAATGTTAGCTTAACTAAAAATGTTCCCTAAAAAATTCATTATATGCTAAATTAGCCCAAAAAAAGCTAGCATGGTGCTTAAATACTAGCTTTACTCATAATTAGCCCAAAAAGTTAATAGATGCCAATTGGCTAATTAAGCTAATATGTTGCTAAAATATTATCTTAAATCTAAATTAGCCCAAAAAAAACTCAGTATACGCTAAATTAGCCAAAAAAGCTAACATGTTGCTAAAACATTAGCTTAACTCAAAATTAGCTCAAAAAAACTTAATAGATGCTAAATTTACCCAAAAAAGCTAACACCTTGCTACAATATTAACTCAAACTTAGCCCAAAAACCCCAGTATGTGCTAAATTAGCCAAAAAAAGATAGCATTTTCGTGAAACATTAGCTAAACTCAGAATTAACCCAAAACCTATATAGATGCCAATTGACAAAAAAAAAAGATAATTGTTTAAGATTTTAGTCTAAATCAAAATTAGCCCAAAAAACCTCAGTAGATGCTAAATTAGTCATAAAAACTAACATGTTGCTAAAATGTTAGCTTAACTAAAAATTTTCCCTAAAAAAACTCATTATATGCTAAATTAGCCCAAAAAAAGCTAGCATGGTGCTTAAATACTAGCTTTACTCATAATTAGCCCAAAAAGTCAATAGATGCCAATTGGCTAAATAAGCTAATATGTTGCTAAAATATTATCTTAAATCTAAATTAGCCCAAAGAACATCAGTATATGCTAAATTAGCCAAAAAAAACTCTAAACATAGCTAACTAAAATTAGCTTAAAAAAACTTAGTAGATGCTAAATTAACCTAAAAAAGCTAATACCTTGCTACAATATTAACTCAAAATTAGCCCAAAAACCTCAGTATGTGCTAAATTAGCCAAAAAACATAGCATTTTGGTAAAATATCAGCTTGACTCAGAATTAACCCAAAACCTATATAGATGCCAATTGACTAAAAAAAAAAAATTGTTAAATTTTAGTCTAATTCAAAATTAAGCCCAAAAAATCCTCAGTAGATGCTAAAATTAGCCACAAAAGCTAACATGTTGCTAAAATGTTTAGCTTAACTAAAAATTAGCCCTTAAAAAATCAAATTATATGCTAAATTAGCCCAAAAAAAGCTAGCATGGTGCTTAAATACTAGCTTTACTCATAATTAGCCCAAAAAGTCAATAGATGCCAATTGGCTAAATAAACTAATATGTTGCTAAAATATTAGCTCAAATCTAAATTAGCCCAAAAAACCTCAGTATACGCTAAATTAGCCAAAAAAGCTAACATGTTGCTAAAACATTAGCTTAACTCAAAATTAGCTTTAAAAACACTTAGTAGATGCTAAATTTACCCAAAAAAGCTAACACGTTGCTACAATATTAACTCAAAGTTAGCCCAAAAACCTCAGTATGTGCTAAATTAGCCAAAAAAACATAGCATTTTGGTAAAATATTAGCTCGACTCAGAATTATCCCAAAACCCATATAGATGCCAATTGACTAAAAAAAAAAATGATTTTTCTAAAATATTAGACTAAATAAAAATTAGCCCAAAAAACCTCAGTAGATGCCAAAATTAGCCATAAAAGTTAACATGTTGCTAAAATATTAGCACTACTTAGAACTAACCCAAAACCTAAATAGATGCCAAATTGGCTAAATAAACTAACATGTTGCTAAGATACAAGCATATCTCAGAATTAGCCCAAAAAAACCTAAGTATATGCTAAATTAGCCAAAAAAGCTAACATGTTGCTAAAACATTAGCTTAACCCAAAATTAGCTCTAAAAAACTCAGTAGATGCTAAATTACCCAAAAAAGCTAACACCTTGCTACAATATTAACTCAAAATTAGCCCAAAAAACCTCAGTAGATGCTAAATTAGCCATAAAAGCTAACATATTGCTAAAATATTAGCACTACTTAGAACTAGCCCAAAATCTAAATAGATGCCAAATTGGCTAAATAAACTAATATGTTGCTAAAATAAAAGCATCTTATCAATATCTTAGAATTAACCCAAAAAACCTGACAAATTAACCAAAAACCAGACCGGTTCTAAAATATGAGCTAAACTCAAGAATAACTGAAGAAAAAAAACATATTAGATGCTTAAGTATCACTTTAACAAACGTGTCTGCAATGTCAAGAAATGAGTGTCAGGAAGTTCTACCTACAGCCTGTCGTTCATCTGGACATCTTACGGGACGTCCTATGGACGCCTACAGAAGTGCACGACTCACGATCCAGTATTCACACCTGACTAATGACTAGAGTGGCCTAAGGACACCGTAGGACAACATCACCCGTCGGTAATCATTGTGTACAACTTCCATTATCCTTACAAACACATTTACCACAAACACAATAATAGTAAGATATCCTCTCGGGGGGTGGATCCTCCTGCCCCAGCTGGAGGAGGTTAAATATCTTGGGGTGGCGTTCACGAGTGATGGAAAGTCGGAGCGTGAGATTGGAAAAGTGTCCCCCATTATCCAGTCGCTGTACAAGTCCGTTGTGGTGAAGAGACAGTTGAACCAGAAAGCAAAGGTCTCAATTTACCGGTCGAGCTTTGTCCCGGTACTCACCTGTGGTCCCTTAGAGAGAGGGCGAGAAGCTCAGTCACCCGGAGAGAGGTCGGAGTAGAGCCGCTTAGATTTTACATCGAGACGATCTAGACGCCTCTGTTCTGGGTATGTCCCACTGGGTGGAGATCCCGGACAAGACCCAGGACACGCTGGAGAGACTATGTCTCTTGGTTGGTCCGGGAACACCTTAGGGTCCCCCCAAAGGCTGCATAAGGCGACTGTATAAGCCTCAAAAGAACTGTAAGACACACCTGCCACACCAGACACCTTTCAACGACCCTTCATGGACTCGGACGACCCAAAACCCTGAAGTACCTGTGCAGGTCAGCCTCCTGTATGGGTGTACGTGACTACAGCTTCACCTGATCCATCTCTCTCATCAACATTTCATCTGAAACGAGATTATGTCAGATACTGAGGATGAAAGTCTTGAAAAAATCAGAGAAAAACTTGAACTACCAGCAGCTCCAATAACAGCACATCCTGTTCTCATACATGTTCTGTTCTCATACATGTTCTGTTCTCATACATGTTCTGTTCTCATACATGTTCTGTTCTCATACATGCTCTGTTCTCATACATGTTCTGTTCTCATACATGCTCTGTTCTCATCCATGTTCTGTTCTCATACATGTTCTGTTCTCATACATGTTCTGTTCTCATCCATGTTCTGTTCTCATACATGTTCTGTTCTCCATCGGAGGGTTCACAGTATCATACACTCCAAACCTCACCTTTCTCACCTGCAACCTCTTCCAGTTTCCTGTGTTTCCCGACTAACTGAACTGGTGACGCCAAAGAAAACGTCGACGACATCGTAACAGGATCAATGAATCTTTAAATGCTTAGTCGAATGATTAACACGTGATCTCCCCTCCCCTTCTCCTCTCTGCCCGGGGGCTTTTCTTCTGCCCCATGAAGGATTTCCTCCATTGTTGTCTCCAGATGTCACGAGCATCATCATACGTGTTCACTTTTATCACTTCCTTGACTGTTTTCATTCATGCTTTGTTGCACCAAAAACTCCAGGATTTATGTTAATGCATAAAAGAGATCCAGCCTGAAAACATATGTAGAGGTGATGTAATATGCATGCAGTTGTTGGGATGCATCATGTCTGGGAGACTTCTGCAAACGGGTTTTTTAGGACGACTATATTTTCCTATTAAGGATGTATGTTGAAACACAGAAGACACGTTTTAATTGGAGAACCGAGGTGACGCGCTAATTGGAAAGAAACTTATGTTATCCTATGATCCAATTCAGCTTAAAGGTATTTTAAATGAAGCTTTTTAACAAGACATTAGGGCTAACGAAGCGATTATTTTAACAGATGACTAATCAGAGATTGTTGGTTCATGCGCAAAATGAATGTAAAGTACACATCTTAACCAGCGTTAGCCTTCCCTTACCAAAAAGAAGTATACTCAAGTTTATTTTAAGTATACTTTCATAAACTTAAGCTTACTTATAATAAACTTGGAGTAAACTTAACGTTTATTGCCAGTGAACCAGAAGTATACCAGAAAGTTTACTTTAAGTATACTTCTAATTGTACTTTTTATAAACTAAAAGTGGGCCAATTTAGTACAAAGAAGTATATTTGGTAGTAAACCTCCAGTATATTTTTTAGGTATACTTGGTTTATCCTTTTTATACTTAAGTATACTTTCAAAAATATACTTGAAGTATACTTATTTTTGGTAAGGGTTGAACTATATGGCAATAATAATGCTACTGTGAATGCTCTAAGCTGAATGTGGCTACTGAAAATGCTAAAAGTGAAAATGCTGAAGCTGAAAGTTTGCTAAAATATTAGCTAAACTCCAAATTAGACCCAAAAAAACAGGGAAAAAAATCTGTAATTTTGCCAAAACAGCTAGCATATTGTTAAAGTATTAGCTAAACTCCAAAAAAGGACAAATTATCCAAAACAGCAAGCACAATTGTAAATTATTAGCTAAACTCCAAATTATTTTTAAAAAAATGGAAAAATGTCTAATTTTGCCAAAACAGCTAAAATAATGCTAACACATTAGCTAAAGTCCCAATTAGCCAAAAAAATACCTGTAAAAAACATCTAATTTTGCCAAAACAGCTAGCATTTTGCTAAAGTATTAGCTAAACTCCAAAAAAGGATAAATTGGCCAAAACAGCAAGCACAATCGTAGAATATTAGCTAAACTCCAAATTAGAGCTGTAACGAGTATCCGGGTGCTCGAATACTCGCGATCTGCTCCCGAAAATCAGAGTACAAATATTCGCGACTGTAGTAAAATATGATCAAAATATTATCTGGGAACGATGTATTTTTCCTCTGGGCTGCAGATTAATGTAGAATTTTAATTTTACGAACTAAAACAAAGCCGAAAGAGCCGCGGTAGTCACAGGAAGTAAACAAATCTTTGTGACGGTGAAGCTTCTGGTTTTCAAAGTAAAACTAGCAAGAGCATTTTTCCATTCAAAAACCGAGACTGAAGTTCTGTTCACTGACATAACTTCTGAAAAAATGAATTAGCTTTAACATCGGAGCTTTATCTCCAGTGTTTACATTCTTTTGGTTCTGATAACTCTTCAACAGTTGATGTAATTAACGAAACTCCATCTTATTCTGAAGAAACGCAGCCTCACGCTGCTGAAAAGAGGATGTAATCAAAATGAATCAGCTGATTCTGTTGCGTTAAAAAGAGTTTTTTTTTTTTTTACTCAGGCTCTCCACCAATATGTAACGCTTAGAACGTAAAAAGAACTTCAAGGATTGAAAAATGTGGAAAACATTTTCAAGTTTTGTTGTTAAATCATCCAAAACAGCAGTAATTTTGATCCCTTTTATGTTGTTTATGTTACTGCTGATCTTAACCAGACGGTTGAAAGAAAAGTTTAAAATGACAAACAAAATCTTTTTCTATCTGAATCTTTGTGTGTTTTTTTTATCTGTTTTGATGATTCTGATCTCCTGTTCTAAATAAAAGTATAAATGTTGGTGATTCAATACAAATAATTTCAATTTTCCTCCATCTAGTAAATATTAATAAGAAAGAATTGTGGTTCAGTTCATGAATCGTTGAGCTCGATTCCACCTAAGCAACGATCCACAGCCCTACTCCGAATCATCTAAAAAAAAAAGGGAAAAATGTCTAATTTTGCCAAAACAGCTAACCTAAACTCCAAAAAAGGACAAATTATCCAAAACAGCAAGCACAATTGTAAAATATTAGCTAAACTCCAAATTATTTTTAAAAAATGGAAAAATGTCTAATTTTTTCCAAAACAGCTAACATAATGCTAACATATTAGCTAAAGTCCCAATTAGCAAAAAAAAAATACCTGTAAAAAACGTCTAATTTTGCCAAAACAGCTAGCATTTTGTTAAAGTATTAGCTAAACTCCAAAAAAGTCTAAATTAGCCAAAACAGCAAGCACAATCGTAGAATATTAGCTAAACTCCAAATTAGGGCTGTAACGAGTATCCGGGTGCTCGAATACTCGCGATCTGCTCCCGATAATCCGAGTACAAATATTCACGACGTCCAAGATCGCTGATTTGTGATCTTTATAAATATAGTAAACTGTAGTAAAATATGATCAAAATATTATCTGAGAACGATGTCTTTTCCTCTGGGCTGCAGATTAATGTAGAATTTTAAGTTTACGAACTAAAATGAAGCCGAAAGAGCGTCGGTAGTCACAGGAAGTAAACACATCTTCGTGATGGTGAAGCTTCCGGTTTTCAAAGTAAAACTAGAAAGGGCATTTTTCCGTTCAAAAACTGAGACTGAAGTTCTGTTCACTGACATAACTTCTGAAAAAATGAATTATCTTTACCATCAGAGCTTTAGCTCCAGTGTTTACATTCTTTTGGTTATAGTAACTCTTCAACAGTTGACACAATTAACGAAACTCCATCTTATTCTGAAGAAACGCAGCCTCACGCTGCTGTATGGTGGATGTAATCAACGTAATTCAGCTGATTCTGCTGCGTTAAAAAAAGATTTTTCTTTTTTTTACCCAGGCTCTCCACCAATATGTAACGCTTAAAACGTAAAAATATTCAAGGATAGAAAAATGTGGAAAACATTTTCAAGTTTTGTTGTTAAATCATCCAAAACAGCAGTAATTTTAATCCCTTTTATGTTGTTTATGTTACTGCTGAACTTAACCAGACTGTTGAAGGAAAAGTTTAAAATGACAAACAAAATTTTTTTTCTATCTGAATCTTTGTGTGTTATTTTTTAATCAGTTTTGTTGATTCTGATCTCCTGTTCTAAATAAAGGTATAAATGTTGGTGATTCAATACAAAAAATTTCAATTTTCCTCCATCTAGTAAATATACTCATAGCAATAAACATGATATTAAAAAGTAAGAATCGTGGTTCAGTTTGTGAATCGTTGAGCTTGATGCCACCTAAACAACGATCCACAGCCCAACTCCAAATTATCTAAAAAAAAAAAGGGAAAAATGTCTAATTTTGCCAAAACAGCTAAAATAATGCTAACATATTAGCTAAAGTCCAAATTAGCCAAAAAATATGTGTAAAAAAACGTCAAATTTTGCCAATATTTTAGCAAATTGCTAAAACGTTAGCTAAACTGGAAAGAAAATGTCTAACAGTTGCTGGATATTTTCAAGTTTGAACACAGTCTGTAACTGAACATCTGCAGAAGTTCTCAAGTTTCTAAGATCACAAAGTTTTTGAAGGATTTGAGGAATTTCTCAACCGTTCCCTATGGGGAATATTTTGATCAATATTTCAAAACTATAAAGTTTATGAATACCAAAAGTCGATTAATCAACTATTTTAATAGTCGATTAGCCGCCGGCTAATCCTAGCATCCTTTCAAGGCATTAATTTGTATTTTTCTTGTTCTGCGGCACAGATTCAGCTGATACGATAAATTCTTCCCTCACATTTCTGTATTTCTTTACCCGTTAGGATGATGAGGTCTCTCCACATTCAAATGTCCCCTGATTATACCTGAGGTCTGGAAGCTGCTTCACATTATCTCCTCTCTTCTCGGCTGTTGGAGGGGGCCCCGGCGGCCCCTCTAACCCCTGTTTGGCCCCAGATGAAAACTGCGATTGGTCCTCAGTGGGAATTTTAAAGGGCTTTCAATTACTCATCCGAGGGAGCTGCTGTTCATCCCTCCTCTGCATGCCGGCCTCGGCTGAGGTCCTGAACCCGAGCTCCAATCAGCGCTCTTTAAAGTGACGACCGGCTCCTGGATGCAAATGAGAGGAGCGGGATGAGAGACGGAAGGTGACCACGGATCCTGTGAGGAGAAACCTTCAGGTGTGGAGAAGGAT
Organism: Oryzias javanicus; assembly: GCA_003999625.1. Classification (NCBI taxonomy): domain Eukaryota; kingdom Metazoa; phylum Chordata; class Actinopteri; order Beloniformes; family Adrianichthyidae; genus Oryzias; species Oryzias javanicus. The sequence continues at coordinate 27,733,691 of CM012450.1, forward strand.
TTGATTTTAAAAGGATTTCATGTCTATTAAAATGATTAAAAAAAACAATTAAACAAGAATTAAAAACATACTATTTTATGGTAGCAGGTGATATTTTTATTTAGTGTTGAACCTTTTGAAAATAACACCTTTTAAATAATGATCAGATTTGAACAAGCCAACAGAACTACTAATTAAAAATCTACATTACCGTATTTTCCGGACAATAAGTGGCTCTGGAGTACAGTGCCCTCTAGTGGTTGTTACTGAAATTAATGATTATATGAGCTTGTTTACGTTAATTTGCTGGAATGACGTTGATCGTGTGAACAAATAAAAAGTTACGGTAAATCAAATAACATGAAAAGTGGAGCTTCTGGGTTAAAAACAATGATTTAAAAGAGCTTAAAACATGGAGACGCATCAAAGGGATAAAAAGCAGATCAAACATATGCAGTCAGAGCTGCTGCTGGTGAAAACCCTAAACTACGGAAGCATGTGTGACTCATAATTCAAAATAAAAGTCAATACTGGAAATGCTTACTTACCTGCATGACTCATCTCTTAAATAAAAATAATTCTCAAAACATTATATTCCCATTCTGTGACATGAAGTGAAATGAAAAAGGAAATATTATTTGACATTTTATTTTTGAAAAGTTAAAATTTGCACCAAAGTTCAATAAGAAATATAAAATTCGAAAATTAAAACAGATTGACAGAAAAGCTTTCAACATGTAACAGAATTTCTCTTAAATAAAACCAAAAAACAAATCTCTGAACGGCTTTTTCATTTTTCTCTCATCACCGCTGTGACATAATTAAAGTTAAAAAGCGAATGATGATGGCGTTTTTCACACAGCGCAGAAAGTGTCGTGCTGAAAGTGTTGAGTTGGACGACGATGCGCACAGCGATGGCGGCGGTGCACGATCCTCCTCTGCCTCGGTTTGTACTAGAAAATGTTCAGATAATGATTTGAATGAAGCTACAGAACAGGTGTGTTGGAGAAGAAAGAGAAAAAGTGATGCAAGTAGATTGTGAAAATGAAAAAGCATTTACAGCTTTGACTGTTATTTTGAATTATGAATCACAAATGCTTTCATATAAAACTGGTCACAGACTTCAGATCCACAGGATTACAGTCAAGTTCCTTTAACGGAGAGATCAGACTGAGAGTTCTCTGGTGGATCTACTGCAACTCTCCAGCTTATCAATGAGAAGCTGAAAAATGAAAAGAGCTGAAAAAAACCTTAAAGTTCTGATTTGTATCTCTAAAATGTAAAAACTGTAAATGTTTGGTGATTAAGAATAAATCATGACAATGAAAAATGTGGGTCTAATGAGGGGGGGGGGGGGGGGGGGGCATAGGGTTAGGAGTGAACCAAAGGATTAATCCCCCCCGTCTCTTTAGTTGCTGTTTTAATGACTCCTGATGGGAGAGGGAAGCGGGACGGGTGGGAGAGGTGAGGGGTGAGGAAGGGCGGCAGGTGTGACTGTCATAAACAATATCGGAGTCCCGACTCCTCTGCTGGTATTTACATAAAAGCTCAACCAAAGCAGCGCTTTCCTTGTTTTCCGCTCCACTCTTTTCGGCTTTCTTTTATCCTCCTGCCTCCGACCTCCCTCCATCCCCCCCCCCTTCCCCCTCTCCACACTTGTCGTCCCGATTATGCAGATGAGCGTTTGCGGCGGGGCCCTAAAAAGCAGATTAGGAGCAGGGAGCCTCTGATTGTGACATGGTTATTCCACAGAGGCCCGCTTGTGTCTGCTCGTGCGATTCTCTCAGGCCGTCCACCTCCAGCCTTTGCATTTCCTGCCATTAGCATCATGATATTCTGGTCTGTGAGCAGAATGTGTCCCAGGACAGGTCTCCATGTGAAAGGGTTGAGCTCGTTATTCTCTGAAACAGAAACGTTCACTGCACGAGCAGCCGTCGCCGCCGCCGCCGTCGTCATGCCAAAGCTGGCGGTTAAAAATCCTAACAGATTCAAACGTAGTTTTGTTCGGCGGTTGACTCCTCCCAGTCAAGTTCATGTCAATCCTTCCCCGACTGATACGTTTTCAGCTTCAAATAATTATATTTTCAATTTCCTCAAGTTAACTTCACCCAAAAAAAAACCAAGACAAAAGAAAACTCATTTAATCTGATTAACTAATGAACAAAGGTTTTTTTCTTTCTTAATCGACAAATTAGACATTACAAAGAAAGATATTAGATATTTATACAGGTAAAGATGACATGAATTCAATTTTAGAATTAGTAAAAGAGAAAAAAAACTAAATTTAACTGTTGACTTATTGTTGTGTTTTTATGTTTTTATTTATGTTTAGTTTAGTTTAATTTAATTTTCATAGAACACAAAACGACTTTCATAATACTCTTGTCCTTAGTGAAAATGAAAAGAGAGAAGAAAACTTGTTGTCTCTGCCTCCTTCAATCAATCAATCAATCAATCAATCAATCAGATCTATCTCTTGTCTGTTACAATATTTTGTCAACTGACTGGCAAAGAGCAACAAAAGTAGACAAGTAAAAAAAGAAACAAACAGTAAGAACAACAAAAACAACAATAATAATGATAATAATAATAATATACGAATAAGTAACATACAATAAACCAAATTAAGCAAGTACCTCAGATTGTTTATTTATTTATTTATTTTACCCTAAAGGTCGGCTCTGAGACGACCTTTAGTTTATTTGTTTATTTGGAACCCCATCTTTTACATAAATTTTAAAAGGATTTTACAAAATTAAAAATCCAATGAATCATATTTACATTAAAAGCTAATCATGTTAAATAAGGTCAAAGCAAATGTATTTTTGTATCCATCATACTAATAAAACATTTCATAATAAAACATTTCGTTATTGTAGTTGGTCCAAATATGTTAATGTTTTTGAAATGTTTGTCATTAAAAAGTCTTATCCAGTCCCCACTGTACAGCAGTTTTGTTACCAAAAATTAAAGATGTCGTTATGCATAAAGAAATTAAGACTAAGTTGAAATTTGTCTTTTATCTTCAGTCAACCTAAAGTAATGTACACTTCATTCCCATTGGTCCAATAATCCCCTGTGCAACAGATGACCTGGAAATACTCCAGATGTGATGAGACTGTATAACCAGGTGGACACTATTGTGCACACCTTGGAGCCAAGGCAATACCTCTGCCCATCTGAGATACTATATGATTAATCTGATCTGTCCAAGAGATCTGATGATCAAACATGATCCCCGATAGATTCGTTTCAGTCACTTGTTCAGGTAGCAGGGTGCATTCAATAAATGTTTTGTACCGAACATAATCCATTTTGTTTTGGTTGGATTAAGAATCAATCGATTCAACTTGACCTGATTGGTGGTTGAATGAAGTTGATTCTGGAAGGTTTTATTGAGATCTAGTAGCAGATGCACCAAATAAAGTTGCATCATCTGCATACAACAGCACTTTTACAGATCATTTACAAACACTGAAAATAAAAGTGGACCCAAACATCTACCTTGTGGAACACCACAGGATACATGTTTTGTTTCAGACAAGCTGCCATTGAAAAAAGGACTTTATCTTTCAGACAGATGGTGAGAAGCAGAAAAAAGTGTTTTCTGATGATAGAAAGACCAAAACAGTACAGCGCCTGCTTCAGCTGCAGCTTCAGTCAGTGAGTCCGACGTAGAGGAGGGACGAGCTGCTGCCTCACCTGCACATTTCTCATGTATTTGATCAGGAAACTCATAAATTCACCACTTCTTTTACTGAAAAAACAATAAAAAATAGTCTAAAAAAGTAATTAATTTTTATTTTTAACAATGAGAAAGTCATCCTAATTAAATCATGTCTTTTTAAAACTATAGTTTTAACTGACTGCACATCGCTGGTGGTCGACTAGATCCATGAACGTCTTTGTTTTTCTGTGTCTGAGCTGGAATCTGGATCAAACTGTTCGAGTGGAGAGCTCGCCATCGCTGTTGCACGTGTAATGTTACGCCGGGGTCACACTGGACGCGGAAGCGCCGCGAAGCGGAGTCCGCGCCGTTTCCGCTCCGCTCTGTAGTTCACACCAGACGTTTTTCCGCGGCGGTCCACAGGCGCTTCTGCTAGAGCTTTTTTTGTTTTTGCCATCATGGTTGATAATTTCATAGCCTAAAGACATTAACCCATGTTCCTGCTAAGAAAAACTGCTCTCTCAAAACCCCGCCCACCCGCTCTGTCGGCCCACTGTACTGATCTGTGTGCGCGCGCGTGTGCATCTCTGTTTTGTGTGTGTCTGTGCGCACGCGCGCGCGCGTGTGTGTGTGGGTAAATTAATAAACTACAATTATTAACCCATATTTCTGCTAAGAGGAGCAGCTCTCTGCATCTCTTTTTTCTCTCCCAAAATCCCGCAGCCCCGCCCACTCGCTCCGGAGTCTGCTCACTACTTTGATCTGTACGCGCTCGTGTCTGTCTGTGTTGTGTGTGTTTTATAAATATTACCCCCTGTTTCTGCTAAGATGAGCTGCTCTCTGCCTCTCTGTTGTAGTTTATTAACTCCCGAAACTCCTCACCCCGCACCGGAGTCTATCCACGTTGATCAGCGTGTGTACGTGTCTGTGAAAAAAGAAAAAAAAAAGTGTGCGTGTCTGTCTGTTTTGTGTGTCTGTGCTCGCGCGCACGTTTGTGTTGTGATTGTATGTTTATATCCGTGTCTACCGCCTGTTTAGACACAAAATCATGATCACATTTGTCAATCGCGGCATTTTATTGTGAAAAACTGGTTATATTTTGAAAAGAAACCGGATTTTCTCATGTATCTTGATGCAACTTCCGGCCAGAATTGACGCGGAACGCTCGCGGCTCGCGCACAAAATAGGTCAGACGCGGAAACGATCCGCTGCACCGCGCGGGCCCTCCGCGCCGCTCCGCTCCGCGCCTTGTGTGAACGACGCCATAAGATAACAAGGGCGCCGAATGGAAGCGGACTCCGTTCCGCTCGCGTCCAGTGTGAATGGGGCGTTAGGCTTTGAGGGGCTGTTAATGGGTGGGAGAAGGTGTAAACTGAGAGCTCTCAGTTTGGGCTAACGGTCCCGCCACAACTCGGAGGTCGAACTTCAGCCGCTCTGCAGAATCTATGTCCTAGAAAACGACACGGGCGTTTAGATTTTGGATAAAAACAGCATCATCGTAATGAAAAGACGAACGCATTGAAAACAGATTTCTCCATCTATAAGCTTCTGATCCATCCATTTCTGGGATTTGGTTGCTGGGGCCTATCCCAACTAATTGCACAATTTACCAGTCCATTGCAGGGACACAAAAACACTCAAACTCACTTCTAAGAATAATTCAGAGACACAAATGAACTTGTGAGGCATGTTTTTAGACTTTAGCGGAGTTCCAGCAGGAAATCGATGCGTGCACAAGGAGAACACGCCAACAGAATCTCTCTCTCTCTCGCTCTCTCTCTCTCTCTCTCTCTCTCTCTCTCCGCCCTACTTCCACCCGTCTCCGTCTTTGCATTTGACAGCCTGTTTAAAGGAGATGAATATTTCAGCTGGCAGAGAAACGAAGGCTTGGATTTCACGTGTTTGTGTCTCCTGATGAGATGATGAGCCGAGGGCGTGTCGCTCCATTACCAATGCACCTTGATTCTGGAGCTTCACCGTCCACGTTCATCTGCAGCAAATCGCCGTAACGCGCGGCGAACGAGAGCAACCACAGACGGGATTACAGAGGAAGTCAATGATACCACTGAACAAAGCTTTCATTTTTCAAAAAGAATCCCTCCATTAAATTTGCAAGTGCACAAGCAGTTTGGCAGACAGTGTTTAAATATTGTAAACGCTTTAATCCAAACGCGGACGGTTTTTCTGTCTGTCTATGATCTTCAAGAAAGACGAGTGCAGGAAGGAGCCGGTTTCATTCCAAGAATAAAGACGTTTGTTATCCACTTTTGTTTGCTTGAAGTCCACCACTTCTGTGATGAAGAAGCTGGCAAATTCTCTTTGTTACTCTTCTAATAATACATCATATCGACGATCTTATGATCATAAATAAATCAAAAGGAACATATATACCAATGTCAAAACTTCTTCATTAATTCCTTGTCTTTCTCTTGGTAACTTCCAGTGAAAAATAAAAAGTGATGTTTGAGGCCATGTCTCCTGCTTTCATTATGAAAAGAAGAAAAAAAACGTCCAAAAGAAGCAGAACATGGATGTTAGATATAGAAACTCTGGAGTTAAGAAGAAGACTTCCTCCTATGTTGTCCTCTGATTCTCCACTCGAAAATACTCGAGATACAACAAGCAAATACAAAGTGTTTCCTCAAATGTATCATTTGTGTGCATTTTATTTACTCAAACCAGCATTTTATAGTCATAATTAAGTGTTTCTTGGCCACAAATTAGCATCTTGTGTGCAAAAAAATATGACTTTGTGTGCATAAATTTAGATTTTGAGGCCACAAATGAGTAGAAGGAATTAAAGATACAAAAATATTAACTTACAAGATACTAATTTGTAGCCACAAATTAGTACTTATTTCTGTTTCTTGTTTAGCTTATTGCTTGTAACTGAGTAAATATGTGTTGATTAAGTAAGGGATAATCCCAGACAGAATGTGGGTTATGAGAAATGAACGCACGACGGGGAGTCAAGAGATTCTACCAGCGGTCCTAAACCTGCAGGTCCGCAGCACCACGCGGCCCGTTAACCACGTTAACCCCTCCATTCTGGTTCTCTTGTTCAGGAAAAATACAATATTTATATTTAAAAAGGTAAAATATTTTCTAGACAAGATTTGTTTTGCAAAAACTCAAAGGTTGTAAAAGCCAAACTTTTTTCAAATCCTCAACAAACTGTTGAAGGACAGCATGTATCTACCAGACTACATTACCCATAATGCTCCAACAATCCATCCAGCAGTTTGACTTCATAGTTTTCCAAAACTGAAACATTTTGACAGATTTCTGAGTGAGGTTTACCGCAATAAATCAATCTGAAGTCAGAACTATGGCGTCATATTTCTGTCAAAACTCCAGGCAGAAATAAGACATTTCCGCGAGCGCGTCAAGTATTCCGCGAGGACGATTCAGACCCTGACGAGCGCTTTTTCCTCCTCCACAACTACTTCCACATTCGTGAGCTGGTCACTCGAGCACGAGTGACACGCACGCGGGACACTTTTGGTATGTGCGCTCAGGGAAAAACAAGTTTTTTGGGGCAGAGACAAAGGACTGCACCGACTTTCTTCTGATTGGTCTATTTGAGGAAGACGACGCCTAAAAAAACCCATGCTGACGGGAGCTTGACGAGGAGGCTGTAGCCTAGCTATCATGCAGAAACATTGTCGAGACAACGACATATCTGGCTCTAAAGAACAGCTGAGACTGTAGAAATACCGTATTCTCTCTTATTCGTGGGTTAGAGACCAGTGATCTCCAAGACTACGGAGAAGACCCTCGACCCCGTCTCAACCCCCCACCCCGGCACCGATCCGTAGTCATCAGAAACACTTGTGATCATGCTGAGTAAACCTTTATTAATGAACATTGGAGTATTGCTCAGCATGAAGAGGTTTTTAATCCATTGTTGAACAGACATTAATCCAGAAGTTTACATTTTAATCCATAACAAACATCTGCTCTGGATGAGAATTATCCTCTGTGATCATCAGGATATTTTCTGAGCAATACTCCAATGTTTTTTAATAAATGTTTAAAGCATGATCAGAAGTGTTTCTGGGTTTAATAAGCGTCGTCGTCCTCAAATAGACCAATCAGAAGACCCGAAAACCGAAGGTCACGTATGTAACCACGGTTCTATGAACCGCCAGAGCTCCTACTCCCTCGGGTTCCTTGCGTTCTCTCGTGAAGTGTTGGAATTGCGTTCCTGGTGCCACGTGAGTTCATAGCCTCACGTGGGGTCACCAGGAGGTCACAGGTGACTTTGTTGTCATTAAATTATTATAAATTAATATATAATTTTATAACTGAATTATTATTAATTAAAGTATTCCGCGTGCACTGAAATTCTGCTCGCGCGTGCGCACGACTCGTGCTCGAGAGACCAGCTCACGAACGTGGAAGTATTCAGTCGCTTTTCTGCTCGCGAAGAGAAAGCGCTCGCCAGGGTCTGAATTGTCCTCATGGAATACTTGACGCGCTCGCGGAGATTTCTTATTTCTGCCTGGAGTTTTGACATAAATATAATGCCATACATAACCAGAACTGAAGGTGCACTTTCTATTTTTTAATTTAAAACAAAAAGGATATTAATTATGAAATTCATAATAAAGGTCTCTTCATTAGCATATGTTTATGCGTGTTTATTTTTCATCACTACTGACTTTTACCTACTACTACATTTCCTGCATTGAGACGATTTTACGTGGTACAGGATGTCTTTTATTTTGAAAGACAGGCATGTAGACCTCTATAGAATTAGAAAATAGTTCATATTTCAAAATAAATGCTTTCTCTTTATATTTCTGTTTTTTTGATGCTTGACAAAACAAATCTTTTTGTATTTATTACACTGTAATAGTATCAATACTACAAAGACAAATACACAAAAACAAAAAATATAATTTTTTCAATCTTCAAAAAAAAATTCAGAATAAAACATCCTTTTTTTTCTATGGTTGAGAAACTTTCAAGACTAAAAGGAAAAAAACTTGGAGGAAATTTTAAAGTACAACAATTGCATAATAAGCAATAAAAGTTAGTAAAAATAACAACAATACATTTTTACATTAAATTATTTTATCTTTCTGAGGAGGAACTTCCATTAACATTTTAAAAAATCTTAGAGTATAAAAACTCATAATTCAAAAACTAAATCTGTCATTTTATGTTTAGATTCAGCCAGAATTATTTCCACCCGTTGATTATATATATATATATATATTTTAATAAAAATCAATTATTAACATAATAAGGTAAGTGTTGGAGCCCCTTAAAAAATAAATAAAAAAATCCTGAAATATCTTATTTCATTCTGTTGATAATTAAACTCAGTTTAGGAGAAAAATATCAAAGAAAGTTAGAGAGAAGAAAGTCAAACTCCAAATGACCACTTGTGTTCAGACAGACCAACCCGGTTCTGCAGCCTTCTCACACAAACAGTGAACTTCAAAAACCTTTGTTTTCATCTCAACAAAAGCAGATCCATCATTCTGAGCACGAGCGCTCATCCTCCCTCCTCAGACCCCACACAGACCCCAGCAGCCTCCCTCTACACGGATGTGTTGTTTTCAAACTCCACGCTGACGGTTTGGCCTCAGGTTAAAAATTCATCCCACTGTCCGTCCTGACAGCTCCGACCAATCAAAGCCAGCCAACAAATGAATGACTAAAGTCATCAGACAGCTTTACCTGACCTGTGACAGTTCCAGTATGATCGTTCAGGAATTTCTGAACTCACTGTGAACTAAAAACAACAATTTAAAAAGCTTCAGTTTCAAACATTCATATATTTTTATGAAAATTATGGCAACAGGAAGTGAAGATCTTCATGGACTTTTCCAACAGCTGCCGTTCACATTTCCGTGGTCACATCAAGAAGCTCCGTGGAGTCTGGTGGAGATTTTCCAGAGTTCTCAGCCCTGCTGAAACTCACACCAAAAATCCAGTGATGGTTGATTGGACCACAGAAATGTGAACGACTGCAGTCAATGTGAAGATAGCATCTTCTCTTCTCCAGAACCTGAACACGCTAGCTGGACCAGATGAGGGTTTAGTGCAGCAGAAAGAAGATCATTCAGGAAAAACAGAGTCTTATTTCTTGTTAAATTTGTTCTCTTTTAGAAGATAAATGACACACAGACATGTTAAAAACCCTAAAAACAGGATCTTATCAGAGGAGGACTTTAAAATTGGATTTAGCAATGGATTATCACGAGCACTCCAGATGCAGAAGCCTTAAATTCTGCTCTAGACTAATAGACTTTTCACTTTTAGGGAGGCTGTTAAAACGCTAATCAACGCAGTCGGTGTGAATGCAGCTTAAGATGCGGCCGCTCCTCTCTATAACGCTCCCTAGAAAACCCAAAAACCTGCAGGACTCCTACAGGACAACGCCTGGTTTGAGTGCTGATGACTAACGCCTCAGAACATCTATTTTTTTTTTTTCTAATTATATTGCAAAACTTGAATTAAAAAGTTTTAATAACTAGCACAGAGGTCTGCAACCTGTGGCTCCAGATCCACGTGGCTCTTTTATCTCTCCAGAGTGGCTCTCTGGATGATCTACTGGAGTTTTTAAGACTACTTTAGAGTTTTAGCTTCTATTTGGTAGCATGCTAACGTTTTGGATTAATTTAGTTTACTAAGGAATTTTATGCTAATTTGGAGTTTATCTAATATTTTAGTAACATGCTAATATTTTCAGCTAATTTCTAATCTACTGAATTTTTTTTTTTTGATAATTTTGAATTTAGCTTCTATTTTAGCAACATGCTAACGTTTTTGACTAAGTTAGTTTACTGAGAAATATTATGCTAATTTGGAGTTTAGCTAATATTTTAGCAATATGCTAACATTTTTAGCTATTTTTTTTATCTACTGGGGGTTTTAGGGTAATTTTGAGTTTAGCTTTAATTTCAGCAACATGCTAATATTCTGGGCTGATTACATTTACAGAGAAATGTTATGCTAAGGTTTTTGGCTAATATGTTACCTACTGGAGTTTTTAGGCTAATTTACAGTTTTAGCTTCTATTTTAGCAACATGCTAACGTTTTTAACTAAGTTTTCTGAGGAATTTCATCCTAAATTGGAGTTCAGCTAATATTTTAGTAAAATGCTAATGTTTTCAACTAATTTGTTATCTACTGACATTTTTTTGGGATGATTTAGAATTTAGCTTCTATTTGGCAACATGCTAACGTTTTGGATTAATTTCGTTTACTGAGGAATTTAATGCTAATTTGGAGTTTAGCTAGTATTTTAGTAACATGCTAATGTTTTCAGCTAATTTCTAATCTACTGAATTTTTTTAGATAATTTTGAATTTAGCTTCTACTTTAGCAACATGCTAAGGTTTTTGACTAAGTTAGTTTACTGAGAAATTTTATGCTAATTTGGAGTTTAGCTAATATTTTAGCAATATGCTAACATTTTTAGCTAAGTTTTTTATCTACTGAGGGTTTTAGGGTAATTTTGAGTTTAGCTTTAATTTCAGCAACATGCTAACATTTTGGGCTGATTACATTTACAGAGAAATGTTATGCTAAGGTTTTTGGCTAATGTGTTACCTACTGGAGTTTTTAGGCTAATTTACAGTTTTAGCTTCTATTTTAGCAACATGCTAACTTTTTTAACTAAGTTTTCTGAGGAATTTCATCCTAAATTGGAGTTAAGCTAGTATTTTAGTAAAATGCTAATGTTTTCAGCTAATTTGTTATCTACTGACATTTTTTTGGGATGATTTAGAATTTAGGTTCTGTTTTAACAACATGCTAACGTTTTTGACTGAGTTAGTTTTCTGAGGAATTTAGGCTATTTTGGAGTTCAGCTAGTAATTAAGCAACAAGCTAGCTTTTTTTGGGGCATATTTGGCCTCCAATTAGTTTTTTTATGATGATTTGGAGTTTAGCTAATATTTCAGCAATATGCTAACATTTTTAGCTAATTTTTTTATCTACTGAGGGTTTTAGGGTAATTTTGAGTTTAGCTTTTATTTCAGCAACATGCTAACATTCTGGGCTGATTACATTTACAGAGAACTGTTATGCTAAGGTTTTTGGCTAATGTGTAACCTACTGGAGTTTTTAGGCTAATTTACAGTTTTAGCTTCTATTTTAGCAACATGCTAACTTTTTTAACTAAGTTTTCATCCTAAATTAGAGTTCAGCTAATGTTTAGTAAAATGGTAATGTTTTCAGCTAATTTGTTATCTACTGACATTTTTTTGGGATGATTTAGAATTTAGCTTCTATTTGGCAACATGCTAACGTTTTGGATTAATTTCGTTTACTGAGGAATTTTATGCTAATTTGGAGTTTTGCTAGTATTTTAGTAACATGCTAATGTTTTCAGCTAATTTCTAATATACTGAATTTTTTTTTGATCATTTTGAATTTAGCTTCTACTTTAGCAACATGCTAAGGTTTTTTACTAAGTTAGTTTACTGAGAAATGTTATGCTAATTTGGAGTTTAGCTAATATTTTAGCAATATGCTAACATTTTTAGCTAATTTTTTTTATCTACTGGGGGTTTTAGGGTAATTTTGAGTTTAGCTTTAATTTCAGCAACATGCTAATATTCTGGGCTGATTACATTTACAGAGAAATGTTATGCTAAGGTTTCGCTAAAGTGTTACCTACTGGAATTTTTAGGCTAATTTACAGTTTTAGCTTCTATTTTAGCAACATGCTAATTTTTTTTAACTAAGTTTTCTGAGGAATTTCATCCTAAATTGGAGTTCAGCTAATATTTTAGTAACATGCTAATGTTTTCAGCTAATTTCTAATCTACTGAATTTTTTTTTGATCATTTTGCATTTAGCTTCTACTTTAGCAACATGCTAATGTTTTCAGCTAATTTGTTATCTACTGACATTTTTTTGGGATGATTTAGAATTTAGCTTCTATTTGGCATCATGCTAACGTTTTGGATTAATTTCGTTTACTGAGGAATTTTATGCTAATTTGGAGTTTTGCTAGTATTTTAGTAACATGCTAATGTTTTCAGCTAATTTCTAATATACTGAATTTTTTTTTGATCATTTTGAATTTAGCTTCTACTTTAGCAACATGCTAAGGTTTTTGACTAAGTTAGTTTACTGAGAAATGTTATGCTAATTTGGAGTTTAGCTAATATTTTAGCAATATGCTAACATTTTTAGCTATTTTTTTTTATCTACTGGGGGTTTTAGGGTAATTTTGAGTTTAGCTTTAATTTCAGCAACATGCTAATATTCTGGGCTGATTACATTTACAGAGAAATGTTATGCTAAGGTTTCGCTAAAGTGTTACCTACTGGAATTTTTAGGCTAATTTACAGTTTTAGCTTCTATTTTAGCAACATGCTAATTTTTTTTAACTAAGTTTTCTGAGGAATTTCATCCTAAATTGGAGTTCAGCTAATATTTTAGTAACATGCTAATATTTTCAGCTAATTTCTAATCTACTGAATTTTTTTTTGATCATTTTGCATTTAGCTTCTACTTTAGCAACATGCTAACGTTTTTGACTAAGTTAGTTTACTGAGAAATTTTATGCTAATTTGGAGTTTAGCTAATATTTCAGCAATATGCTAACATTTTTAGCTAAGTTTTTTATCTACTGAGGGTTTTAGGGTAATTTTGAGTTTAGCTTTAATTTCAGCAACATGCTAACATTTTGGGCTGATTACATTTACAGAGAAATGTTATGCTAAGGTTTTTGGCTAATGTGTTACCTACTGGAGTTTTTAGGCTAATTTACAGTTTTAGCTTCTATTTTAGCAACATGCTAACTTTTTTAACTAAGTTTTCTGAGGAATTTCATCCTAAATTGGAGTTAAGCTAGTATTTTAGTAAAATGCTAATGTTTTCAGCTAATTTGTTATCTACTGACATTTTTTTGGGATGATTTAGAATTTAGGTTCTGTTTTAACAACATGCTAACGTTTTTGACTGAGTTAGCTTTCTGAGGAATTTTAGGCTATTTTGGAGTTCAGCTAGTAATTAAGCAACAAGCTAGCTTTTTTTTGGGCATATTTGGCCTCCAATTAGTTTTTTATGATGATTTGGAGTTTAGTTAACATTTCAGCAATATGCTAACATTTTTAGCTAATTTTTTTTTTATCTACTGAGGGTTTTAGGGTAATTTTGAGTTTAGCTTTAATTTCAGCAACATGCTAACATTCTGGGCTGATTACATTTACAGAGAAGTGTTATGCTAAGGTTTTTGGCTAATGTGTTACCTACTGGAGTTTTTAGGCTAATTTACAGTTTTAGCTTCTATTTTAGCAACATGCTAACTTTTTTAACTAAGTTTTCTGAGGAATTTCATCCTAAATTGGAGTTCAGCTAATATTTTAGTAAAATGCTAATGTTTTCAGCTAATTTGTTATCTACTGACATTTTGTTGGGATAATTTAGAATTTAGCTTCTATTTTAGCAACATGCTAACGTTTTGGATTAATTTCGTTTACTGAGGAATTTTATGCTAATTTGGAGTTTTGCTAGTATTTTAGTAACATGCTAATGTTTTCAGCTAATTTCTAATCTACTGAATTTTTTTGGATAATTTTGAATTTAGCTTTTACTTTAGCAACATGCTAACGTTTTTGACTAAGTCAGTTTACTGAAAAATTTTATGCTAATTTGGAGTTTAGCTAATATTTTAGCATTATGCTAACATTTTTAGCTAATTTTTTATCTACTGAGGGTTTTAGGGTAATTTTGAGTTTAGCTTTAATTTCAGCAACATGCTAACATTCTGGGCTGATTACATTTACAGAGAAGTGTTATGCTAAGGTTTTTGGCTAATGTGTTACCTACTGGAGTTTTTAGGCTAATTTACAGTTTTAGCTTCTATTTTAGCAACATGCTAACTTTTTTAACTAAGTTTTCTGAGGAATTTCATCCTAAATTGGAGTTAAGCTAGTATTTTAGTAAAATGCTAATGTTTTCAGCTAATTTGTTATCTACTGACATTTTTTTGGGATGATTTAGAATTTAGGTTCTGTTTTAACAACATGCTAAAGTTTTTGACAGAGTTAGCTTTCTGAGGAATTTTAGGCTATTTTGGAGTTCAGCTAGTAATTAAGCAACAAGCTAGCTTTTTTTTGGGCATATTTGGCCTCCAATTAGTTTTTTATGATGATTTGGAGTTTAGTTAACATTTCAGCAATATGCTAACATTTTTAGCTATTTTTTTTTTTATCTACTGAGGGTTTTAGGGTAATTTTGAGTTTAGCTTTAATTTCAGCAACATGCTAACATTCTGGGCTGATTACATTTACAGAGAAGTGTTATGCTAAGGTTTTTGGCTAATGTGTTACCTACTGGAGTTTTTAGGCTAATTTACAGTTTTAGCTTCTATTTTAGCAACATGCTAACTTTTTTAACTAAGTTTTCTGAGGAATTTCATCCTAAATTGGAGTTCAGCTAATATTTTAGTAAAATGCTAATGTTTTCAGCTAATTTGTTATCTACTGACATTTTGTTGGGATAATTTAGAATTTAGCTTCTATTTTAGCAACATGCTAACGTTTTGGATTAATTTCGTTTACTGAGGAATTTTATGCTAATTTGGAGTTTTGCTAGTATTTTAGTAACATGCTAATGTTTTCAGCTAATTTCTAATCTACTGAATTTTTTTGGATAATTTTGAATTTAGCTTTTACTTTAGCAACATGCTAACGTTTTTGACTAAGTCAGTTTACTGAAAAATTTTATGCTAATTTGGAGTTTAGCTAATATTTTAGCATTATGCTAACATTTTTAGCTAATTTTTTTTATCTACTGAGGGTTTTAGGGTAATTTTGAGTTTAGCTTTAATTTCAGCAACATGCTAACATTCTGGGCTGATTACATTTACAGAGAAGTGTTATGCTAAGGTTTTTGGCTAATGTGTTACCTACTGGAGTTTTTAGGCTAATTTACAGTTTTAGCTTCTATTTTAGCAACATGCTAACTTTTTTAACTAAGTTTTCTGAGGAATTTCATCCTAAATTGGAGTTCAGCTAATATTTTAGTAAAATGCTAATATTTTCAGCTAATTTGTTATCTACTGACATTTTTTTGGGATAATTTAGAATTTAGCTTCTATTTTAGCAACATGCTAACGTTTTTGACTAAGTTAGTTTTCTGAGGAATTTAGGCTATTTTGGAGTTCAGCTAGTAATTAAGCAACAAGCCAGCTTTTTTTTGGCAGATTTGGCCTCCAATTAGTTTTTTATGCTAATTTGGAGTTTAGCAAATATTTTAGCAATATGCTAACATTTTTGCTAATTTGTTATCTACTGGGGGTTTTATCCTAATTTTGAGTTTAGCTTTTATTTTAGCAACATGCTAAAATGTTTGGCTGATTTAATTTACAGATAAATGTTATGCTAATTTGAAGTTCAACATGTTATTAAGCAACGAGCTAGCTTTATTTTGCTGCTAAAGTTAAAAACATTAAAAAAATCCCTTTTTGAGAGATGTTAGTTTCTTTTTATATATTTTTGTGTTTTTTCATGCCAAAAATAGACATTAGTCACATTTCTTAAAAAAACATAAACAAAAAGAAGGTTATGAATGCAAATCCAACTTTCTTTAAGGCTAACGTAAGTCAATGCGGCTCCTTTTAGGTTCTGATCAGTAGAAAACGAACCCAAATGTCTCTTTTACTCTTAAAGGTTGTCGACCTCTGATCTATAGTGGCAAATTTAGCATTAAATCACTGTTTTCTACTATCATTTTTTGCTCTACTTTAGCTTTTTTTCTAGGCACAGAGGAGTTCATATTTACACTCTGTCAGCAGAAGATGCTGTTGCTGTTTTTTCTGTATAAACCTGAATTTTCTCTTTTTTTGGTTAAAACTTTTGGGGTTCAGAACATTTTACAGGTGAACTGTGAGGTAAACGGTGGAGCACAGCTCTGACCACCACTCTGACCTTTAAATTAACTCTGTTGACCTCAGCTCTGCTCCTTCCTTGTTTGGAGATTTTTCTTTTTTTTTTTTTTAAACCGCTTCATTATTAATAATAAGCATCCGTGTTGAACTGATGTCAGTCTGCTTGTTCTCTCCTAATGAAGTCCAAAGTGGACGTGAAGGAGGCGGATGGGAGGAGAATCTTAAACGTGGAGGTGGAGAAAGCGTCCCGAGAAGGGTCGTCCTCCCGGCTAATCTGCTGACACGAGGGCGTCGTCGGGGCCGGCCTCCCATGAAGATTGTTTCTTGAAGGAGCAGAGCGAGCTGTGAAGGGAACAAAGGTAGCCGTGCCCCGCCAATCCTGTACCCAATTAGTCCGTATCAATAATTAAAAGCTTTGTCTGCGCGGTGCAGAAGCTGCAGATTGAGTTTCCTTCCAGCACTCTTGATTGTTATGACAAGCAGAGTCTGCATAATGACATTAGCCATTAATAATTCACTGGTGGAGCCGCATCTCTGCAGGTGACAGGAGGCCGGAGCTGCGGCCGCCGTCGCCACGCCACTTCACCAATTATGAGAGGTCAGGAATGAAAACGCCGCTGTGTTCCAGCCAGGAGCTGAATTTCAAGCAGAATCTACCTGTGAGGTAACCCTCATTAAACATGAGACAGCAGTCTCTGGAACGAGGACGGACGTCTT
This sequence comes from Oryzias javanicus, assembly GCA_003999625.1. NCBI lineage: Eukaryota > Metazoa > Chordata > Actinopteri > Beloniformes > Adrianichthyidae > Oryzias > Oryzias javanicus. Next base: position 27,750,920 of record CM012450.1, read on the forward strand.
CTTTAAAATTAATTTTAATGTCATTAACACAACTGGGGTTTGTTAACAAACTCTGTTTGACTTCTCCTTTTCCCAACACAGTGGAGACATCTTTTAAAGTTTTTTTTACCCAAATCTTCTGAAGTTATTGGACTGGAACAGATGTAGGTTATGAAAATCTATGACGAGAAATGGAAACTTTATTATAAATACATAGTAATGTAACAGAATTTCCCTTTTTCTGTTCTTTTTTCAAGCTTCTGAAAGGGCAAACAGTTATGTCGTTTATATTTTTGCTTCTGAGCCGTCATCACAGGTTGCTACGGAGACACATCTGAATCTGTTCCTAAGGTGTAACTATTGGTCTGTTGTTGGGTTACCATCATTTTTTCTCAGAGCTGTTTATTTTATTATTATTATTTTTAGAATTTTGTTCAGCAGCAAATCAAAATCTGATTTAAATTGGTGCAAAAAAAGCAAAGCGATTTCTGGTGCACTGGTGTCAGGAGTGGGATGTACTGTACAATATTTTAAAAACTATTTATTAGAAAAAAAGTATATTTTGAAGTGTTGATTGCATCGAAAAATATTTACGCAAATATTCACATTTTAACTTGTTTTCTTTGTCTTTTTTATGCAAGTATGTAGAGAAATTATGACATTTTTTACTTTGTTTTTCTTGATTTTTTTATTAATTTTAAAGTAAAAGTGACAGTTTTTCTCAGTAAAGATCCGGTTTCAGAGTCTGCATCATTCGTATCCTGTCCTGTATGATAGAGTTAACGTGGGAATTTAAATATAATTCAAAAGCTAAAACGTTTCATGATTACAGATTGGTCTGTATTTACTGGCATTAGGACGAACACTAAATTTATGCTAAATAAATGAAATAAATATTTAATAAAAGAAACTTAAATAATGAATTTTATGCCTAAAATGAAAGTGAAATAAATCCAGAGTTCAATCAAATTTCTTGTGTTTTTTTTCCTTTCCTCTTTTTATTTGGTGGAAAAAATCAAACAAAAAAACAGATTTGTCAGACGGTTTACTTAGAATCCTGATCCTGTGTAATAAATTGATGTAAATATGAAGTGGCGTCTTTCTCAGAACAAGCCTGGTGTTGAATCCCACCGTAGCGCGGCTCAGGAGGTAAACTAAATACTACATGAATAAAATTCAAGGTTAAAACACTAAATGAAATGCTAAGTGAGAAGGCGGATTACACGGATGCTGCAATAAAAAGATTTCCTCTAAAATAAAGCTCAGATTCATATGAAATTTAAAGCTGTAATATTTAAGTTTTTCAGAAGAAATTGACTGAACTAACAGTTATTTCATTTTGAACTTAAATTTCCCAAAAGAAGGTTGTATTTACTCCTTCTAAAGGCTCGTTGAGGTTTCAGGATTTTAACTTCAGTCTAGAAGCCAAAAAAATCCTCCAAATAAAATGATAAACAAAGAAGTTTCTGCTTTAAGGAAAAGGTTGCGCTCAATTCTGATGAAGTTCATGGAAAATTCGAACATGGAGTTCTTGAACGTGACAAATAGATTTATAGTTAAAGTGATATTTGTGTTATTTTGAAATGTATTTAATGAAAAAAAAAAGAAACTGGTGTTATTTGAGATAATTCTGTACGGAGCCCCTAAAGGGACATCGAACAAAAAAAAAATAATAATAAAGTTTAAAAAAAATTAAAGTAAAAAAAAAAAAAAAATTCTAGCTCGTGGCCACGACATACGGATATGATACGCAGTTGCAGCCCATTCAAAACAACAGGAGCGGCTTTTAGGTTTGGTTTTGATCACGTGGTCAGATGTTTAGGTTTCTCCGGATCACGTGACTATGTGTTTATCTTTCTTCATTTTGTCTGAAAGCATCCCTCGTTATTGTCACTTAAAATAACCGACATTTGTGTTTGTTTATGAGGCAGAAATTAAAGAAACATTATTTTATGTTTGATACTCTTCGTTTCGGGATCACGTTTGACCGTCTCCTGGACCGGAAGTGGTCAGACTGAACACATTCTAGCTTTACAGAAGTCATTCGGGGCCCGATTTAAAAAGGTTCCGGGCGGTTTCTCCGAACCTACCCTAACCCTAACCTTGACCCGGTACCGATGCGGGTCGGGTCCCAAATCCTGCTGATCGCCCGGTTCCGTGATTGTTCCGTGCACCCCAGACGTTGCTGTTTTACGATTTTTGAGCCCGAAAAGTCAAGCAAAACAGACAAACTACGAACTGTATGTCCAAAATAAATGCATGTCGTGATAGTAACGGGTACATTTCTCGCTAGAAATATTACCAAAATAAAGATTAGTCCACAAAATATTTTATTCAGAGGGATTTTACACCAAAAAAGTAGTGGATCTACCGCCATATTGTTAGCCGGCTGTCAGACAGAAATCGGCAGAAACTCAAAAGTCACGTGATCCGGAGAAACCTAAACATCCGACCACGTGATCAAAACGAGGGGGGCTCCAGTATGTCGTGGCCACGAGTTAGAATTTTTTTTTTTTTTTTTTACTTTAATTTTTTTTTTAACTTTATTATTATTTTTTTTTTTGTTCGATGTCCCTTTCGGGGCTCCGAAATTCTTTGACTGTTTTTCTGGAAAAAAAATTATGGCATTCCATTCAATTTTTTTAAAAAATTGCTGTTTTTAATTGTTTTTTTATTAAAAAAAATAATAATAAATAAATAAATAAGATAAAAAAAATAACTTTTTCTGTTTTTTCTAAGTAATTTTCATTCAATAAAAAATAAAATAAATGAAAACAATCATGAATGCAGCTTTAACATGAGCTCAGCAGGAGGATGTTTGAACACGGATGACTTTAATGAATTAAATGTTTATCCTGAACACATTGTAGCTTTTGGTCAGTTTCTAATAACCAGTCCACTTGTAGTTTTCTTGCGTTTGTAGTTCTTAAAAAAATATCTTGGAAAAAAATAGATCTGAAAATGTGAGATTTAACAAAAGAAAAAAAAAGATTTGTAAATGTTACTTCTAAAATCCCAGCACTAAGTGGTTTAAAAGCTCAAACTTAAGTTGTGAACATGTTAAATGGTTGATTAAAAGTAAAGTCAGAGTGAGTTTGATTGTAAGGCAGCAGCAGAACTGTGTGTGTGTGTGTTTGTGTGTGTGTTTGTGTGCGTTTGGTGCTCAGAATGTGGGTTGGGGGTGATTGACAGTGAGGTTGAAGCCTCTCTGGCTCCGCAGAAACCACAACATCTGTGCTGGTGAGGAGAGCACAACAAAGACGGATGCTGAGCGGGACGGAGTGTGTTGGTGTGTGTTTGATGCCGAGGATAAGACGGCAGATGTGCTGTCCGTGCTTGCCAGCCACCCCTGCCCCCCCTCCCCTTCGCTGTCTTGGTCTGGGGTCCCAGAGGCCTTCAGGAGTGGACGCTGTATGCGGATCAGGTCTGTCTGAGAGCGGCGTGACCGCCTCTCTGAGGGTCCTGCTGAGCTGCTCAACCTTTATTTATTTATTTAATTAAGCAGAAACACTTTCATCATTAAGTGAACAAATCTGTCATAAACAAATCTGTAAAACATTTGAGATGACGAATAAATAAACTGCATCCACTGCTACCTCGCATGAATAAAAATGTTTCTGCGTTACCAAATAAAAACTTAAAACACATTTTAAACATCAAAAACAGTTTGTCTTTTACAATGGAAGTTCCATTATGAAATCAAGTAAAGTTACTTTTAATTTTTTTTTCATCGTTTGGCCACCTATTTGATCTCTTTAGCAGTATAATGCCACCAACATCCACTAGAGGGCGCCGTTTGAGTGGATCTGTCTTTGTCGCTTAGAGCGAAGCAGCAGAAGAAGAAGAAGACAAACATGGACGACCAACATCTGATTTCCTCCATCAAGCTGCTCTATATAAAGTCCCATTGGTTCTGAAATTTGACTCCCCCCCCTGGGGGAGGAGTCAAATGCAGGGTTCATTTATAAATTTATGTCTGAGGTTCACATAAATCAGAGGTCTGAACCTGCGGCTCCAGATCCACATGTGGCTCTTTTATCTCTCCATGGTGACTCTCTGGATGAAGAAAAATGAAATGGTAATTTAAAAAAAAAATTGAGTTATTTTAGCAACATGCTAACGGTTTTGGCTAATTTAGTTTACTGAAGAATTTTAGCTAATTTGGAGTTTAGCTAATATTTTAGCAATATGCTAAAATTTTTATCAAATTTTTTATCTACTGGGGTTTTAGGGTAATTTTGAGTTTAGCTTTTATTTCAGCAACATGCTAACATTTTGGGCTGATTACAGTTACAGAGAAATGTTATGCTAATTTAAAATTCAGCTAGTAATTAAACAACGAGCTAGCTTTTTAGCTACTAAAGTTAAGAACGTAAAAAAAATTCCCTTTGAGAGATATTATTTTCTTTTTATATATTTTTTTTTACTTTTGTTCATTCCAAAAATAGACACTATTCATACTTTTTTTAAAAAAGCAAAAAACAAAAAGAAGGTTATGAATGCAAATCCAAATTTCTTAAAGGGCTAACGTAAGTCAATGCGGCTCCTTCTAGGTTTGGATCAGTAGAAAACGAGCCCAAATGGCTCTTTTACTCTTAAAGGTTGCTATCCTCTGACATAGATGATAAACTCTGTAGGTTTTTACATCCCCGTTGAGCTGAAGACGTCTGGTTTGATCAACTCTACCTCCAGAATGAAGCAAAACTTTAGTCAAAAGTTTGATCGTTTTTAATTTAAAAGCAAATATTATCTTATTCTGCTCAACATTAGTTACTAGCTGCACTGAGATGATCCTGTTTTGAACTGAGCCTCTTTTATTTTGAAAATAAGTTATTCGAGTTTCTGTCAAACACCAAAAAAAAAAAAAAAATTACATATTAGGAGATGTTAGAGACTTTATATTTCTGCTTTTGTTCGTGGCAAAAAAATTCATATTTATTCTAAAAAAAGAAGGTCATGAATGCAAATCCACATTTCTTGAAGGCTAAAATGCGACTCGTATCAGCAGAAAACGAACCCAAACGGTTCTTTTCCTGCTAAAGTTTCCGACTGCTGGTCTGGAGCTACAAAAGCGTTGGAACATCTTTGAATGTTTACCTGAGAGGTTTGCGCTAGTCTCAGCTGGATGACACGGATCCTTCAGGTTTGATCTTCACTCTGAACGCCGCTCACCAATCAGGAATGACCCCAACTTCCCTCAAAGACCGCCCCGCACAGCTGTGAATTATACATCGTCCATCGGGGGGGAAATTGTATTCACTCTCCCAACTGAAGGAATAAATAACTGCAGCTGAAGTCACGTGACTGACACTTAACCCCGTCAGCGCCGCAGCAATGAAAAGCAATCAATAAATCAGAGCCGCAGCATCAGATCTGTGCGTGTTAATCGCTGGGCGGTGCATAATTCATCCGTCGGAAGCCGTGAAGTGACTCCAAGCGTTGATTACCGAGCTAAAGGAGGATCACAGTGAATGGCAGATTGGTCTCTGGCCTGGATGGGTAGAGGCGCGCCGCTCGGCGCCAACGCTCAGCCAGGACCGGGGAAGTGTTTACTCATCCAGCTAAACACTTCCGTCCGCGTCTCCTCCATTTTTTATCACTCTTGTAAATTTAATTTAAGGACTAAATATTCAAATTCTAATCAGGACAGAAGTTCAGAGCTTGGTTTGATACCTGCCAGTATAATCGTTTCTACTCTAACTTCAAACGTTTGCATTTAATAGAAAAGTCATTTATGCAAAACCTTTTAAAACACGACTGAGACGTCCGTTTTTATTTGTTCTCTGTTTCAGCATCTGTCTGTTTCGTGAACATTTTTCAATTCTTTTTTTTTTTTTTTTTTTTGCATTTCTAAATATTTCTTTATTCAAATTGTTTCGAATCAGGAGCCGACGAAAGACTGCCATTTAGATAAGATTGTATTTGTGACATAGAAGATACGCAGGGTGGCGCATGCGCTTCCTGTTCTATTCTGAAAAATAGATCCATGAACGTTTTTGTTTTTCTTGACTGAGCTGGAATCTGGATCAGAACTGTGCAACTGGAAAGCTCTGATGTTGCTCGCCATTTTCGTTTCACCACTAATGTTAGGTTGGAGGTATGAGGGGCTGTAAGCTATCGGGAGAACCTGTAAACAGAAAGCTCTCAGCAACAAGGAAGGGAGGGGTGGTGGACTTATATGGAAGTTTTTCTTTTCCATCAGATTCTGACATTTTTCAAATCTTTTTTTTTTTATTTATTTATTTTTTTTTACTTGTCCTGTCCAACAGCTGAGCAAGCAGATACGGGCTGAGAGCCTCTTGCGTTGGACAGATTTTAATGTCCCAACAGGGGTTTATTAAGTATATTAAGTATATTGTATTTCATGCTAAACTTTATTTATTTTAATTATGTTGTATCTTTCTGTAAAAAGAGCTGCCACAAATAGTCGACTAATCGACTATTAAAATAGACGACGACTAATTTCATAGTTGATTAATCGTTACTTTACATTGTATGAAGTCAGAGTGCAGGAAAGTTGAACGTTATTAAGGCATTCTGTTAGCTTTTTGGACTACTTTGGCATTTATTAAGTTTTTTTGTTGAGTTTAGCCAATATTTAATCTACATTCTAGCTGTTTTGGCTAATTTAGGAATTTTTTTAAGGCTAATTTTGAGTTTAGCTATTATTTCAGCAGCATGTTAGCTATTTTGGTTAACTTTGGCTCTTCTTATTTTTTAGGCTCATTTGGCATTTAACTAATATTTTAGCTGGTTATCAACTTCAGCTTCTTTACATCCAGCTTGCGCTTGACCCGATTAGTCGACTAATCGGAAAAAATAATCGGTGATTAGTCGACTCTTAAAATAATCGTTTACGGCATCTCTAGTTGAAGAATTTGTTCATCCAAGACCCTGCAGTCAGTATGTTTGCAGTGTGTTTAGCAACTTAAAAAGAAATCCGAAAAAACCAACTCAACCATAAACACTCTGAGAAAACAGGAGAAAAGAATGTTTTGAGGAAGTTCGTTTTGTGGTTTGCTGAAGTCGCGGTCACTCGTACTTTGGGTCGGTCTTTACGGGTTCTGCAGGTTTCTGGGTCATAGAGAGGACCATGTTAAAGGGGCCGTACCAGGATTTTCTTAAGTCTGTCAGAGTAACCATGTAAATGATCAAATATTACCTTTGAAACACTAAAAACTAATTATTTATGAAATATATTTATTCCTGGAAGCAAAATGACTCGATCTCTGAGGCTCCGCCTTTCACCCCTCACCTCCTGGAATATTAGATCCCAAAATGTTAGAAATGTGTTTCTCACTACAGGTATGAAACTAAATAATTTTGTTTAATATCATTTTCTGGAAAAAATCGCCTCCTTTAAATCCAGTTTCACAATCTTCTGTATTCAAAATCATGAGTTTAGAGGACAGGATGTAAAAGAGAGTTTAGCTGGGTGTGAATACAGAATAAGAATCTCTTGTTCTACACAGCAATAGTCTTATAATGACTTTAAATGTTAATGATTTTATCATTCTGGGGATAAAAGTTGTTGATATGTGTTTAAAATATTACAATTTGTATTAAACATGTTGATTTTTCTGCATCAAAAAGCCAAAATAAAGAGCCTCCAGAGTTTAATGATGTTTTCCAACTCTATGATAAAGTGAATTCATGTTGACAATAAATTGTTTAGATTAAAAATGAGCGACACGGGTCATATTAGTTATGTCTTAGTACGGGGTCGGCGACCTTTAACAGTAAAAGAGCCATTTGGGCTCGATTTCTAATGACCAAAACCTCGAGGGAGCTGCAGAGATTTACTTTAGCCTTTTAAGAAATGTGGATTTGCTTTCATTACCATATATATATATTTTTTAAAATAAATATGAATTCTGTCAATTTTTGGAACAAACGAAAGCAAAAATAGAAAAAGAACCTAGAATCTCCCAAAATGGGATGTTTTTCTATGTTTTTACATTTTACATTAGTAGATGCCAAATTAGCCAAAAAAGAAACTTTTTTATTTAAATGTTAGCTAATCTCCAAAGTAGCCTAAAATTCCTCAGGAAACTAAATTAGTCAAAAATATTAGCTTATTGCTAAATCCATCCATCTTCCGCTCAAGCGGGATCGGGTCAGGGGGCAGAAGTCTAAGCAATGTTGATAAATAAATATGAATATATTAGCTAAACTCCAAATTAGCATAAAAACTCATTAGAGGTCAAATTAGCAAAAAAAACTTAAATATGAACTAACTTCCAAAATAGCCTAAAATTCCTCAAACTAAATTAGTTATAAACCGTAGCCTGTAGTTAAAATAGAAGCTAAAATCCAAATTAGCATAAAACTCAATAGATTTAAAATTAGCCAAAAAAAAAAAAAGGTAGCACGTTGCTTAATTACTAGCTAGCTAAACTTCAAAAATACCCAAAGATTCCTCAGTAAACTAAACAAGTCAAAAACTTTAGCCTGTTGCTAAAATAGAAGCTAAACCCTAAATTAGCCTGAAGAACGCCAGTAGTTAACAAATTAGCCAAAAATGTTAGCATGTTGCCAAAATATTAGCTAAACTCCAGTTTTGTTTTGTTTTTTTAATTACTATAAAAGATGAAAACATATCCCATCAATATATTTAAAGTTTTGTTGTTACTTAAAATGTATAAATCTGAAGACTTTCTGATTCATTTCCTATGGAGCATATTTTGCTTAATATTTAAAAAACTATTAAGTTTATGAATACAAAAAATAAAAGCAGTAATTCCCTGAATGAGCTGAACGTTTTGATACCGAGATTGATGAAATCGACGAAAAACGTACAGAAAAGAGCAGGAGATTCACTATAGTGTGAATTCTTATTAAACAATCACAGAATAAAGAGAAACAGGATCAGAATAGCGTTTATGCTTTAAAGTGTTCACACAATTAATGCTACTTCCGTAATCCTTTCTTTAAAAAAATGACTATTATTTTATATTTCTTCATCCAGAGAATCACACGGGAGAGATCAAATATCTTTAATTTCCAGATTGTTTAAAGGACCAAGAAAAACAGTTTTTGTTGCCCCTTTACGACTTGGAGCCCCCGGGCCTTAGAAATCCTGTGCACGCCCCTGCTGAGGAGATGCAAGTTGACCCAGACCGGAGACTCCTCCTCCCCTCGTTGCAACAACCTCACTGCATCCAGACCTCGTCGCGTACATCGTAGAGCTGACGGTTCCTTGAGATTCCCTTGATGAAGCACATGAACCCAAGAAACTACACTACTCCAACTCACAGCTGAGGCAGAGGACAGAAACTGGAAAGTCAGGGAGCATCAGAGGACGGGCCATTATGGAGCGGACCAGCACCACTGAGAGGGAACGCTATTGGCTGTGGCTGAAGAGGAGTGGCATCACCTGGACACCAAAAGGTCTAGGCTTGATCTACCTCAGAAGAGGTGGAATAAAAGGCCGGTACACACCTGAACAAGTGTCCCGCTATAGAGAACGTATGGAACTCCAAGAACCCAAAACTCTTATTAGGGATTTTAACATCAAAACACTCTGATTTCCTGCCGCCTGCCCCGACCCTCACCTGGATCATGCTCCAAATAGAATGTCTTGAGTAGAATCCAGTCCAGCTTGTAGATGTGGCTTGACTCTGTTACAAATTGCTCTATAATGTTTGCTTTATATATACATTTTACATCTGACCTTGCTGCCACACCTCACGCCGAGCAACAGCTGGCGGCGTCTGAACTTTCCTTCGCCGTGGACGTTCAGTTTGTGCGTTTCTGCCCTCAGTTTGCTTTGTGCAGAGGCAGTTTCCCCAGATGCAGACTACCAAAAGTGATGCAAACAGAGGCTTTGACTTGCTTAAAGAGCCTTGTGGGTATAAAGTATAAATAATGTAACCTGGAGAGAGAGACTGGATAGTTTGCACTGTTCTCTCCTGCGCCCGCCTCGTCCACATTTGCTGCATCTGCCGGACTTTTCCCTCCGTAAACTTTCGGAAGCCCCTCCCCCCCACCTCTCCCCCTCTCTCGGATGTTCGGACAAACTCCTGTTTGTTTTCGACAGTGATTTGCTGTCCCATTAAAAAAAGAATACCAGCTTATGACAAATTCAAAGAGGGCATGTCTGGAGTATAAAGTCAAGGGAGGCTATGATTCATTAATGGAGCCATGAATACATAAGTCACTCTTGTGCGATATCATCCTCACTGTTGAATTCTCGCTGACGTTCGCATATTTTCCCGCTCAAAGAATCAGGATCTATTACAAACAGTAGATGAAAGAATTATAGGGAGATCTTTAAACTATTCATAAGCACTTTACAATTGGTGTCGGCCTTTCATGTGTTAAGATAGAGTCAAAGTCGAGGCCCGGGGGCCGGATCCGGCCCTCCGGGTCATTCTATTTTGTTGTTATTAATGACCCGATGTTATTTTGAGATTATTTCAAACTTGTATAAATTTGACAAAAAATATTTTTATGGAGAGTAAAATATTGAAAGTTTAAGTTGATTTATTTTGGAATAATATTCCTGACTTTTTATTATTCATAATTATGGTAAAACGTTGCAGTTTAAAATATTAACATTCTAATAACTTTTTAAACTATTTTGGCATTTATTAAGATTTTTTGGGGAAATTTAGAGTTAAGCTAATATTTCAGCTACATGCTAGCTGTTTAGGCTTTTCTCAGTGTTGCAGGATAATTAAAGTTTAGCTTTTTTTTTCAGCAACACATTAGCTGTTTTGGCTAAATTTTTATTTTATTTTTTTAAGTGTTTTAGGCTAATTTAGCATTTAGATAATATCTTATCTGGCTTTCAGTTTATTTCAGCTAGCATCTTCACACTTTCACCTGCTGCTACCCTCTCCAGCCACCAGAGGGAGCGCTCACCAGAGTTTTGACCTCACCTCCTGCCTTCACCTGGACTCCTCATCTTCTGCTGTTTCCCATCATCTCATCACCTCCTCAGTATTTAGTCTGGCTCCACACTGTCATTCACTGCGAAGTATTGTTTGTGCCAGCCTGCTTACAATACTGAGCGTTTATACTTGCCTGTTTGTGACTAGCATTATCACAGGTAATGCTACAGATCTAGTTCATAGTTATGTTAAAAAGTTACGATTTTAAATGTAGATTAATAAATGTTTATTCTGTCCGGCCGCGACCTCCTTTGGATTCTGGTCCCTTGTGCGATTGAGTTTGTCACTCTGGATTGCACAGATTTACAGTAAACTTCGTTGCTCATTAGTATAACAGGCCACAGAAAGTTCAGCAGGTCTTTTTCAAACTATATTATTATTTTAAGAAAGGAGACATAGAGTGTTTGAACTCCGTTACTATTGTTTTGTTTATAGCATCAACAGCAACTTCATGTTTTTCAGATCCTCCACTCGGATCTGTCTTTGCAGACCAGAGAAAAAAAAAGAAAAGCAAATATAGATTTCCCCACAAGGCCTGCGCAGCACCTGAATCAGACCAAAAGTGGAGCTTCTCTTTGTGCTCTTCGATCCGCGAGGCCTTCATTGACCTTTCTGCAGTCCTCCTGAGCGCTCCGGTTCACAGCTGCAGCTCATGAAAGTCGTCTTCTTCAATAACTGATAATCAGAAAAGCATGAAATATTCTGTTCTTACATTCAGGATAGAACTTAACTAGAAGCAAACGTAACAGATGAAGCTTTAGCTCCGGGGTTGACGTTCTTTCAACCGCCGTAATTCAACTTGTTGATGCAGTTATTGTAAATCCAATGAATTCTAAAAGAGAAAAAACGATCCTTGATCTGATTCAGTCGTGAAGTGTGAACTCTACTGACATGAATTAGTTCATTCTGACCTGGAAAGTCAAAGGTGGAGTGATTCCTGGTGGATTGTCTGAGCTCCTGTTCTTGACCGTGGACCTCACCCCCACCCGTCCCCCGTCTTATCTGGATGAAATCTCCTCAAATACGTAGTTAGATAAGCCAATATAAGCGTCAGACAACGATTTCCTCTTAATGTTAGTTACATAACTGCTTTTTTCTGCCTTATTATTGAGCATGTGTCATTTACTTTTGTTGACGACACTTCTGGTGTTAAAGGATTGAAGAAGAAAGATTAACTTTATGTAAGTTTACACCGTTTTAAAATTCTAAATTACCCTAAAAATCCCACTAAAAAGCAAATTAGCCAAAAACATTAGTATGTTGCTAAAATAATAGTAAAAAGTTAATAATAATAGTTAATCTCCAATTTTTTTGAGAATTTTTTTATTTTTCTACAGCCAGAGAGCCACGATGGAGAGATAAAAGCCGCAGGTTGCAGACCTCTGGTCTATATCATGAAAAATTAACTTTTTTTTTACTTTTAAGTGTATTATAATGCAAAGTCCTCACAAAAACAAAGGAGTATTAAAATATCTCTGAGCACCAGCCCCTCCCAAACCAGGAAAAAAGAGCGAGTCCTAACATTGTGACATCACAAAGGGAGGAACAGCCCCTTCCAGCAAGCGTCTGCACTGCCAGCTCCGCCCCCAGGCTAACACACACACGCTTTCTCTGTGGAGCTAGCGGTAGTCAGCTGAACACTTTCACTTCATCTCCATCTTTGCAAAAGTTGTTTGTTTTCGTGGGATTAAAACAGACGCTGTCGAGGATGATGTCATGAAATGGGCGGGACCCACAAGGAGTGAGAGGCGGAGCCTTCGAGATTGAGACTTCTTACTTCCAGGTAGGAGAAGAGTAAACAGAATCACACATTTTTGATTAAAAATTGTTCTCCAGGTGCCAGCGGTAATATATGATCAGATACAGATATAGTTTAGTCTGAAAGGCTTAGAGTTACACGATGTAAACCCTTTAAGTGAAGCGTACCGGGCCGGCTCAGCATCAACCAAACAACGTGGTGATCTGCAAGACCCACCACGGTGGAAAATGATGTTTTGGTTGGTCGTTGGTCCAAAGACTCCAGTTTCCACCGAGCTGTAACGTGTCGGATGAAGCAGGTAATTCAGGTGAGTTGAATCTGATGCGTGCGGGCTGTAAGATGGAGGTCATTCGGATGCTCGTTTTTTTTTTCCTGCTTGTTTTTGGTACAAAACATTTCATTTCTGAGAGAAGATTGCAGGTGGCCAAGAGGAATAAAGCCGCTTTCTTTTGTCGTAGTGACCGCCCGCCAATCAACAGGTTTCAACAGTAGCTCCGCCCTATCCGGTCCGGTCCATATTTCTGACCTACAACCAAAAGGGTCCAGAAATGGAATGGTTTGGTCCATCTTGATGGGTTCCCTTTATTACGCAAGCTCAAAACACCAGAGTGGAAATGAGGCTGAAGTCTCCCTGTTTGACGTAGGGCTGCCACGATTAGTCGACTAATCGACGACTAATCGACTATTAAAATAATCGACAACTAATTTAATAGTCGATTAGTCGTTACTTTATATTGTATGAAGTCAGATTGTAGTAAAGTTGAAAGTTATAATAGCATTCTGCTAGCTTTTTGGAATATTTTGGCATTTATTAGGGTTTTTTAGGCTATTTTGGAGTTTAGCTAATATTTCAGCAGCATGCTAGCTATTTTGGTTAATTTAGCTTTTTTACATTTTTTAGGCAACTTTTGAGTTTAACTTATATTTCAGCTATATGCTAGCTGTTTTGGCTAATATAGGATTTTTCCGTTTTTTTAAGGCTAATTTGGAATTTAGCTAATATTTCAGCAGCATGCTAGCTATTTCGGCTAACTTTAGCTTTTTTACGTTTTTTAGGCAACTTTTGAGTTTAACTTATATTTCAGCTATATGCTAGCTGTTTTGGCTAATATAGGATTTTTCCATTTTTTTTAAGGCTAATTTGGAGTTTAGCTAATATTTCAGCAGCATGCTAGCTATTTTGGTTAACTTAAGCTTTTTTAAGTTTTTTTAGGCAATTTTTGAGTTTAGCTTATATTTCAGCTATATGCTAGCTGTTTTGGCTAATATAGGATTTTTCCGTTTTTTTAAGGCTAATTTGGAATTTAGCTAATATTTCAGCAGCATGCTAGTTATTTCGGCTAACTTTAGCTTTTTTACGTTTTTTAGGCAACTTTTGAGTTTAACTTATATTTTAGCTATATGCTAGCTGTTTTGGCTAATGTAGGATTTTTCCATTTTTTTTAAGGCTAATTTGGAGTTTAGCTAATATTTCAGCAGCATGCTAGCTATTTTGGTTAACTTAAGCTTTTTTAAGTTTTTTTAGGCAATTTTTGAGTTTAGCTTATATTTCAGCTATATGCTAGCTGTTTTGGCTAATATAGGATTTTTCCATTTTTTTAAGGCTAATTTGGAGTTTAGCTAATATTTCAGCAGCATGCTAGCTATTTCGGCTAACTTTAGCTTTTTTACGTTTTTTAGGCAATTTTTGAGTTTAGCTTATATTTCAGCTATATGCTAGCTGTTTTGGCTAATATAGGATTTTTCCATTTTTTTAAGGCTAATTTGGAGTTTAGCAAATATTTCAGCAGCATGCTAGCTATTTTGGTTAACTTGAGCTTTTTTTAAGTTTTTTTAGGCAATTTTTGAGTTTAACTTATATCTCAGCTATATGCTAGCTGTTTTGGCTAATATAGGATTTTTCCGTTTTTTAAGGCTAATTTGGAATTTAGCTAATATTTCAGCAGCATGCTAGCTATTTCGGCTAACTTTAGCTTTTTTACGTTTTTTAGGCAACTTTTGAGTTTAGCTTATATTTCAGCTATATGCTAGCTGTTTTGGCTAATATAGGATTTTTCCGTTTTTTTAAGGCTAATTTGGAATTTAGCTAATATTTCAGCAGCATGCTAGCTATTTAGGCTAACTTTGGCTCTTTTTATTTTTTGGTAAATTTGGCATTTAACTAATATTTTAGCTGGTTATCAACTTCAGCATCTTTACATCCACTTTGGCCATGAACAGATTAGTCGACTAATCGGAAAAAATAATCGGTGATTAGTCGACTATTAAAATAATCGTTTGTGGCAGCCCTAGATTGACGTTACGATTGGAGGTTTAATCCAGGAAATGGGATCTGACAGCCAATGAGACTTTAACATTCGAGCAAATGTCTCCATTCTGTCTGGAAATAAAGAACAATGCATGAATGTTCTCTAAAAACAACCGTCCATCTGCAGTGGAGAACTGATCCACGGCTGCAGAAAAACAAGGGTAACTTCTTATTACCAACTTTGCAAAAGTGAAGACAGAACAGAGATGAATTATTCTCACAGTAATTTCATTTGTCTTTTAGCTCGCAGTTGAAACCACGCCTGTCTGTTGTCAGTAAGTTCAATAAAACGAGTGCATTCTTTCAAGCCGGCTCTGAAAATAACAGCGCCTCACGCTGCTCTCCTCTCAGAAGTTGCATAAGCTTTGTTATGAAATCAGCAAACTTCAAGCTCATCTCAGCAACACAAAGCGCTGCCGTCACCCGGGAGGCTCAAACAGCATACAGGCACGCGTTCCAGCCTTCATCTCCCCCCCGTCCCACTGTTGTTGTTGGTCTGGCTTTGGTGTGAAGCGCCCTGCGCTCGCCGCCCGGCTCGCTGGCGCTTTCATAAGTTCAGTGTTTGCTTTTGCTCCCTTCTCCATTCTTTTCTCTGCAGCTCCCTCCTAATTGCCGTGGAATCTCTCCTCACCGGCCTGCTTCTGTCTTGAAAAAGAGACCATGTTTGTAGCCGGCTGTTCAGCTTTTATCTATATTTTAAGCCACACACAAGGTGTAGAGTCGGCCTGGAGCTTGTTACAGGGGCCCACGGCTGCATAATTCATGAAGAGGAGCTGCCTGCTGCAGACGCTAAAAAAAAAAAAAAAGATCTGCTAGCAGAGGATGGCAGGACCGAGCCGCGCCGGCCGGCCGCTGGGTCGGTCGGCCTGACACCTGTGTGTTAACGCCCCCCGCGTGATCAGAGCGGGACAGCGCCGCGCGCTCCGAGCGTGGCGGCGGATCTGTCCGTTAAAGTTCCCGCCGTGACTCCGCTCAAAGGAGGAGCTCTCCGGGAGGAGATGTCATGTCTTCTTCCCGCATCAACCCTTCAATCTCCACAGTTTTCCTGCGGAGGAGCTCCTTCAGAAAAGCAGGAGGTGTTCTCGGAGGGGCTGTGATGGGATGGAGGCAGAGAGGAACCCCTCAAAGTGGATTCAGGAAGTGAAAGCCGCTCAAATTGTTGTCATTCTGAATCTTGATTCCTCTGAATCCTAAATTTATGGTAAATGTGAAGCAACATTTCTCCTGCTAATATGGATCCTGCGTGAGGCGCCGGCAGGTAGTAACGAGTATTGAGTAGAGCTGTAACGAGTATCCGGGTGTTCGAATACTCGCGATCTGCTCCTGAAATTTTGAGTACGAATATCCGCAACATCCAAGATCGCTGATTCACGATCTTTGTAAATATGGTAAATTGTAGTAAAATATGATCAAAATATGATGTGGGAATGATGTATTTTTGCTCTGAAATACAGATTAATGTTGTATTTTGAGATTACGAACTAAAACAAAACCAAAAGAGCCGCGGTACCGCCACCGGAAGTAAACAACTTTGTGACGGTGAACTTCCTGTTTTCAAAGTAAAACTAGTGAGAGCTTTTTTCGTTCAGAAACTGAGACTGAAGTCCCGCTCACTGACATAACTTCTGAAATAAAATAATTAGTATTAACATCTGAGCTTTAGCTCCAGTGTTTACATTATTTTGGTTATAGTAACTCTTCAACAGTTGATGCAATTAACTAAACTCCATCTTATTCTGAAGAAACGCAGCCTCACTGCTGAAAGGAGGATGGAATCAACGTAGATCAGCTGATTCTGCTGCGGATTCTCATTCGGTCTCTGCACCAATATGAAAAGCTTAGAACGTAAAATATTGAAGAACTTTGTGGATAGAAAACTGTGGAGAGAATTTTCAGGTTTTGCTTTTAAATTACAAAACATCAATAGTTTTTATCCTTTTTATGTTAATGTGAACCTAAACCGAAAATTGACAAAAGAAAAAGAAAAGTTTCAAATGACAAACAACATTTCTTTCTATCTGAATCTTCGCGTTTTCTTAATCAGTTTTATTGGTTTTAAATAAAGGTATAAATAATGATGAAATTCAAATTATTTCAATTTTCATCCATCCAATAAACAGACATTCACATAGTAATAAACATTATATTATAAAGTAAGAATCGTGGTTCGATTCGTGAATCGTTGAGCTTGATTCGTGAATCGGATCTCCACCTGAGCAACGATCCACAGCCCTGACTACTACTAAGGTCAGTCATCTGCTGAACTTAAACGCCGTTCAACCCACAGTGTTCACACCGGACGAGCTGGGAGGGGCTTCAAGTAACTGAGACTTTTTTCTGGAATAAAGCAGAAAACAGATACGAAGAAGTTAGAAATATGTGTCTTTTTCTCTTTTTTTAGTGCATCAACCTAAAAGCAAAAAAAAAAAGAAATCTCTGGAGCTTTTCAGATGTTAGTTTTGAATGATCTAAATGAAGTTTTCTTGAGCTCTTTAGCACAGATGTTGCACAAAAACTGCAACTGGAGTTTGCAGTTATTGCAGCTATGTCAGTTCACACAACACCCATGAGGGGGGAGTATTCCTGTCTGAGTGTCTACTATCAAACTAAACAATACAGAAACTCTGAGGCTGAGCAAAGGACCGTCGGGGGCGGAGCGAAAACCTCTTTTGGGGCGGAGCAAAGGTCTTTTAGGGGCGGAGCAACGGTTCTTCAGGAGTGGAGCGAAGGGTTTTCAGGGGCCAAGTAAAGACGTTTTAGGGGCGGAGCGAAGATGATCCGGGGGCGGAGTAAAGGTGTAGCAAAGGCGTTTCAGGGGACGGAGCGGAGGTGGTAGGATGACACGTTTCCGGTTCAAACATAAATGAAAAAAAGTCTATCTATCGCGATAGACTTTTATTTTGAAGGGTCCGCAAAAAACACTTGCTAGCGAACAGTTTCTCCTATTTCACGAGTAAAAGTTAGAGAGTTAGTCTCCACAGGGCGAGTAAGTGTTTCCATCTAATTATTGTGTTTATTAGCTCTCATTTCGGTCATTTTTTTGGACTCCACTCCGCGTCCTTCGTCTGCATGAAGGTAAACAAACGAGCCGACTTCTACCAGCAACCCCCGCTGCTGCTGCGGACCTCGCGCCCCGCGCGCTGTATTACAATTATTGTCTGTCCACGGCGAATGCATTTGGGGTCAAATTAATTTACTGTACACTGTGTTAATTTTAACAAGCGTCAGATTTGATGCTTGTCGGTCATCAGAAAGTCTGTTGCTGAGTGTGGGAGAAACTTCCGTCAAAACTTTTCTGGAACTCTTCGTGAAGAACGCGGATACCGAGAGATTGATTTATTTTGAAGAGCTGAATAAAAACATCGGTACACATCTCCGAGTCGGAGTTCAGGAGACCTTCCAGTGAGGAGCGGCCGCTGTCGCTCTCCTGCACCCAGCTGACAAGAGCCAACGGCGGAATGTAGAGCTATGGCAAGCCGTTGGGGTCAAAACAAGAAAAAACGCGGGTATGGCAGTGAGTCACCTGGACATATCCTATGGTTAATAATATTTATTTGACATATTTAAATGTTGCCACAGTTAGTTTCAAAACAACAATTAATACCAAAAATAATGAAAGTTTAATTTCAAAATTGCAGTTTAATTTAGTGGGATAGCATATGAAGCATACATGTACATGGAATCAGAAAATAAATGTTTTGTTTATGTTCAAAGTTCTAATTGTGTGAGTTAATGCTTTTAAGTACTTTTTTTTAAACATATATTTTTAACTTTTTTAAAAAAGTATAGTAAGTATAAAAGTATAAAGTTTATCTTCTTTTTTCTTGTTGTTTTTTTACTTGTTACTGATCCAAAAAATGTGACCTTAAAGCCGTGACACGATCCGAGCCGTGTGTTTTGTGATCCGTTACACCCCTACTAAATAAAACAAAAATAATTTGTAGTACATTAATACATTTTTATTATATGAACCCTGAAAACATTAGAATTTATTTGTAGACTTAATGCTTTGTTTTTTTAATGAAACTGAAGAAACAGTTTAGTAGTCTAATATAAATAAATATAGTCAAATTTAGTTATTTGGTTTATATTGTGATCAATATCGTTATCGCGCAATATGTAAAAAGCTATATTGTGATATAAAAAATCCCATATCGCCCAGCCCTATGACAAACTCAGATTCTAACATGTCTATTTGGATTTTTTAATTAATGATTTAGTTCCTTTCATATTTGACATTTGGACCTGCAGTCGGGTGATTATCTCTCCAAGTCATTTACTCGTTTTCTTATTTCTACTCATTATGATTCTCTACTTGATTAACTTTTTAAACGGGAGTGAACCCCAATTTTATTTTATTTTATTTGACTTTTTCTTTTTTGGATAGTTGGGTTTGATGTCACGCTTTAAAAGTCAAACGCTGAATAGATTACAGAGTGAAGTTCTTTCTGCAAGTTTGTTTGTTTGTTTGTTTTAAGAGAGTCCTCCTCTTCTCTGTTTTTCAGCTGAGATCTCAGATCTGCATGCATGCTTCCCCTCCTGCGTGTCCAGGCAGGAATCTGTTTGGCGGGACGGCCGGGTCGGGGCGGAGGGAGCGGGAGGCAGAAACCGTCCGGCACGCGCGGGCGCCAGCGGCGGCGGCGCCCTGGGAGAAGGCCTGCTGCCCGGGATGCGGTCGAGCGTGAGGGTTGATCTCTCTAAAAGCCTCGTCTCTTCCAGCGAGCTCAGATGATTACAAACAAGGCTCTGCTGCAGGGGGAGCCACCCAGGAGAGCGCCTCGCCTCGGGGCGATTTCCACAAGACGGTTACGAGGGAGAGGAATAATAGGAGGCGGGAGGCTGGTGGAGCTGCAGTGGAGTGAAGTTTAGGGTATTTTGACTCTCCTGTTGTCTGCTCTGACTGAACACTTGCCTCATGCTTGTTGGGAGGCTTTTTCATGCTTCACTCTTCTGCTCTCGGGCGTTCTGCTCTTTTCTTTCGCTTCTGTCAGTCCTCCGACGCTCGGCTCCCGCTTCTCTTCTTCGACAAGGTCACGGGGAGATGTCGGCTAATATGAAAGCAAAGCTCCGACGGCAGAACGACGGCTCCTCGGAGGAAAAGACTCCCTCGCTCCTGCAGGCCTGCTTCTCTGCCTCCACCTGTCTGGAGCAACATTTAGGCTTTCTTTTTCCTGGTTTGGTCTCACAGCGTTTATTTATTTTCTGAAAATCTTTTTCACAGATAGATTTTTATATTTTGCTGAAAAAAAAAAGATGTAGAAATCACTGATGGATAAACGTGTCATAAAGACTTTATATTCTCACATTGTCCTTTAAAACTAATCATTTAAAATGTTCTTGTTGTTTTTTTTACTAAAACTACAGTTTAAGTTCATCGTTTTCATTTTATAAAGTCCCTTTTCTTAGTGGAGCGCCCCCTGGAGGACAGGAGGATAAAGATTTCTCATTTCTTTTAGAACGTATGTCAGTGATTGGAACTTCAGTCTCATTGTTTTAACAGAAAAAAGCTCTCGCTAGTTTTATTTTGAAAACAGGAAGCTTCCTATTTCAAAGAAATAATAAGTAGCACCGTAGCGGTTCTCACTCGGTTTGTTTATAAATTTAAAATCCAACATTAATCCACATTTCAGAGCAATAAATACATCGTCCCAATGTAATATTTTACCACACTCGACTATGTTCATAAACATCACGTATCAGCGATCTTGAGTTTTCAGGAGCAGAACGCGAGGATCCGATTACGCGGAAACACGGTACAGCCCTAAACAAAACTCACCTTTATATTCATGTAAATGCTTCTATTATAAAAATAAAACATTTTTTTGTTTGCATTAAAAAAACAAAAACTTAAGAAGAAACTTTTTTTTTTCTAAATAAGAAGTCGAGGTTCACATGACTTCTTTTCAAAATAAAAGAGTCCTTGTTTTAAATATAATCGTCTTAATGCAGAAAAAAAAGTTTATTTTTCTGTTTGAGAATGATGTCAACCTAACGAACCAAATTAAATCAGAGCTAATTAAGAGACCCTGACTATATTTTTTAACCATGAAGTCCATTTAAAATTTGTGATTTTCTTTTTATCAAATCAGAAAATCCGTCTTGTAACTTGGTGGACCTCAAGTTAACGGCGAACCAGAAACAAGAACGTCGTACATGTTCAGTGTATATAAGTTTCCTTAACGGATATTAATCAAAAGAAAGACTCTCCCATCCTGGCTTTTGTTGTTTTCCATCTCCTGTGATCTGCACCAGAATTCACTAAACCAGGTCGGTCAAACTCCAGACCTGGAGAACCTGCTGGTGTTCCAGTAATCCTGTCTCATCTGCTGCTGATGATCTGGATCAGGTGTGTTTAGCCAATCAGTTCCTTCAATAGCTTAAAAACACAAAAGGACATTCGTCCTCGAGAACTGAAGTTTGACTCTTTCAACACTAAACAAACAGCAGTTTATCTGTAGATGCACTAGAGAAAACAAACAGCAGATCAATAGAGACTGGACCGCTCAGGTGACTGCATGAATGACCGAGGAACCACAGAGATCCACGGGGATCTGCGGAGATCCACAGGGAACCATGGGGATCCAGTGGGAACCATGGAGATCAATGGGGATCCACGGGATCCATGGAGATCCACGGGGATCCACTGGGATGCATGGGGAACCATGTGATCCATGGGGATCCACTGAGATCCATGGGGATACAAGAAGATCCACAGGGATCCAAGGAGATCCATGGGGATCTAAGGTGATCCACAGGGAACCACGGGGATCCACGGAGATCTACGGGGATCTGCGGAGATCCACAGGGAACCATGGGGATCCAGTGGGAACCATGGAGATCAATGGGGATCCACGGGATCCATGGAGATCCACGGGGATCCACTGGGATGCATGGGGAACCATGTGATCCATGGGGATCCACTGAGATCCATGGGGATACAAGAAGATCCACAGGGATCCACTGAGATCCTTGGGGATCTAAGGAGATCCACAGAGAACCATAGGGATCCACAGGGAACCATGGAGATCCACGGGGAACCAGAGTTCGTGTCCGGGCCGGCCCACTGAGCTCTATCCGTTGCGGGTCCTTAAGGGCGTGTCCCACCGCCACTCAGATAATTATCACATTGTCCATGTTTGTCATTTCAGTCTTGTGTGAAATAAATAATTCATAAGTGTTTCCTATATTTCTAGATGTGTACAGACGTTTGTCGAGAGTCTCGGTCTGCAGAGCTTTATGTGAATTCAGTTTTGAGCTTTTCAATGTTGGGTCAGTTGAGAGTTATGTAGTTTATGTATTTGATGTCGTTTATTCACCATTTTTAGGTAAATCTTTGGCAATTTTCTGTGTAAAATGTGTGGCTTTTCACGGCCGTTCCAGGTATGTCGATGTTTGTGTAGCAGACTTTATAATGTGTATCCGGAGCACACATCACGTTAAAATGATGTAACTGATGCACAAACCTCTAAAGATTAACATGTTAACATGCAATAACAACATGCTCCATCTTGGCGGGTGGTCTCCCCTCTTGGGGAGCTGCCTCGGCTGGAACCCAGCAGCTGGTTCAGAACCGGTCCGGTCCAGGGGAACCGGACTGTTTCATTAAGACAAAGCATCACCGGCCCGCAGTGGGTGCTGTCCGTGGTGCTGACGTGATGCCAGCACTCCCCTCTGAGCGTCAAAGTAAAGAAATTCAATGACGCGCGTGTTCACGTGTTCTTAGCGTGGTTTATTCGTACTTTTTTTGGGCCTTTAACATGTTTCATTTGTGAAAATTTCCCATAGAAAAACAACTTTTCTTGCTTTTTCTACAATTCTTCTTCTATTTAAGAGCCGGATCCCAAGACATCCACGAGATTCCGGCTGGTGCGTCGGGAAACCAGGGTGAGACTGTGGCCACAGCAGGTTCACGCGGGACCTGATCCGCATTCGGGGATCCTGGTTTCAGCCCGCCGGTCGGGATCCGGGGTTTGACAGGGAGCCGAAGAAGAAAGACAACAGAGGGTGAGTGTGTCTTTGGTTAAAAAGAGAAGAATGACCGAGGGTCATAGAATGAAGAAAACTCTGTCAATCCTCGGCTCTAACAGGTGCTGATGGACGGCGGAGTCGGATAAATTCCACGGAAAATGAGACGATGGAATCCGATACATTCCGTAAACGTCGGGAAGTCCAGAAATTCTGTAAAGAGGACGGCGGAGTCTGACAAATTCTGCACTTATGTTACGGCTGTGGCCGTATTTTGTTTCGTTCTGTGTTTTGTGTCAGAGTGGGAGCTCTTTGTGTTTTGTGGATCTTTGTTTTGTGTGTCTGTCCTTTTGATTTCTTTCAGGTGTGGTGCTGGAGGGCGTGGCTCCAATTGGCCCAAACCAGGTGGAGCCACCTTTAAAAGCACCATGAGGACCTCCAGCCCACGAGAAGGGAGCTGGGCTGCAACCAGTCTCCACTGCAGCTCAGTGCTCTTCTCCACCTGTTTTAGTTGTGTGCACACTTTATAGTTTGTTTGGTGTTCTGTTTTTGGTTCCACTCTGTTCTTTGTAGTTTGAGTTAGTTTTTTAGTTAGTTTAAGTGAAGCTGTAGGGGTGAGCCGCCATTTTCTTTAGTGTGAATTTTCTCCTGTTCTGTTAGTCCAAGGAGGTTAGAGTTTGTCGTTCTTTTACTGTTTCTTTTGCAGGTAAGCTCCCTGGGTTGAGTTAGTTGGGGTTTTGTTTGTTAATTTGGCCTGGGTTCACCCTGAAGCCTTTAGCTTCACTTTTGAGTTTGTTGATTTAGTGTTGTAAATAAATGTTATATTTTTATGGAGACATTTTCGTTTTCTTTTCCTTTATTTTCTACCTTTATGCCGCACCCCTAGACCTGATGGGGCGTAACAACTTAAAAGAAAAGAAAAAAAAAAAGAAGAAGAATGAATGTGCGTATGATTGGAGTTAAAATACCACTTGGTATTTAACTCATACAAAACAGTGGGAACTAATAGCAGACTGACTGTTGTGGAGGCAAGAATTCTCCACTTGAAAGAGTTAAAGAGAAAATGACCACATCAGGTGGAGTTGCTATCCCGCTGGACAAATCCCAGTCTGTAGAACACTCTACACCAGTGGTTCTTAACCTTGTTGGAGGTACCGAACCCCACCAGTTTCATATGCGCATTCACTGAACCCCTCTTTGGTGAAATTTTTTTTTTTTTTTTAATCTAGAAACAAGTTTTTTACTGGTACACAAAATGAACCGTGCATGAACATCACCTTGTTTTTTTAACGCGCGGCAAATTCGCTCCGGGCTTCCAGCTCTGCGCAGTAATTGTCTGTCTCCCAGCGTATGGAGCGAGTGTAACGGGCGTCTCCCACGTTCCTCTGGTCCTTGAACGCCTCGGCCGTTTCTTGGCGTTGTGTTGGAATAAAGGAGGATGACGCGTCTTCAGGTTTTCTCTGGTTTAATTCCTGACATGAAAAGACAAAACAACTCCTTGACTGCAGGTCTCCAGAACATTAACACCTTCCTTAACGGGAGATGAACTCATGTACACAACACCGCTGCAGAACAAACAATCAAAAACACTCGCATAGGATCAATATTCTGTCCGATGATCGGGTCCGTGAAAACATCACGAGTCCATGAGTTCCTGATTGGCAAACTGTGATATGCAGACACACATGGAAGAGCTGCGCGGCGCGTTTTCGCCCAGTCAGCGTCTTTATATGAGCCCGCCCACAATTGTAGGAACATAAAAGAGACTGGCTGGGATTTCATACTACTGACGTGAGTAGAGATGATTGACATGTCCACAAACAAATGACATTTGACACCGACATGCTGCACCGTTTGCAGCAGCTTCTTTCGGTTTTGGCAGAACCGCATAAATCATAACGGTTCCTACTCGGAACCGAACTTCAGTGCCCAACCCTACTGCCGAACCCCTGAGATCAACCCATCGAACCCCTGGGGTTCCATCGAACCCAGGTTAAGAACCAGTGGTCTAGGTGTTGACGGGAAACCTTTAATAGAATAGAATAACTTTATTGTCATTGTACAAAATACAACGAAATTGAGTGCACTCCTCTTTGGTGTGAAAAATAAATAGATAATAAAATGAAATATAAAAAAATACCAAAATATATATACATATATATATATACATATATACGCACATATTAGATTCAAGCACACATCCAGCCAACCACACAAGAAGTTAAAACATTATAATAAAAAGGCACTCAATTATTAGCAGCATTTAAAAATGTGATGGCTCTGGGGTAAAAGCTGTTTTTTAGTCTATTTGTCCTTGATTTTATTGTTCTGTATCTTCTCCCTGAAGGCAGAAGTGTAAACAGAGAATGTCCGGGGTGGGATGAATCCTGTAAAATGTTTTCAGCTTTCCTGAGGCAGCGGGAGGTGTACAGTTCTTCCAGAGATGGGAGAGGGTGGCCGATGATCTTCTGGGCTGAGGAGACGACCCTCTAGAGTGCTTTTCTGTCTGCTGCTGTGCAGCTGGAGAAACAGGCACAAACACAATAAGTCAGAATGCTGGGTTTATTGAAGATGGTAACACACCTCTGTCAAAAAAATCAAATCAAATACAGGAAGTAAGCAAATAGAAGAGTAAACTGAAGAAAAGAAACCAAATAACTCTGACATAACAATTCCAAACCAAATCAATTTATGAAAATTAATTTCTCAAACATTTATTATTATTATTATCTTTATTTGAACCCCATTTTTATACCTTGTTTTCTCTGTCTTCCTGCAGCAGAAGTTCCAAGGATTTTCTGCTCATCAGGTTTCTGTTCTCTCTCAGATAAAATGAATATTTTCTGTATTTGAGGAGATTCTTTAGGGATTCTCTGTTCCTGGTTTTATGTCCTCAATGGGCAAACCGAGGTCTAGGGGAGTAAACACAAAAGGGACAAAAACATAAAACCTGGAATGTAGAAAGAGTAAAAGGAACTCAGTTTGTTTACATAAACAAAACCCTGCAAATGAAGAACAAAATGAAATATGTTTGTGAGTTCAAACAAAAAGACAAACCAAACGGGAATTGGAACATAAAATAAGTCATGGAGACTGCTGACTCAGCCAATAAGGATCATCTGAGTCAGCAGCTCCAGGCTAAAGGCTACCTAAACAAAACTAACTAAAGAAAACAAATAATCAAAGCCCACAAATCAAGACTACCAAGGTCCAACTCCAAACTAAAATAACAAAACTCTGGGGTACCTCGGCCCCTCCTGCACTGAGTCTTACCTGTGTGCGTCTCAAAGGAGTAACAATGAGATAGTAAAGGGTCGGGGCAGGCGGTTTGCTTTCCGTTCATCCTTTTCCTGTTCAGGATTAAACCAGAAATGTTCTGATGGAATCATTTGGATGAAGTCAAGCTTTAGATCCATTTCTTCTCACTCCTTCACCCTAAAAAAGATTCCCCACCTTTTCTTCAAGGCCGATCACAATCATATTTTTGTTTCTAATTCATTTCCTTTTACTTCCTTTGACATTTGAGTCATTTTTCTGCTGGATTCTGGAGTTTATTTCGCTAAAATCAGATCTTTTCCCTCCAGTATGCAGGACGGCCCAGAACCAAACCGCCAAAGGTTTTGGACTTATTTCATCTTTTGCATCACAAATAAATCTTTCTTTATTTGAATTCCTAAGATGTCTCCGTAGTGAAATTAAATTATAATTATCAGAATGTTTTGAAAGAATTCGGATGGTTTTGTTTTTGTGTTTTTTTTTTTTATTGTTTTCTTACTCTGCAAGTCCTAAAAAATAAACACACAAAATTTGGATTAATGACCCAAAATTTTAATGACCCAGTGATGTTTCATTGATATCAGATGGAATATGGAGACTATTGAGGAGATTTCCCTCAAAATAAAACAAACTATAGTAAAAGTTTAAGCATTAAATCTGCTTTTGGGATTTATTTTGAAAAGTTCTTTTGCAGATTTTTGCGTGACATTTTTTGACTTAATCATGCATGTCGTATCTCTGAGTTTCTTCTGCCTTGCAGCTCTTCCTCCACATTTACGACAAGGATCTACTCGTCTCCAGATGTTCTCCTCTGCGGTCGTGGCCTCCAAACCCAGATCTTACCCCTAAACTAACCCCTGAAAGAAGTAAAAACCCGCTCGTCCCATTAAGATGTCCTCATCCCACAGAGATGAGACTCAACCAGGACTGGAACACGATGCACTTACCGCTCTTACCCACAAGCCCTTCCTCTCCTGCTGATGCGACGCCTACGGGCCACGGCGGCGCTGACGGATATCCGTGGTGACATCTCAAACGGGGAGGCGGCCCGGCGCTGCCCGTGGCAACCAGGGGAAACATGCTAATAGCGAGGTGCATTAGTGCACTCACAGACGGGCCCGCTAATCAGAGAGGACATCTGCCCCACTCCGACTCCGCGGCACGCAGAGTGGCTCCTCCATCACTTTCAGCACTCAAACAACTTTCCTGCTGCTGATGCGACGCCCGCCGCTTCCTCGCACACCACCGCCGGATTGTTCTTACCTGCTTTGCAAAGGATGCTGGGAAAATTAGGACTTTTTTGGTTAAACATTTTCATTCATTATTTTTCAAGATCAAGTTGATGGTTGGTGTCAGTTTGTGAAAACGTTGAAGTTAATAGTGAAAAAAGTTTATTCTGAAGGGGAATTCTAATAAGACCCAGATCATACGAAGCTCCACATTTCTTCATGTATGTATACATATATATATATATATATATATATATATATATATATATATATATATATATATATATACATATTTATCTAAAATGTATGCAACCAGATTATAAAACAAATCAGTTCTAGTTCCTTCTGACTGGGGCTCTTATTTTCAAGTTTGTTGGTGTTGCTTTCACAGCTGCTTCCTGTTTAGTCACATCTGAATAACATCTCCATAAGAATTCATGTTCAAATCCAGTTTGGTTTCTATTCAACTTGTCTTTTTTTTCTTTCTTAGTGCCTGTTTAGCCTTCTTGACTTCTTGACGTCAATACAACATAATATTTGTTTTTTTTAACAATCTAAAGTGTGAAGTTTTGAGTCATGTGTGAGTTAATTTATTTATTTGATTGGCGGCACAAATATAAATTATGTTTAAAAATATTAATGATCAATCAGAAGAGATTTGCCTGATTTGATACAGCCTGTAATAAAAATAGGAATATATATATATATATATATTTTTTTTATTTAAAATGAAAAACATCAGAATCCAAAATTAAATTTGTTTTTTACTTGAAATTATTCAGTAGCTTAACACTGTAAGTCTGTTAATATAAAATATTTGAATTTAGAAAAAGGTAAATTATACATTTAGGATTATAAAATGTCTCACCTCGAAAAGAAAGACATTTACATTTGACTTTTATTCTTATTTACATGTTTCTGACATAAAACGACCCTTTAGGTTATATTACATTTCTTTCATTTATTTTTATTTTTAGATAAGTATATTTTTCAGAATAAAACTTCTTTAAAAATGTGAAAATGTTTCATCCTGAAATTAACAAAATAGCTTCAAAATATCGAACCTTTATCGATTATTCTTTTTTTTAACTTTCATTTTCAGGTGGATATTAATTTATTAGATAAAAATATTGGGTTGAAACTGCTTAAAAATGACCATAATTAAAAATTTAGAAAAGATGCATGCTTTTATTTTTTGTTATTTATTTCATACACTTCAATGCATTTCCCTAATTTCTGTTTTTACTTTATATTTCACTTAAAAATGTAAAGTTTCACTTTTGACAGCATTTAAAAAAAAAGATTCCTTTGAGAAAACACAACAACTGAAGGTGAAACAATCAAAGAAAGAGGATGAAGGAATCAGATTACTTCTTATTAATCTCTATCTCTATCAAAAGTCTCTTTCCTGAACAGATCAGGAGGAACATCAAGTCCTGAGATCAGCAGAAGCTCCTGCAGATTTTTTCTGTTCCATTAAGACGGCATCATGAATATCCTATGACGTGTTAAGCTAATAAAGCCATTAATAATGAATCTGCCATAATATACATATCCTACATACTTAATGGAAACTCCCTGTATTATGTTTGTTTTACACTCCGCCGCTGAGCAGAATTTTTATCTGATCTTTGCGGTTTAGGAGGAAAAAGAAGATTCAAATATTCATCAGGAATGTGAGCTTTTCTGAAGCACCAATAAAATAATTTATAAATCATTTTCTTGACGTTGTTAGCTCGCTTTAAGTGCCACGTTCACAGCAGTTTCAGATGAAACCCGTTTAGTTTGAACGTTTAGAACTCAATGACACGTTAAAGGACAACACATAATTTCTGCAATAACTACAGGTATGTTTAATATTCAGATTCCATTCAGTTTGACATCCTTTTGCATGGAGCTGCTCCTGTGCACTCTGTGGGGGCGTGGCTTTCAGGACGCACAGCTGATTGGCCCTCTTTTCTGTATATTTCTAAAGGGTAACTAAACACTGAATCAACGTTTTTTTTTTTTCCATAAATGAGACTTTAAAAGTGCTGACCTTGACATAGTTCTGACAATTTAAAATAAACTTGTTTAATTCCTGAAATTATAGTCTGAGGTCTAATCTGAATTCTACGGAAGCCAAAAATGTCCTGCACTAGTTTTATTTATTTTATTGTTTTCTCGAGATAACGAGATCATATTTAATATAACAGTTCACTGGGTAAAGTCTCACCTGTCTCAGGAATGGTTGGACCAAAGATCAAATCTCCAGTATTATTATTTAATTTTTAGGACTTTTTTTCTTCTCAAATTTCTAATTTTTCCACCATTGTCAAACCTGTTTTTAAGACATTCATATGTATTTATTTTCCTTTTTTTTTTTTACATGAACCGCAGTTAAAAATAAAAAATAAGTAAATTATCATGCGTTGTTGTTATATTGGGTGAAAATTACCCAGCAAAAATGATGGTGTAACTTTTTGTGGCTAAAGTGTTCAATCTTTGGTTAGATGTAAGCTAGTGTCCTTCACACCAGCGTGAAGAAAAGCGCTTCTTATGGCGTTATTTATGTTCCATAAGTCTACACATTTCTCGCGGACATTGCACACCCTCGCGAGCGCTTCTGCTCCTCTCCCGAGGAGAAAAAGGCCTCGCGCGCGCCAGAGTGTGTTTCTCGCGACCAGAAGAAGTCCTCGCGAGAGCAAAAATTATGGCAGTGACGCCGGGGTCACACTGGACGCGGAAGCGCCGCGAAGCGGAGCGGAGCGGAGTCCGCGCCGCTTCCGCTCCGCTCTGTAGTTCACACCAGACGAACATTTTTCCGCGGCGGTCCACAGGCGCTTCTGCTAGAGCTTTTTTTGTTTTTGCCATCATGGTTGATAATTTCATAACCTAAAGACATTAACCCATGTTCCTGCTAAGAAAAACTGCTCTCTCAAAACCCCGCCCACCCGCTCTGTCGGCCCACTTTACTGATCTGTGTGCGCGCGCGTGTGCATCTCTGTTTTGTGTGTGTCTGTGCGCACGTGCTCGCAGGTGTCTGTGTGTGGGTAAATTAATAAACTACAATTATTAACCCATATTTCTGCTAAGAGGAGCAGCTCTCTGCATCTCTTTTTTCTCTCCCAAAATCCCGCAGCCCCGCCCACTCGCTCCAGAGTCTGCTCACTACGTTGATCTGTGCGCGCTCGTGTCTGTCTGTGTTGTGTGTGTTTTATAAATATTACCCCCTGTTTCTGCTAAGATGAGCTGCTCTCTGTCTCTCCGTTGTCGTTTTATTAACTCCCGAAACTCCTCACCCCGCACCGGAGTTTATCCACGTTGATCAGCGTGTGTACGTGTCTGTGAAAAAAGAAAAAAAAAGTGTGCGTGTCTGTCTGTTTTGTGTGTCTCTGTGCTCGCGCGCGCACGTTTGTGATGTGATTGTATGTTTATATCCGTGTCTACCGTCTGTTTAGATACAAAAACATGATCACAATTGTCAATCGCGGCATTTTATTGTGAAAAACTGGTTATATTTTGAAAAGAAACCGGATTTTCTCATGTATCTTGATGCAACTTCCGTCCAGAATTGACGCGGAACGCTCGCGGCTCGCGCACAAAATAGGTCAGACGCGGAAACGATCCGCTGCACCGCGCGGGCCCTCCGCGCTGCTCCGCTCCGCGCCTTGTGTGAACGACGCCATAGGATAACAAGGGCGGCGAATGGAAGCGGACTCCGTTCCGCGGCGCTTTCGCGTCCAGTGTGAATGGGGCGTAATGCACCTCAACGCTGTGTCCCAAACAACTGTAAAATGGTCTGTCTCCTTGACGAAAGACACCTACCGCACAGGCAGTTCTACAGCCTTCTACAGTTCTACAGCCTTCAAAATAAGCGTATATAAAACTACTTCCAGGTAACCCGCGTGTCTGGAACGAAGTAAACAAACGAAACTGGACACTGGTTATCCATTTGCTGCATTTTCGATTTAATGCGCAAATCGGAAAACGAAAAAAACGGTTTGTTTTTCGTTGGATCAATACACGGATTGCGTTCCTCTCTGCAAAAGTATACTTCTTCTTCTTGTCTGGTTTAATGGCAGATGGCACACAGCGTTGAGGTGCATTACTGCCATCTACTGGGCAAACGTAAACCTCCAGTGTACAAAATAGGCCAATCAGAAGAGAGCCAACGCAGCCCCTCTGTCTCCGCCCCCATGTGTCAAAAGTCGACTTTCACTCGCGCGTAGAAAGAGACTCTGCGAGCGCACTAGCAAAAATGTTGCGCGCGCGAGCGGTCACCGAAGTTCTGCTGGCACGCGAGCATAATTTTTGCTCTCGCGAGGAATTCTTCTGGTCGCGAGAAACACACTCTGGCGCGCGCGAGGCCTTTTTCTCCTCGGGAGAGGAGCAGAAGCGCTCGCGAGGGTGTGCAATGTCCGCGAGAAATGTGTGATACGTTCGCGGAGATGTTTTATTTCTGTGTAGACTTATGGAACATAAATAACGCCATAGCTTCTCCTCGTTTACCCTCCCCATGAAGGGCTTTGTGTCTCTCCTCTTGATCTTAACAAACATTTTTCGGACACCACTTCAACTACAAATGCCTCTTCAGACGAAGGAGACGGGAAGAAGTGGGATTGGGCCTGAAATCGTCTGCGTGCTGCCCCCTAAAGGTTGAAACGAGGTGTTACAGTTGGATTTTTTTTATTTATTATGTATAAAATCCCCGCCCATCTTTGATTCGGCTGTTATCGTGTTAGCTTTAGCTTGGCTCGTAAATGTTTTGCCTTCAGTTGTCAAAGATGCAAAACTTTCCCGTGGAAGTTGGTCAACAAATCCACAGAAGTCCGTCCTGGTGAGGAGTTTGTAATGAACATTTCACTTGGGATGCTAGTTTAATACGTTAGCCTTTATTAGCTTATGATGTCGCGGCCAAAACTGAGTTGAGGGCCGCCGTGGGCTAAACTCTGGCTTCCTATGTCTGACGCGCGTTCCAGCAAAGAAACTCCAAAGCGTCCGTCTGCTGCGATGCGTTTATTGTCTTTATCTGCAGGTTTCCAGTCCATACAGTCCAAACGTAAAACAAAAAAACGAACACTTCAGCTATGACAGACTTTTTCTATTCAATTTAACGCGGTCAACAAATTATATGACAGCCACGGGTTCACCCCACTTCCTCATCCATCAAACTCCACAGGTGATTAGTGAGCACCTTTCACAACTCGGTGATGCGTGCGCCGACAGTGACACTCCCACAACAGGCAGACGCCGCTAAGCTGCACCTGTGCCACTCGTTATGGCTCCTACATCTGATGCTAGCATCATTTTACCACTCAGACACGGATCATCTTCAGTCTGGACCACGAGCGTTGGCCTCTGGAGAAGAATCATCAACGCCCCCAAAGAAAGTTCTGTCACTGTCAATCACAGATCAAACCACACCTCCTCCGCTCAGCCCGCCCCTTTTTTTTTGTCAAATCTGGGCTGAGAGTGGACTCGGCCTCCAGCTGTCTTTAACGTTTTGTTCTTTGAGTCTGGTCTATTTAGACGTTTCATCCAATTTATACATAAAATAAAAATGTTGGACTAAATGTTCAGGATTCTAACAGTTTAGCTCCCTGTAATGTAGGGTCAGCCACTGCAGCACATGGACCCTCCCTAACGTTCCACCTGTGACTCTGTCAGGGTTAAAGACAGTTATGTGTTTCTCTAACTTACTCTAAAGTTGAGGACCTTTTTTTTCTTTTTTCCAAAGGACCGAGTAAAACTGACTTTTTCACAGATCTTCAATCTGATGTTCAGGATAAAAATCAAAGTCTTGTCATTCTATTTGATTTCATCCATCAGCCATTGGGATATTATTAGGAGCAATCAAAGAGGCCCAATTGAAACCTTTTTGCTCCATGAGAAATGCATGTTCTCCTCTCCAACATCCATTCAGTCTCTGCTTGGGGGAATTTGATTAAAAAAGATGGGCTAGAATATTATTCAAAGGCGGAGAGGCTGATTAAAGTTTCATGGTGAGCCAACAGCCTCTCTTCAGCAGTGGCCTCAACAGGTCTTAATCCCCAGCGGCTGGCCAAACAAATGCCTGATTGAAATGAAACATGCTTGAAAGAGGAGAGAAAGTATTGACTCCTGCAGAGTCCCTCTCTGTCGATCCAAGATGCCGACTGGATTTGGAATCAATAGGATTCTCCAGACTTCTTTTTTTTTTTTTTTTTCTTCGTGCTGAATGGACAGGACGATCAAAACGTTTGGAGATCATTTTTCACTCGGAGAGCTCATTAAGATGATGTTAATGTTCTGTGTTAAGTAAGTCGTGGCTCAGAAAAAGACAAACGATGCAACCGAACCGATAACTTGTTCTGGAGCTCATGTGAAGAATCCCATCAGGATACAGACAGGTATTGATACCTGAAACATACAAACTCAGATTTCACTGCACTTCCTGTTTCAGAACACGACTTTTGAAGTTTGCATTTTCTATTTTTCCATCTATTTGGCTTCACGTTCTGTGTTTAGTTTGACCTCGTGTGTCTTCATGGTCACACCAAAATAGGGCTGCCACGATTAGTCGACTAATCGATGACTAATCGACTATTAAAATAGTCGACAACTAATTTAATAGTCGATTAGTCGTTACTTTATATTGTATGAAGTCAGATTGTAGTGAAGTTGAAAGTTATAATGACATTCTGCTAGCTTTTTAGACTATTTTGGCATTTATTAAGGGTTTTCAGGCTATTTTGGAGTTTAGCTAATATTTTAGCTTCATGCTAGCTATTTTGGCTAATTTAGGCTTTTTCAGTTTTTTAGGCTAATTTGGAATTAAGATAATATTTCAGCTACATATTAGCTCTTTTGGCTAATTTAGGATTTTTTCGGTTTTCAGGCTAATTTCAAGTTTAGCTAATATTTCGGCTACATGTTAGCTAGCTAATTGTAAATGTTTACAGTTTATTAGACTAATTTGGAGTTTAGCTATTATTTCAGCTACATGTTAGCTATTTTGGCTAATTTGGGATTTTTACAGTTTTTTAGGCTAATTTGGAGTTTTGCTATTACTTCAGCTACATGCTAGCTATTTTAACTAATTTGAAATTTTTACAATTTTTAGGCTAATTTGGAGTTTAGCTAATATTTCAGCTATATGCTAGCGATTTTAGCTTATTTAGGATTTTTTAGTTTTAAAGCTAATCATATTTCAGATTTTCTTTACATCCACTTTGTCCATGATCCGATTAGTTGACTAATCGGAAAAATTAATCGATGATTAGTCGACTATTAAAATAATTGTTTGTGGCAGCCCTACACCAAAACCTAACCAGCTTCCTTATTGTCTTTACTCCAAAGAAAATTATTTTTTTTGTTTTTATTATGTTCTTGGAGCTTTTATTCTGATGATGGACGATGTGTACAAAGTAAATTAATACTAAAACTGTATTTTTTTGTATTCAAGTTGATTCAGGAGCAGATAAAAAAACAAAACAGTTTGAAAAAGCTTGTACAAACAATCAGGGGCCGGCTTTAAGAAGCGGGGTTGACAAATTCAGAGTTTAAACCTGCACTCAGAGTTGACTGATTCAGAGTCATCGGTTTTAGAACAGCTGAAATGTTAGTTCAAACAACTCAGAGTCATTGGACTCAGAGTCAGGTGTGAGAGTCAAGAACATAAAAAAAAATTCAACTTGAGTTTCCGTAACTCTGGATTCACAAACTCAGAGTTTCAACAAAACCTGCTTCTTGCCCCGGTTGGCCACTTGCAGACAAACGGATCCATGAACGTCTTTGTTTTCCTCATCTGAGCAGGAATCTGGATCTAAACTGTTCGGCCATTTTTGTTGCTCCGCTAATGTCAGGTTGGGGGTGTGAGGGGCTGTAAGCTAGTGGGAGAGCCTGTAAACCAGGGCTGCTCATTCCTGGTCCTCGAGATCTACCACCCTGACTATTTTCCAGATCTCCAAGCCCTGCCACCTGCTGATTGGCTCAGTCAGATGTCTCCACAATCTGATTGAAAGGACACACCTGGTCCAGGTAATCAGCAGCAAGCAGTACAGGGAGAGCTGGAAAACAGGCAGGGTGGTAGATCTTGAGGACCAGGAATGAGCAGCCCTGCTGTAAACCGATGGATCCTGTCGACCAGAGCATCCGTGTGGTCTGACCTGTGTGCTTTGGATTATCTCTGTGATCGACTGATTCTCTTGATGAGATGTGATACGAGATGACGTGGAGAGACGTTGACCTGCCACCATCACCCCTCAAGTTTAGGGACAAGAACCAAGGGGGCGGGGGCAGGGGACGTCCATGGTCGTGGTTGAAGGCGAGCATATGTCCCACCTCCTCTCCTCCTCTACCTTTCCAAGTTCCCATTCCTAAAGGTTCATTCACACCCAACGGGATAGGCGGCCAGTTTCAACGTTAAGATTTGAGCGACAGAGGCGGAGCTAAAGTCCACCAGCAGCTCATTCTGACTGATAAGACGCGGATTGGGCAGCGCGGCTAAAAATTCAATATCTGAAGTTTAACAGATGGTCGCGTCACATCTGCCAATCAAGAACGCAGCTTTGGTCGCGACACTCTGGACAGATCGCCAGTTTTTGTTCCCGCGGCGGCCCTCACTCGCTCGATGTGTTGGCAGACAGAGAGCCGCAGCGGCGTGCGGAGGCTGCCAGCTCGGGTTTCATCCAGACATTACAGAGACAAGGTCTCCACATTTCATTTCTCCCCCTCGGGTTAATACGAGACGGTCGACCTTCAAGCTCAGCCGCAGAGACACAGAAACACGGTGGAAGTGGCTGTCATACAGAGACACTCCCCTGTACCTCTGATGTTTTTATAGAACTCTCCGTGATAAATAAACCTGATCTCTCAACATCATCTGAGTCTTTTATACAGACATACAGACACCGCTCCATGTCATGCTTAAAACGTTAGCTGGTAGCTCCTCCCACATTCGGCCACAGCATCTAGCTCAGGAACACATTTTTTCACAGGTGATGAGCAGCGATTTAGTCGAGCAACAAATGAGATACAAATTTTCTGCGTTTGGTGTGAACGCAGCTGTAGGTGTTTTCAGACTGAACATTTAGTCCAAATGTTCTGTCTGAATAGATGCATGTGGACCCTGATCCGGGACCAGGAACCGGATCAGGGTCCACTTGCATCTATTCAAGTGGACCCTGATCCAGGACCAGGAACCGCTCTCCGATCCATCTTTCGAGATGGTCTCGGTTCGTTTCCAGTCAGACTGAACTTCAGTTCGCTCCGAGATTCCTCGGTCTGAATACGATCCGCACTCGGACCAGAACAACTGGACCCAAACAGCCACCGTAGACGGTCATTAGCGGACCAAAGTGGATCAGCAGCTCAACAGCAGCTCGTTAAAATGTGGTCGGATGAATGCAGCTTTTTACTCTCCCTGTTTTCCCAACAGTCTGTGTGTCTCCGACACCTTTCGGCGTTAATCGTCTCTCCTCCGCTGTAGACAAAGTGTTGAACCTGACCTTCAAAATCCATCAGTGAGATCAAAAGTTTGAACCAGTGAACAATCTTGACACGTACTTATGAACTGCAGCACCTCCACCGTTCCCTTTTTGTTTAGCCCCGCCCCTATAAGAGCTGGCCAATGCGAGGTTTAGGACTCACCTCGGAGGTTTAGGTCCGTCTCAGAGTTCAGGTGCGTCCTCGCTTCTGTTTGGACACTAAAAACGGCTCCAGCATCGGGTTTGGAGCGGTTTGACTGTCCTCCGCTCTGGTTCTGGGTTGTTCGCACCTGTTTGGTTGTGTGGAGGTCATCGGTGAAGTCAAGAGTCGGTGCTGGACGGGGCAGACGCAGTCTGAGGACCCCTCAGAGGTCTGATCCAAACCGACTCTCTGGTTGATGTTCCAGAACCGGGCCGTCACTTTTCCCGGTTTCCACATTCACATTGAAGCGACATTAATCTTGACTTTGTGGCCCCTAAATAATCCGTGTAAACATGCTGCAGAGCTTCTTTCTCCTGAAATATATTTTCATTTTCCTGCTCTTCCCATCTTTCCGTGCCAGAACCAGCGGCGCCGCGCTCCAGCTCGGCGGCTGAACCCGCGCAGCAGAATTTGAATTCATTGAGGGATTCATGGGCTGCAAGGCTTGTAAGATAATTCTGTTAACAAAAGGTATCCTTAGATGGAATTAAATATTTATCTGCTCTATGAATAACAATTGGTGAGGGATGGGAGAGGCGCTGTTTACTTTTCCAGGGCTGGTGAGGAGGACGGATTCTGTTCTACATCCTGCCTCAGTGAGTAGATTACTGTGTGGGGGGGGGTAAAAGGACGACCTGGGGCGGCGGGCGGTCCGGTCATTATTCGTGGCACGCAGTCGAGTTCCAGCTCGGATTCTCTGACGGCTTTCATGAAACTCAGCAGGGATCCTGCTCGACGTCCGACCTGAGGTCTGCTGGTTTACGGAGTGGGGGCTGGAAATGATGGGGGGGGGGGGGGGGGGGGGGGCACATGGAGTCACGTGACCATTTAAAGGCCTCTTAAAATCAGTTTAATCGACTTTAATGGAGCCAAAAATAGGTTCTTTTGAGATTAAAAAACTAAAATATAATTTTTATTCGATCAAAGTTGAAACGATAAAAAAAACTCTAGAAATAAAGAGTCGTGATCTAACAAGAGAAAATGAGTTTCACGCCATTATTCGTCATGTTTTTTAGGGGGCAAATACTTTTCCACACTTGACCAATCAGGTTTAAGCCATCTGTAATAAAAATGTAAAAAAAAAAAAAAGGTGTGGCCAAAATCAAAGTAAATCCAAGAAAAAACTCATTTCTTCTGCTCATTTGTCATAAAATGACATTGAAGTTAGCTTCTGATTGGCGAGACGACTGTATTTCTCACACTTTATCCACCAAAAAAACAAGTTCTGTTCAGAACCGCTGGACCCGGACAGCTCAGAACTGGATCCAATGATGCTTTAGAATAAAAATACTTTATTCATCCCAGGCTGGGAAATTATGCTGTTGCAGCATTAATTAGGCGTATACAGAAGATATTGACATTTAGAGACAAAGAAATATTTACAAAAGATAAGAAAATAAAAAAAACGAAAAGCAAATTTAATGTGCAGAGTATAATAATAGGGAGTGTACAAATAGAGGCAGTAATGGACATTTAAAAAGTCAGTTGGTGAGTTATCTGTTACAGCAGGATGAGGAGTTCTACAATCTTATTGCGTGTGGAAGAAATGATTTCTTGTAGCGGAGCCTGGAACAGTGGAGTTGTCTGAGTCTTTTGGAGAAGACGCTCCGTTGTTTGTCCAGAACTGGGTGGAGAGTAGGGCTGTAACGAGTATCCGGGTGCTCGGGTATTCGCGATCTGCTCCCGAAATTACAAGTACGAATATTCGCGACGTCAAAGATCGCAGATTCACGATCTTCATAAATATAGTTAATTGTAGTAAAATATGATCAAAATATGATCAGGGGAATATGTATCTGAAATGCAGATTAATGTTGTATTTTAAGCTTACGAACTAAAACAAAGCCGAATGGGAAGCGGTACGGCAGCCGAAAGTAAACAACTTCGTGACGGTGAACTTCCGGTTTTCAAAGTAAAACTAGCGAGAAATTTTTTCCGTTCAGAAACTGAGACTGAAGTTCGGTTCTCTGAAAAAACTTCTGAGAAAATAATTAGCTTTAACACCGGAGCTTTATCTCTAGTGTTTACATTCTTTTGGTTATGATAACTCTTCAACAGTTGACGCAATTAACTAAACTCCATCTTATTCTGAAGAAACGCAGCCTCACGCTGCTGAAAGGAGGATGGAATCAACGTGAATCAGATGATTCTGTCGCGGAAATAACCTCTTTTTTCATAGTGGCTCGTCACCAACATGTCATGCTTAGAACGTAAAATATTGAAGAACTTTGATAACAGAAAACTGTGGAGATAATCTTCAGGTTTTACTTTTAAATTATCCAAAACAGCAGAGATTTTTATCCTTTTTATGTTACTTTTTATGCTACTTCACCAGAAGATTGACAAAAGAAAAAAAAAGTTTAAAATGACAAATGGCATTTCTTTCTATCTGAATCTTTGTGTTTTTTGAATCAGTTTTGTTGATTCTGATCTCCTGTTCTAAATAAATGTATAAATAACGATTAAAAGCAAATAATTTCAATGTTCATCCATCCAGTTAATAGACATTCACACAGCAATAAACATAATCTTAAAAAGTAAGAATCGTGGTTCGTGAATCGAATCGGATCGTCACCTGAGCAACGATCCACAGCCCTATAGGTGGTCTGTTGAGGGTCCTCCTCTCCACCACATGATGGAGCCGGCCTTTCTGATGAGTGTGTTCAGCCTGTTGGTGTCCCCTGCAGACCACAGAGAAGAACAGGGTAAAGGCTACCACAGACTGGTAGAAGATCTCCAGCATTTTGCTGCACACATTGAAGGACCTCATAGATAGTGAAGAACACATTAACACAGTTTCTGATTTGGGAAATCTTTATTCTGGTGCAGGGGTTCTTGTTCTTTGGCGGTCTGAGTGCTAAAAATGCAACAAAAATCCTCCTGTTTCACATTTTCACAAATGAAATAAAGTTTTCACAATTCAGAAACCGTTTATAATGTATTCAAAGCATGAATGAAGCAGCGGTTTAGGAGCAGGACCAGTTTTTTGGTGAAAAATCCAGTGGAATGTTTAGAGGCTAACTTCAGCGTTAGTTTTGGACCAGAGGACTCAGCGGGAGTTCGGTGCTGACTCCTCCGTCTGCGGGTCCAAGTCTCCGCTCCCGCCGCCGCGGGCCGGCGTGGCTCCCCGGCCTCACCGAGCGGAGCTGGCAGAGCCCGGAAACACTGGTTAAGCAAATTGGTATTTAACTGGAAACTCGCTGCATTATTCATCACGTAGACAAGAAAGTAGCGCTTCATACATCCCTTCAGCACCAGCAGAGGCAGCATCCTCCAGAGCAGAGAGTGGAGGCGGACAGATATATAGGGCAGAGAAATAAAGCAAGGCGGTCCACAAGGAGCGAATCCCCAAACAGAAGCCCCGGCTCTCCACACGCTCCCATCCATCCATCCGTCCGTCCGTCCATCCAGCCTCCTCACTCACCAATTATCAGTTTCTCTGTCAGGTTGTTGCGGCTGAAGGGACTGCTGGGAAGAGGAATTTGCTTTTTTAATCAAAGTGGCCCAGCAGCCCCATTTCCAGCTCTTCATGCAGCCTGTTTAGCATTTCCTCCGCTGTACTGGAGAAAAACAACAATCTGCAAATGAAAATAACACCCATCAGATGACAAATTAGACGGATTTTAATTGTGCGTAATTTGGCCCAAATACGCGCAAAAAAATCCTCATATTACGCATCTAAATGCCTTTTTTTTTGTACTGCATGGTTTCTCCAAACCGCGAGCAGAAATGAGAGGAAAAGCCGCCTCCACCCCACCATCAATAAATTTAATTTCATTAAAATTGTACTGAAACTAAACGCTGAAGTTTAGCCGGTGTCCGTCCGAGGAAACGGGTCTTCATCTCGCTGCAGCTCTTCGTTTCGGGCATCCTGTCAGTTTTGAAAATGCATTATTGATGAGACATGACTGGAGAAGCCCGAAACGGCGCGCTTCTTTGAACATATTTCTCTGAATTAAGTGGAAGTTGGTTTTTATGTCTTCTTTCTTGCAGTCGCGTTTTAAAATAGCGAGTTGGATTGACTGCTGGTTGCATTTAGAGGATGTGGGTTTAGTTTTCATTCCAGGTTTTACAGGGAAAAAAAAAAACATTCAAAGCGTCATAAAACAAAAATTGATATTTGGATTTCACAGGTTCTGCCAAAAACAGTGAAGCTTTTAAACTCTCTGAGGCGCAGCTGTGCGTAAAAGCGCAAACAAAGACGAGAAGAAATGTGCAAAAATCTTTAATTCATCCGTGAAATGTAAACGAATTAACAAGAATAAATCAGTAATTTTTTTAACCAAAAAAATTATAATTTAGAATAAAATATTTTTCTGCAGCCGCGCGCCTTGGAGGTCCAGGTGCGCGCGCGCGCTCTGAAACTACTCCTGAAGAATCCCGTATTAACATTCCAATAATTATTTTATAATTGGAATTTACGGAAAGGTTGGGATTCGTGTTGCCTTAGCAAACACGGCGCGGTCTGACCCCCCCGCGCGCGCGCGCATGAATATTTAGATGAAGAGCGCGCGCTGCATTATTTATAGGAACTGAAATCGTTTATTTAAAGAGAAGCTTGACACAAAGAAGTCAAACTAGAGTTTCTGTTGTAAATATCAATAATGAGAAATAAATCCAAAAGAAAACCTGAAAGTTTACAGGTTTTATTTTGGGAAACGTTTATTATATGATTTATTAATTTGATCAGCGAGGTGGGAGCGCGGGAAAAAGCGTCTGGTTTGTTCTCCTAAACTCTCCCTCCTCATCTTCCGGGGCGAGCTGAGGAAGGGTTTCCCAGGATCTGGGATTCCTCCTGCGTGAGTATTGATATTTCTGCTACGATGTTGTTGTGCTCTTCATAATTCATGACATCCATCGCGTTTTCACTGCATCTGGAATTTATTCACTAAGCTGCATCCTGCAGCACTTTGGTGCAAACATGCGTCAACCACAAACACGACAATCATTAGACTTTGATTTCCAGCAACAAAACACTGATTGGGTTTATAATAGACAATAAATAACACTTTTTTTTTGTATAAAATTAATTTAAACCTTAAAATTGTGTATTTCAAATAAATGAGTGGCCCATATAAGCTATGATTATTGTCAAATGTCTGAATCTGAATAAAGATTTTCTCTCAAACATGAATATTTTCAAGCAACCAGGAGGCAGAATGTGAAGTTTATGTCATTTAATGATTAATTTGAGTCATTTAAACCGCTAAACTTCAGTTTTAGAAAACCAAATATTTAATCATTTCCATTTTTAAACTAAATCTGCTCCAGAATTATCATTTAAATGAACGTTTAAAGACCCGCTCTGAAGAAAATTGGGTTTTTGTGACGATGGAGGACATAATTCAGACAAATTAAGATCAATTTGAATTCCTGATTATTTAAGAAAGAGTAAAAAAAAAAAAAATGCAGTTTTAAAAAGATTGTACAAAATACGCTGGGCGGGGCCACAAGCTCTCTGCTCCGCCCCTTTCTGATGCATCCACTTGCAGATGAATAGATCCATGAACTTCTTTGTTTTTCCTCCTCAGCAGGCCCCGCCCTGGGCTGCATGGCGCCCCCTGCAGGAGATTAGGAGGATATCGGAGCAGGAACTCCACGTTTGAAGACACGTGCAATATTTGACTGCTTCAGCCAGGAGGAAAGTAGGAGGGTCTCAACTGTTAAAGGGGGGGGAGTAAATTACTAAATAAATTTGTCTTTTACGACCAAAATGCGGGGGGGTTTAGAAGCAATTTCATTAAAGTGAAACCGATAAACAGCGTTTCCTCATCTTTCCTTTTTCCTCCTTAAAGTTTTAAAGAAGCACAAACGGCGGGAGCATCAAGCCCCCCCTCTCCTCCCCCCCAACCATCATAGTTGTTTGACTATTAATTTCATTATTTTTACACAAGAATTACACATCAAACTGTTAAGAAAAATATATATAATCATTGTTATTTGATGCCCCCTCCAGCAGACGACACCCTAGGCAGCCGCCTATGCCGCCTATGCCAGGCCCGGCCCTGCTCGTCAGAGCTGGAATCTCAAACTCTACAGCTGGATAGCTCTGATATAGCTCGCCATTTTTGTTGCACCGCTCATGTGAGGTTGGGGGCTGTAAGCTAGTGGGAAATAAACAGATGAATGTCAGCAGCCCCGCCCACAATTCAATCAACTCCTGCTGCTCTGCAGAAACTTTGTCCGAAAAATAAAATTTTTTTTTTTAGATAAAAGTGGCATCATCATAGTTCAAAGACCACTGGGACTTCACAGAAATTCTCTTTGACTGTGATCCTTCACGTTGACTAAAGGTGGCGCTCTCCACATTACAGGACACTTTCTTACAAACGTAAAACGGTTTCATTTGCCTACAAACAAACTGAAATATTGTAATCACTTAAGGAAATTATTTATTGTTTACATGAAGTCTGATAGAGGGGCGGAGCCACTGAAAGTTTTTTTTTTTTTTTTTTAGAGACAGTAGATTAGATTTATTTCAAGTATAGATAACATAAAAACAAATTTGTTTCCTAAAACTTATTTTTAACTATTTTTAACGTCTTCGTAAATCAACAACTGTAAATGTTCATCAGGAATTTTTGTTTGTTCTTAAACTTCTCTAAACAGAATTGGGAGCAAAAGTTTCATTTATTGTAAAGGAATCCACGTGAAAAACAATTATACAGTATTTTTTTTTCCTTTTTTTCTTTGCATCAACAGATTTTCTCCCTTTTCTAAAGCGTTTAGTAAAACCACAAACACTTTATTTCATAGCTCTGTGGAAAACAGACTTTAACAAAATGCAGGAGGAAAACCGTGGCGATCCGGTGACGGCGTTGTCCAGCCAGGAGGCCGCCATCTTGACGAGGAAGATGCAAAAAAAAAAAAAAAACACCACAAACATCCTCAGCTATTCCTACCTCAAAAGTGTCCCAAATTGTAAAAAAAAATGTATAAAAATGAGAAAATCCGTAACTGTTAGCGTTGCTCGTTAGCTAGTTAGCTTAAAGGTTTTTGGAGTGATGTGGAGGCACTTCCTGTTCTGGTTCTGACCGTTTTTGTAAACGTTGTGGCTCCATCACGTTTGGCTCATTTACAAAAAAGGAAAATGCTTTTTAGAAATATAAAGTATTAGCACCCCCTCCCCCACTAAACCCCCTCATTATTATCCGAACAATACGGACTAATGAGGCCTGGAGACGAGCGCGGCGTCCGCCGCCGCTCCCTTCACCCATTAGGCCTCATAAGTCGGCGTTTGATCAGCGCCTTTCCCGCCCC
The DNA here is from genome assembly GCA_003999625.1 of Oryzias javanicus. NCBI lineage: Eukaryota > Metazoa > Chordata > Actinopteri > Beloniformes > Adrianichthyidae > Oryzias > Oryzias javanicus. The sequence continues at coordinate 27,795,242 of CM012450.1, forward strand.
TGATGCTCGTTAGACCTGATTAGTTATACAATGTTCCTAATTACTGCCACCATGTTTTAATTACCACCTCATGAGCGTCACGCCGTCATCACGTTTCCTGTTTGGCGGCCTGCTTTCCGGCTGACTGGCGCTGGTGTCATCGCCGCCATGTTGGAGAGTTTTTAAAATGTTTGTATCTCGCTTTGGTTGCTTTAAGTTAAAGGGCCTTAAAGTCAAGGCCCGGGGGCCGGATCCGGCCCTCCAGATCATTTTATTTTATTGTTATTAATGACTCGATGTTATCTTCTGCTTACTTGTAATATTTTGACAAAATATATTTTTATGGAGAGTAAAATATTGAAATGTATTTATTTTTAAATTCCTGCATTTTTATTATTCATAATTATGTTGAGCTAATATTTGAGCTGTTTTTAGCTGTTTTTGCTAATTTAGACTTTTTTATTTTTTCAGCTATTTTGGAGTTTAGCTAATATTTCAGCTACATGCTAGCTGTTTTAGCTAATTTCTGCTTTCTTTAAAGTCTATTTTGGAATTTAGCTCATGTTGACACACTATTGTTTTAGCAAATTTGAGTTTTTTTTTTAATTGCTATTTTTTCAGCTAATATTGACATTTTATTGTTTGGTTTTAGCTAATTTTTTCTGTTTTAGCTACATGCTAGCTATTTTGGGATTTTTTTTCAATTTTTTCAGCTATTTTGGAGTTTAGCTAATATTTCAGCTACATGCTAGCTGTTTTAGCTAATTTCTGCTTTTTAAAGTCCATTTGGAATTAGCTCATGTTGACACACGACTTTTAGCAAATTTGGCTTTATTTTTAATGCTATTTTAGAGTTTAGCTAATATTGACATGGTATTTGTTTTGGTTATTTTAGCCTTTTTTAAGTTTTTTGTTTTGGTTATTTACATGCAAGCTATTTTGGGATTTTTTTTTTTTTTCAGCTATTTGGGAGTTTAGCTAATATTTCAGCTAAATGCTAGCTGTTTTAGCTAATTTCTGCTTTCTTTAAAGTCCATTTTGGAATTTAGCTCATGTTGACACACTACTGTTTTGGCAAATTTGGGCTTTTTTTATTTTTATTTTTTCAGCTATTTTGGAGTTTAGCTAATATTGACATTTTATTTGTTTTGGTTATTTTAGGCCTTTTTTTAAAGTTTTTTTTTCTGTTTTGGAGTTTAGCTAATATTTACATGCAAGCTATTTTGGGATTTTTTTTCCATTTTTTCAGCTATTTTGGAGTTTAGCTAATATTTCAGCTACATGCTAGCTGTTTTAGCTAATTTCTGCTTTTCTTAAAGTCTATTTTGGAATTTAGCTCATGTTGACACACTACTGTTTTAGCAAATTTGGGTTTTTTATTTTTAATGCTATTTTAGAGTTTAGCTAATATTGACATTTTATTTGTTTTGGTTATTTTAGGCCTTTTTTAAAAAAGTTTTTTTTTTCTGTTTTGGAGTTTAGCTAATATTTACATGCAAGCTATTTTGGGATTTTTTTTCAATTTTTTGGGCTATTTTGGAGTTTAGCTAATTTTGACATGCTAGCTGCTTTGGCTTTTTTAGGCTTTTTCAAAATGTAGCTGTTTTCCAGCTAATATTAGTTGTTTTAAGCTAACCTAAGGTTGTTTTTTCTTTTTAAGACTAATTTATAATTGTGAAAATATTTTAGTTGGCTATCAGCTTCAGTGTTTTCAGCTATCAGCACTAGCATCTTCTGCGACCAAATTCAGCTCACACCATCCACTACTAGCATTATCTTTATTATTATGATTATCTCATAATCATGAGATAAGGTTTTAAAGTTTTAAATATTTAGTTTTAATGTTCTATAAATGTTGATCCCGTTCGTCCCGAGACCTCAGGTGTGTTTTGGATTTTGCCCCCTTGTGCGATTGAGTTTGTCGCCCCTGCCTTAAAGCGCCCCGCACCTTTTGATCATGTGTTGTGCGTCTTGTTGTGAGTCTGTCAGCGCACACTTTGTATCTTTGCACTGTTACGCTGACGGGTCAATCCCATTGAGGTCGTGATAAACACCGCTGCAGAAAAGCAGCCTGAAAATCACGTTTCCTTCTTAATCCATGACACACACAGACACACACCCGACACACACACAGACTCACACGTCTCCCACCCCTCAGTCTGGTCCCGTTCCAGCCATGCTGTCAATATGCAGCTGGCTGCCCCGTTCAGCACTGCAACAGGGCTGTGGAGTGTGTTTGTGTGTGCGCAGCAGCGGCGGCGGCGGGTGGGGGGGGTTGTGTTTGCATTTCTGTGTGTGTCTGAGAGAGAAAGCCATAGTAATGTAACAGAGGGCTGATTCTCCAAGGCCCCAGCGCTGCACTCAAGACTCTGAGCTTCATTAAAATTTCATCGCCGCTGCGCTCGGCCAAGGTCTATTTATGAAAATGCGCTTCCTCGCTTCATGGAAAACACAAGGCAGAGAGGAGAGGATGGAGTAATCTGAAAGGGAGTGGGATTAACAGCATCCTGCTGCTCATTCCTCGGGATTCTGGTCCCTGCCGGGTGGTGTCATGAGACCCCGCCGGGGCCACGGCGTCCCGGCGAGGGACCCAAAGCCCCGCTGACCACTTTCCAGTTGACTGGATGTTTGTGCAGAATGAGACCAACCAGAACGGGTCGAGCGTTGAGGTTCTGCTGATGCACTCGGTTCCTGAATCTGCACCTGTAAGTGTTTTTTGATGGAGATGCACCAAAAGGGAGGCGGTCCGTCCAGATGAAGGCACGCAGGTGAAAGCAGAAAAACGTTTGTTTTGGTTCAAACGTGTCTTCTCTGGAAATGAATCTGGAATCCAGTCATCTTCTGGATCAATCAGGAACGTATGAAACCATCAGATTAAACTCTCATGTTTAGAGAACACGCTTTCTTCCTTTCTGTGTGTTGTTCCTCTTTAGGAGCCGATGGCTTCAGTTTGGAAATTCTTTATTTCATGAAGATGTTGGAGTCCATTCCATTGTTTAGATTTTTTTCTTATTGACAGAAAAAAACTACAGTTATGTCCAAATTACTATTTAGTAGAGCTGCCACGATTAGTCAACTAGTCAACAACTAATATAATTGATTACTCATTATTTATAATAAATGGAGTCAGAGTGTAGTAAAGTTGAAGGTTAAAATGACATCATGCTAGCTTTTTGAACTATTTTGACATTTAATACGTTTTTTTAGGCTGACATTTAGTTTAGCTAATATTTTAGCTACATGCTAACTATTTAGGCTAACTAAGGCTTTTTTTGTTTTTTAGGCTATTTTGACATTTAGCTAATATTTTAGCTGGCTATCAAGTTCAGCATTTTCAGCTATTAGCTTCAGCATTTTCAGCTATTAGCTTCAGCATTTTCAGCTATTAACTTCAGTCTTTCAGCTATCAATTTTAGCATTTTCAGCTATCAACTTTAGCATTTTCAGCTATTAGCTTCAGCTTTTTTAGCTATCGGCTTCAGCATTTTCAGCTATCAATTTTAGCATTTTCAACTATTAGCTTCAGCATTTTCAGCTATTAACTTCAGTCTTTCAGCTATCAATTTTAGCATTTTCAGCTATCAACTTTAGCATTTTCAGCTATTAACTTCAGCATTTTCAGCTATTAACTTTAGCATTTTCAGCTATTAACTTCAGTTTTTCAGCTATCAATTTTAGCATTTTCAGCTATTAACTTCAGCATTTTCAGCTATCAACTTTAGCATTTTCAGCTATTAACTTCAGCATTTTCAGATATCAACTTTAGCATTTTCAGCTATTAACTTCAGTTTTCAGCTATAATTTTAGCATTTTCAGCTATTAACTTCAGCATTTTCAGCTATTAGCTTCAGCATTTTCAGCTATTAACTTCAGTCTTTCAGCTATCAATTTTAGCCTTTTCAGCTATTAGCTTCAGCATTTTCAGCTATTAACTTCAGCATTTTCAGCTATTAGCTTCAGCATTTTCAGATATCAACTTTAGCATTTTCAGCTATTAGCTTCAGCATTTTCAGCTATTAACTTCAGCATTTTCAGCTATTAACTTTAGTTTTTCAGCTATCAATTTTAGCATTTTCAGCTATTAACTTCAGCATTTTCAGCTATTAGCTTCAGCATTTTCAGCTATTAACTTCAGTCTTTCAGCTATCAATTTTAGCCTTTTCAGCTATCAACTTCAGCATTTTCAGCTATCAATTTTAGCATTTTCAGCTATTAACTTCAGCATTTTCAGCTATTAGCTTCAGCTTTTTTAGCTATCGGCTTCAGTGTTTTCAGCTATCTTTTCAGGATCTTCAGCTGCCAAATTCAGCTTATAGCATTCACACTAGCATCATCACAGGTAACACTATATTTCTAGTCTTCAGTTAGTTTAAAGCTGATGATAGTTAAGATTTTGCTTTCCATCCACTTTGTGTATGACCTGATTAGTCGACTAATCAGAAAATATAATCGGTGATTAGACAACTATTAAAATATTTGTTTGTGGAGCCTTACTGTATAGACAAATATACAGTTGCTCCCCATTTTCTAGTGCGTCACAGAACAGGGAGACGCTGGTTCCAAGTGGTCACTACATAACTACAAGTTCACAAATCTATCCCAGAGTCAGGCAGACAAAGTCAGCAACAAGCATGAGAGCATCAGAGAGCAACCAGAGTGGTCAGGGTCCAGCCAAGGGTCGGGGCAGGCGGCAAGTAGAAAACAGAAGATCAAATCCAGATGAAAGGCAGAGTGGTTCAGACAATACTTAGAGCTCTGCTTACATAACGTGATTAATCAGCAGATGTGAGTCAGCTGAGCAGCGTCCAGGACCTGTGCGCTGGGGCTGCTGGGAGATGTAGTGCAGTCAGTACTCTGGAGACGGTGATCAGAGGGGAAACAGAGCACAGACTCCTGATCTGCTAATGCCACAATCAAGAACACTAGACATTTCCTAAGTCTTTGTGAAAAACTAGAGTGCATCAATGCTCACTACATGAGTGAATATAAACCACAATGCATTGCGGTCGAACAATTTTTGCTAAAAAAAATGTTTAAATGTCATTTTTGAATAAACCGTCCACATTTTCATCATCAGAAAACAGTGGAGTCATAAAATAATACAAAAATGATCCAAACATGTTCAAAGATGGATCCACCACGATATATCTGCCTTTAGCTGACCGGCCATCCTTTCACTGCTCCACAACACGCATGCGGCTTCTGCACGGCTGTGCGGACCGGGGGTGCCGCGGGGGCGCCACGCCCAAAGTAACAAACGCCTGTTTGAGCTGGAATTTATTAAAGTCAAGAAACAACTGGAGGATATCCGGTAATCTGAGTCTTAAATGAAAATGTTTTGCTGATCATCACCAGCTCAATGGAGTGAAATGGATGTTGGTGTTAGTCTGGGGGCGGAGCTTGCAGCACAGACTCTTCCTGGAGGGAGCTGTTGGCATTGATCTTACATCAGCACGTTTCCAACCGCTCACTTTCGTGGGTGTGGGAGGGGCTGCTGCAGACAGAGCAGGTTTTACTCCTAAATGCATGAACGGATCAAAATACAGTTTGGGTTCTTTATAGTGAGAAATGAGCAGTAAAATGAATTTAAAACCTCAAAAAGTAGAATTTTGATGGTGGGACCCCTTTACCAACAAAATATCATTGCCGAAAAATACTTAGTTTCCACAATAATTTTTTAACTTAAATTTTTAGAGAAAAAAAGTGGTTAGTAAATGGTGAGCACCAGATAGTAACTGAGAAAAAATTTTTTTCTAAAAATTGATGTAAAAAATCAGAAAAAATACCAACTGGTGCATACTAGTTAGTATGTGTTGCAATCTGTCAGTAACTAGATTATTTTTCACTTACTGTATTACTTATTTTTAGGAAAAATAAAGTTTTTTTTTACTTTGATTTTTTTCTATGTCCCTTTAGGGGCTCCATACACTGGGGAGTAATACACATCAGGTTTTGATATTTTTCTCTTAATATTCCCCGTCATTCGGTTCAGCTGTTAAAGGTTTATCAAAGATCAGAAACGGTGACTGCAGAGAAAACTGAAGCGACAAAGTGACATTAAAATAAATTCACTTTTCAATCCTCGTCTCCTCCTTATTCCTGAGTTCAGGTGGTTGGAGTTGATCAAACCTTAAATCCAGGTGTTCCTAATTAACAAATTAAAAAAGGCAAAACTACAAATTGAGACAGAAAATCTTCAAGTCATTTTGGCCACGCCCCCAACACAGTTTCATCAGCACCTGTGGTTTAGTCGCACTGCGATTGGCTGATTTGGACAACAGAGAAAATGAAGTTTATTGATGTTCACAGTTTTGTTTTTGTTCAGAACAACATCAAAACTCTTACAGCAGCGTTGTTGCATCGCACTGAAGGATGCTGGGTAAAAAACTTCTTGGTTCCCGAGGCAACAAATTAATCAGATTATCCAAATTAAAGTTACTTGTGACTGTGGGATCAAGTCATGTTATTATGTAGTGACGTCTATAAAAAGATTATAAATTTACCTGCAATTATCAGATTAAACCTTAATGACTTCATTTTCTCAAAATGAAACCACATTTAAACATGTTTTCTGTTTAGAATAAGTCAGAGGTCAACAACCTGCGGCTCCAGAGCCACATGCGGCTTTTTATCTCTCCATGGCGGCTCTCTGGCTGAAGAAAAATACAATAAGAGTAATTTTCAAAAAAAATTGGAGATTAGCTATTATTTTAGCAACATACTAACATTTTTGGCTAAATTTTTTTTAGGCTAATTTAGAGTCTTGGCTTCTATTTTGGTAACATGCTAATGTTTTTGACTCATTTACTTTACTTAGGAATTCTATGCTAATTTGGAGTTTAGCAAATGTTTTAGTAAAAAGGCTAATCAATAGATAATTTGTTATCTATTGATTTTTTTGGTGGATAATTTAGAACACACGTGTCAAAGTCAAGGCCCGGGGGCCGGATCCGGCCCGCCGGGTAATTCTATCCGGCCCTCCAGATACTTTTATTTTATCGTTATGTTATCTTGCGCATATTTTTAACTTGTATAATTTTGGCAAAATATACTAATATTGAGAGTAAAATATTAAAGTTTAGGTTGATTTATTCTGGAATATTCCTGCCTTTCTATTATTATTATGTTAGGTTTTGATTTTTAAAGTTATAAAAAATTAGCATTCCGCTAACTTTTTGGAATATTTTGGTATTTTCTAAGATTTTTTGGCTATTTTGGCACTTACTTAATGTTTCAGCTACATGCTAGCTGTTGTGGGTAATTTGGGCTTTTTTCAGTTTTTAAGGCTATTTTTGAAGTTCAGCTATTTTTTCAGCTACATGCTAGCTGTTTTGGCTAACCTAAGTTTTTTTGTTTTTCTGTATTCGTTTTATTTTTAGGCTAATTTGGCTTTTAGCTGGCTATCAGCTTCAGCGTTTTCATCTATCAGCTTCAGCTTTTTTAGCTTTCAATTTCAGCATTTTCAGCTAGCATCTCCAGCGGTCAATTCAGCTTACAGCATTCACACTATTTCGCAGGTAATGCTATATATCTAATTCATAATGATGTTTAAAAGTTACGATTAAAATTTTAAAATGTAGTTTTAGAGTTTTCAATAAATATTTATCCTTTTGCCCGAGTCTAAGGTGTGTTTTGTATTTTGGCCCCTTGTACGGTTGAGTTTGACACCCTTGATTTAGAATTTAGCATCTATTTTAGCAACATGCTAGCGTTTTTGACTAATTAGAAATTTTAGTCTATTTTGGAGTTCAGCTAGTAATTAAAACAACAAGCTATTTTTTTTTGACGAATTTGGCCTCTAATTAGTTTTTTATGCTAATTTGGAGTTTAGCTAATATTTTAGCAATATGCTAACATTTTTAGCTAATTTGTTATCTACGGGGGGTTTTGGACTAATTTTGAGTTTAGCTTTTATTTCAGCAACATGCTAAAAGTTTTATCTGATTTAATTTACAGAGAAATGTTATGCTAATTTGAAGATCAGCTAGTAATTAAGCAAATTTTTGCTACTAAAGTTAAAAACGTTAAAAAAAATACTTTTTGAGAGTTTCTTTATATTTTGCTTTTGTTCTTTCAAAAATAGACGTTTTTCATATTTATAAAAAAAAAAATAAAACGAAAATAAGGTTATGAATGAAAATCCAAATTTCTTAAATGCTAATGTAAGTTAATGCGGCTCCTTCTAGGTTTTGATCCGTAGAAAACGAGCCCAAATGGCTCTTTTACTCTTAAAGGTTGCCGACCTCTAGAATAAGTCATAGTACATAAATAATCACAAATTTTTCATTCATAAAAGGTAAATTCAAAGAAACAGAAGAGAAGTAGCTCTGATTTCTGTCTGAGAATAATTTATTTTTTAATCTAAATTGATTTGAATCTCCATCTTTTATTGAAGCTTTTCTAGATATAAATTTTGACTTAAGGAGGAAAGAGAAGCTAAAACACAAAGTTTATTCATTAAAAAAGATCATAGAAGTATATTATTGTAAATCACAGAGTAGAACGTGGATATTTGAAGATGTTTCTTCCACTGGAAGGAGATTTGATTTGATTTCATCAAACTTGCTGCTGCAACACGTAAAGAAGAATGAACTCTTAACTCATAATTATTGTCTTCATCCCTGATTGAACAGAAAGCTGATTTGGCAAAAGACTCGTGTGTGTTTCTGTTTGCATCTGAACTAGGCTGCCACGATTAGTCGACTAATCGATGACTAATCGACTATTAAAATAGTCGACAACTAATTTAATATTCGATTAGTCGTTACTTTATAATATATGGAGTCAGGCTGTAGTAAAGTTGAAAGTTATAATGACATTCTGCTAGCTTTTTAGACTATTTTGGCATTTATTAAGGGTTTTCAGGCTATTTTGGAGTTTAGCTAATATTTTAGCTTCATGCTAGCTATTTTGGCTAATTTAGGCTTTTTCAGTTTTTTAGGCTAATTTGGAATTAAGATAATATTTCAGCTACATATTAGCTCTTTTGGCTAATTTAGGATTTTTTCAGTTTTGTAGGCAAATTTGGAGTTTAGCTAATATTTCATTTACATGTTAGCTAGCTAATTCTAAATGTTTACAGTTTTTTAGGCTAATTTGGAGTTTTTCTATTATTCCAGCTACATGCTACCTATTTTGACTAATTTGGAATTTTTACAGTTTTTTAGGCTAATTTGGAGTTTTGCTATGTCTTCAGCTACATACTAGCTGTTTTGGCTAATTTGGAATTTTTACAGTTTTTTAGACTAATTTGGAGTTTAGCTAATATTTCAGCTATATGCTAGCGATTTTAGCTTATTTAGGATTTTTTTGTTTTAAAGCTAATCATATTTCAGATTTTCTTTACATCCACTTTGTCCATGATCCGATTAGTCGACTAATCGGAAAAATTAATCGATGATTAGTCGACTATTAAAATAATCGTTTGTGGCAGCCCTAATCTGAACAGGTTTGGATCAGAACCAAAGACATGATTTCTGTTCTGCAGATCCTTGAAGGCTCATGTGAGGACATGTGGTTCTGAAGAACCACAGAAAACACAAGAACCTTTGCAGGTGATCCAAGAAACATCTTCAAGATGAAGCTTTGATGATGGTGGAAAACCAGTAATCCTGGGAGATTCATCCAAACCTCAAGTTAAAAACCAACTTCAACTCTGTAGAAACTTCTGCCAATGACGAGAAATCCAGAGATTCTATTACATTTACTCTATAAAAGTTAATAAAGTATATAAATATATTTCTTGACTATAAGTGACCATTGATACTTTTCCATTTTGCTTCACCCATGTACAGTTTCTATTATTATTATTACTGTTCACTATGTTATTTTTTATTTTTACTTTAATTATTTTTTATTTTTACTTTTACTCTACTTTATTTATCTTTCTTATCTTATTGTGGTGTACGAGGCTGGAAAGGAATGATGGGAAATGAGATCCAAGAAGAGGAATCTGTAGGATGGTCCAAATCCAGAGTTGATCCAGATATAGAAATAAGGGTCAATCCAAAATGTGGTCAGAAACAAAACAGATTCTAAAAACCAAACGGAGGGTAAATAAGAAGAAAGGGGGGGGAGTTAGAGGACCCGATAAAGACGTGGAGTCAGCAACTTCTGAAGTTCAAAACCATCATCTAGTTTGAGATGATCTACAGGACGTTCCTTCTTCCAGTCCATTCTTAAGATGCTCCTTCTACGTCTTTTCTCGACCGTTTAATTCAATTCAGTTTTATTTATATGCTCAATATTACAGCACAGCTGTCCCGACGGGGTTCACACCGGGAAGTGTCCAAAAACAGGCGATGTTCCAGGACTGTTAAAGAAGAATCAGGTTATCTAACTGTACTAATACAACCGGAGAATAGTATGTGTGACTCCACCAGCCTGCAGTACCCATAACAGCTTCATAGTCGTACTAAAACATTTCTACAGACCGCCACGTACCATCAGAGTCAGTAACCACAATCAGAACTCACACACGTCAGATTATAAACAGGATTGTTTTAAGGGTTTTAATTGTGCCATTTCATTCCATTTAGTCAAAAAAAAAACATCATAAAGGTCTCTAATTAGCTCCTAATAAATTCATAGCTAAGTTTATGAATTCCCACCAAAATCTATCACATAATAAACTGGATATAGTCTGATCACTGATGATCTAATGTCTTTTATTTTGAAAGGGTATCGTGTCAAATGTAATAACCATTTTCATATGTAGGAAAAAAAAAATTTTTCCTATAAAAAGTGTTTAACTCCTGCACAAAGACAATAATTTATTGATTTTTACCATAATAATGAAACTAAAACGTTTACAAAGGAGGGTTTTATTCTGTAAGGCTGTGATGAAGAGGCTGTTGGATCCATGTGCAAACAGGCATGGAAAACGCAGAGGCGGAGTCAAAACCAGGATTAGGTCAAAAACCAGGAGCAAAGCAGGATATGGATGGAAATCAGGAAAAGGTCAAACAGCAGTAAAGACAAACGAGAAATCGCTCAGACCGTCTGAAACACATCAACAAGACTTCGCACTGAAGAAGCGGCTGAGGTGGGTTTAAATGCAAGATGATGATGATGATGATGATGATGGAAACCAGCTGTGCAGACAAGAAGCCATGGCAGAGGCTGATGGGAGTTGTAGTGAAGTGACAGGAGGGTTAAAGCTCCGGCGAGGGCTCCCTCTGGTGGTCAGGGGTGGTAAGTGAGGCTGGAACCATGACAGAGGATCCTGCTGAGTCATGGTTGGGTAGAAATCGACCCGATTGGCTCTTTATGTGTTGATGGTATCAGAGCCGGGCGTCATCCAGATGGAACTGGAGGGGGTCCACTGCCAAGAACAGAAGCACCTGGAATCTCTCTCGCTCCCCCGGAGAGGAGTGAGAAGAGAGAAACAACACGTGAATCCCACTGCACCAAACCCAGAAATGAAGAACGAAACGAAAAACAAATGATAAAGAATAGAGGAGTAGATAGAAAGTTAGATAGTTCTCTTTCCTGTACAGCTATCCTGATCTGATGTAGTATGAAGGAGGCTCCTCCTCCTTATCCCATATTTTCTAATCCAGCCAATGGGGTGCCTCTCTTTATTTCTACTTTAATAGTTTCTGAGCTTTTATTTTGACACCCTCTTCCTGTCTCTTCCTCAAAATCTGTCCGTGTGTTTGTAAACGATGTTCCTCTCTCTGCGTATTTCCTGTGTTTCATCCAGTTTATCGGGCCGGGAATCAGTCTGGATGGTAACAGAACCAGGATCGGACAGTTCTGGTCTAAAGTTGGACCGGACACTAAATTCGCTCCTGATGCTCCTTAAAAATCTTTTAAAAAATATCAGTTAAGATCCAAATGCAGAATTCACTTCAAGAATCTGCTTTTAAAATCATTTTAAACAAATGAGAGTCGAATCTTTTTGTTTTTTCATTTAAATTTGCTGCTTATTTACATTTTGTGTTTTAGGAAAACTTGATCCATGGCTCACATTTAATACACACTCAATTATCTATAATTTATGGGCGTGAACTGGAGAGCCGTTCAACCATGAAACTTTGATGAAGCCATGTTCTTCTCTTTGTTACGGACCAACATGCCAGCCAGCCGCTGTCTGCAGAAAACACACAAAGATCTGTAAATAATGACAAACTGTGAGGTTCTAGAACTGACCCGAGCTTTTTCACATCCAACAAAACAATCGTCGTGGATTTGATCATTTAACTCTGAATTTTAAAGTATTTTCCCCAGAATTATTTTAATTTAGTTAATCACAAAAGTTTTTATTTTCATAGATTTTGATGGATTTGAAGTCCTGAAGTGTTTGGTTGATGTTAAGTTCCTCATCAGAACCTCAGTCAGAAGTTCTGTGGATCCAGATGTTCCTCTGGTTCTGGTTCTGAGTCCTTCACGGATCCATGTTTGTCCAAAATCGAGTCGGTGAGGCCTGCAGGTCTTTCCATCGTCTCCTGCTGGTGTTATGGACTCGTTTGGGTCTCTCGATTCTGGTTCGGTTTTCGGTGGATCTCATTTGGTCTTCTAGGGTCTTAAAGCTACAATTTTATTTTTTTTTTCTGATTTTTATGTTTTCTGAAACATTGATTCTCATCTGTTCTTGGATCTTCTTAGATCTTTGAGTTTCCAGAAATTCTAAAGTGAAATATTTGATCAATTAACAAAAAATTCTGCTGTTTGTTACATTTAAAAATGTTTTTTTTATCAAATTAAATTTTTTAAATTAAGTATACCATCAACTCAACATTTTTATTGGCTGAAAACTAATATTTTTGAATGTAACGTATGACAGATTAATCCAATATTTGACTTTTTACTGCATAAATGATTTCATGACTCAGCAGTATTTGTAAAGGTAAAAATTCAACTTTTTAAAGATTGATTTTAGGTGCAGTTCTGTCATAAATTTACAGGAGTGGGTAATTACTTATTTACAATTAATATTAATGTTTTTTTCTCCTAATTTGAATCATCCGAGTGAGAAAAGTTTGTCAAATTAGGAGGAAACAGTCAGACGTTTGTTTGTTTATTTGTTGACATTTTATAATTGATCACTTTCTAAACGTTGTGACACATTCCTCTAAATCTAAATGAAATAATATTATTTACAAATTGAAAGTGACCTTTAAATTTGAAAAATAAAAGAAAAAAATGCATTTATCTCCTTAAACACAGTAATATAAACATGTTGGAGACATTTCTAAACCTGAATATGAATGAACTCCTTTTGGAAAACTTTTAGGGCTTAAATGATGCCAAATATGAAGGGGGCGGGGCTTTGGGAACTTGAGTTTTTGATGCAATTTTGTGTGGATATTTTTTTCTCTAATTACCAGTAAAAAATATTCTTTCCCCTTAATTTCTAAAATAAAATAAAGGAAAATGAAGCAGATTTCAAACGTTCCTGTTTTTGTTGTTTATTAAGAATCTCATTTTTCCTCTGATGACGCGCTGACGCCCCCGCGCGCGCGCGCGCCTGCAGGCCCCTCCTGGCGCACGCGGAGGCGGCTTTAAAGGCCAGGATTGGGTTTCTCCGGGGGGGATCGGGGGCCGAGCTGCTGTTGTACGACACATAAATGCAGCTTCTTAACAAACACGCCGGAAAATCAATAGTATCATAACAGCTGCTATTTATTATTCATCCATCACAAGTTTATGGATCAAAACTCCAGCTGAGAAAAAACGGAAAAGTTTCCTGCAAGTCGTGGGAGGAAATATGAGACACGAGAATACTTCAGATATCGAAAAGTAGATATTTCAAGGACTTTAAAGTTCACTAATTTTGTGTTAATGTTTATTTTTTCTACTTTTGTAAATTATCTGATAGTTAAATGTATCTTTTGTAATTTGAAATAAGGGGAAAAAATCTATTTTTTGTGCAAAAATATTTTATATAATAAGTTTTCAGCTTTAGTTTTTTTAAAGCGTTAATATTATTTGTCATATTGTTGATTAAATGCGGGAAAAAAATATTTTTCTTACATTAGAACGATTTTTTAAAAAGTTTTTGACTCTTAAATGAAAAATTTTAGGAGAATGTGAGAATATAACGACCAGAAAACTTTTATTTTGTTCTCAAAAATGTTTGACCAAAAGCAAAATGACAACATATATATTAGTTTATATCAAAATAAATCTTAAGTAAAATAAATAAAATAGGAGCTAAATGTTAATAAAAATATTTCTTACTTTTAAAATTCAGATTATTTTTGGAGTATCAACTTTTAAATGTTGGATTTTTTTTTAGATATGATAAAATATTTATATTTTTGCTAAAATAAAAGTAGATTAAATGTCCAAAATCCACCAAATGATAAATAAATCTTGAACTTTTAGCCTCAGTTGATCATTTTTTTATTCTTTTAAGCTTCTAAACATCCAAACTTTGAGGGTTTGGAGCTGTGAGCAGGCGCGCGCGGGGAGCGGCGCGCGGCGCGCGGCGGCGCTGATAGAGCCGTGCTCTCCTCGGACCCGCAGCGATCGATCCTCCACTCACTCAGGGATCAGATCCTGTTCATCACCGCTGGAAGCAGCTTTCAGGCGGAGCTCCTTCACCTCCGTCCCGCTCGGGTTTCACAGCAGCAGCTGCGCGCGCGCCACCAGCGGAGGAACTCCCCCCCCCACACCCAAAAAAAGCGCCCAAACTCCAGCAGGTCAAGGAAAACGTGCACGGTTTTATTTCAGCTTCAGACACAGTAAAGCACACTTTCACAAAGGAAACACGTCTGTCTGACGAGCCAAAGAAATAAATAAAATAAATAAATAACGATGACATGGAGGAGAAAAAAAAAAAAAAAAACAAATCTGCAAATAAATAAGGCCGACGGTCTCCCCGCATCGGAATATCTACAAAGTGCGCTCCACAGATGTGCACGAGGAGGGGAGCCGCGCGGCTCCTGGATCGTCTGATTGTCAGAGCATCATTGCAGTGAGATTTACACACCGGTGAGTCTACGGCCTAATTCACCACCACGAGCGTGAAACACTAATGAGGTAGACGCACAGCCGAGAGCGTGTGCGCGTGTGTTCGTGCGTGTTTGTCTTTTTTTCGTTTCCAATACTTCTTTTTTTTGCGCGCAGACAAATGCGCGCTCCCGTTTACAGTAAACCATGCAGTGGATCTGATGAAAGATGCCCCCCCCCCCCCTCAAGTTTAAAACAACATTTAGGTCTGACACCCCCCCCCCAACCCCCCAACAAATAAATAAAGAAAGAAAAAAGGAAAAGAACTGATACCATTTGGATGAGTTTTTCCACTCGCAGGTGCGTCTTATATACAGGTATGTACACTGATAAATATAAAAAAGCTATCCCGGCTAAAGAGGACGATCATTTTCCCTCCATTCCGTCATTATTATTCTGATTTTTGTACAAGATTAGCCACATCCGTGGGGAAACGCCGCTCCGTTTTCCTGTTTTCTCTGAAGGAAAAGTCTTCCGGCGCGCGGAGTCCAAACGGCTTTTCGTTGCATTCGACAGTGAGAAGTGGAGAATACTCTTTTCTTTTCTTTTCTTTTTGTTTTCGTGCTCATAAGGAAGAGGAAACACTGCTGTGAGAGCCGCTCCGCCGCTGCTCAGAGTCACAAAGTTTTCATCCCAGAATGTCCGTTTTTACATCGGAGGGAGGGAGACTCGTGCCTGGTTCTGGATGTGAGGTGCGCGCAGGTGCGTCCCGGCGCAGAGCGCGCGCCCAGCAGCTCGTCTCTGATTGGTCTCTATGGAAACGGGCCGCGGCCCTTCCCGCCTTTCAGTGCGTCGCGGAGAACTTCATTCGTTTCTGCTTTTGCCGCTGGTTGCAGAACCAGACTCGGACCACGTTCTTCTTCAGGTCCAGCTTCTCCGCGATGGCGGCGATCTTCTCCGAGGACGGCCGCGGCTGCACGGCGAAGTAGGCCTCCAGGGAGCGCTTCTCCGGCGCCGCGATGGACGTGCGTTTCCGCTTCTTGTCGCCGCCGTTGAAGATCTCCGGCTTGGACATCTTCTCCCGCTGCGCGCGCTCCGCCTCCTCCAGCCAGGCCTCCAGGATGGGCTTCAGCGCCACCATGTTGTTGTGCGACAGCGTCAGGGACTCGAACCTGCAGATGGTGCTCTGGCTCAGGCAGCCCACGCCGGGGATCTTCAGGTTGGCCAGCGCGGCCCCCACGTCGGCCTGCGTCACCCCCAGTTTGATCCGCCTCTGCTTGAACCTCTCGGCGAAGGACTCGAGCTCCCGGGGGTCCGGCTCCGCGTCCCCGCCGGAGCCCCCCAGGGAGCCGTGCGAGCCCAGGCCGTGCGCGTGCATGTTCATGGACTGCGGGTGGTGGTGGTGCTGCATGTGGTTGATGGCCGACATGTGCGCGTGCGCGGTGTGCGAGGCGGTGGAGCAGACGTCGGAGCCGGGCATGCCCCCCAGCGAGATGCCGGGCGTCAGGTGGTCCAGCAGGTCGCCCTCGAGGCCCTGCGCGGGCTGGTGGTGCGCCGGGTGGTGGTGCGAGGTCAGCACGGACGGGTGGTGCAGGTGCGCCGAGGACGAGGTGGGGGTGCAGGTCATGCTGGTCATGGTGGTCATGGTGTGGTAGGTGGCGTCCGGCTTGAAGGGGTGGCTCTTCTGCGCCACGATGTCCACGGCGGCCAGGGCCTCGGCCCTCTGCAGCAGCGTCTCATCGAAGCCCGCGAAGATGTTCCCCTGAAGCTGCAGGAGAGCAGAGGGACGCGGTCAGAGGGGTGAGCATGCGCACCTGGATCCACACTTTCGTCTAGATTTCTGACCAATATTTGAAATAATGTCACAAATCAACAACAAAAATAATTTCAAAGAAGTTTATATTTTGGTGACGTCAGAACTTCCCGGGTCAGGAGCGCTCGTGCGTCCGCGCGCCGGAGGATGTTCAGTTCATTTTAATATTTACAATCTCCTGAATAATTTCTGCGGACAATTGAAACGAGACGGCTTTGAATATGAATGGGACAATATGAGAGCTTCTCCTCCTCCTCCTCCATCAGGAGGAGGCGGCCTCTGAGGCGCATCTGTGCGTCTTTTACGCACAAGATTTCTTTTCACCTTTAATTATCCATTTCATATTTTAAACTACATTTCTTAAATGATTACAGTAAATTCAATATTTTTATAACCAAAAAATAATTCCAAACAAGTTTAGATTTGATCATGTTTTGGTTGTTGACGTCAGAACTTCCTCTTTCAGGAGCGCTCGTGCGTCCGCGCGCCGAAGAATGTTCATTTCATTTTAATATTTACGATCTCCTGAATAATTTCTGCGGACAATTGAAACGAGACGGCTTTGAATATGAATGGGACAATATGAGAGCTTCTCCTCCTCCTCCTCCATCAGGAGGAGGCGGCCTCTGAGGCGCATCTGTGCGTCTTTTACGCACAGATCTTAAATTGTCCTTTTTTAAACTACATTTACTTATTAATTTTAGCAAATTAAATATTTTTATTTCACTTTAACGAATAAATTGTAAAACTCTTTCAGCAGAAACACAAATTCTCCCGTCATTTTTCTGGAGTTTGGACATCCTTCAGCTCGCGCGCTTCCATTAAAAAAACTTTCTGCAGATATTTCGAGATTTTTCCATCGTTACTCCAAAGGTTTTCTCCTGCGGGAGTCGGGAACTCACCGACGGCGTGGGCAGGCAGGCTCTGCGGATGGCCTCCGAGCTGGAGTGCAGAGGCGTGTACTTGGGCTCGTGCAGGATGGGGTGCATGCTGAAAGGCTGCTTGCTGTTCATCGACATCATGATTGCAGAGGTGAGAGAGGGTCGCTGTCCGTCTTCCTCGATCGGCTCCGTCTTGGTTGATTTTTCCCAGAAGAAACGCCTTCAGAGAGCAGCCGGCCGCTCACACAGAGGAGGAGCTTCGGATGGGGGGTAAAAAAAAAAATCAGAAACGCCGAGGAGAAGTAACTCCGAGACTCCTGCGGATCTTCTGCCTCCTTCTCGCCTGCAAACGCCTCCTATAGTAAAGACGCTCCTCGCCTCGGGCGCATATATTGGACCACTTGCTCGCAGGCTACTCCTCATTGGAGGAGCGTCACCGCTTTCTGTCAGACGTTTGCACCAATCAGATGGAGATACCCGGTTTGAGACGCGCCCCCACGCGCGCTGAAGAGAGAGGCAATCAGGAAGGAAGCGCGGAGGACCGATTTATGCTGAAAAATCACTTTCTGAGTCCAAAAATCTGCATAAATGGAGTAAAAAAAGTCAATTTACGCACAATTTAACAGAACTGCAAAATCAATTCAACAAATTGGGTTTTTTCTGCATTTAAACTAATAAATTCAAGCGCAAACCTTACTTTTTAAATTGTTTTTGATCAATTAAACTTAATTATTTAGGTGGTTTAATTATAATATAATAATGTTTTAAAGCAAAAACACATAAAAGACGAAGCAATTTTAGTTAATTCCTTTAAAAAACATATTTTTGGAGCCCAAATCTGCGTCTTTACAGGATCTGATCCATCAATCAGCCTCCAATCAGGAGCGCGAGCGCGCGGGAATACCTCAAGTCTCAGCAATTAATGCATAAATTAATCATCGTTCATTTACTTTGCGGTCGCGCTCACACGCGCACCGACACACGCGCGTCTCTCAATTAAAGAATAAATAGGCCTAAAGAGCGCGTGATGAAATATTTACGCGTAAACCGCGCGGGGTCAGCGGGCGCGCCGCGTCAATCACACGGTGGGGGGGATTTCCGGCTGTCACGCGCGATCACAGAGAAAGATTATCGCGATGATAAGGCGAGAGAAGTGGGCGGGGTCAAATGATTGACGGAGAGGATGAAGTTTCTGCTCCAACGTTGGTGTAAAAATGAAAAGTAATGTTTAATTATTAAAGATTTAAATAAATAATATTTAAATATTGTTTTCAGTAAATGAATTAAAAACATGATGTGTCAATTATGTGCTTAAAACATTCATTATTACTTCAAATTTTGGAATAATTATTTTTTTTTTCAACGTTTCTTCCTCATTTGAACAGATTTAAAGACAAGTTACGTTTTGATGTTTGGTGGAGAAGCAGCCGGCAGGTGAGTGTCACGTGCTTTGATCAAACAGGTGTGTGCACGTGGGTTTCTCAGGACTTCAGTGAATTCACATTTGGCTTGGAATTCTTTACATTTTAGCTGCTTTAAAACAATCTGTGAACCCATTCATTCCCGAATGTATATCCAAATGTATAAAAATATATTTTATTTCCACACCAGGTGATGCTAAGCTAACAGTTTAACGGAAAAGTTAAAGCTGCAAAGTCTTTGTTTTTCTTTTAAAGTTTATTTTTATTATAAGTTGAGGAAGAAAATACTTTGTTCTGGTGAGAATGTTCCTTTTTTTATTTTACAATATGAAATAAAGTGTTTTAATAGGTTGAATGCTAACGGAAAACAACGATTTAGCTATTTTCCCGTTTTACCCTTTAAGATGCTTCATAAACTAACATTTGAGTCGAGTCTTAAGTTAATTAATCACTCAAACATTCAGAACTCTTTTTAATTAAGAAATATCCAGGAAGTGTTTTGAAGTTTTATAGAGAAAAGTCTAATCTGTTGGAAGTAGCGCCACCTAAAGTCAAAACTGAGAACTGCAATAAAATTTGTCATTTTCCTTGATGGTTAAAAACTGAAAAAAAAAAAAAAATGGCCGACAAATGAATCTCTTTTTTAAAAAAAATATATATATATATTTCAGAAATACCAATAGGGTCTGCATGGGGAAGGAGTTGGCACCAACAGAAATCCACACTTCCGGAGGAGAACCTTCTAAAGAAACGAGAACACGACAAGAACGTCCTAAAAGAAGCAGAAGAGGACGGAGAGACCTGCAGGCCTCACTGGACTCGGTTCAGGTCAGAGGTCAGGATCCAGAGACTTGGAGAACACACATCTGGTGAGGCACAAACCCTCTGGACCAATGAGACACCGCAGGAACGTTCAAGAACACGTCCTGTTAAATCTGGAGTCAAAACTTTCAGAGTCAAACACGGTGGTGGTAGTGTGATGGTTCGGGCTCTCCAGTAAACAAAAGACAAATCATTTTAGAATCAGTCCTGTGGAAATAATCTGATCTTTTTTGGTTTGTCTCACATTCTTTATTACCGACTCATGAAGAGTTTTTAATGCGAGTTTAAAGTCTCTGAAGTATTCATAACTTTATTGATTATTTTCAGACACACGATTGAAATCATATGACATGTTTCAATGGAGATGGAATATGTTAAGCATTAAATCTCATAACAAAATAAATATTTCTTTACAGGCGACAGGATTAAAATAAACCGCTTCTATTTCAGTAAATATCTAATCCATTTTTTATATTTTATCAAAGATGTGAGAAATAATAATTCATCTTTTAAAATAAAAAAAAAATGTTTTCTAACAATACAAAATAAACTTGTTACTTCATAAAAGGCAGACCTGGCAACCCGCCGAGGGTTAATCTGTATAATAATGTAATTTAATCAGCATTTCTGCTTTGTTCCTGGTGTAACTTTGCCTCCCGCTCTGCAGTCTTTGACTCGCCTACAAAGGGAGCGGCGGCGCGAGGAAACCTGAGCGAGGCCTTTTGTCCTGCCGGAGCCCCGGCCCTCCAGAGGGTCCCCGGCACCCGCTCATCAAATATGCATCACCTGCCTGCGCCGGGGCGCCTGCAGGCGGTTGCCCCTTTGGGAGCGCGGCACTTTACGCGCCGAGTGCAGGGAGCACATCTGGGACGGGAGGAGGACCTCCGGCGGGAAATGAAGGAAGGAGGAGCAAAAAAAGGAAGTCCAAACTCTACATTTACTGAATATATGCCGGCTTTACTTCCTCTGTATTTTTGTTTTAAATGATTTGAGCCAAAACATTGTTTTTTAATACAAAGAGCAACAGTTAAAATCGAGTTTTGGTGTCTAAATATTAAGCTTCCATGTCGGTGGAGGAGTTTAGTTCATCTCTTTTTTGCAGAATTGTTTCAATCCAAACTTGTGGAGGATCTTTAAGAATTAGAAATGGAAAAAAACATCTATATCAAACAAGAATTGATTCCAAAATCATAAAAAGAGAGAAAAAACTTCTGAGCTTTACGTCTGGAATCAACATTTTCCTTCATGGTTCCATCTTGGTTGTGACAGAAGACCATGGTTCAGGTTCTTTAGGGTTGAATTCACTCTATTTTTATTTCTACCACTTATTTAAAATATGCATATTTTTAAAACTTCATTTAAATTGAGCTTGAGCCCAGCCGAAGGTGTGAAGGGAAGGCCTCGCCGGTTCAGTAAGGCCATGTCCACACGTAGCCGGGTATTTCTACAAACGCACATCTGCCGACCTCCGTTTTATAAAAACGGTTGCGTCCACACGTGATCGTTTTAAAAATAATTCCGTCCACACGTCCCCGCATACTTGCGCTGTTGGGCGATGTAATGAGCATGCCAGAACAGTAGTTGGCAGTGTTTTCCTAAAAGTCAGTGAAAATCTCCGACGGCGTCTTTCACGAGTGGCATGTCTTCTAGGAGCAGGAGGAAGGGATATTTGTTGTAAAATAACCGACTGCAAAGCGCTTATTCTCCTTTGTTCCTCGACAAGAAGCAGTAATTGTGTTTGTAAAAAAAGCAAGTATGAAGCATCTGTACCAGCGTAATAATTAACAGACTCCTCGGGTCCATGCTGAGCATTGTAAACAGCGGCGCATCTATGACGAGTATGCACTAATTGTCGCAAAGAGTGACGTTTAAAAACGTAGATCTCCGGTTATGCATGTCCACACGCAGACGCGAAAACGGAGTTTTCCAAAACCTTCACTTTAGCCGGAGTTTTCCAAAAGCTCCGTTTTCAGTGACTTAAATCTTCGGTTACGTGTGGACGATAGTCCAAAACGGATAAAAATATATGCGTTTTAGCAGATACCCGGCTACGTGTGGACAGGGCCTAAATAACCTTCAGTAAACTCTTCACGGAAAACTTTTTTTTGGTTTTTAATCGGTTTAAATTTGCATGGAAAAAATGCCGAAGGACATTTCAAGAAGGAGAGATGAACGTTAGTACAATTTAATCTGTGAAACAGAAAAATGTGCAAGAAATGCATCCATAATCTTTAGCAGTTGATGTCTTGCGATTCAGATTAGATTAGATTAGAAATGGTTTATTTCAAGCAATCAGGAGAGAATAATGCATGTGATACAAACGATAAACAGAAGTTTACACCCATAAAGACACGTCCACCATAGGATAACTAGACATCAAATGATAGATTGCTTGAAGGGAAGTGGGAGGAAATGAGTTTATATAATCCCACCGTGGAGCTCAGACCAGGTGAACGATGGTTCATCGCTCCTGGTGGAGAACAGAGGGGTCTGTCTAGAATGCACATACCATGAATTTAAAGACGTACTCCAACTATATTTTGATTCATTTTCAAAGCGTTCCCAGCGGTCTTTTAAATAATATCATGACGCTTTTCCTTAAAATCTATTAGTCATTTTCTAGGACATAGTTTCTGCAGCATGGCAGAAATTAATCAGATATTCAGCTCTGTTGGTGCAGAGTCTGACTTCCCATGATCCCTTTTTCCACACTATCTTATATATTAGTGGTGCAACAACAATGGTGAGTGATATCTGAGTTATCTGTCCAGAAAAATGTCTTTTAGCACTAAAAATGATGAATTTTCACTGAAGAAGTCAGGAAATACCGACACAAATACAGAGAGAACGGTCAACTAGATTGAAAATAGAACAAGTTACTGTAATTTATGTTCTGTATTTCATATCTTCCAGAATTCCAGAATGTGATTTTTCCCCTTGTTATTTTTTTTTTAAAGCTTTTCACCTTTTTCACCAACATTCACAGACGCAGGAAGATGTGAGCAAGATGTTCTTAGAGTTAAAAACGAAAACATGTAGACGAATAGCATAAACACCATCCAGAAGTTCATCGCAGTTACGCGGAGAATTCAAACCAGCTAGTATTAGTAGGAACTAGACCGCTGATGTAATAAGTGATCGCTTTGAAGCAAAAACCTGCTTTTGGATTAGAAAAACAAAGACGTTCATGGATCTATTTGTGTCTGCAAGTGGATGCATTCAAATGGGGCGGATCAGAAAGCTTGTGGCTCCGCCCAGCATATTTACTACATCTCAAATACCATCTTTATATATTTCTCTCTCTCTGTGTGTGTATATATATATATAATATATATACGTACGTGTGTGTGTTTATATATAAATATATATGTGTGTTTATATATATATATATATATATAATATATATATATATATATATATATTATATATATATATATATATATTATATGTTTATATTATATATATAAAACTATACATATATAGTTTTATATATATATATAGTTTATATATATATAAACTATATATATATAGTTTATATATATAAACTATATATAATATATATATATATATAAACTATATATGTATAGTTTATATATTATAAAACTATACATATATAGTTTATATATATAACTATATATGTATATATATATAATATGTATATATGTGCGTGTATGTGTTTATATATACATAAGTATGTATGTGTATGTGTGTGTATATGTATATATATATATATATATATATATATATAATTTATTATATAATTTATATATATATATATACATATATAGTTTATACATATAGTTTATATATATATATATATATATATAAACTATATATATATATAAACCATATATATATATATATATAAACATATATATATATATATATATATATATATATATATAAACTATATATACATACACATACAGGAAAAGTGTGTTATCTGTACCAGTCACCTGCACAGGTAAGTGAGGTAAATCTTCCTTTTTTAAAATTGGCACAAATCTTTACCAAGAACTTGGTTTCTTTCCAACTTCCTGTCTGCCCGGTGGAACAAAATGTTGTCCGCTCCTCCATGAGTGTCGGTGATCTTACCTGCACGCACCAGTGCCCTCTAAACACGGACAAAATGCAGCTCCTGCGTGCATCCTCGCACCAAACCGTCACACGTGGGACGCGCAGCAGCGAACAGGCGGCCGCGTGTGCCGGGAGTGCAGCGGACTCAGAGGAATCAAACACGCTGCAAAGCTTTCAGGGAGCAGAACATGGCTGCCACACGCTGTATTTCTGCCACATTTAGCAAATGGACGCTGAAGTGCAGCCTTCCGCCGACATCCACCGCGGTCTCGTCACGCCGCTCTCGCCTTCCCTCCTTCTCCGTAAACTCTTGTCCTCCTTTTCTTCCCCCTCTCTACTTCCTCGATCTCTGAATTATTGATAGTGAGTAAAATCTGACGTTGTAAACTTTGTGACCATTCACCAAATCGGCCTTCGCTTCTCGCCAAGGGGGCCCGCCGAAGGGTAGGTGGTGTCTAACCACACACTTTTAATGTAATTGCCTGTAGGGTTCCTGGTTAATATTTCATTGGCTGCCAGTACAAATTAAAGACACAAGGCTGGAAGAAAAGGTTAGTAGGTTCGCTTTGGGAGAGATTCTGTGCACTTCACCTGCGACGGCAGGTTCTGGAAGGGGATTGGCTGCTCCAACTGCAGCGCAGACCCGCTTTCCGCTTCATTTGGCAACCGAGCGTCCGAGTATCATCAATGGGACCTCGTGGTGCTGAAAGACACGCCAACTTCCTGACCAGTTAAAGTTAGAGAATCAGCTCTTGTTTTTAAACTTCAGAGAGCGTCTCACCAAATACAGTTAGTTAAATATTTATTTTTTATACAACATGAAAAGAAAGAGTTAATTTTTCCAAATTCTTTCATTCTTCTCCATCCAGGAGAAGAATGAATTTGCAAAAGCTTGAACTTCAGCACATACTTTTCCACATCCTGAGGCTTCAGTTTGAGGTGAAAAATACCAATTTTGGAGTGAAACTCCTGTTTAAAAAATTGAATTCTCTCAGCAAAAGAGTCTAGAATGACAAACTAGATCGGGGGTGGGAAAACTTTCTGACTCGAGACCCAAAAAGGTCCTAAAATTGGACAGAAGGGCCAGACAATGAAGACAGAAACATGCTTTCATATTGGTGGAAGAGTAACCAAATATTTTGACATTTTAGTACCAAATGCACCAATGGGTTGATGTTCCTCAGGGGGAATATAAACATAGATGATCGATAAAGTGACTTTCCAATCCAAAAAACACAAACATGTCAGAAGAACAAACGAGGGCTTTAGTTTTTCCACCCCTGGGTTAGATTGTTGCCTCTTTCTTATGGCAAACGTTTGGTATCTTACTGGAAGAACTAAAGACATACTGTTGAAGGAAGTATTGAGATTATTATGGGATGGCCACAGGACCTTGTGGACGTTTTGTGGCAAAGTGGGAAATTTGGCAATTTTCACATTTTAGTATTAGGGCCACCAAAAAATTAAATACATAAATGCAACATTACGAGATTAAAGTGGAAGTGACCCTTACAGAGCGACAGCAGATTGACTGAACTGTAAACTGGATTTAAACGGTTTAAAACGTTTCAAATGTTTGGAAACGTCTTTGTTTGATATACAGTTGATTCAAATTTGATTGATTGATTCCTGGCTTGCAGGATCTCTGCAGAGAAATTAATTTAATTAATGACTATTTGTCTCGTAAATTTACAAGATTTAAAGACATAAATTTTGACGTTTTAAGTCACAAAAATGCAACTTTTTTCTCGTAAATTTACAAGATTTAAACTTGTAATTTAAAAAAAAAAAGGTTTTGTTTGTAAACTGACCCCAATACTCTGTTCGAACATTTTCACACAATATGTGAAAAGAAAACTTTAGTTCAAACGATCTTCATGAGGTTTCACACAGACGCCACCAGGTTACACTACAACCAAGGTTTCATTGACCTTTGACCTTAGAAAGAAGCCGCCATGTGAAACATTAGGAAAAAATCCCCTTTAGTACCAGGTACAAAAGCTGACATATCACCTCGTAACTCCTTAAGTATGTCTGGTAAAGTACATGAAAAAAAAAATTGTAATTAGAAAATGTTGATTAAAACCAGCTTTTCAAATGAAGTGTACAGCTGTTGATCGCACATTTTTCACTGGAATATTGTCAACATTTACTATGTGAACCCTTGACTCAACCTGAACATAAAAATATAATATACAATACAAATATATTAGGAATGTGGGCGTGGTTAACAAAAACCTCTGTTGCCAAGGAAATGCAAAAATGTACTTTTGTCGATTCTTCTAAAAATGAACAGACTTGTTCGTCACCTCCAGCTGAGCAAAAAATAAAATGGTTGCTATGGAGATAAACCATCAGAAAGCCATACTTGTTGTAGTTTTGTCACATAGTTTAGTAAGGGGGCGTATAGTTGCAGCTCAGCGAATCAAAAGAGGGTGGCGAGGGTGTACTTCGTTTTTCTGCAGGAAACAGACGTGTTGTAAATATTGATGTCAAAACTAAGACTGACCACACGAAACTCTCCTCCCCATCAGAAACTCTGGTGGGGCGGGAATCGAACTCGCAATTTTCCAGCCAGGAGTCGACCGCCCTACCGCTCCACCACGGCCTCCCCTAACAACCAGGGACCGCGCTTTGATACGGCGATAATTGAAAATCCTGCCCGAGGGGATGTCTGAAAGAATCTGCAGGATGGGTCAAATGAAGGGGAGAACCAAAAAGTTCAGTTTGGTTCTGCAGGGATGATGTTTTTAGGTGTTCTGAAGACTCTTCTGAAGATGGTTTGTTCGGGAAAAAAAACCCGCCCCGCTGCCGAGGAAGACAGCAGGACCACTCACAGCGGTCCTCCAGATAAAGGTGGCGAAGATCAATGAACCACTACGGCTCTGAATAAAGTTGTTGGAACTAATTTAAACTGCAGAACACAACTTTGTTGACCCAAATCCTTAGGAATCAAGAAACAGGCAGCTTACCAAACAGAAACACACTTCAGATGTGCAGGAGAGGAAACGGTTGATCGCAGGATATACGAGTGGATGAACAGGAAGTAGATGGAAAAATAAAAGCCCCTGCTGAAGCTGGACTTGAACTCCTTAAAAATATCTTTTTTTCTTCCTAAACTTGCAGTAAATTCCGACTGCATCCATTTTTAGATTAGGATTTAATGATTTATGCTGCAAAACTCTATTGTTTATTTTTTGTATTTGTGTTTCTGGCGTTTTTTGGGCTGGTCAGATCGCTTTCATCTTTAATGAACGTGTTTGCCCCTCTTCACACTTTCTCCTTTCGGCATGTGGCTGTTTGTATTCAAACCAGAGTTCTCTCACAGGGTTATTTCTTATTTACGGTTTCTGCATTTTTCATGGCTACTGTTTTCATTATCCCCACCTCCTAATGCAAGTCTTTCTTTCATCTCTCCCTCTAATCTTTTCTCGTGTCTTTCCACATGTTGTAATTAGGCTGCTGATGGAAAATCGCAGAAGGGGAAGAGAATGGACGAGGACGACGCTGAGCGAGAAGGAATGACAGAATGAAGGAAAAACAGATAGTAAATGAGACAGAGAAAGAGAGAAGACATATTTTGGATCAATAGATTAACTGAGTGCTCATGTATTATGCATCGGAGCCCTGCAGCACTTTCACATAAAGGGAATGTTGGGCAGGATTGGCGTGTAAAAGCTTCATAACCGCGGGCCTGTTTACTCTGAGCATACAAGGGGACCGCTGTCATCCCAAACTGAGCAACCCAAATGAGGCTGGCACCACAACAATGTGTGTAGGAGTTCAACCCAAAGATGCATCATGAAGTAATAAAAGCACAATGATAAAGAAAGTTTTATCGTTCCATTTATCAAACATTTTAGGTCAATTTAAACAAACTTTATTAAAAAAAAAATGTATTATTGAATCATGACAAAAGCAAACTCCAATACTCTGGAATCTGAAAAAAAAAAGCTGCAGTTCATTAAATGACCACTAGGTTTCAGTCAAATGTGACTTTAATGTTGTTTCCAATGTTTAAAAATCCAACGATACCTCCGAAATAAATGCTGCACCCCCTGGCGTCCAATACTTGTTGAGGTTTATTGCTTTGTTTTGTGAACTGAAACTGAAAATTTCCAATTTACAAACGGAGTTGGGCGGAGTCAAAAGCTACGTTTACATGTGCGAAATGTTTGATCGGATCAAAGATCAGATTAGAATAGAACTGTGCTCATGGGTCCTGATAAACTTTATCCCATTGAAACAAATGT
The DNA here is from genome assembly GCA_003999625.1 of Oryzias javanicus. NCBI lineage: Eukaryota > Metazoa > Chordata > Actinopteri > Beloniformes > Adrianichthyidae > Oryzias > Oryzias javanicus. The sequence goes on from CM012450.1 coordinate 27,823,386, forward strand.
TTCCATGCGCCACACTGTTGATTTAAATAAATAATTTTGACATGCGCGGAATCGTCTAATATACTGGAAATAGTTACAGAAGAAGAAACAGGAAGTTCCGTTATAAACAAACAAAGATCCTGTATAGAGCGGGGTGACACTCTGAAAGAGATTTCTTTACTATTAATAATATTTTTAAGTGACTGTTTGCTAATCATTTTCTAAACTGGTCATCAATGTGTCTTTGTCAGCCTTTATTTTGTCTGGACGTGATTGGAAATAATGAATTTATGTGATTTTTCTGACACCCCCCCCACCACCACAAGCCTTCCTGACATTTGGATTCGATTGGTCTAATCGGGCCAGAGTATTCCGATTGGCTTGTTTACATGTTTTTATTCTGACCAGGCGTTTATTTGGATTATTTGTGGCCATGTAAACGTAGCTATGTCGAGAACTGGGCGGAGTCAGCATGGCCGTACCAATTTAAGCTCCATTTCAGACTTCAGAACTCCTTGGCTTACATGTTCAGTGTTTGTATGTCTGTGAACAGATTCCTAATTCAGTCTTCATACGTTGATCTTATATCTGCTTGTAAAATACTAAATCTGATTTAAAAAAAAACAAAAAAAACAGCCAGATGTAAAGTGTGTTAATTATGCTAAATTAATTTTTGCTAAATTGACTGATAAAGTGTCATTCTAATGGACAGAAGTTCAATAATACTCAACGGTTATAAAGTGATAACGAATAAATAAGTTTGAGACAGCACAAGAGGAAATGATCAATACTGTTTGATACTGAAAACGTCAAACTGAGAGCAAAACATTTAGACAAATTAAAAACACTTTGATATTTGGTGAATTAATTTGTGCCAAATTAGCTAAAGAAAGTGAATTTATGTTGTCAAGAAGTGAAATGAAACTCCCACATCTTGTGGGAATCAACAGAAATTTTTTAGAAAAAGGTCATATCAGAAATGTAAATGTAAGTATAAACGTTTTAAAGAATAAACTGTACACAAATACAAAATGTAGTTTTTACTTTCAAACATTAGGATATCATCTGCATAAGGTTTTTGTCATATGAATGGCGGTTGGCCCGTGTGGTTGCTGACAGTTTTTGGTTACCTGGGCTCATAGAGAGTTGTAGAGAGGACTGTGCAGGTGTGTCTTTGCAGTCACCTTAACACTGTGTTCACACCGAACGCGATTCGTGTGGCAGAGGCGGACAGTTTTAATTTAAGTCAATGGTATAGACGTGATCTGAGATCCTGTGACGTGTGCTTTGAGTGACCGGCGTGGTACAGCGATCTGGCACCAGCCAGTCGCCACGTCGGAACTACCAATCAGGGACGTTTTCAGTGACTCCATCAGCGGGTAGAATACTAAACCAATGCGAGCGCTTTTGTCCCGAACTTCCATCCATTTTCTTAACCCGCTGAAGCTGCTGGGTTAATGGAGCCTGTCTCGCCCACTTTTGGGAGGAGGTGGTTACACTCCAGACCGATCGTCAGCCGTGGCAGCTCTGCGAGATGGGAAGGCAGGTGTTTGGGCCTCCTTAACTTTATGATCTTTTCTTATTTTCATTGAGAGAATAATTTAAAAAGCTCACCTAATTTTATGTTAGTTTTTAATTTTCCCGTCTCGGGTTAATGCGGAACGGTGATCCTTCCAACTGGGTCACTGAGATACAGCAGAAACCGGCTATAATTCAGATACAGCTCTTGTATCGGGCGTGAAGCTCCCGGTACCGGGGTAATGTTTGACTGATCTCATGAACCCCAACATGCAGACATGATTACACTTGTTATTTTGAACAAGTGGTACGTTCCATTTTCATGTCATTTCTTTTCGTGTCATTCCTTATGTATTGCAATTTTTGCAATAAATTCACCTTCAGCTAATTCTCTTCTCAACATCTGTCCAAAAATGTTTTCCTGAACTTGATGATGCGGAAGCGTGTGGGAGGAGCTACCAGCTACTGTCTTTAGCCTGATCGCTACATAGAGGGGATGTGTCTGTGTTTATCTCACTTACAATGCATGGAAGACACAGAAGATGTGGATAAATCAGGTTATTTTATTGTGAAGAGTTCTACAAAAGTATTTTGAAGTATTCATGACACTAACTGAACATACACGCACTTATATATATGGTACTTTTACATCACTACGTCTATCATGGTTCCTTACTCGCCTTGTGCCAATGTTTACCTCACAGGATGTGAACCCTGTAGGATGTCAACAAACAGTTTGCAGCCCTATTGGGCTCCTTTTGCAGTCCAAGGGTTCAGGAGGGTTGAGACTTACTTACCCTAATGTGTATTTTCCGGACTATAAGTCGCATTTTTTTAATTTTTATTTATTTTTTATTATTATTTTGCCCAAGGGTGCGACTTATACTCAGGAGCTACTTATTTGTGATTTTTTTAGACATAAATAGGCTCATATATTAGTTATTCTCTCCACCTACAACCAGTTGTCTTTTATCCTTTTACCATCAAAAGAGGCAACAGACTCAAATTTGACACAGTGTCAAACACAACGTTACGTCCGCCTTGTTGAATTTGTTCACCAATGTTGGACTTTTCTCTTTAAAGAGTGACTTATACTCCAACATATATGTTTATTTCTTCTTATGATGCATTTTTTGGTTCCTGCGACTTATACTCTGAAGAGACTTATAGTCCGGAAAATACGGTAGAAGAGTTCACTATGACCTGCCGCCTGCAGCACACCCATAGATAAAAATATGCATCAAGATTTTCATTGAACAGGTTCACTGAGTGGTATGACTTTGATATTTTGTGTGGGACAGATCCAGTTGGTTTTTAATTTGCTAACAATCCATTTCCTTTCATAAGGACAGTCGGGATTAGGAAGAAATGGCAGACTCACTATCTTGTTTTTCTTTTTTGTTGTCATGGAAGCCAATACACAGTTTGGAGATTTTCCATGGAAATTTCTTTAGAGAGAAGAAATTGCTTCATCTGTATCAGATCTACTGAAAACTCCAGTCCAGACTTCCCTTAGATCACGTGTCAAAGTCAAGGCCCGGGGGCCGGATCCGGCCCTCCAGGTGATTATATCCGGCCCTCCAGATCATTTTATTTTATTGTTATTAATGGCCCAATGTTATCTTGCGCTTATTTCTAACTTGTATAGTTTTGACAAAAGATATTTTTATGGAGAGGAAAATATAGAAAGTTATTTAAGGTTTAAGTTGATTTATTCTGGAATAATATTCCTGCCTTTTTATTATTCATGCATGTTAAAAAGTTCAGTTTTAAAGTTTTAAAAATTGGCATTCCGCCACATTTTTGGACTATTTTGGCATTTACTAAGATTTTTTGGCTGTTTTGGTGTTTAGCTAAAAATTCAGCTACATGCTAGCTGTTCTGGCTAATTTAGGCTTTTTGTTTAAGTTTTTTTGTCCATTTTGGTGTTTAGCTAATATTTTCTATATGTTCTGGGTAATTAGAGCTTTTTGAAATGTTTTTTTAGGCTGTTTTGGAGTTAGGCTAATATTTACATGCTAGCTGTTTTGGCTAAACTGTTTTTTTGTTTTGTTTTTTTTTGTAGTTTTTTTAGGCTAATTTGACATTTAGCAAATATTTTAGCAGGCTATCAGCTTTAGTGTTTTTTAGCTATCAATTTTAGAATCTTCAGCTATCAGCACTAACATTTTTAGCTGCCAAATTCAGCTTACGCATTCACACTAGCATCACCGCAGGCAATGCTATGTATCTAGTTCATAATAATATTTAAAAGTTACGGTTTTAAAGTTTTAAAAATTTAGTTTTAATATTCAATAAATGTTTATCCTGTTCGGCCCGCAAACTAAGGTGTGTTTTGGATTCTGGCCCCTTGTGCAATCGAGTTTGACACCCCTGCCTTAGATGATCTGTTTAACTCTTATTAATATTTAGTATTTTATCAAACATGTGTCGTCATGTCAAGAGTGAAGGAAAATGCTCTTCTTTTAGAGTCATTAATGCTGATCTTTACATCACCTGCTGCTTCCACCATCTGCCTTTTTTTTATTCCGAGTGCGGAAATTCTCGTCAGTGGTTTCGCGACAATCCGCGGAGGACGGAGCATCAAACAGCTCAACCCTCGGAGGCGCTCCCAGGGGGGCAACCACTCTCATTTCCATACAAACAAAATCCACGTCTCTTCCCTGTTCTACAAGAATACCGAGCAGCCGAACAAAGGGAAAACAAGAAAACAAACCAAACGATGTATGAACATGTCACCCAGATTACGGAGGGATGTTCGCATGTAAATTGAAATGAATCCTTTTTTTTTTCGTGACTTCAGGGAGACGCGTTGATCCACAGTAGAGATGTTATTTGAAGTTATTTGAAGATCTTGACTCGTGGAAGATTTGTTTCAAGTTCAAATGCAGACGTCAGAAGAAGAAAAACACATGAATGAATGAAAAGAAGGAATGCATCACTTACAAGAACAGAGGAAGCAACGGTGAGAAATCTGAGATGGTTTCTCCGTTTTTTAGTTTCTGTTTGAACTCATCTTTCCCAGCAAGACTGAGGAAAGTCGTATTTTTCCTGAAATGTTCAACCCTAAAGCGCTCATGTTGGATTTGGGAGTTTAAAAGAGTGATTTGAACAGATCAAAGGTGAGCCGTTCTTTTAAAAGCAGAGGATGTTCCTGGTTTTACCTGTCAAATCCTTGTTGTTTCCCACTCTTGACGTGGAAGGGATTTTATTTTGAAAATCAAATTAAATGTGATTTCCTGTTGGAAAGCGACCACAAAACCAGTGACTGTGTGACACTGGGAGTGTGATGTCACATCCTTGTTTGGTTCTAGCAGGAGACTAAATGTTTTTCTCCATATTTGTTGATTTTTTAATGGAGATTTTAACAAATATGGGCTGACAGGAAGTAGAAACACGTCTGTCCAGTTATGTAAAACCCAGTAATGCTGACCTGGATCTAATGGTTTAAGGGTCAAAAGGTCGACCATATAGGCTTATTGTCAACTCAGTGGCCAAGTGGTACAGTGTCCACCCTCAGACTGGGTGGTCATGGGTTCAAATCCATATTCAAGTCACCCCCAGTTCTATTTTTTCTGAAAATCTTTGCAAATAGCTTAAATAGCCACTTAAGCTATTTATATTTTTCTGTTGTAAAATCGTTTCCAGTGATTTTTTAAATTATAATTATGCAGCTTTTAGCCAAAATATAAGATCCCTTTGTCGTTCTTCTTATTTGCTGAACAGCAAGAGTTTTTGAGACTGTTGGCCCGGAAGTTAGCGCAGCTAATTTCCCATCAGCACTTTGTTTGCCCGCTGTCCCAGTACAGCACCTCACAAGCCCAAGCTAACATTAGCATAGCAAAGAAAACAAATAGTGATCTCCATCTGTCCAGTTTAGATCCAGATTCCAGCTCAGACGAGGAAAACAAAGACGTTCATGGATCTATTTGTCTGCAGGTGGATGTGTCTGTCAGGACTCACCCGGCCATGTCCTCCTATGACCACTAGAGCAGGGGTGGGCAAACTTTTTGATTTGTGGGCCAGAAAGGGTTCTAAAATTTGGCATAAGGGCCGGACAAAGAGCAGATGGAAGGAGTGATTTGGTAATGAACCTCATAAACTAAAAAAATAATATGGAATTTAGATAAAAACATGCTTTAATTTGGATTAAAATTCACATATATTAATTTAAAAACAGAACATTTGGGAATTTTAATTTCTAAATTTTGATTTTTGTTCTCTTTTGGGTGATCCAATGGGTTGATGTTCTTCAGAGGAAAATGCAAACTCAAAGAAATCTGAAAAATCCCCTTCTGACTCAGAACAACGCACACGAACGAAATAATTAGGCTTTTTGATTCAATGTATTTTAATTTGGAGGGCCAGATTAAGTAGTTTAAGGGGCCGCATGTGGCCCCCGGGCCGTAGTTTGCCCACCCCTGCACTAGAGGGACCCCTCTCCTGAGTATTAACCATCTCCAGCACCTTCCTCACTACAGCTCCCATCAGCCACTACTACAGCCCTCTCCATGCACAGCTGATCATCATCATCCTCATCAGAACCAACAGGATTTATACCCATTACAGTCTCAACTTCAGTGTGAAGTCTTGATTGTGTTTACATGTCATTCTGAGCGGCTTTCCACTAGTTTGATTCTCTGTTTTTGACCATTTCCTGCCTTTTGACGCCGTCCACGTCTTGTGTTTGCTCTGTTCCATTAAACCGCTGGCAAATGAAACCTAATGTCTCAACCTCATTTTCACAGCATCAGAACTGTAGCAGAGCAGAGACTTTAGCCCCGCCCTGAGCTTTTTCAAACCACAGGTTTTTGTTGATCCAACACGATTTGAATAGAGAAATACTCAAACAGTTTTAATCTGAAATTATAATATACATGTCCTCCATGATGAGAAAAACATTTTTAACAATATGATAAAAACACTATTTAACAAAAGTTTTGAACAATGTGTGCTTTTTTTTGTGATGCGATTGTTTTCCAAACCTCCTATTGGTCAGAGACGGCCGGGCTCCAGTTCATTTGTTACCGCCGTTGACTGAAGCAGGAAGTGTTTCCTGATTGGTGGAACCATTTGAAGCAGACTTCATCTCGCATCATCTCCCGTCAGATCGACGGTTTGGAATCGTCTTCTAACGCTTCGTTTATCCAAGTTGCGCCAGACTGTCATCTTTACCTGCTCTTGATTTACATTTGCTGTTTATTTTAAGCTTCTGATTGTTCTCCACCCGTCAAGTAGAAAACATAAAAGAAAATTTAAATAATTCTAATTCAGTGAAAATATAAATTTTCCCTTTCGTTTGCTGGAGTTTTGAATCTGAAACTGCATTTTGTTGCTGGTGCGTTACGCCGAACTTTATTTATTTATTTATTTTTTTTTGCTAAAGATCCAAATTTGGACAGAAGTCTTCGCCCCCCCCTCCACCATGATGGAGGAGGCGTGAACACGCTCCGAACTGAACGGCGAGACTCGCTGGGACTGAAGTTCTGAATGAAGACTGTATCCGTGAGTGTAAAAGAGGCCATTCAGGTTTCAGATACACCTCAGGGCTCCAGCTGGTGCCGGACCGGGTGGGTCTTTGTGCTCCTCGTAACCCCGTCACCCCACCTCCTCCACAGTTTGCCCCCCCCCCTCCACTCCCGGGTCTCACGCTAACAGGATTAAGGGATGGAAGTGTTCGCTCGGCAGACCTCTGAGCGGATGTGCATGCGAGGGGCAGACAGCAGTGGAGGTGGTCTCTGGCTGGGATGGACCCCGGCCCCAAGGGAGGGGGGGGGACACCGGGGGGGGCTGGGCCTTTGTGGTTGACTGTGGGTAATTAATAAATGCAGGTTCTCCTTCAAATGCTCTATAAATTAAATTCTTTAATGGGAATAATCAAACGGATGGAGCGAAGAGGTTAATAAACTTTGAATTAATTAGAAAAAAAACATCAGACCTCTGGAAAATACAATTTTCTAGGAGAAAATGTCATTAAAAAGCAAAAAATGTGAGTCTTTCAAATGAATTCTATTTAAATGAAAGTTTGAAAAAAGTGCAACAGTGTTCTATTGCTCAAAAGTAACTGAGTAATCTTCTGGGTTTTAGTTACTTTTCTGTGGTAAATGCTTTTTACAGTTTTTGTTTAACATGAACTGCACATGTACACAAATAAAAGCTTTAAAACTCAAAATAATCGTAAAAATTCAAAGAGATTTGATTCAGTTTTAAGGAAAAAATTATTTGTAAGAATTTTGTGCCACGAAAAGGAGTTTTTATAAATTTGTCATATTTTTTTTAAAGTTAAATGAGTCAGATTTTTGTATTTTCTGCACTATTAGGGGCCGACATAATATGTTGCGTCAATGGTCTATTTTCAAACTTGTGTTAATGTTAAGCTAAACTGTAAGGCTCATTATTGTTAGTCGCACGTCCCAAAATTCTACCACACGGCGACCAAAAAGTAAGTTTTCATCAAATTCAGCATGTCGATGTTTGTTTTTATTTAACCTCAGCTTTTATTGAGTTCTAACTAGTGAAATAACATCTACGCTAGAATCATTTTATCATTTCATCTACATGATGAATTAGAAATAAACAGCTGCTGGTGTGTTGGATCCATTCAGTGGCTGTCCGGACACGTTTCGAGGTGACAGGCAGGAACATGGCGGCCATGGCGTCTGAGGCAGCCAGCAGCAGCTCTGATTGGACAATGTGTAAATGTCTCCAGACGGCGGAGTGCCACTGCCCGATACCCCAGGGGTAAATAAGAAAGAGAGTCGTTCTGTACGTCTGACTGCCGCCGTCTACATTCATGACCACACAAACGATTAATCATAATTGTGTTGTAGAAGTTTTATTAATGACTGTAGATGAAGTAAAATTAAAGAGTTACAGATAAATCTGTCAGTCAGTCAGACTTTAACTGTGGTTGCAGTAATTCTAGAACTTGTTCGTAACAAGTTAGCACATGTATGATACCTGTAACTCCAAACATTGTTGGGAGAAACACAGAAAAAGTAGACTGATACCTTAAAACACATGTTACATGTTTGGATGTTTGGGTGTCATCATTTTTTAATGGTTGTTCCCATTAAATTAGCGCTCCCCGACCTCCAGGCCACGATTTGGTGCCGCTTGGTACTGTTAGAGGGATTTCTGCAAATACTTTTAGAAAGAAAGCCAGAGGGAAATCTTCTCGCCAGTGTTGGTCGGCCACCGAATTCACCGCAAGTCTGCACAGACTTTCCATTTATCAGAATTTTGGTTGCCTAAGTTACAGAAAAGAATCAATCTAAAAGGTTAGCTTGAACAGTCAACAATGCATTTCCAGACGGAGTTCCTGTAGGAATTCTTTTAGTTTTTCTCGGATCTTCTTTCCTCAGTGGCCTTGTGGTAGAGTGTCCGCCCTGAGTTTAGAAGGTTCAGGGTTCAATTCCTGGCCGAGTCAGACCAAAGACTCTAAAAATGGGACCCAGTGCCTCCCTGCTTGACACTCAGCACTAAGGAGTTGGACTGGGGGGTTAAACCACCAAATGGTTCCCGAGCGCGGCTGTGTCTGCAGCTCACCGCTCCCCCAGGGGATGGGTCAAATGCGGAGGACTTTGACTTTAACTTTCCTCCAGATGGTACGCACAAAACCCTAGCAGAGCAGATTTCATGATCCAAGTCAAACAGACGTGCATCATGAAGGATAAATCACGGGTGGATTTAATGGACCGGGCATTTCAAATGAGCGTTTCAAGTGAGCGTTTCCGTTCAGCGTCGGAGCGCCAAAGATCGATGACGTAGCTGCGGCTAGTAAAAGAGAAGCTGCATCAGCGGACTCAGAAACTGATCATCGTGGAGGATCATTCTAATCCGGATCAGGTGTTTATTATGGATCCTCTATGCTGCAGAACAGTCTATCGTTCTGAATTAAAATGAAAAACTTGATCAATACTCCATTGTTTGGTTTTATTACCACAGTAGTTAATTTTTTAAAACTTTTGTCAGATAAATCAAACAGGCACATCCAAGGACAGCTCGGGTCCTATGGAGTCAAATTACGGAGCTAGCATGTAGCAGTTAGCAGCTGTCTCTCTGTCGGCAGCACAAAGAGTTTAATATTAAACACAATCCTGCATTTTCGGTTGAAATACCTTTATTTGTTATTGTTTACGTTAAGATAAACCAATAGCGACAGTTGTCGCCAGTGTAAAGTGTTTTTAAAAGAGTTATTGATCCCGGAAGTTTGATCTGTGAACATCTAGCTAGCTTGACCTGAATAGTTTATGTTAGCTTCCTGTTTAAACTGCTGCCGTTTCACAGTAACAACATTGTGAGATCCGTTCATGACATGCAGACTCTAGTGGAGTATTTATCTAGAATGGTGAGCTTGAAATATAAAGCGTCGATAATAATAATAAATTAAATATCCGATCATTATCGGTGTAAAATGTCCGACTTCGATCCAGTCATCAACCACATGATCGGATCGGGACATCCCTAACCGAAGCTCCGCCCTCAAGAGTCCGTTCAATTTTTCTATAGACCAATGGGAGACCACAAATGGAACTGATTTTGTAATGGAAACGCTCCAAAGTCCAGTCCGGTCTGGACCGCTCAGTGGAAACAAGGCGCTGAAAAGTGGCGGCGAGGGGGCCCGAACCATGCGTCTAGAGCTGGGAGTGAGAATGTGTCGAGTCTACATATGATCCTTGATCACAAAAACCACCAAAGTTCTGATATAAAAACCGACCACCATTTTAGAGAGCGTGGTGTGTTTCTCACTATCACTACGACAGTGAATCAGATCTACTGACTATGACTGGAATTGTTACTAAAATGAATCTCTTCATCCCTAAAAACAGTTAAAAGCTTCAAAGATGAGAACGAGGTTTAACAAAAGACTGTGTCAGGGTTTATTAAACTGCTCTAAAACATAATTTTACGAGTATCTTTGGTGGATGTTTCAGTAACAGTTTGAGCTTAAAAAGTATAAAAGAGCTGCTTTTGGCAGAAGAATTCTCTGGAGCCAGCGAGTCGGCCTTTGGCACATAATGATGAATAGATTCAGCAGCGGCTTCGCGGAGGAGGCTTCATTAGGTGTGGCAGCAGCAGCCCCGTATTGATCTCTCACATCACCTGTCATGTTCCTCACCTGCATCATCAGGGCAACAGATGTTTCAGGGATAATGACCGAGCCGGCGCCGGTTGACTTCTCGCCTTTGGGCCCCGGTTTCTGCGGAGGCCTACCTGCCAAGCGAAGGGCGCACCGGGAGGGCCGGCGCTCTCATTACAGCTACAATGAAATAATTATGAATGGTGCACAGAGACCTCATCACAGGAAAATCTATTGTATTATTTATTCCGCCCGTCCCCTGGTTCAGGGGGAGAGAACACATATAAACTTTCAGCCTCGCTCCTCTCCTCCTCATTCAAGCTGCTGTTTGCAGCTCAAAGAGGAGGCGCGGGCTGCTTGTTGGTTCTCCTTTTTTTCAACCCGTCTGCTTCTTTTCATTCTTCTTCTTCTTGCATCTGTTCGGGCCCATGGGTCTTGACATGGCGGATGGATAAACTGCATCTTTTTTTAATGGTTTTCTGCAGCAGAGAATCACAGGACGCCACCCCGCAGGTCAAACTCGGATACGTTTTCTGTTTACTTTGGGTCACGGGATGTTCTTCTCCGCAACACGGATGAGGAAGCGGAGAACGGGGAGTTCGGGGAGGACGCCGCTCTGAGAAGAAAACACGCGGGAGGACCACGCAACGGCCTCAAAAGGCCTCATTCAGAGGCTCCACTGGATGTGTAGGTGCTGCAAAAGGATGATGGATGATAAAGGGGGGGGGGGCAATGACAGCTGCATCATGGGGATCAAGAGGGAGGAGCCGCCTGGGGCACGACAGGTGAGTGATGCTGCTCAACGGTCCGCCTGCTCGGCTGGAGGCGCTCAACGGTGGCTAAACGCGTTTTACCGACCGGATGGATTCTCCTTTAAATGTTTTTATAAATTTAATTTAATCAAAAAGTGTCATTGATGGTGAAAGCTTAAAAGCTGCTGATGTGAAGAATTTAACATGTTTAATTTGACTGAATTATTGTTATGATTTATGTGTAGATATTGTGTTTGTTTAGAGACAAGATGACAGAACTCTCCAGCCAATCAGAATAAAGGGAAAGTTTACACCGTTCAACAAAGAGGACCAATCAGTAGAAATGTACTTCCAACAACTAAAAAACTATTTAGTGCCCCGGATTTTAAAGGTGCTCACTACTGGTCAAGATGGAATAAAAACAAACATTTCATGACATTTATTTATGACTCCACTGTTGAAAATCTGGATGGTTTATCCAAAAATCCAATTTAAACACGTTTTTTTAATTGAAATTGCTCAACCGCAATGCATTGTGGTCTATAGTCGCTAGTGAGTATTAATGCACGCTAGTTTTTCGCAAAGACTTCTGGGAAAATTTGAGTGCAAAACCCTAATCTGCTCTACTTTAGACAGCGCTAACATTTAGCATGCTAACATCATTGTTAGCATACACAGTAAGAGTGAAAGAAAATATTGATTCAGTGAATTATCGCGATACTTCATTTAGCGATACTTTTGTTCATTAAAGAAGTTACCAAGGGGATACTTAACAAATTATGTATTTCCACCTCGTTCTGCTTAAACCCCCCACCACTAGGTGGCAGCACAGCACACCAAGCCTCTTGGAGCAGCTCTATACTGCACAAAAACAAAACAAGATCTCGCGAGAACCAGCTTGTGATAGACGTGAACCCCGAGCCTCAAAGATGTTCTAACATTTATAACTTAAATTTCATCACATTTATTTTACAATTATATGTTTAAAATGGATATTCATATTTAGATACAGTTTTTCTAAGTCATAACAAAAAAAAAAAGAAAAAAGTAAAATATTGTGCCTGATACTCTCAGGATATATCGTGATACGTATCGTATCATGATTCACATAGTATCGCTAGACTCTTACTGATACTAATACACAGAAACGGAATCATTTTACTGTTAAAATACATTTACATGTATTTTTGTTTTCAAACAGGAAGTGGCTCCAAGAATCCAACATTTAAAAATGTTCGACAGATTTCCTGGAGCCTGCTGTAGCCTTTCAACAAGCTTACTCCTGATTGGTGAGAGTGGTTACCATGGAAACGTTAACTCACATCAGTTGCTGCTCAATGATCATGTTGGGCTCCAACAAGCAAAAAAATAAAACAAAACAAAAACGGCGACTGAACAGACTTTATTTTGTAAACTTGTTTCTGTAGGGTGACTGTCACACTCACTCAGTCCAGCTCTCTGATACAGTCAATAGTGTGTGTGTGTTTATGCAACACATTCTCACTCCAAATTTGTCCGCATGGTTCAGGACCCCTCCTCGTTACTTTTTGACATTTTGAGTGTCCCCAACTCGTCATTTTTTGGCGTGCTGGATGTTCCCATTAATCAGGGGTCCCCAACCCTAGAGATGGTACTGGACGCTCTAACAAAGGTTAGGACAGGGGTCCCCAACCCTAGAGATGCGGTACTGGACGCTCTAACAAAGGTTAGGACAGGGGTCCCCAACCCTAGAGATGTGGTACTGGACGCTGTAACATGGGTTAGGACAGGGGTCCCCAACCCTAGAGATGGTACTGGACGCTCTAACAAAGGTTAGGACAGGGGTCCCCAACCCTAGAGATGCGGTACTGGACGCTCTAACAAAGGTTAGGACAGGGGTCCCCAACCCTAGAGATGTGGTACTGGACGCTGTAACATGGGTTAGGACAGGGGTCCCCAACCCTAGAGATGCGGTACTGGACGCTGTAACATGGGTTAGGACAGGGGTCCCCAACCCTAGAGATGCGGTACTGGACGCTCTAACAAAGGTTAGGACAGGGGTCCCCAACCCTTGAGATGTGGTACTGGACGCTGTAGCATGGGTTAGGACAGGGGTCCCCAACCCTAGAGATGCGGTACTGGACGCTGTAGCATGGGTTAGGACAGGGGTCCCCAACCCTAGAGATGCGGTACTGGACGCTGTAGCATGGGTTAGGACAGGGGTCCCCAACCCTAGAGATGTGGTACTGGACGCTGTAACAGATGCAGAACCAGGTTTGGGTTGGGACAGGGGTCCCCAGACTTTTTCTCTTGAAGGCCACAAAACTGTTTTGTTGTCTGATGTTGGATCAAGTTCAGTAAAAATCAGAGGATGAGTCTAAACTCAGACATTTAAAGTTTTCTAGAAAACCGGATAGGAGCACAGACTTCAGAGGAGTGGAATAAAAAGTCACACTGTGTAGGTCTTAATCGCAACGCCAGACTGAAAAACAACAACCAAAAAAAACCTGCATCTCTGATAGTGTTCAGGGGGCAGGGCCAAATCTGGCAGTTTGGGGACCCCTGGGGTAAGGGGTAAGGACCAGAATTAGCCCTGAGGGTTGGGGACCCCTGGTAAGTGTCTGTGGCCCGGTATCAAGTGGCCCTCGGACTGGTACCGGGTTGTTTACCCCTGATTTAATGGAAACAACGAATCAAAAAACGACCCAAAACGTCTAAAAGTGACACAGAGGAGGCCCCAACCATTGAGTTGGGAAGTGATGTTCTTGTATTTCGTGCTGCTATACAATTATGCTAATTCTGACCCGCATTAGCATTGTACAATTAGCATTTGGAGTGAAATCAGGTTTAAATATGAAAAAAGTCCCAATTAGCTTCAGATTTGTGTTGGTTTGATTTTTTTTTTATTATAAAACAATAAAAAAGCATTAATGTAAATGTACTTGAAACGAGGGGGTCCCCAAATTTCGTTTGTTTTCGTTTAAGCTGTGATTGTTTCACTTTTTCTGTTAGCTTACAACCAGAAGACCACAGGAGAAAACAGTTATGTGACCCTCACTAGAAAAAGTTTGGGGACCCCCGCTTTAGACTGACCTCCTGTATATGGTGGGCTTTTTTTCCAGTTTTTTAGGCTAATTTGGTATTTAGATAATATTATAGCTACATGCTAACTGTTTTGGCTAATTTAGGCTTTTTTCAGTTTTTTAGGCTAATTGGAGTTTAGCTAATATTTTAGCTATATGCTAACTATTTTGGCTAATTTAGGCTTTTTTCAGTTTTTTAGGCTAATTTGGTATTTAGCTAATATTTTAGCTACATGCTAACTGTTTTGGCTAATTTAGGCTTTTTTCCAGTGTTTTATGCTAATTTGGTATTTAGCTAATATTTTAGCTACATGCTAACTGTTTTGGCTAATTTAGGCTTTTTTCAGTTTTTAGGCTAATTTAGAGTTTAGCTAATATTTTAGCTACATGCTAGCTGTTTTGGCTAATTTAGGCTTTTTTCAGTTTTTAGGCTAATTTAGAGTTTAGCTAATATTTAAGCTACATGCTAGCTGTTTTGGCTAATTTAGGCTTTTTTAAGATTTTTAGGTTAATTTGGAATTTAGCTAATATTTTAGCTACTTGCTAGCTGTTTTGGCTAATTTAGGCTTTTTTAAAGATTTTTAGGTTAATTTGGAGTTTAGCTAATATTTTAGCTACACATAGCTGTTTTGACTAATTTTTTAGTTTTTTTTTTTTTTTTTGCTAATTTGGCTTTACCAATACTTTGGCTATCAGTTTCAGTGTATTTAGCTATCATTTAAGCATCTTCAGCTATCAATCTATTGCAGCTAACGCTATATATTCAGTTTTTAAATGTTTTGGTATTGTTTTTATCTATGGAGATTACAGAAATTAATTATTTCAAACGTGTGGCCTCCTGGGAAACCATACATTTATACGTTTAGGCTGTGATTTTTACACTTTTCCTGTTAGCCTACAAACCGACCCCGGCCCCCTTTAGAGAAGAAAACAGTTTTGTGTCCCTCAAAAGGAAAAGTTTGGGGACCCTTGGCTTAAATGCAAGTTTTGGATGGCGGTGTGATCGTAGCTTTAGACCTAGCCTTCAATTCAAGAAGCTAGGTTAACTTTTTAACCTGTGGGAGGAGCTCCGCGTGACCAAATATGCCTGTTGATTGTAACTTTCTGTTAAACTGCCTCCTGTATTCAAACAAATGGAAATAACTTTTGTAATTGAACAAATATGAAATCCTGTCAAACTGAATGTTTGTTCTTATTCTGAGTTTTGTGAATAATAAAAACATCTAACAGCCAAACTTCTGCCTGATGCATAGTTTCATGGTTGAATTTCACTAAACGAGGAACGCGTTTGACCACAGAGGCTGACGTCTTCATCCTCTCCGCCGCTTTTGCCCGTTTCTTCCGCTGTCTCAGCACTGCGCTCTGCTGAGACAGTTTGGATGCTGCTTGGTGGGACGCGATAATCGCCGCCGCATCAATAATGCAGAATGTTTCCGTGGTAACTGCCTGGCAACCGCGGCTGCAGCGCCCGCATCCTGTGTGTAAGAGGGAGGGAAAAAAGAGGCGGACGATGAAGGAATGAGAGGAAGAAAAGGTTCAAAACCAGCTACCGAACAACAAATTATTCATTTAATGGATTATAAATGAAAATAGAAACGATTGTTAAACATCCGTATTTCTCTTTGTAATGAATCTGCATCATTTCAGGGACTCTCTAAGCATTTCCTCCTCTCTCTGGGACTCGTCAATCGGCTCCTCCCCCTGATCGTTCCCTCTCTGAGGCCTGATGAATACTTGATGCTGTGATGATAGCCGTCCCGTGGACCGTATCGTTCGGAGGATGCTGGAGGCTGCGGGGAGATGCGACTCTTTGTGTCTGTGGAGGGCTTTTGTACAGCTTTGTCCGGGTGATTAAGGCCACATGTTATTGATTGACAGACTGCTTGAAGTGCAAGATAATCATAAATAATTCCTCTGCCTTCCAGAATAAACTATTATCTTTGCCGGCTGCTCCGACGGTCTACCGCTAAAGACAGACGGGATGCATTTTTTATGCTTTTACTTGACCTTAATACAAGACTTACGAGGGAAAAATGAGACCGAGTCTGGGGGAAATCAACAGATGTGGAAGGAAACGACAAATATTTACAAATGCTGATCTAAACCAATGAGATCTGAGTATCGATACTATCGACAGAAGTATCGATAGTGAGATGAGAGTTTGAATTTACTTTTAGAGTTCATGCAAGAGAAGCAATATCTGTTGCAGGGTTGCCAGATTGGGTACAAAAAAACAGCCCAATCTGTGCAGGAAACTGCCCAATTTGACGACGATGGCTGCCTGTGTGGAACAGAGCAACACTTCCCACCCCAGCCTCACCGGAGAGTCATTAAAGAGCCCTGGAGGTATTTTCACAGGATATTTTGTTGTGTTTTTTATAATTTTATTAGGGCCGTAAAGCGATCAAAAAAATGAATTTCTTGCAAGCCTGGGAAAAAAATAATCGCAATTTTAATTTTATTTATTTACATTATTATCTGCAAATAAACTGTACATTTAATTCATTAATCTTAATTAACACCAAAGCCTCAAAATATCTGTCTGGACTTTTCTGCTAATTTTGACTATGAAAGGATCCTACAAATGTGTGCTTTTGACCCTATTTCCTGAATTTTTAATATGTCATTTTTTTTTTTTTTTTTTTTAAATTTAACCTTTATTTATCCAGGCAAGACAGATTAAGAACAACATTCTTATTTGCAACTGTGGCCTGGCAAAAGGCAAGACCTTTTGAGAAAAGGAAAGAGGTTAAGAGCTTCAAGAAAATAAAAATAGAATAAAAACAGAAAGGAATCAGACACAAAAAACAGTATAAAATAAAAATACCCTAAAATCATTACTATGAGAAACAAAAACATAATTTTACTGTATTGTGTTTCATAATAGCGTAAAAAAATCTAAAATATAAAAT
This sequence comes from Oryzias javanicus, assembly GCA_003999625.1. NCBI lineage: Eukaryota > Metazoa > Chordata > Actinopteri > Beloniformes > Adrianichthyidae > Oryzias > Oryzias javanicus. Next base: position 27,840,691 of record CM012450.1, read on the forward strand.
AAACACAAAATCGAAATGTGATTTTTTTTAGTTCTTAGTGAGAAAAACTGCAAATGAACAGGTTTTGATAGATAAAAGTTTAAATTTGTACACTATCAAACTAATTACAGCATCATTTCTGGATCTTTCTCTCTAAATCTGCAGAGAACAGTCCATAGAAAGATAAATACCTCCAGGCGTTTTGATCACGGGGCAGTTCTGTCCTCTTTTGCTCCCTGTCAATGACAGTCACACTCATGAGATCACCGTCATGACTCAATATTGACAAGAAATGTCTCAGCTTTCAGAAACAATTGAATTATTTTAAATAAATCAAAACGTTTAGGAATTCCTGTAATTCCAAGTTTGTGCAAATGTGTGTCAGACGACTCGTTTGGTGTTAAAGCGTTAATGCTGTCAATCGATCAACAGATGAATCACACTTTCAGAGTTAGTGAGTGTTGACGATTAATCACAGGTACATTTATATGACAATATGCAGCTTTTGAACACAAAGAGAGAAAATGTTTCCTTCATTTTAGTGTGTGAAGTGTGTTGAGCCACAAGAGTAACTTATGAGTACAAAACATACCAATAGTAAGACAAGCAGAACTTTATTCTGAGAAGACAAAGACACTGACATACAGTCAGAAAAAGAAAACTTGCACACCTGGAATTCAAAACAAGAGTTCTGTTCTACATCGCTGCGCTTTCCTTCATCTTCTGGACACCAACAAGAGGGAAGAGGAGAACTTTCTCATGACTTTAGTGAACCTATCAGTATTTATGTTGCTGTTCTCTGCCGCTGCAGTCGAGGCTCAGAGAAGCGTTGTCGTGTTACCGTGACAACTCGCCGTGCCATGAATCAAATAGTCTGCTTTTTGGAAAAAAAAAAAAAAAAAGAGAAAAAATAACAGGAATAAAGTACTAAAACTGATTGATTTTTGCTCCATGAGGGGTAATTTTGTATTTATTTATTTATTCATTTGTACTTTTTTTCAGTTAGAATGTACAATACATACAATCTACTGAGGAAGAACAGGAGCAGGATGAAGACAGTCTTATAAATCCATTACCCCACTCTTATTATTATATAGAATACCAACATATAACTAAATAAGAGGACAGAATCAAAACAAACACAAAATGAAAACCTGTAATAAAAACAATATCACAGACAGCAACACAATATACAAATCAATCATTTTCCTTTTACATTTAAACTTAAAACAAACAATACTTGAACACTTTTTCAACTCATTATCCAATGAATTCCATTTTTTAACCCCAGAAAAGGAACTAGTCGTTTGTTTCAGTGTAGTTTTTACTTTAGGTACCTTGAAGTCATGATTTCTTCCACTATTTCCTTCATTTATAACAAAAATATTTTGTAAACTGCGCGGCAACATAATATTTTTGGCCTTAAACATGACCAGCAGTGTCTGCAGAGAGCAGAAATCTTCCAATAATTGATTGGTTGGTTCTTATAAACATTAACACATTCATTCCTATTGATTAAAAACTGGTTACAGCCCTAATAACAGCACAATAACAGAAATTCATTCTCTCGTAATAAAATGTGTCTAAAAATCACGATGGCGACGATATCGAGTGCAGTGAGGAAGACGTGGAACTGAGACGTAAGTTTGTGTCTTCTTCTTCTTCTTCTGTGGTTGAGGAAGCGGCTGCACCGCCTCCAAAACATCCTTCTCTGCTTTAACAACACAAACGACTGTGTGTTTTTTTTAGTTGATGAATCACCGATGTAAACTAACTTTTGTGGCCATATTGTGATTAAAGGTAAAAGTCTGACAAAAATGTGGCTGCAATGAAAAAAAACTACAGTGTGTTTTTTTTTAAATTATTTTTATGTACAGCATTCACAGACAGAAGACAGAATCAGAACTTATGGACCGGTTTGAGGTCCATCTGCTGCTGGAACACCAAACAAACCCAACTCATTTCTTCATGTTAGTCCAGAGATCGACTTACATTAGCCTTTAAGAAATTTTGATTTGCATTCATAACCTTCTTATTCATATTTTTTTTTTTTAATAAATATGAATGTCTACTTTTTTTGCAAATAAAAGCAAATATATATATATATATATATATATATATATATATATATATATATATATATATATATATATATATGAAAAGAAACTATAGCATCTCTCAAAAAGGGAATTTTTTTTAAGTTTTTAACTTTAGTAGCAAAAAAACTAGCTTGTTGCTTAATTACTAGCTGAACTTCAAATTAGCATAACATTTCCCTGTAAATTAAATCAGCCAAAAAATTTCGCATTTTGCTGAAATAAAAGCTAAACTCCAAATTAGCCTAAAACCTCCAGTAGATGAAAAATTAGCTAAAAAATGTTAGCATATTGCTAACAAATTAGCTAAACTCCAAATTAGAATAAAAAATTAATTTAGAGGCCAAATCTGCCAAAAAAAAATGTCACTTGTTGCTTAAATACTAGCTGAACTTCAAAATAGCCTAAAATTCCTCAGTAAACAAACTTAGACAAAAATGTTAGCATGAATAGATGCTAAATTCTAAAAAAAAAAAAAAAACAGTAGATGAAAAAAATAGCTGAAAACATCAGCATTTTACTAAAATATTAGCTAAACTCCAAATTAGCATAAAATTCCTCTAAAAACTAAATTAGCCAAAAACGTTAGCATGTTGCTAAAATAGAAGCTAAAATTCTAAATTAGCCTAAAAACTCCAGTAGGTAACACATTAGCCAAAAACCTTAGCATGTTGCTAAAATAGAAGCTAAAACTTCTAAATTAGCCTAAAAACTCCAGTAGGTAACACATTAGCCAAAAACGTTAGCATGTTGCTAAAAAATTGTTCATCTCCAATTTTTTTTAACTATATTATTTTATTTTTCTTCATCCAGAGAGCCGCTATGGAGAGATAAAAGAGCCACATGTGGATCTGGAGCCGCAGGTTACAGATCTCTGTGTTAGACGGATGAAAACTGTGGATTCATGGAGTTAATCTGAACTGAAATAAATATATAAAAATTTGTTGAATTTTGAGGTTTGATGAGTTTGATCTGTTTCTGGGAGAATTTGTCTGATTTTCCTAAAGCATCCGTGTCATTGGAGGATCTCAGATCTTTGTTGGAGATCCGAAGACGAAGAAACTGCCACAAATGTTGGATGAAACTATGGCGTTATTTATGTTCCATAAGTCTACACAGAAATAAAACATCTCCGCGAACGTATCACACATTTCTCGCGGACATTGCACACCCTCGCGAGCGCTTCTGCTCCTCTCCCGAGGAGAAAAAGGCCTCGCGCGCGCCAGAGTGTGTTTCTCGCGACCAGAAGAAGTCCTCGCGAGAGCAAAATTATGATCGCGTGCCAGCAGAACTTCGGTAACCGCGTGCGCGCAACATTTTTGCTAGTGCGCTCGCGGAGTCTCTTTCTACGCGCGAGTGAAAGTTGACTTTTGACACATGGGGGCGGAGACAGAGGGGCTGCGTTGGCTCTCTTCTGATTGGCCTATTTTGTACACTGGAGGTTTACGTTTGCCCAGTAGATGGCAGTAATGCACCTCAACGCTGTGTGCCATCCGCCATTAAACCAAACAAGAAGAAGAAGTATACTTTTGCAGAGAGGAACGCAATCCGTGTATTGATCCAACGAAAAACATTTTCGTTTTCCGATTTGCGCATTAAATTGAAAATGCAGCAAATGGATAACCAGTGTCCAGTTTCGTTTGTTTATTTCGTTCCAGACACGCGGGTTACCTGGAAGTAGTTTTATATACGCTTATTTTGAAGGCTGTAGAACTGCCTGTGCGGTAGGTGTCTTTCGTCAAGGAGACAGACCATTGTACAGTTGTTTGGTGACCGTAAAAGGACAATCGGAGACCTAAGGACATGAAAATACTCCCGTTAAACCTTCAGTGTACAAAATAGGCCAATCAGAAGAGAGCCAACGCAGCCCCTCTGTCTCCGCCCCCATGTGTCAAAAGTCGACTTTCACTCGCGCGTAGAAAGAGACTCCGCGAGCGCACTAGCAAAAATGTTGCGCGCGCGCGCGGTCACCGAAGTTCTGCTGGCACGCGAGCATAATTTTTGCTCTCGCGAGGACTTCCTCTGGTCGCGTGAAACACACTCTGGCGCGCGCGAGGCCTTTTTCTCCTCGGGAGAGGAGCAGAAGCGCTCGCGAGGGTGTGCAATGTCCGCGAGAAATGTGTGATACGTTCGCGGAGATGTTTTATTTCTGTGTAGACTTATGGAACATAAATAACGCCATATGAAACAGAAACTGGTCTCTGCGTTTGGACTTGAAAAAGCCGGGCGCGTCTTTCGGGACCTCTGACGCCTCAGAGACGACCTCATCCATATCACATCATCTTTACCATGAGCTCAGAGCGGAGATGTGACGACAGACGACGGTGGAAACGGCAGAGCAACGCGGGACGGGAGTTGAAACGAGGTCAGCCCGGGAAAAACCAAGCAGAAGTAAAGAAAATGGAGACGGGAATAACTGCAGAAAAGACCGAAATAGATGAAGCCGACGTGCTTTTATGATGACTGACACACCCGGCTCTCCAGCTCTGACCCCCCCACGTCCGCACAAAGACTCCCATCAGCCTCCTGTCCCTCCGCATTAGGAGCCGCCTTGGGGCATGGAGGCGCGGTGGAGGCTGGGGGGGGGTCGTTCCGTTAAAAGCCGCCGTTTCAATAAAACTTAGTCCAGCGGCCGAGCGGCGTGGACGCTTGGATTATGTTCAAATTCACGAAAACATGTTCAATCCAGAAGCTGAAGTTCCTGTTTAAACGGTTGGGACAAAGAATTCAACATTTGACTTAAAATAACTGATTTATCAGCAATTCTTCAATCAATGAAATAAAGTTTTGTTTGGAAGTTTCGCTGTAATTTTAAAGAAGATTGTAAATGTAACACTTTGTAGTAACTCTATAATAACTTTCTTTTTTTGAGCAGGTGTAACGAAGCCTTTAAAGCCTTTAGTACGGCGTGTGGCGTCCGCGCTCTCCTGCAACCAGACATGTTGTTTTCTGTCAACAGGCATTTCTGCAAGAGATTTATTTTTGTTTTTACCATCATATTAACCTAAAACACGACTCCATGTTTCTGCTAAGAAGAAGAAGAAGTATTTAGTGGGTCTGCGCTTCTTTCATTTATCTGTTGTTGAGACACGAGTCTGACACGTGTTTACATGGACTTTTCATTAAAAGTTGCCGCTTGAATGTGCGAGTTGTTGTGATTGTTTGTTGATTTTCATCTCTGTTTAGATACAAAAACATGATCGCATTTGTCTGTTTTATTGTGAAAAATTGGTTATATTTTTAAAAAATGTGCGCATGTGTTTTGATGTAACAAGTACTAAATATTTTATGAAATTATCCTGATTTACCAAAGGGATTTTGTGTGTATAAATGATTTGTTAACAGAATATTCAAATATGGATGTATATTTATACATATATCAGGTTTTTGAAATGATATGTTAGCACTTTGTGAATTAGCTTACAACCATCTCGAACTAACTGATTTGTAAATATTTTAATACTTAATTTAAAATGTTTAATTAATAAAGTCTTTTCATACCATCAATAAACATATTATAGTAATCCCTTTAAATTATGAATAGTGTTAATATCAATACATATAATTGCTATTGGTTTATAAAGTCAGAGTCTTTATAAATGATTAATTAAGTGTTGACTTATGCTCAACTAATGCTTAACTAATGCTTTATTATAAAGTGTTAACTATAGTATAACTTTAGTTTAAAAATAAGATTTCTTTCCTAGCAAACAAAGAAATAAAAATTAAAATTAAATTCAAAAGATACCTTTATAGCTTTGATATACATGTAGAGTAAAACTTGCTTATCTTTCAAAAACATGATTAAAACTTAATTAAAACTACAGTTTTGCTGAAATATTAATTTTAGGTTTTAAATTTAACCTTTTTTAAGGTTTTTGATGTTTTAGATTCAGTAAATCTAATTTCTATTTCCATTTTATTCCTATGTATAAACTTCCTTTGCAGTCTTCTAGTTTCTCAGGAGCCCAAAATGTCTTTAACAGTCACAGTTCCAGGTTTGGTGCAGCGTCCTGCCAAAGGACAGTTAATGCAGGAATCAAACCTGCGATCTTCCAATCAGAAGAAAAGTGTTTTATAAATAAAGTTTTGATTGAGACGGGGGGGGGGGGGGGGGGGGGTCAAAATGATTCAGAAAAAATCTCTGGTGTTGAAAGAGAAAATCAATCAAACTTGTTTTCCTTCTAAAAATGAAACTTAAATGGATTTCCTGGAGGAATAACTGGCCGGATTTTCAGAATAAAAGCATCTTAAATGTTCATTCGTTTGTGGAGAAGAACCTCGTTGGGTTGTTTGTCCGATTCTGACTGTAAGGTTGTGTTACCAAAAGTGTTCTGAGAATAGAGGAGGGTGGGGGGTTGGGGGGGGGGGGGTCTTTAGTGGTTGTGCGATCGTCTCCACCAGTTCCACAGCTGGTGCACCAGCAGGCAGCCCAGCTTGGCCATATGCTGCCTGGGCTGCTCCCATTATCCTCCATGGAGCACACCCCCCCCCCCCCCACATCACCACCACCATTACAATGCTCCCACATCCCACACCCCCCACCCCCCATAAAGAGTCTACTGTAAACGCTCTGGAGATGAATGGATGGAAGTCTGGATACAAAAGGAGAAAAAAAGATGTTTTTGTTCCAATAAGTAAAGATTTTTCAACACGTTTATTCCCAGGAGAAAATTTTACTTTTTTATTTTGTTTATTATCACCAAAAATACATTTAGAAATGTTTTTAGTTTTTACAGAAATAGAATGTTAAAATTCATTTAAAAGAACAAGAATATTTATTAAATCTCATGTTTTACTTCATAGTAAAGTCTCTCTCTCTGATGTTATAAATGTGTGGGGTTGTAGGTTCAAAGATGGATTTATTTGGGATTTTTAACGTTTCAGGAGAAAAAAAAAACACTCGGTTTCACTTTTTAAGCTGGTTTAGATGTTTAGCAGATAAAAAACTGAATTATTGTATTCTCTATTAACTTCAGCTCATCCTGAATCCAATCCTCTCACTTTAAAAGATTTGCATCAATTTGATTAAATTCTTAAGGTTTGAAAAAAAATTTTGTTCTGTTCCGTTCTGTCAAATATTTGAAACAACAGTAAATTCATTTTTTTTTTAAACCAATCCAACTTTATTTATAAATAAGTTTATGAACGTTCAATCAGATCTTTACATGGAGAACTGTGGCAACAAACAGGAAAATCCAATGACAACTTGAGGTCATTTTTATCTCATTTATCACTTTTTTTTTTCTTTTTTCCAGTTTTTTTCTGCTCCTGAAAATAAAAATCGGTTTATTTTTCTATTATTTCTACAGAAATTCTATTTTCCGTGACTTTCTGAGGCCTTTGGACGTAGGTGGTAGTTAGAGCCGTAGAGTTGTTCTGCATGGTGCTGCTGGTGAAGCCCCGCCCCCAAAGGGTCCTCTGTCCTGGGAGGCTCCACCCCCTCGTCCTGTGTGGGCTCCTGCCGCTTCGGGGTCATCTACAGTTTCACTGCTGTCACCGACACGTCCAGCCGACTGACTCGCAGCCACGCCGCCCTGCTGCCTCTGGCTCCTCCCACTCTGTCCTCTGTTCATCACATCATTTAAAACAGACCTCAATGTGGAATATTGATGAGCAGATGCAGAAAACAATAATTCATTAGAGGGAAGGAATCCTGCCACACCAAAGGACTTTCTGCTTATAGAAACAACATGGCGGTCGAGTAAAATCCTCCAGGATTCCATGAGAAGCTCTGGGACTTCCTGATAGGTTGAGAAATAATCGCTAAGCATTGTGGTTAAAAATCCTCCGGGTCGATGTTGTCGTGGGACGCCAGAACCTTTCGTCTCTCGCAGGTGTGGTCATGACGTCATCCATGGAAAACAGTTTCATTGTGGTTCCAACCAAATGGAGTCAATTCCGTTTGATGCAATATGGAGGCCACCATGTTGGAGCCAGAATTCTGGTTTCTACTGGTTTGATTTTTACTAGGATTTGTATGGAAACCACTCTGTCCAATCAGGAGTGAGCTTGTTGGAAGGCCACACCCCTAACACTTGAAAGTGGGCTGCGTGAAATCTGTCAAAGGATTTAAACGTTGGATGTGGAGGCCAGAAGGCTCCTTATCTTTAAGAAATAAGGATAAATCCTCTGTGTTAGAATTGAGAATAATTTCTTATTTTATTTTGAAAAGGCCAGCAGGATATCCTTTTGTTGGAGCGTATAGAGAGGAATCAGATGAGGAATCAGATGTGTGTCTCTCGTTTCCGTCTTCCAGGTGTTTCAGGCGACGCAATACATTTCTAAGTTCTCGTTGCTGCCAGTTACGTCTCATTACGTATTGATACATAGTGTGAAGTGTGGATTAAGTATTAAGCACTTTCAAATTTCCCCACTCTCCAAATTTGTTCGTCTTTAATGTTTTATTTACCAGGAGCCGGTGAGCGGCAGTATGCTAATGTCGGCTTCTGCTGCGGGGATTCCTCAGTCGCTTTCTGCAGGGTGACGGTTTGCCTCCACCGTGCACGCGCACGAGCACGAGCACGAGCCTGCAACTGCAAAACATGCAAACACACAAGTTCCAGAGCCACGGTTTGCTCATCGACTCATTCAACGTGAGGAAAAATGAGAAATACGTTCAATGAAGTGAACCTGAACCGTTCATTGAAAGGGTCAGCTCCACGGTGGGGGGGTCTCTGGGTCTGTGACGCCTCCATGCTGTGGTTTGTGGGTTTGTTTGGAGAAAAACTGCAAGACAACAAGGTCAGATTTCAGGGAGAGGAGAACAGGATGAACCCAGAGAAAAAGAAAATATGACACCTCTTCTTAGCATCCCTCACAACCTCAAATACAACAACCGCTCACACACTTTTGTTTACTAAACTTTCCGCCTCTGAAATATTAATCAGCGTGGGGAGGCTCTGTGTGTGTGTGTGTGTGGAGGGAGGTTGCCCCAGAGACAGCCGGGCATCATGGGAACAGGTGAGGAGCGCGTGTGCTCACCTGTGTCAGTCAGACACACATCAGCAGGAAGTCCTGCTTCAGGTGACGCGGCGCTTTTAAGAGAGTCTCACAGAAAAGAACTTAAGAGACACTTTTATATTTTTAACAGAAAAAGACAGAAAAAAAACCTGAAGAGTAAAGATCATGACTCTTCATCACTTCTGAATGTCTAACAAAAATAATCTTTTTACTTTTACGTGGTAAATAAAGTCAAACATTGGAAGAGATGTAGTCTAACATCACCATCGTGGAGGGAAAATCACATTTTGTAATAATATTTAAAAATATTTGTAACATTTTATTAAAATATTTAAAAAAATATTTTAATATATATATTTTTTCAATATTTAAAAATAGTATTTTAATATTTTTTAATAATTTTTAAAAAAAATTTAAAATATATTTTGCAATAATAGTAAAATTAATATAAATAGGATAAAACGTGATTGATATTAAAATAAAAAATTAAAACATTTAATTTTAATAAAATTTAAAAAAATGTAATTAAATACAAAACTGTGTTCCAAAAAATGTAATCAAAGCGAGAGAAACTGTCAAAAAATAACCAAAATCGCTAATGGAGCTTAAAAAACTGATTTCAAAACCAAAAGCATTAAAAGACAAAAACAACACAAAGAGAGTAAAACTGTGGCTCTTCATCACTTCTGAATATTTAACAAAAATATCTTTTTGCTTTTACGTGGTAAATAAAGTCAAACTGCTCATTGGAAGAGATGTAGTTTAACATCACCATCATGGAGGGAAAATACATTTTGTAATTATATTTAAAAATATTTGTAAAATTTTATTTTAATATTTAAAAAAATATTTTAATATATATATATTTCAATTTTTTAGAATAGTATTTTAATATTTTTTAATGATTTTTAAAATATTTTTAAAATATTTTAAAAATACATTTTGCAATAATAAATAGTAAAATTAATATATATATGATATAACATGATTTATAATAAAATAAAATTTAAAATATTTAATTTTAATAACATTTTTAAAAATGTAATTAAATACAAAAATGTGTTCTACGAAATGTCATCAAAGCGAAAGAAACTGTAAAAAAAAAAAAAAAAATCAAAATCCCTTCTGGAGCTAAAAAAAATGATTTCAAAACCAAAAGCATTAAAAGACAAAAAGAACACAAAGAGAATAAAACTGTGACTCTTCATCACTGCTGAATATCTAACAAAAATAATCTTTTTGCTTTTACGTGGTAAATAAAGTCAAACTGCTCATTGGAAGAGATGTAGTTTAACATCACCATCATGGAGGGAAAATCACATTTTGTAATAATATTTAAAAATATTTGTAAAATTTTATTTTAATATTTAAAAAAATATTTAATATATATATATATATATTTCAATTTTTAAAAGTTGAATTTTAATATTTTTTAATAATTTTTAAAATATTTTAAAAATATATTTTGCAATAATAAATAGTAAAATTAATATATATATGATATAACGTGATTTATAATAAAATAAAATTTAAAACATTTAATTTTAATAAAATTTTTAAAAGTGTAATTAAATACAAAAATGTGTTCTACGTAATGTCATCAAAGCGAAAGAAACTGTAAAAAAAAAAAATCAAAATCCCTTCTGGAGCTTAAAAAAATTATTTCAAAACCAAAAGCATTAAAAAACAACACAAAGAGAGTAAAACTGTGGCTCTTCATCACTGCTGAATATTTAACCAAAATAATTTTTTGTTTGCTTTCACATGTTAAATAAAACTAAATTACTGACTGGGAGTTATGTAGTTTAGCATCATGGAGGGAAACAATATATATTTTTATTATTTTTGAAAATATTTTACATTTTATTTTAATAATTTATTTTAAAATTGGATTTAAACATTTTTAATTCAATATTTTAAATTTATTTTTAATTAAAAAATAATAATTTTTCCATATTCTTTGTATTTTTTTAAAAATAATAAATAGTGAAATCAATATGAACAGGATTGATAATTTAAAAGATCGTTTTAAATACATTTTGTTCCAAAAACGATGACATCACAGCGAGAGAAACAGTCAAAAACGGGAGCCAATAGTTGAAGGTCTCACTTTGTTCTCAGCCAATCACAATCAAACTTCACAATCACAGTAAATCTTTCAATTCCACTTTCAAGTCCTCATTAAGAAGATGTAAAGATATTTCCTGAACTCAATTATCTGACAGGAATAAATGTTATTTCTTGAGCTTAAAGCCTGTGGAGGTGTTGGGGTTCCCGTCCTGAGAACATCTCTTCCTCAGCCTGAATCCTGGGTGAAAGCCGCCGCCGCGTTCGCCTCTAATCACATTTTGTCTCCTTGTTTTCATTTGCCAGCCTTTCCATTTCCCTTCTCTCTCTGGATCCTCATTGGACAACCCAATCCAAAGTAAAGTGGGACTGATCCTCATAAATCATTAAGTGAGGTTTGTTTTGCCTTGCGAATGTAATTAATACATAATTAATTTTTAAAGATTGTCTCGTTTATCAAATTTAATTTCAGCGCCACAACAGAAACAGCGAAATGAGGAAAACAAACATGTGGAGGAGGTGTTTGTTCATTTCTGAAGGAGAGAAGGTGGAAAGAAAAACAAGGGGGGGGGTGTAATTAGCACTAATGAGGGAGAAATGAGGCTGGATCTTCATTAGCAGACAGGTAAGCAGCTCCGTCCCGGGGGGGGGGGGGTCAGGTTAACGCAGCACTGTGGAGTAAATCCGGCTGTTTAAGGTGCTGAGATCCCATGAGGAGAAAAATACAAGGAAAGGAAGACTTTTATTTTATTTTATTTTTATTAATTTTAACCTATTTATCTATTTCACATTATCTTATTTATTTTTTTATTTTATTTTTTTTTTTTTAGTTATTTTTAATGTATTTATCTTGTTTTTTTTATTATATTTTGATAAATGTAATTTTAACCTATTTATTTATTTAATTTTATATTGTTTATTCATTATAATTTTTAATTTGTTTTATGGCATTTTATTTGTTTATTGCTTTTTTTTAACCTTATCTTACATACATATATATATTTTATTTTATTTTATTTTTTTATTTTAGTTATTTTTAATGTATTTATAATGTTTTTTTAATTATATTTTGATAAATGTAATTTTAACCTATTTATTTATTTAATTTTACATTGTTTATTCATTATAATTTTTAATTTATTTTATAGCATTTTATTTGTTTATTGCTTTTTTTAACATTATCTTACATACATATATTTTTATTTTATTTTATTTTATTTTATTTTATTTTATTTTATTTTATTTTATTTTATTTTATTTTATTCATTCATTTATTTATTTCAATTTGTTTTATTTAATTTTATCCTATTTATTTTTATGTTTTATTTAACTTTATCCTTTAAATTTAATTTTATCCTATGCTTTATTCATTTTTAATTATTTTTTTTGTTTTGTTTATTTATTTATTTCATTTATTCATTAAAAGTGATCTCTGATTTTTCCCAACCAGAATTTTTTTTTTTTTTTTTTTAATTAAATGTGATAATTTTATTTGGAAGCAACCACTACAGGTTAAATATAAATCAGAGAGCTGATCTCAAATCTGATGCTTTGTTTTTCTATGTTCCTTCTTTTCTGTCCTCCTGATTGGCCCCTCCCCCTGAGACCGCGCGTAAGTGAGACCCTCTGAGCCGTTAAGTAGGACCACTTTATCCTGTCAATACATTCAACAGGGGCTTTTGACCTGATCCGGGACAGACGATGGGAAAGAAAAACCTTTCAGGAAAAGAAATGGAAAATAAAATAAAATAAGGAGATTTTTATTTCTGTTAACAGTTTTTCACTAAACTTAATTTTGTAAATTTCAACAACTCTTAAATAATTCAATCTTTTTACGTTTACATAATGAGAGAACCGACTTTAACCTCATTTATGAAATCATAAACGATGTTCTTATTAATCATCTCAGGTTTAAAAGATAAAAGCGTTGTGTTTCACATCTTTGCTTTCAGAGACAAACTCTGATGAAAAACATTTTTTGTTCTTGTGGCGTTTTCTGATGATGGAAGACGTGTACAGAAAACAAAAATGCATTTCTGAGTTTTTCTTTATTCAAATCGCTGCGAATCAGGAGCAGAAACCACGATGGGCGGGGCCACAAGCTCTCGACTCTGAGTAACGGGGAGGGGAAAGGGGGCGGGGTTACTCAAACGTCACAACTCAAAGGTGAATTTCTAATAAAGTCTTGCCGCTCTGCAGAAACTACTTCCTTTTTTGTTGAACTAAAACTGCATAATTATAATTAAATGACCAAACGACTGACGCGTCTTAAAGAGACAGACGCTCAATTAAAATGACTTTTTATTGACTTATTCTTTACTTATCAAATACAAGGATTGACATGATCAGTACAAACATGTACAAATATCATTGTACATACATTTTAACCAAAGTGATTTTGAAGTGTTTTTGAAAAAAGAAAAAAAAAAAAAAACTGTAAATAGACCAGGTAACAAAAATGTTTGTAGAAAGGGGTGGGACCAAAAAAGAATTTTCTTCTACACACTCCGTTTCAAGCACAATGTTTGCTCACTTGTATATTTGTATATTTGTATTTTTTTTTCCAATTTTCTTATATTTGTATTTTAGATTCTTATGTTTATTTAGTATTTTTGTACTTTTAAATTCTTATATTTGTAATTTTCAAATTCTTATTTTATTTTCATTTTTGTGTTTTGAAATAAAAAAAAACAATAAAAAATACTAATACTAATACCAATCAAAGAAGTCATGGTTCTTCTGCTAAGCAGCACAGCAGACATACTTATGAACTTCTCCATGTTATGGATTTTAAGTTATAGTGATTTTATTTTAATAAAACAGAAAAACCCAGGATAGAATTTGTCTTTGTTTGTGCTCATAATTCAAAATTTAAATTAGTCATTAAAAAAAGGATTATTTTTCTCATGCTTGAACAATTTAACCATTTTTTTTTTTTTAATATGTGTAAAATTCAAAGAAACCCACATGTTAAACCTGAATCTAAAACAATGAAGTGATGAAAAGCACAGAAGCAAACGCCCTCCTGCTGCACTTCCTGATGAGAGCCGTCCTGCCTAATGGCTTCGTCTCATTCCCCTGCTCTCCGCCATGTTGAGGACAATTAGCCTGGAATGGAGTTCTGAATATTTAATGACTTCCACTGCGAGGTATGGCGGGGCAGCGGGGGACACGGCAGCGGCGAGCGAGGAAATCCTCCGGGTGAGGGATGAACCTCCAACACGCCGCCGATCAGGAACGGAGTCGCTTTTTTCAGGTTTCCACGCCAAACGTGAGACCGCCTCATCCGTAACCAGAGCTAAAAGGGCGGAAAAGCAAATAAATGCACCGAGAGTGGTAGTTCCATCACAAAAGAAGACCCATGAATGTGTTACGCCCTCGGCTCACCTGGTGGGCGGGGCCAATGATCCTAAGCGGCACCTGCCAGGTATTTCCGTCAGTGGAGGCCTCACCAAAGCATCGAGCAGAGAGCAGGACGAGTTTATTTTGTTCTTTTTCCCCTCTTCGTCCTCAGTAGTCTTCCTCTGCTGGGTTTAGTTATTTTAGTTTGGATTTGTGAGTTTTGTTTGTTTCCTCTCATTATTTAGCTCAGTCTTAGCAGGGAGCTGCTGACTCAGACGGTCCACGTGGCCGGGTCAGTTTGGTTCCAACCCCTTTGGTTTTGTAACACGCTGTTTAGATTGGGCACTGACATCAACAGAAGAAAGGTTTCG